>OX359289.1:111744218-112944218 GCA_947179395.2 Pulicaria dysenterica
TCCTCCTATATTATTATTCAAATAAAAAGTTAAACAACTTCCACAAGCATTAAATGGTATTTTATATATTCTACAAATTAGAAAACTTGTTTAACAGTATGTAAAACTGTAAATTGAATCATGCATCTGATGTGGGAGTAAGGCAGACATGTCTAGATAACATACACACGAGCCATGAAACTTGAATGACCATTTCCCATGTCATATATAGGTACTTTTGTTACATAAAAAAGAACAATGGTAAAAACATACAACTATAAATATATATAACATACCGAAGAAGCCATGTCATCGGCCTTCATAGTCTTGACAAGTCCAAAGTCACCTAAAACGAAAGAAAATAGTTTAATCAACCTCCGACAATAAAAGTTGAAATAAATAAAATAAATTAACAGTTACAAGCTCACCAAGACAAACATCTTGATCTTTGGTAAGGAAGATGTTAGAACACTGAAGATACAATGAGGTAAGTCGGTATAATGCATTAAAAGTAAAAGAAATTTAAGCATCCAGAGTATATTATTACATACTTTCAAGTCCCTGTGTAGAACATAATTCGAATGCAGATATTCAACTGCCAATAATATCTTAGTAAACTACTTGCAAAGTTTCTGTAAGGCCAAGCATACCAATAATCAAAAATCTTGTAGCTGTGTTTAAAACACAGAGGTGGAACAACAATAATACCTCCTAAGGGAAGTACTGCCCGTGTGATTTTTTCATCCATTCAGCCCTGCACATGAGTGATTGTATCAGCAGGTGATAACTATGATATGATTGGTATGTAATTGACGGAGATTTGGTTTCTCTAAAGACTTACATATCCGCAAACAAAATCGATAGCCGATCAATAATCTTCTAAATGACAGAGAGCCTCGAGGCGTTGATTTACCAAATAATACGGACTTTAAAATCGGGCGTGATGATTGTCTCCATGAGTTTATTTGCACATCTATTCGATTATATCCATCCATATCCCCATTCATTTTGTTTCAAGCAACATATGATCATAACACATTATTCCTTTGAACATGAGAGCATACATCCAACCGAATACCCATTACCTCTGAGTTGCATCCTACACATGAATTTATATTATTTCAGAATGAAAATTACTAATTAGTTAGGGAACATTTGCTACAGATTCAAATATACTAAAGATACAAATTTAAAATCAATGCCTGGACCATCTCATTGCAAATTAGCAGAAGTTCAAATATACAAGTGAAAAGAACACAATATATCATGTTCACACATAATATATACAGATTCACTTCAGAATATGCCACGAACATTATGTAAGAGTTGCATTCTACACAGTTCAATACATATAGTTTCAGAATAAAAAATGCTAATAACCCGATACGAACGTCGTGCATAAGCAGATGTATCGTTATGCATATGTATATACTTGGACATGGTATGGTTTCATGCAACCTTGCCAATGAAAAGGTACTTACCACTCCATCATCAAATGGTGTTTGGGATTGCTTATTTGTAATTGCTCCGAAAAGAATATGAATAAATCATAACAAAAGGAAGTTACTCAGTGGGTGTTTGGGATTGCTTATTTTGAACTTTCTATAGCTCATTGCGTTTTCTGAAAGCTAAAAATCAGTTCTTAGTGTGTGATTTAAAAACTACTTAGCAAGAAAAAAAATCACATTTTTAAAGCAGTTAGATAGCTATAATTTAAAAATAAGCAATCCCAAACACCCCCTCAAATTATTGTCTATATCCCATTGTCCACTTGCTGATCATCAATCAATATGATTGTCTAAGTATATGAAGATTAGAATACTCAAAGTCACTTACACTAAGTAAAAGAATGTATACCTAACTAAAGGAGAATCAATACTTTCTCTTGCTTTTGCGCTTTCAATTTAGCACGATCCAGTGCCTTCTTCTTTGCTTGAGCATCCATTACTCTGCATTAAAAATTCAAAGAGCGACCATTTATATAATCTAACAAAACTTGATAAATTAAGTGAAAATTAGGGCTAGGATAGAGATTAGGGTCAGTAATTTTCGTATAATATTTGCAACTGATAGCAAACCGATGAATGCGCCTAGTTGCGTGTAATTGAAGCCTCAATTTAAACTTCAAGATGAATTACTTTTTACCTAGTCACCCTCATGGAAGGTGCTAACATATCAAATATGTAAACTAAAAAATTAACTTAGAAGGTTAGAATTAAAAGGATGGAAAGCAGTCTAAAGGGTAGAGCAATTGCTTTATTATCTCACTTGCTTACAGTTTAGTCAACCTTTGAACCATGTCAAATTGACCAATTTTCAACTCTGGTATAAACTTAATTTCCAATAAATTCAGCCCTAGTATCACTCTTTTTCTCAATGTTTGTATGGATATTCATTACTAAGTATAGAAATTTCACCAAAAATGACACAGTTTTCACCAACTTTGAATTCAAAAACATTCTGCTTGACTTAAAAAGTCAAACTGTGTACCTTATTATATGAAATAGAGGTATACAAGAATAAGTTTAGCATCATGATTCATCATAACAGTCTGCTACAATTTGTTTTTCCTCTTCGACTTTTTGGAAGATTACCGTACATCCTTCTACAGATTTGAAATCCTTTTCATCCCACGCCCCAAACATCGGCACTGATGCTGATCTATTTGACTGTCATGATCAAATGTCACAAATTCATTCATTATATGTGCTCGATTTGCTAATTATTAAAACAGGTTTCATTTAACTGGGATCATAATATAGAAAACACTGAAGAAAAAGAAATCATTAAAATAACAATAATTCACTTACAGCAATATCGTCGGCTGGATTATATCCATAACTTGGTCTATTTGGTCCACGGGAAGGTGAAGGCAAAGAAAAATTGGATATCTTTTCTTTTGAGTTGGAGGTCTTTCTTTGCTTGTTTGAGTTTGAACCCTTTTCTTCAGATATGTAGAAAATATAGCTAAAAAATAAATTTTTATAAACAAATACTGCAAAGTTACAAGTTTGCTCTTATACAGTGTACAACATAATGCTAAGTCCATTATCAAGATTAAAATGAGTAACAAAACAAAATCTAGTTAATACATTACGGTTCGAGATTAGAATGTGTAACATAACAAAATCTAATTAATATGTTATGATAAGTAACATAATAAACTCACTGCACCACCATATCTATGAAGAAACAGATGAGCATGAACCCGTACAAATACACAAGAATTTGTTGCAGAGTACCAACAACATCAGCCCCATGCATTGGAAAAAATTATTATTACTATAAGGGTTGTTAGATCACAGAACAGACACACAACAGCATCAATAATGTTAATGGAGTAGTCATTTTGGTCTCCCCACTAAATCAATGCAACTGTAATTAAAAACAGTTCAAGTAATTTAAGCTGATCAAATTGAGAATACGCAAACATCCAGGGCATTTCCATCTTTTTAGAAAGAACTACATTTATAGAGAAGCTTCATATCAAGTAGATGGGAATTGATACTTACAAAGGCAATTATAAAAATTAGAATAGATAGGTGCACCTCCAAATCATCCATACGTGGTACATGAATTCCTTACTAACCATCAACAAATAACTATAGAAAGAATACTTGAACATTCAGAATTGTTGTGAAGAAGACTAATGCCTAGTGTCAGATACAATTTTGGATTCTGTGAGAGAGTTTGAAGGTAAAGCTGTAAGGAACTCTTCAACTTTACATCTAATATTCTGACTTAGATCTTAAAGATCTTTTGTATTTCAACAAAATATAGGACTCATGAGAGCAAGAGGCGTATATGACTTACTAAGTTTACTTGATTAACACCATTATAGTCTTTCTTTGACATTTCAATAAACACGTGGCACACAAAATAGTTTAAAACAGAAGCAACTGAAGATAATAAAATATTACAAATTGCACCATCAACATTGTATTAATTCACTCATTTGAACCTCATCTTAACAAACCAAAATCATAACAATCAAATGTCCAGATGCATAAAATTCAATATCATGAACCATTGAGAAAATTACAAAAGCACAAATGGTAAAGAAAACAACAACAATCGAATGTTGAGATGCATACAAAAAGAATATGATTAAGCATTGAGAAAATCACATGAGAGCAAGAGGTATATATGGCTTACTAAATTCACTTGATTAACACCATTCTTGTCTTTCTTTGACATTTCATCAAACACCTGGCAGATCTTTTTCGGAAAGCAATATTCAATACCAAACATAAAAAATTACAGTACACAACACATTTGCAAGTTGCAAATGCCTGCAAGAACAGACTCAAAAATGTGTGCAACTTGCAAATGCCTCATGGCTATATTACGTCTAACGAAAGGCGTATCATGAATTGAAAACTGTGGTAATGATTTAAGAAATAATGGGTAGTGTCATACCTCAACTTGGCTAGAACAGGGAAAGTCTCGATGTTCTTGTAGTAATCAGCAATGAAATCTACCATTTTGTGGACATTTTCTCTAAGTTGCTCTGCATCCATTGCCATCGGATTCAACCCATTCTCCCTGTCGAACATTATACATGCATTAAAGAAAAACTTCAAATTAGACAGCTTTACTTACATTTTGTTGATAATTCTGTGAGGATTCCACATGAAGTATGATGAAAAACAAAAAGCTTTTGGATTTTTAATTCTAATTTTCAGTAAAGATTAGCCACTATATATGTGTAATCACACGAAGAAAAACACCATTGATTTGCTTGAAGAAAAACACCATTGATTTGCTTGAAGAAAAACACCATTGAATTGCTTGAAGAAAAAACGGATTCATCCTCCTCTTAGCTTATGTGTAATCAGAATCGAAAGAGAAGAGTACCAATTGCACTTTTCACCAAACCGAGCAAACAACCCAATCCCCACATTTGTTGTTTAGAAATAAAGATTTATCTATAAACAAAATGAATGAGTAGGCGAAGGGATTGTAAATTGAAGATCGAGAAACAGAAGGATGTAGGATTAGTACCGAAAACGCTTCAAGATCATAAATGGCGTCGGCCTTAATTATTCGACTACCACCGAGGCACCGAAGGGCCTCACTGAATGCCGGTCAAAAACTCCTTCAATAGCCTAAGCCCAACCAATGTAGAACAACCCACTCCTAAACATTCATAGGCCCAATTCTCACAATAGATGCCACGTCACAAATTGAAGAAGATATAATTTTCCAAGATTTAATTGTTGTGGCTCAATGAACAATGCCACATGTGACTTCAAACATCCTAAGTTATATAGGATATAGATACTTATTTATTTCATGGTATTCCATATTTTTGTTTAATTTGCACTTCAAGTTGGTTTAGGCTAGTTTATTATTTATTGTCTTGAATTAGGTTAATTTATAATTATTGTTTGATTTAGGGTCAATACTAAGTGATTATAATGTAATTTCACAGAAAAATGGAAATATTCTATAATAGAAAATCATCATTTTTGTTAACATCCGATGATATTGGTGGAGAATCAGTAAAGTTAAACAGTACTAGTAAGACTCAACAACGTGGTTATACTTTTTTGACACCTATTAATGTAGTAGACATGGATGACCTTCCTTGGGACCCTCTGACAGGCTAATACAAAACGCCATCTGCAGACAGTGGCGGATCCAGGATTTTTTTTACGGGGGGCCACTTTGGCAAGACGACTAACATAACAAATGAAAGTATATTCGGGTTAAAACGGGTCGGATCAAACTTGTTCGGTAATCAAATAATTTAGCTTTATTTTTGGAACTTTTAAAGAGTTATTCACAATCATAGCATAAATTAACACAATTTACAACAAATAAATTGTGAAGTTTAAGGAAACTAGATGTTAAATGACTAAAATGTGAAGTTAGTTGTATTGCACACTTTATAATTTTATTATATTATAGACTTTAATATAAAATTTAAGGGGTCTTTATATCAAATGATTAAATGAGGAGGGGCATAAGTGTTATATTAGTAGGGGCCTATGAATTTTTTCCCTAAATATTCACTAATAACTACCCACCTACGGGGGGCAACTCCCCCCCCCCCCCCCGATTAATGTGGATCCGCCAATGTCTGCAGACCCCTCCATTTTATGAAGTAGTTATTTTCTATTTGAGAATTTGTTTTGTGAGGTTAGGTAAGGAGCAGTGGTTAATAATTTGTAAAGTTAGGTAAGTAGATATTTTCTATATGTGATTTGTGAAGTATATGTCGCTGCCACAATTTGCTACTCAATTTAGTGCTTATATAATTATATTCTATTTAATTATGGTTAATTGTTAATTGATTTAAGGTATTTGGGTTAGTAATTTGCTTATATAATTATACTCAATTTCAACGGTTCTATGGTAACCGGACGATTTTTTAAGGACGGTTTTTCGGGCTGTTTTAGATCGTAGACATGTTTGGTTCCCTGTTGGACTGGTCCGACTGGCCGGTCAGGTTCGGTTTTGAAAACACTGGTAATATAGGCCCCCCATTACCCCAAATTCCTGGATCCGCCACTGTATATATATGTGGGAGGGTTTATGCGAAAAGTGTCTTATTTGCAAAAAGTACGAGAAGCAATCTCAGCCACTTATTCCTATTTGATCTAGTGGTCTAGATTAATCATGTTTTTTTATTTATTTAGAAGGTCATAATAGTAAATCCAAAATTTTCTCTTTCCAATCTATTTCTCTGCTAATTTTCTAATAAAAAAACAAAATAAATTAAAATAATTTAGTGGAAAATAATTAATTTAACGGAGTTCACCGCTAAACACACCCAAAAAAATTTACGAGTTTTTAATCATTATTTGTGTTCGATAAAGAACACAACCAAAACGTACTAGTTTTAAGATAAATTTACAATTTCAATATTGAACATAGTAAATGATAACGAGTTTTAAGGTAAATTTACAATATTTAATATTGAACTCGGTCAGTGATATACGAGTTTTATGATAAACTTACAATATTCAGTATTGAACATAGTCAATGATATACGATTTTTATGATAAATTTTACAATATTCAATACTAAATACATTCAAATTCCTCTAGTTATTCAACCTAGATGATGATTATTCACTAATTAATAACATATTAAAAAACATTTAATCTAAAACCCAAAATTTATCTATATGTACACAATGTATAAAATATAACTTAGAAAACAAAAAGAAAAAATGAAATGAAAAAAAATCAGATTCACCATTCCATTTCCATGAGACCAACATAAACATTTTCATTAAAACAATGTTCTTTGATAAAAAAAAAGGTGAATTTACCCCGATGAAAAAACAGCAGTGATGTGAACCATGTTGTGTGGCGGTTGAGAGTACTGCGGATGAATACTGACGAATGATTCTACAGCGGTGGTGGATGAACAAAGATGTAAGCTTCTCCCGTGGCGGCAGTGGATAGATGTTTAGGGACGGTAGTGCTCGGTGGCGGATAGAAGGGATGGCAGACAAAAGGGGTTTGAGTGACGTCCCCTTCTCCGTCGACGTCGATGGTGGCGTGCGGCGGCGTATATGTCACTATAAGAATATGGTGGCGTGCGGCGGCGTATGTGGCACCGTAAGAGAAGATGGTGGCCGACGCATGTAGATAAATATGAGGGTTTTTCAATGAAGTTCTGCCCGGAGTGGTGGTGTACGTATATATATATGTAGATATAGTCATATAGGGATAGAGTTCTTTTTAGGCATTTAAAATGGAAATCAGTAGAAGATAGGGAGTTGATTTGTACATATCAAGTTTTTGCTATACACAACAATTATGACTTTTATGTCCTTAAAATCCTACTATCTTTTACTTTAGTCCACATATTTAAGGGTATGATGGTCCAAACAATAACTAATTGCTGTGTATGACAAAGATTTGTTGTGTACAGATCATCTCCCTAGAAGATAAGGTAATGAGTTAAATTAGATTAATATTTTTTTAGAAAAATGTCTATTTTACCCTTCTAATTTTATTTAATAATCCTTAAAGATAACACTTAATTACCAAAATGTCACACATAATCCTGACCTTTGATTAAATGATCCGATGGTTATAAATGTTTTTCGCACTTTTCGCAAATAAAACCTTTTCCACACGAACCTCCCTCTCTCTCTCTCTCTCTATGTATATATATATATATATATATATATATATATATATATATATATATATATATATATATATATATATATATATATATATATGGGTTTTATATTGATTGGTGTTCATTATTCGAATTGAGTTCAATTATGATAAGAATTTTAATTTTACGTTGATACAATACGTTTATCCATTACGCTTAAACATAAATTTTTAAATATTTTACAACATCAGGTTACTGAACCATGAAAGGTCAATATAATATATTCTTAATAATATTTTAAATGCATCTACTATTTAACATACACCTTTGTTCATTATAAATCTTATCTATTTTTTATATATATTTAATCTTGATAAAAACAAAATTTTAAAAAATAGTATATTTTAATTCTTTTATCGAAAGACAGATAAATCAGTTATTATATCAACTATGATACGTAAAGTGAATGAATATAAAAAACATATAAACTGATCCAAAAGTTACCTACCAACTGCTATCGATGGATATGACAAAAAATTAAGAATATACTAATTATTAAAAAAATGCCATATTACGATAAAAATTTATACCGAAACATAGATAAAAATGAGACGTTGGCAAATATACAATTATTTTTTCACTAAACAAAATATAGCATAAGTTATTAAACATAATTTATAAACAACCTAAAATCAATTACATTAATATACAATTTTCATCCAACCTCTTAACAAATTTATTTAAAAATAAACTGTTTCTCCACTTTTCACCACATCCCACCAATCAAAACTATTCAATTTGTACATGTCATATTTTCCGGTCAGCATCTTCTTCTCTCCCTGCGAGTCCCACCTACCATCGCCACTTAGCTATTGATTTTAGGGCTCGGAAAATTGTTTAAAGGTTTTTTCAACCATTTTTGCTTTACAGGACTAGGTTATGAATACATTTTCTTTTTCCCAATTTCATTAATTTTTTGTATCAACTATGGAGCTCGTTTCTTTTATGAATTTATTATTTTTGTATATGATTTTTTGTATAGACGTTTGGTGTTTAAAAATGTATTTTTTATATGTGAAAAATGAAAATGATGTAGATGTGGTGGAGATTGTATTTTGGTTATCATCTTCATTTTAGTCGTATTTTGTTATCAATTTCATCTGGGTTGCATTTTGATTATCATTTTCTTGTAGGTTTCGACATTTTGGTCATCATTTCCATCTGAGTTGCATTTTGGTTATCATCTTTATCTAGATTGCATTTTGGTTATCATTTTTATCTGGGCTGTATTTAGGTTATTATCTTTATATGGGTTGCATTTTGGTCATCATTTTTATGTGGGTTGCATATTGGCTATCATCTTCCTCTGTGTTGTATTTTCGTTATCGTCTTCATCTTGGTTGCGTTTTGGTTATCATCTTCATATGGATTCTTTATCAATTTTAAAGCACTTGTATTTTCAGATGCTACTGCATTATTAGAACTATATATTCACACCTGCATGTTTAGATTTCAGCCTTGTATTCTCGTAATTGCATTTTCAAAATAAGAATTTTAGAAATATGAGAAAAGTGAACTTACATAAAGAGAATTAAAAAAACTAGTAGATTAGTATAATTTTTTTACATGAATTCTCAAAACTTAATTAGTTATGGCAAATTAAAAAACAGAGAGATAATGTTTATTTAATGTTCAAGAGCTTTGTGATGGTGGTGGATGGCGCGCAAGTTACTCATCTCAAATTTCAGTTCCTTTTATATTCTCCTAAATGATTAAGTGAGATTTGCTCTTTAGGTTATATGTTTAATGATGTGTCTTATTTAAATGTTTACAAGGACATATGTGTAATTTAGAGGTTTGACAATGATGCATATGAAATTCTCTTTAATAAATTTGTCATATATATTCCACCGGGATGGACATACTGGTTTGAGTTTTTATATCCAGCGAGTCAAATAGGTAAGCTAATATATTAAATTATAGGTGAACATGTTGAAAGTAATCTAAAGTTTAAAATAGGGGTGTGCATGATGCATTATTAAGCTCAAATCAAACCGAACTCAATTCGTTACGTTTTGTTTTAGGATTTTCAAACCCAATTAATTCGGCTTCTATCAGTTTGATTGCGGTAGGTTCTAGTAATAACGGTTTGGCTTCAATTTTAAAACCGAATCCACCTAAATTTCAACATTAATGTATAATTTTTTGCACTAAGCTTCATTTTTCTATCATTATATACAAATTTCAGTAATTGTATCTAATTTTTAGCATTAAATTCAATTTCTAATAACATTTTCAGCACCAAATAATCATTTTTAGTCCGAATATTAAAATATAAACGTATTTTATATTATATAATCATAATATAAATGTAAATCTGAAAAGAGGTAAACGACAAAGTTAATGAAAAGTTATTGATCATAGTAATTAAACCTTGAATTATTTAATACGCGTCATTGACGTCTATTCAATAACTATAAAATCTAACATTATATATTATATATTAATCTTAGTGAGTCAGTTTCTTAATGTGGCGGTTTCTCGCTAAAACCGGAACCGAACCAAAGCCATCGGGTTTTCAAATTTATAAACCGAACCATCAGGTTTAAAAATAGTCTCGGTTTTATCGGTTCCGTTTTGTCAGTTTTAATGGATTGGTTTCGGTTTTTTGGTTTCTATGATCACCCCTGGTTTAAACTATTAGTAAAAAATTTTATCTATTAATTATTATCACTTTCGTAACCCGTGGAAGTCGATGGCCAAATATGTTTTAGTCATTTTTTAACAGCTAAAATTTTGTTTATCCATCAACCAGAACATTTTAGTCTGAGAACACACATTTTAACAACACACTTGAAACACCTAGGAATGATACAACCATGGAATTTAAATTTTAGCTCTACACACTCTCTGATTCGATAGCAGATCACTCTTCCAGTTCGTAGCAAGATCCCCAGAATGCTCCTTTCTTAACTCTCCCCAATTTACAATAGCACGTCTTCCATGAGCCACTTCATATCACAATTCGTGTCATTCCACTAGGCACAACCATCAACTTTTGGCGAACACCTTCGCTCCTTTGCGACCTCACTTCTTCCAGGATCCAAAAGCATGACTAGCTCCCAAGAGAATCGCTTGTGTTTGAAACTCATATTCCTGCATATCACAAAAGCACAAAATCTGGGGCTTCAAAGAAGGATTTGCATTGACTGAGCAAAGATGGCCTAGCAAATCGAAAAGGGATTGGAGTGCCCCCCTTATCACGCCGTGGTGTCAAAACGAGGTGCAAGCCTCCTGCACAAAATCGTTAAACCCCTTACTAACCTATGACCATGGCTAAGAAATGTAGGGAAAAAATGTGAGTGTGTGCTTAGGTCAGTGCCACCAGAACTCCAAATTGAAGAAATTTTAGCCACAACCTCTAGGCCTACCATCGCCACCCTTATAACCACGACCCAACTCGCGCCCAATGTAGCCGAAAACAACCACGATTACTAGACTTTGAAGGAATCCTTAGAGTCAGGGAAAGTAGACACAACATGCAAAATATAAAAATCACAATTTCTGGAGCTTGAAAGAAGGGTTTACGTTAGCTAAGGAAAGATGGCCTCACAAACCAGAAGGGTTTGATGTGCCCCTTATCACACCATGGTTTTAATCAAAGTGCAAACCTCCTGCACAAAAGCATGAGCCCCCACTTTTAGCCTATGACCATGGCTAAGAGATTCAGGAAGACAATGTGAGTGTGTGCTATGATATAGTGCCACCATATAACACCAGGTCAGAAAGTATAGCCACAGCCTCTAGACCTACGCTCATCACCCTTATAGCAACACCCATACCCTGCCCAATGAAACCCGTTATTAGTCACAAGACCTATTCGCACCGCCTTTCCGGCACCCCCCATTATGCAATGACCTGCAAAACAGAATAAATAAAGTTAGTGCACCCCCAACTCCATAGCCACATCGTGCTTCTTCCGCCATCGATCATCAGGTCGACTCACAATGCACTTCTTGCTCTTCTAAGATGAAAATAAAACCAACAGCACATAGAGAAAGACCCACACAAAATCCGTAAAAGGTGTTATTTACAAAAACCAGAACCATATCTCATGCCGAAGTATCATAAAGTAGCCCCCACACATCTATAAACATCATATGGGCCAGCCCAAGAATAGTATGCGAGATGTGGGCAAGATGGCTCTAGCCCCATACAACCAACGGATAGGTCCTTGACAATCCTGATTTTGCAAGATGATCAGCGTCACTATTGCAATTACGAATCACATGCCTAATAATCACCTTGGCCATAGACTTCATCAGAATTGGATTCTCTTTACCACATCCCTGCAGTCTGCCAGTATGTCACGTTCATTTTGAATCATCATTACTGCAAGACTCGAGTCCGATTCCATAATTACTTTGTTGAGGTATCTCCTTCCTCTCCCGATGAGGACAAGGAGACCATAATAAATTGCCTCCAGCTCGCAATTAATGATTCTCGTAGACTGGACCGACTTGGAGAAAGCTCCAATAACTTCCCCCTTGTTATTCCTCCATATACCCTCGATACCCCCGTTACAAGAGCCTTTTCCCACTGCCCCATCCACTGGGCATACTAACATGTCCTCGTCCACCCCCTTAGCTGGGACTATAGAACCAGGCTCAACCTTTGACACCCTAAAGCTTCTGCCAGGATTGATGGTCAACTCCACTGGAGAGCTCCACTTATTTGGCCACTTGGAATGTGCCCATCTCCCCACTCGAATCCAAATCAAATCAACGACTTCTGACACACTCAACTCTTTACTGGAGAAAATTTTGTTGTTTCTTTCAGTCCACAAGTTCCATAGAGTACCGTATCCTAGCAACATCCAAAGATTCAGATCCCAATCTTTGACTACACAGCCTTTCCAAGCTAGTACAAAATCATCAGCATTTTTAGGTACGTTCCACACAAGGCCAAAATGAGCTAGGATTGATGACCAGATCAACCATGCTCTGTTGCACAAAAAGAGCGCATGAGCCACTGTCTCAATCTCCAAAGCGCAGAATGGGCACATTAGTGCCCCAGAGTTAAGCAACCCTATGCGACCTAAATGCTCCAAGGAGGGTGTAACACTGTACTTTTTAATACAAACATAATACTGCGTGCGTAAGCTAATTACATATAATTACATTAAGACCAAAAGATAATTACAATATATGTTTGGTTTTTCATTTGCAAAATGCTACTATAGTGTTAATTACAAAAACAGGCTTTATAAAGTTTAGACATCAGAGTAGGTGGTCTGTCCATGATCCCAGCCATCATCTTTTAGAAACTCACCACGGAAAATATGCAAAACAAACTAATGTGGAATTAGCACAAAGCTAAGTGAGGGAACAGATATCTAAACATATACAAGGCAAACATGCCCAAACACATAGCTCATAACCCCAAGAGAACCGGCGGTGTTGCAAGCACCTACAACCAAGGTCGGCCAAAACCAAGGTTTACCGATAGCCCTGCTAACATGGACAACAGTACTAGCTCCCTTGAATACAACAAATGCATGTCAAGATCTAATACTGTAAATCCCTAAGCAACAGGCTCAGCCGACGTTGATCTCCGAAACAACATGTATACATATTAAACAAGAGCATAGTTACAATCAAGAAATCACATCCCGTATATCCGAGATATAAATCCACTCACCACAGTCAGTACAACTGTAGCACACTCAGATGACTAACTCACTGAGTCTTTTCAGTTCCTTATGAATTCAGCTTCTGAAATATTCAAGCAAATGATCAATTGATGACAATGAAGATGAAAATTACTTCTTGTTCCCCTTTTCTTCTTTCTCGGCCGAGAGCACACAATCACAAACACACACACACACACACACACACACACACACACTGTTGGTCCCTTGTATGAGAATGACAAAAAGCAACAGATGTGTAGAAGGGGGGTTGAATACATTTTATGCGGAAATTGAACAAATCAAATAAAAGCGTTACACACAGTAAATCAAACCACAATCAATCGAATGCTTTTTATTAATAAGGTGATTACAATGCTTTGAATAAGAAGATGATTACAATAACTATCAAGTAAGCAACTCTTGATATATAACCACCTAATATAAATCTCTCAATCTCTCAAACTTAGCTATCTATAATCAACTTATGATTATAGATACTGACGACTCTCTAAACAGGATCTACACAGATTGATAACTTACCAATATCACAACTAATGTGATTATTCGAACACACGAACAACTTGGCAATATGTGAGTTTCTTGATCACGTTGAACTGACAAACAGTGATTCAAGAATCGTAACACATACGGTGAGGTGAGGTTTGACTCTGCAACATGTAGTTGTAATAGTCTCTTGAGTCGTACCTCTAAACTTATCAGGAGATAAGTATTTATAATCTTGTTGCTACGGTTCCTAACAAATTGGACTAATCCTAACTTGCTAACTAACTATCGGATAACTCGGAATCTTGAATCTTGAATCTTCTTATTTTGAGTCTTCAATCTTCAATCTTGATTCTGAAGTCTTCTTATCCTTTCCGTAGATATAGAGTTAAAACAGAATTTAAAACACATTTAAATTCTTTTAAGCTGACTTCTTTAGTCAGGCTGAGTTACTCAGCTTGAAACTTATCAAGCTGAGTTCTTCGAGAACACACTCGAAAATAAACATGAACTAACATGTATAATTATTAACTCATCCTTAGAAGTCTAAAGAATTAACTAAAACATATTTAGTAACTCTATTGAGATGACTCAGTCTTCACGTTGAGTCGCTCAGCTTGAAACTCATCAAGCTGAAACTCAATATGTATATCTTAGTTTACGCACATAGCTTATCAAACATATTGATAATCTTACTAAGATATAGTCTAAGCTGATCGAACATATGCTCAGCTTATACTCAGTCTGAATCACTATAAGCGTTCAGTCTGACTAAGCTTCATAATTCTGTTTAAGTTATATGTAGAACACATCTTACGAACTTAACTTTGTCTCATCAAATCTTAACTGATGAGATCATTTTCCCAACACACACACTTTTGGTAATTGCATGCAATGAGGTGGTGGAGGCATGTTAGGTGGTTAAGTACACACACACAATTGACACATCAATTTCCACTAACTCACCTATTTTAATTATTAATCAATTTCTAAATTAATAATTAATCACACAATTAAACATGAAATAACACATAAGACAATAAGATAATTAAATCCACATAATCAAATATATAAATCTCATAATTAGTAAACTAATTACCTTATTAAATCTAGGCCGGTAAAGAGGGTTTACAGAGGGAAGCTTATTCATAGATATTTGCCAACAGGCCATTTGGACTTTGGGCGGGGCCTAAAAATTCCAAACTAGAGATGAAGCTGGGTTCAAGCATTTGGAATTTCCCCAAAGACTGCTAACAAAGCTTTTCGTGGAGAAAAGTCCATTCCCGTCAATACGCCAAATCAATGAATCCTCCTTGTCTCTTGAAATATTTTGGTTATAAATGAGCTCAAGAAAGCCTTCCCAAGCTTCCATCTCCCAGCTGAATACCCTCCTCCTGAGATTAATGTTCCATACCCATTGATCATCGTGCCACGAGCCGAATTCAGCTACGAAGCCATCTTCGATGACAGAAAGGGCGTAGATTCTAGGAAATGCATCTTTGAGGACGAGACCCTCAACCCACGGATCATGCTAGAAATTGGAAGATAAGCCGTTTCCAACTCTGACATTCATATTGCTGCTGAAGATTCTCTGCCATTCCTTATTGGCCGCACACGAATTGATAATATTCCTGCATGTTTGGGACATGTCACGTCTAACATCATCCTTTAGCCATACCGATCTACTACGGTACCCGTATTTGGCTTGAATGCATTTTTCCACTCACCGCCTTGAGCTTGCCCATATCTCCACTTCCATTTTGATAGTAAAGCCGCACTCGCGCCGTGATCCTTAGACGCAGTAAGCTTGTCCCATGCTACCATATTTAACCCTTTCCCTTCTTCGCACCCTTTCCATTCCCGTCAACCCGTCCAAATTTAAACCTTTATAATAAGGTTTGGTATTAAGAAGGATAATGTAAAATTATTTCTCTAAATTGAAAGAATAAAAAGAAAAGCAAGTTTTTAAAAGTTTTCACCAAGTACATGACATGAGGTGGGATATATGGGTCCTTAAAAGAGACAACTATACTAAAGTTCAACATATGTATTCTCTTGAAACTCCATGCCTTCAGGAAGAACAAGAATGTACGTATCTAAATTTGCTAGTCCAGCTGGCTTTGTTTGCTTCTTCTTCCCAACTTTATGAAAAGAAGTTAGTAGGGTAGCTATCTCAGACCTGGGTATGAGTTTCAACGAATCAGCTCTTGCAAGTAGCCTTAGCAACTCATCTTTAACTTGATTTCTGGCAAAGGACTTTTCCATCTGCTTAATAAGTATGGCAACTTGCTTCCGCTCTTCATAACCCAGTCTATGCATTTGATTCAGCTCCAAAGATGATGTCTCACCATTTCTAAATACAAACTCTAGAATAATGATCCCTTGAGTTGAGCTCAACTGGAGTGTACTTATTTGAGAGGAGAAGTAGGTCCTTGTATAACACTGAGTTATGTCTTCCCCTTCAGGTTGATTCTGGACAGGAAGCTCCTCTACTTCTTCCTCCTTGGGAACAATTGGCAGTCTGAGTCTAGAAAGCTTTTCATTCTGCTTCTTGATTTGTTCAGACCAAACTCTTTCTCTTCTCTCTTTTTCCTCTGCTAACTCAGCTTGAACATCTATTTGTCTTCTTCTCAGTTCTTCAACCGAAATTCCAAGCTGATCAGCATCTTCCTGTTCCATTCTCCTAGCTGCCATCAGTGAAGCTCTTTCTTGTAGAGTCATTTTGTAAGCAGAGTCTTCGTCTGAGGCTGATGATTCACTTAGAATCATTTTCCTTCTTTTCTGTTGAGGAGGTTCTAATTCTCCTGAGCTGACTACTACAGATCTCTTTCCTTTAGCCTTTTCAGTCAGCACATCTTCTATTTCTATTTCTTTCTCCCCCTCAACTTGATCTGCTCCCTTTGCTAATAGTAATAAAGCTTCAGCTTGATCAGACTCAGCTTCAGCTTTTGGAACCTTCTCCCCCTTTTTGTCATCATCAATAGGGGTTAAAGTCCTTTGTTATCATAGGGCAGCCACTGCAGATTTTAACTGTTGTACATCTTCCGCTAGAGAATCCAAGATCATTAACATGTTCTTCTTGTATTGTTTTCTCTTGAGGTTCAGCTTGTCAAACTGACTTTTGAAAAAGTTCATTAAGTCGTCCAAGTCAGCTTGAGAGGGTTGGAATTTGGGTGCATCATCCAAAGGTGTTGTCTACCTTCAAACTCATTTGTACCAGAGTTTGGACCCTGTGAATCACCTTGATTTGAAGATGAAACATTGACAGGTCGTGCAATAGGTTGTGAGAAGTGAAGAGAAGTAATTGGGCTCGAAATGTGAAGTATATGGGTTGGTGGTTGGCTTATGGGTTTGAAGGGGGTGATTGACCCTGGGGATTGGTCATATGTTCAATGTGACCCGAGTGTGTCTGCTCAGGCACAGTAGTAGGCTCTCCCATGGCACTGGAGAGTGTAGGCAGAGTAGACACCACACCCGGCTTAGGCTGTTGGGTTGTAATAAGTCTCGAGGTTGGCACCTTAAGAGTAAGCGTCTCCCCCTCAACTCCTGCCGTGGAGGGTTCAGTGTGATCTCAGCTCCAGTGATGCCTTTAGGAGTGGCACCACCTATGGCAGATTTGCGTGTATAAGTGCGGATATTCTCCCTAGCAGCAATGGGCATACTAGGGGTGGCTTCAGAGTAGGATTGTATATGGGATAAGGTGGAGGAGATGGGGTAGACTGGGTTGGGCTTACCACAGCCTTATCTCCAAAATCAGATGGAGAATAATGAGAAGAAAGAGAAAGTGGAGAGGTCTTACCAGAAGCAGCTTCAGTTTGTGCTGGTTCAGCTTGAGCGGAGTGCTCAGCTTGAACCTCCGTGTCAGCGTAGGAAGCTCCCCCGTGAGGTGATCCCTCACCTCCACTTGCAGACGAAACTCCCTCAGCCACCAAGAGCATTGGACCACTCAGACCCGCTTGCTCAGGGAAGATGTCATTGTTAAACATCTTGGGGCTGAGTGTTGGGGTAGGGAACACATCACATCCAGCTTCATATAAATCCCCCAACTCAGCTTCAATCACCAAGGACAAGTACCTTATGAATGGCACATGGAGGTCCCTGGTGTTCTTCAATACTTGGACTTTGAGCTCATTGAAAATGAGCTGTGCATAGTCTATACGTCTGTCGAAGAACATATTGTATAGCAACTGCATTTCAAACTCGTTAACTTGGTCCAAGCCACCAACTTTAGTCCTAAGTGAACGTACCACTGTTGAAACCATGAAGCCCCAGCTGGTTGGGAAAGTGGCCTTCTTAATCACCCCTTCAGTTTGAGGGTGACCCATTTGAGGTAGAACTGATCTCGCCACTTGTCTAGTCATGGTGGGCTCGAACACATCTTGAACAGGGAGTTGAAGAACATCCCTTAGCCGTTGAACCGTGAGTGCTACTGTTCGATTGCCATTGAGAACAGTGCCTGTTATCTCTCCTCTGTTCTGGTTGAAGGTGCATGTGTACCAGAACTCCAAAAGATGCTGCGGAGCAATATGAACCGGTGCTCTAATGAAGGCAAATGCCAAAGGGAATTTCCGGATGTAGTCCAACCAGATTTCATAACCTCTGCCCTGTTTTCGCGGAGGAATAGCAAGGCAGGCACGCTGATTATTAATTTTGATCAGCAGCACCCCGTTGTTTTTTAAAGCAGCACCCCTAACCATTCTATCACTAAGAATAAGAGTGGTTCCTTCCATCGTGAAATTGCAGATTACACCGAGTAATTTTTCTGTATTCGCACTGAGCAAATGAAGTGGCACTGAGCGATGTAGGGTTTCGAATGCGATGGAACAGAGAATTGCACTTAGCAAAGATTGTTGAAAGGTATATAGGCAGATGAGAGGTTTAGAGATGAGAAGTGTAAGCGTAAACCTCTAAATTTCAGTTATAATCGTTATATATACCTATCTGAGGAGAGAGAAAAGTTACCGTTGAACTCCCTTTTTTATCCATTACACCGTAAAAAATTCCGGCTTGATGTAACAGTGAGAGGGTAGAAACACATCATCTCCCATCGGATACAAGTGTAAAATAATAATATTAACGAATTATAAGATTATAAACACTGTTAAAATATACCAATACACAATTAGTATAATACGTGATTTTGAGACTTACTCAAATACGCACTTGTATATGAAGTAATTACACTCAGTAATTAAGTCATAGTTTGGACACACCAAGCTAAGTAAACATATTACTCAGTTTATGTCAAGCACACAGCTTGATTCAAGCACTTAGCTTGAGTTGATCACTCAGCTTGAGATTAGTACTCAGCTTGAGTTTGAGCACTCAGCTCGATATTGAGCACTCAGCTCATAATCAATGACACTTAGTCATATATGTTTGAGACTCACTCAAACTTAGTTCTAGCTACACTGAGTAGTTTAAAACTTGTTTGGAACCTACCAAACGTGTGAACATATCACACAGCTTGAGTGAAGCACATAGCTCAGAATTAATGACACATAGTCATTTACGTTTGAAACCGACTCAAACGTACATTTTAACTACATTGAGTAGTTAAAGAATGTTTGGAACTGACCAAACGTGTGAACTCATCATTCAGCTTGACATATTATACAGTGTATGGAAACTTCTTTATAAACTGTGCACTCAGCTTAAGACACTTAGTCTTTGTCAAATTGAAAAACTCAGATTCTAGACACTTAGCTAAGGGTTGAGCATACCCAATTCACTTAGCAGATACATAAACCTCTTTTCATCAAGTGATCTAGTAAAAATATCTGCTAACTGGTCATCAGTGGAGATAAATTTAATGTCAACTTTACATTTTTCCACGATGTCCCTGATGAAGTGATGTCTAATTTCAATGTGCTTGGTTCTTGAATGGAAGACTGGATTGTAAGTGATGGCTATTGCACTTTGATTATCACAGAAGATAGGAGTTTTCTTGAGCACCTCGAACCATTTGATCACCGAGAACTAATATGATTCCTTTCATTGTATAATTACACAGAGTAATTGGTTGAAAAAGCACTGAGCAACTGAAAATTCGCACTGAGCGGTCCGAAAACTGCACTTACCAATTTAGGGTTTTGAATGAAAGAATGCACTGAGCAATAGATTGTTTGCGAAAGGTATTTTAGAAGGTGAGAAGTCAGATTTTTGGTGTAAACTTCTCTAAACCGGTTATGATCGGTATATATACCTTTCTGAGGAGAGAGAAAAGTTACTGTTAGAATCCCTTTTTATCCGTTACACCGGAAAAATTACGGCTTGATTTAACAGAGAGAGGGTAGAGACATATCTTCTTCCAACGGATACAAGTGTAAAATAATATTATTAACTCATAATAAGATCATAAACACTGTTAAATTATACCAATACGCAACTAATATACGATGCGATTTGAGACTGACTCAAATACACATTGACATATGAATTAATGACACGTAGTAATTAAATCATAGTTTGGACACACCAAGCAAAGTAACTTATCACTCAGCCTAAGTTAAGCACTCAGCTTGAATTGAGCACTCAGTTGAGATTGAAACTCAGCTTGAGTAGAGCACACAGCTCAGACTCAATGACACTTAGTCATTACTGTTTGAGACTTACTCAAATTTACATTTTTAACTACACTGAGTAGTTGATGTATATTTGAAACTTACCAAACGTGTGAACCAATCACACAGTTTGAGTTAAGCACATAGCTCAGACTCAATGACACTTAGTCATTTACGTTTGAGACGGACTCAAACGATATATCTTAACTACACTGAGTTAATCACATAGCTCAAACGATATATCTTAACTACACTGAGCTGTTAAAATATGTTTGGATCTCACAAAATGTGTGAACTCATCATTCAGCTTGACATGTTATTCCGTTTATAAACACTCATTTATAAACTGTGCTCTCAGCTTAAGACACATAGTCTTTGTCAAACTAAAAACTCAGATTCTAGACACTTAGCTATGGGTAGAGCATACCCAATTCACTTAGCAGATACATAAACCTCTTTTCATCAAGGGGTTTAGTAAAGATATCTGCCAATTGGTCATCAATGGAGATAAATTTTATGTCAACTTTACCTTTTTCCACGATGTCCCTGATGAAGTGATGTCTAATTTCAATGTGCTTGGTTCTTGAGTGGAAGACTGGATTGTAAGTTATGGCTATAGCACTTTGGTTATCACAAAAGATAGGAGTTTTCTTGAAACTCATACCAAAGTCCTGAAGCTGATGCTGCATCCATAGGATTTGATCACAACAGTTGCCTGCTGCAACATATTCAGCTTCAGCAGTTGAAGTAGCCACTGAGTTCTGTTTCTTACTAGTCCAGCTAACTAACTTCCCTCCAAGCATTTGACATCCTCCAGTAGTTGATTTTCTATCTAACTTGCACCCAGCATAGTCAGCATCTGAAAAACCAACTAACTCAAATCCAGAGTCCTTTGGATACCAAAGACCTAGATTTGGTGTACCTTTAAGGTACCTAAAGATCCTTTTCACAGCTTGAAGATGTGATTCTTTAGGATCTGCCTGACATCTTGCACAAACACATATAGCAAACATAATATCAGGTCTACTAGCTGTCAAATAGAGTAATGAACCTATCATTCCTCTATAGGTAGACTGACACACAGACTTACCATCTGAGTCCGTACTCAGCTTGACAGCTGGTGACATGGGCATTTTCATGGTTGAACTATAATCAAATCCATATTTCTTTATCAAATCAAGAACATACTTGCTTTGATTGATAAATATTCCTTCAGGATTTTGTTGAATATGTAAACCCAGGAAATATGCCATCTCACCCATCATGCTCATCTTGTACTTTTGTGACATTATTTTGGAGAACCATTCACATAGAGATTCATTTGTGGAACCAAAAATAATATCATCCACATAGATTTGTACAAGAATCACATGTCCTTTACTCTTTTTAATAAAGAGTGTCTTATCTATACTACCTCTGGTGAAATCCATTGATAGTAGGTAGTTGGACAGTGTGTCAGACCAAGCTCTTTGAGCTTGTTTAAGACCATACAAAGCCCTGTCTAACTTATAGACATGATGTAGAAACTTTGAACTAACAAAGCCAGGAGGTTGTTTCACATAGACTTCCTCCTGAAGTTTTCCATTTAAGAAAACACTCTTCACATCCATTTGATAGACTTTTATGTCTTTATATGCTGCATAAGCCAGAAACAGCCTTATTGCTTCAATTCTAGCAACAGGGGCAAATGTCTCATCATAATCGATTCCTTCTTCTTGCTTATACCCTTGTGCTACCAGCCTGGCTTTGTTCCTAACTATCACTCCATCCTTATCCATTTTATTCCTATAGACCCACTTAGTGCCTATAATTGAATGATCTTTGGGGCAGGGACAAGGTTCCAGACCTCATTTCTCTCAAACTCATTTAATTCCTCTTGCATAGCTTCAATCCAATCCTCATCCTCTAATGCTTCTTTAGTCTTCTTTGGTTCCATTTGAGATTGGAAACCAAAGTGAGCAGCGTAGTTAGTTGTAGCCTTTGATCTGGTCATAACCCTCTCTTGGACATTTCCAATGATTTGATTTTTGAGGAATTTGAATGTTGTAGTTCGAGAATCTGGTTCTGGATCTGAGTGATGTTGAGAACTCTGAGGTGAACACACATCCTCAGTATCAATAGCAGCATTGTCAACAAACTGATTATCACTGAGATTTTCAGTCTGAGTGACTTCAGCTCCAAAGGGATAGATGAACTCATCATCCTTCTCAGCTTGAGAATCCCTTGGAGCTTGTAATGATTTCTTTGATGAACACACATCATCATCACTATCATATCCCATGACATACATAGGATTTGACATATTGGTTTCCTCTGGCTTTTCAAGCTCACTCAGACTAACCAAGTCAGCTTGTCTTTTCTCAGCTTGATCAAGACTGTCTTCATCAAATGAAACATGAATTGATTCTTCTATAGCCTTTCTCCTAGTATTATACACTCTTCTTGAGCCATTAGACATACATCATCATCTGATGTAGATGATTCAGTATCCCAGGTTTCAGCATATAATCCTTTTGCACTGGGTTTGTCTTCTGGTTTTCCTTTCTTGAGCTGAGTATATTTCTTCTTGTATTTATCGGCTCTGTAAGCATTCTTATCAGCAACTGATGCTGATTCTTCCTTCTTTAATTTGCACTCAGCAGCAATGTGTCCCTTCTTCTGACAGTTGAAGCACACAGCCTTCTTAGGATCAAAAGAACTCTTCCCTTTGCCCATGTCTAATCTTCCTCTTCCCCCTTGAGCTCTTCTCAAACGTCTGGCCAATATAGCCATCTGCTCAGTGATAGTCTGAACATCATCAGTATCACCTGAGTCTGAGTCTGAGTGGTCAGCTTGAGATTCTGACTCAGTCTCAGATTCAACAACTAATGCCTTGGAACTTTTCTTTTTCTTCTGTACAACTAATGCAATCTCTGCTTTATCCAAAGACTCCTTAAGTTGTTGTTGAAAAGTTCTCTTGTGCTCTGTGATATGTTCATGATTGAGCAAGAACCCATAGATAGACTGTAGGTTGTACACATGCAGTGTTCCTCCAGCCCTCAGTGCTGTGGTTACTTCATTGAACCTTTCTAGTAACACATCCAGAAATTTCAGCACAAGTTCAGCCTCATCTTTCTTCACACCTACACTTAGCAGGTCATTTATCAAGCAGTGAAACCTTGTAAACAAATCAGGCAAGGTTTCATTCTTCTTCGAAAAGAAGTTTTCATAGGATCTGTTCAGATGACTTTTCTTTTGCTGCTTAACCTGATCAGTGCCCTCATATGTAATACTTAATGTATCCCAGATCTCTTTTGCAGTTTGACACCCAGTCACTGTATGCAAGATCTCGTTGGTCAAGGCATTTGCCAGAACACTCTTTGCCTTATCATCCAGATTGAACAGTTTCCAATCTTCTTCAGTCCAGGATGCAACAGGCTTTTTCATATCCTTTTCAAATCTGTCAGGAGACGAATCACTGACAGTTGCAGGAATCTTGGGGATTATAGGTCCTTTGGTAATGACATCAGACATACGATTGTCAATGGACTTGAGGAATAGCATGACTCTGAATTTCCACATAGGATAATCAGATCCATCAAAGATGGGACAACCCTTGGCAGACATCTGAGGAAAGTTTGAAGAATTGTTGCTTGTAGACATCTTGAACTTTCTCAGAATCTTGAACTTTCAACTTATGAACTTGTTCAACCTGCTCTGATACCAGTTGTTGGTCCCTTGGTGAGAATAACAACAAGCAACAGATGTGTAAAAGGGGGGTTGAATATACTTTATGCGGAAATTGAACAAATCAAAATAAAGTGTTACGCAAAGTAAATCAAACCACAATCGAATGCTTTGCTTTTCATTAATAAGAAGATGATTACAGACTCTATCAAGTAAGCAACTCTTGATATGTAAACACCTAATATAAATCTCTCAATCTTTCAAACTTAGCTATCTATAATCAACTTATGATTATAGATACTGACGACTCTCTAAACAGGATTTAATCACAGATTGAAAACTTACCAATCTCACAACTAATGTGAGTATTAGAACACACGAATAGCTTGGCAATCTGTGAATATTTGATCACGTTGAACTAACAAACCGTGATTCAAGAATCGTAAAACATACGGTTGAGGTGAGGTATTTGGCTCTGTAACACTTAGTTGTAATCGTCGTTGTAGTCGTACCTCTAAACTTATCAGGAAGATAAGTATTTATAATCCTATTCCTACGGTTCCTAACAAACTGGACTAATCCTAATTTGCTAACTAACTACCGGATAACTTGGAATCTTGAATCTTGAATCTTCTTATCTTGAGTCTTCAATCTTCAATCTTGATTCTGAAGTCTTCTTATCCTTCCCGTAGATATAGAGAGTTAAAAAGATAAATTTAAAACATATTTAAATTTTCTTTAGGTTGACTTCTTACTCGGACTGAGTTACTCAGCTTGAAACTCATCAAGCTTAGTTCTTCGAGAACACACTCGAAAACCAACATGAACTAACACGTATATTAATAAACTCATCCTTAGAAGTCCTAAGAGTTAGCTACAACTTATTTAGCAACTCTGTTGGGCTGACTCAGTATATACGCTGAGTCACTTAGCTTGAAATATATCAAGCTGAAAGCTCAATATATATTAGGTTACATACACAGATTATCACACATAGTAATAATCTTACTAAGATATGGTATAAGCTGATCGAACTAATGCTCAACCTATATACAGCTTATGCTCAGTCTAAAACACAATATGTGTTCAGTCTGATCAAGCCTCATAATTCTGTTTAAGTTATATCTAGAACATATCTAACAAACTTAACTTTGTCTCATCAAATTTCAACTGATGAGATTATCTTCCCAACATATATATATATATATATATATATATATATATATATATGATTCTTTAATTTTTTATATTGATTGATGCACCTTTGTCTGTTTTAAATTTTATCTATTTTTATATAAATTTATCTTAAATAAAAAAAATTAAAAAAAAAAATTTAATACTTTTTATCGAAAGACCGAGTATTCACTTGTTATATCGATTATGATACGTAGACAAAATAAATATAAAAAAGATATAAATTGTTTTATGAATAACCTACCCATTACTATTAATGGATAACAAACAATTAAAAATATACGACTTTAAAGAAAAGTGTCATATTACATTATTACAATAAAATTTATACCAAAACGTAGATAAAAATAAGACGGTCGCAAATATATAATTATTATTTTTCTAAACAAATCTTCTAATATATATAAAAGACTAATTAGAAAAAAATTATTGGATGATCTGAACCTTTCATTTAGTAAAAGGTTTAATCTTAGCCGTTCATTCCTTTAATTTTATAATTTTAATTTTGACTTTTTATAGTCAAACTAATGGAATTAACCATTTTAAATTAAAATAAAGATATCTCTTAATCAAATAAATGATAAGTAAAATAAATTAAATAAATGACAATCCAAGAAAAGATATATAAATGAAATCACGTCCACATAATTGATATAAACAAGCATTTTAACTGCCCTCGCTATTGCGAGGGGAAGGAATTAAAAACAAATATTCTATTTTCATTTTAAAAACAAATTCAATGAAAACTTTATTAACATATGTTTTTCATAATTTATATATTTAAAAGTAAAATGAATTACTGCTTACATTAAGTTTACCATTGATTGATATATATGAGGATATTATTGGACGCACGTTGTGTCGGGTGGTAGAATATTATTGCATACACGTATCACTCAAAATTATGAGTATTTTAGTTCTTTAAGTATATAATTTATTTAAGAGATATATGTGTATAACAACATCTAACTTAGGTGATGTTGACAATATATATCATTTTCGTTTTAAATAACTACAAAAAAACTTGAAAAAACCAATGAGAGAGATCATAGTATCTAAATATAAATAAAAGACTAATTTGAATAGCTTATATTAGACAATTTTAAACGTTCGTCTTAGTAAAATAAAATCCCAGTCATTAATGCAAAGTGAAATTCAATTTGATTTTGACTTTTAAAAAGTTAAGTTCTTTAATTTGAATTACTCTAATTTATAAATATCATATTTACCCCTTATAATATTTTAAAAATCATATTTTACCAAATTCCAAGTTTTATCATTTTAAAATATTTTATAATTATTTAAAACTTTTAAAAAAACCAATAAATGTTTCAACTTATTACATATAATTGTAACGATAACGATAGATGACTTGTAGAAGAAATAGATCACGCTTCTTCATATTAGGATACCACATTTTTGTCATCACATATGCCCTTCGCGTCAATGCTTCTATTATTGGTTTTGGTGTCGACATGGTCATCATTTTTTTAATCTCTTATTTCTATCATGTTTTATAATGCTTTATTATTTTTATTAACGTTTAATATTATATTTTAAACTTACTCATGTATCTAACATGCATTTAATCTAATAGTTTATAATTAAATAAAACGCTTACTCAATTAAATTTTTAGCTTATAAACTTTAAAAAGTTCAATGACAACTTAATTATACCTAAATTTCAATCTATATACTATGGGAAAATGATCCATAATGTTAACATCACATAACTTAGGTGATGTTACACTCACAAACCATTTAAACGAGTAAATACTGAAATGACTAAACTACCCTTCATTAAAGTAGATTGTGAGTGTAACATCACTTAAGTTGCGTAATGATAACATTACGGATGATTTCCCCACATACTATAAAAGTAAAAGTAAAATAGTTATATAGAATATACCAAATTACTTTTTCAATTAAAAAGCATACAAAGATAGAGTAAAAAGCAACGCACGACTTTCCAAATTCCATCTGAATTTAGTTTTACATCTTCACTCGGAAGTCGGAAGTGGGTCTCTCTCTCTCTCCCTTCGTCAGCATTCATTTCCGATGACCATCTTCCTGCAAGCCCGGCACCATCTCTCATGTTTCCGACATCCCTCGTCGACGACCACCACCTGCTCAACCCTCCATCTCCTTCACAGTTTCAACAGCCCCACATTCAATTCTCTCTCGTCTTTTCATTTTTTTCATTGTAAATCTGGTACCGGCCACTGTAACCATAGTCGGGCACACTCACCTTCCTAAATAGCTACCGATGGTACCTGGCAGTGGCACCCGTCTTATTCCCCTTCTTCTGGTTGCTTTGGTCCGATTTTGCCGATCACCGTCGTTCCTCACCAGCATCCAGATCTGTCATTGTCACAGCTCCATTGCTCTTCGTTACTATCATCGATCTCCTTCAGAGCCTTTTCAAATTCTTGAGTTTTTCATTTTCTCGCGAGAAGTTGAAATTGCAAATGTATTAATTCGTGAGATGCAAGGTTAATTACGAAAATGCCCTTTAGTTTCTCACGATAAATAGCCGAGTCACTTTGCTATTTGATAGATAGGATAATAATAAAAATATATATCAAAGAAATAATTATCGGATTATTTATTATAATTATCCATCATTTTTATTAATTTATAATATTATATAATTAATAAAGATAATATGAACAAACTAAATGATTTAATCTTCTAATATATATAAAAGACTAATTGAAAAATAATTATTAGATAATCTGAACCCTCTACTTAATAAAAGATTTAATTTTAATCATTTATTTAGGTTAAATCAAAAAATCAATTTTGACTAAACTATTAAAAACTTATGTCAAAATTATGATAAGATTTATTTAAATTCAATTTTAGGTAGATAAGATGTTACTTAAATTGAAAATATAGTTTCATTAATTTAAATTCCATCACCATACGTATGTTTTTGAAATACATTTTAAAATTTACATATTTCTTACATCTTATCTTAATATTAATAAAATACAAATATTATAATATTAATTAGAAATCCTTACTCTAATTTAGTCCAAATTATATACCAAACTATTCTTAAAACATTAAATATGATTAACTATTATTACGAAAATATATATTCAATATATTAAATGATGTTTTTATTATTTGTAATATTTTTTTGTCTATATTTATTATATTTATACTATAAAATTTATCATTATTAAAATATATATCATTCTTAAATTTGTTATCGAATCGAATTTTTCTTTACTCATACAATACATATATAAAACAATAATTTCTCATCTATATATCTATATAAAAGGCATGCAGATTTTTCAAAAATAACCATAAATTGAGTATTAATTAACCAATCATAACCTTCAATTTCAAAATTATTTAATTTCAAAAACATTTTTAGAAATATTTATGGCCATCGAGTTCCAAATCTAAATCAATTGGGAGGAGTCTGAATGAAAATTATGAGGGGGTTTTATAAAACAAGTGAGGGGTTTTTTAAGAAAATGTAAGGGAGTTTTATAAAAATTGTATATTAATATAATTAATAATACGGTGTTTATACATTATGTTTAGTAACTTGTGATACATTTTGTTTTAAGAAAAAATAATTATATATTTATGATCGTCTCATTTTTATCTACGTTTTGGTATAAATTTTATTATAATATGACACTTTTTAAAAATTAGTATATTCTTAATTTTTTGTTATCCATTAATAGTAGTACTTCAAAAAAAATTAGTTATTGTTTTTTGTTAAAATTCTGACATATGTAAATGTTTGGTGATATTTTATTATTTTTATCTGAAAATTTTAATATCTCAAAATATTCCTGAAACACTTTTACACTTATTTTACTATACATTTTCTAATTTCATACCATCAAATTTTATACTTTTTTTTTAAACATCCCCGTGTTTTTACACCGGGTAATAAACTAGTAAATGATTATGGTTACCCGTGTATCTACATGGGTATTTAAATTAGTTAATCTTCTAATATAAATAAAAGACTAACTATCATCAATTTAACTAGAAGATCTTAACCTTTCGTTTTATTAAAATTAAATTTTAACCATTCATTTAGGTTAAAATTAAAACTCAATTTTGACTTTAAAGAGTTAAAATTAAAACTCTATTTTAAATTTAGATGAGATAAGGTTATATTTAATTTTGATATTAATTTATTATATGTAAGGTTTGTTCTAAAATAATAATCGACATATATATAAATCTAAATTTGATTATATGAACTTCTATCTAATTTGCAAATACAAATTAAATATTATATTGAATTAATTTAAAATTAATACCAATCCCTTAATAATCTTTTAATATTGTTATCATTTACTTTTCTAAGTAGACGGAAATTAACATACACTTTTTTTACTATCAGTCTATTCTTTCGTTCGTACAAAACAATCATGTATTTAATTAAGTGATTTTTACATAAATATTTATGTCTGACCCGTGTGTTTACACGGGCATTTAAACTAGTTATATAATAAGTTATTAAACATATTTTATAAACAATCTATAATTAATTATATTAATATACAATTTTTATAAACCCCTCTCATATTTTCATAAAAGCCCTAACATATTTTATAAAACCCCCTAAGAATTTTCACAATGCCCCATTCCAAGGCTTAAGGATTTTTGGTATTTTTGACGTAATCATCATGCATTTTTTGATTTTTTTAATTTTTTTTTAAATCAAGTGTTGTGATTGGTGAAAATTTTTTAAGAAGAAGAAGAAACCATTTTCTTTTAATTAGAATATAAGATTGGATCAATATTGTTGTAAACAAATTAAAGTTGATTAAGAATCCATTGAAAAGAAATTAAATGTCGATCATAACTAAAGTTATATAAAAAAATTAATTAACCGTCAAAAAATTTTAAATCATGATATCAGTTTTGTCCTTATTAATTTCAACCACGCACTCTATTATTTCCACTAATACTATTTGAGTGGGCGTTGATATTTGATGTCACAGAATAATCATGATAATATATAATGTATTAATTATTATTTCCAAATTCTGTACTCTAAATGAAATAATGACTAACAGTTATAACGTACGTATTCTTGCAAAGGAATTTTAGTTCTTTATAAAATATTTATAAATTTAAAAACTCTTAATTTTAAGTAAAAAGAAAGTACTAAACTACACTCAATTCATAATAATTGATAATTGTTAAATTAAGTAACTATTAGATAGATTTAATGAGATTCATATATACCATTTTAGTAAATAAACCTTTCATAATAAGAAAATATTTAAAACATCGAGTCAATGTCAATTAACATAATTATTACAAAATATTTCAACAACTAAACATTTAATTATAAATATTCTGTCACATAATAAATATGGATATGTAAAATACAGGATTTCCAATCCTAGCAGGAAAAAGAGGGAAACGGATACTCAGTTTAAAGAGAGTAAACAAAATTCTATACTTGCTAAACTTAATTATTATAAAATGTGTATAAACACACTCATGAATCTGAATAACCTATAATCTAAATTTATAAACATTTATGGAATTTAAATGACTTAATAATTATAAAGGACAAGTTGGTAAGCAAAACTATTCGTCGCCGCCGCATTGGCGCGGGTACTATGCTAGTATATATATATATATATATATATATATATATATATATATATATATATATATATATATATATATATAGGGGAGGGTTCAAACGAGAACTGTATTTCGTACAAGAACTGTGAGAACCAATCTCAGCCGTTCCTTGGATATGAGAAGTTCATGGATGGAGAGCGTGGAGGGGATCAAGTGTGGCAGGGTACATGTGAGGAATTCATGGGTGGGCAATGACATTAAAGGAAGGGAAATTGGACGGCTCAGATTGGTTCTCGCAGTTCTCGTACGAAAAATAGTTCTCGTTTGAACTTTTGCCTATATATATATATATATATATATATATATATATATATATATATATATATATATATATATATATATATATATATATAGTGGGAGTTCAAATGTGAACCTTAAATTAATTGAGAATGGGAGACTCAATCCTAACCGTCCAATTCCCCTCCTTCAATGTCATCGCCCACCCATGATTCCTCACATGCACCCTGCCACACGCTATCCCCTCATGCTCTCCATCCATAAATTCCACTTACAAAATAAACGGCTGAGATTGAGTCTTCAATTCTCATTTAATTTCTCGTTTTCAATTGAACATTCCCATATATATATATATATATATATATATATATAGAGAGAGAGAGAGAGAGAGAGAATCACGATCACATGAAAAGAGAATTAAGGTAAAAAAAGGTAGATAGAAATGTGGGTTTAACACGTGGCATAACTGATTAAAGGGTAAAATAGATAGTTTCCACAAATATAAAATTATCTCACCTTCCACACTACCCTTACGTTCTAATCCCATCCCCCTAGCAAACCCTAAAGCCTCTCGTATCCCTGCGCCGCTTCATCCGTTCATCGATCCCCTCTAATCCATGCGCCGCTTCATCCGTTCATCCCCTCTAATCCATGCGCCGCTTCATCCGTTCATCCCCTCTAATCCCTGCGCCGCTTCATCCGTTCATACCCTCTAATCCCTGCGCCGCTTCATCCGTTCATACCCTCTAATCCCTGCGCCACTTCATCCTTTCATCCTTTCGAATGCAAAAGTCGGTCGGATATCTTCAGCGTCTCCTCCGGTTTATTTCAACCGGTCACCTACCCTACAACCGCCATGTATGCATCTCCGTACAGTTCAAGACATCGCCATTCCTTGAAACCCTTTTGATTGTGCATCTGAGTATGTACGTACAGTTCATTGGTTGATTGTACTTCGTCGTCGCCGTCGCTTGGAAACCCATCTGATTGTGCATTTGAGTATGTACGATGATTGTGCATCTGAGTACGCAGAAGTCAGCCGGCTACGTATAGTTCATATGTTAATTGTGCATCGCCGTCGCCGTCGCTTGAAATCCATCTTATTGTGCATCTCGTCGTCGATGGAACCGCCGTAGATGGTTTTAATTGCATGAAATTAAGAAAAATTTCTTTTTTATTTTCCAAAAGTGCCCTTTTAACTGCACAAATTTGGAACGAGATATTCTAGGGATTTTGACTTTTTTTTTTTTACTTTTGGTTAGATCAAATGGCTAGGAATATTCCTTACAATTTGTAGTCTAAAAATCTTTTTAGTTTATCCCATATATATATATAATGAAAATTTTATTTGAGAACCGTTCTTATTGCGAGTTGAGTACCATTTGTAACCACCATTATGCTAATTAATAGGGGTATTTTGGTCTTTTATATATTTTTCCTAGGGGTGGCAATTATCGACATGACACGAACCCTACACACAAATAAATGGATTTAGGTTGAGCATAAACGGGTTTGGGTCGTTTTCGGGTTGACCCGCCAACCCGTATAAATAAACAGGTCATGTTCGGGTTGGATTGCGGGTTCGTGGGTCGACCTGTCAACCAGTATATATATTTTTGATATTTTTTAGTTTTTCATTTATCCTTATATATTTAATGTTTTCTATTTGGTTATTGGGCTTTATCTTATTCCATAGTCATCTTAAACCTAATAAGAAACAATTCAATTGTCTCTCTTTGTTCATTTACCGTTTTGAAGCTACTAAAAGTTGACCTCATCACTTGTAGTTTAATTGTTCTTAGACTCATCAAGTTTTTGTATTTGGATTAGACTATTCAGGTAGGGTTGAACTTTATTTAATAACTAGCTTAACACCTCATGTATAAACACGGGGATAGTTAAAATGAATTTTAAACCTTTTAGTTCTTAAGAGTACTAACATATATAGAAAATACAATTATAAAACATATATAGTAGTATAAAACGTATTCTGAATTATTCATCTTTTGTAGAACTTTTTAACCACTTTCATCTCCCTAAGAGTTGAAGATTGTTCCAACAAAGGTCGCTTTGAAGCTGATGATAGAGGGTTGTTAATTCTTTATAATTGATAACTATCAATATGAAGAAGAATCAGAGCAACATGTGTGATGTCAAAGTGCATCAATGTTTATAGAATTAAGATATAAAAGCCTACAATAGTTACGATTCTCTGGTTAATAAACATCCATATATAAAAAGTAATTTAAAAATGACATAATGGACTGTAAGTATTTCAATTAATGTGGTTGTTAATTTAAACATTTTATACTATTTTTATATTAAACATGTTTTTAACTAATAGATAATGTCATTGGAAAGTTTCAAAATTTAATGTTACTATTTACATATATATTGTAGGATAATAAATATATATTTTTTTATATATTATATTTTTACCAAAACTAATCACCTAGAAATATAAAAATTTAAATATGGATGATAATGTCATAATCCTTTTCTTTTAATTAGTATATTAGATTGCATTTAAATTTTGTATTTTGACAAACAAGGGACAAAATTAGTAAAACTAGACTCACTGACTCGCCAACCAATTAATGACCCGCCAACCCGTTAATGACCCGCCAACCCGCTTATGACCCACCAACCCGCTTATGACCCGCTGACCCGTGAATGACACGCCAACCTGTATATTTAACAGGTTACGCTGGTCGTATCATGTTTCAACTTATACGGGTCATGTCACACATCTTGACACGAATAATTATACAGGTCGTGTTCGGGTCACGACCACCGACCCACCAACCCGAACATGACACGATTGCCAACCCTAATTTTTCCCACCGTGAATTACGTCCGGATGAGCCGTCATTAAAAATCGAGTCTTTATTATCCCAAAATATCCCTAATTAAAGCTTTATTAATGTGTCATTAATGATTCATTTATAAGCCATCAATGCATAATTAACGAGCCGTCATTTTTATTGGCTATTGATTTATTCTAATCAAGTGCCAAGATTAGTTTGTGCGGTACTTGTAATAAAAACGGTTCACAAATGAACCTTCCCCTATATATATGTATATATGTGGGAGGGTTATTATGAGAATGGATATTTAGGTGAAAATGAAATAATAAATCTTAGCTATTAATTAGATGTTGATCTATTAGATCTAACGGCCGTAATCACCTATCGTAATTCATGGTCATCACAATTCATGGCTGGGTTATAAATTAATGAGGAGACAATTGTAATCCATATGATCAAATCAAATGGAGGATCAAAAATGGAGTCACTCATTCTCACGTGAATATACAATATCATTTGAGACTCGTTTTTATTGCAAGAACCAATCTTAGTTGTCTAATTACCCCTCCTTCAATTTGATTGTCCACCCATGAATTCATATCATGCACCTTGCCACACTCTATCCCCTAGGGTATTCATCAATGAATTCCACTTACTAAATGAATGACTAAGATTAGTTTTTACAGTTCTCGTAATAATAATGATTTTCAAATGAATCATCCACACATATATATATATGTGTGTATATATATATATATATATATATAATCTTCTACTATTGCATAAATTCATATTTCTTTTGTACGTGTTCATAATGTTTGTAAATAAAAATAAATATTTGAAACGACCCTAGGAACAATAAAATTAACGCACATGCATTTCTAATATTACTTTTGTCTACTAAAGTTTTTAATTAAGCATTTTGGTTATATCTTATTATCGTGATATCGTATGATAATCTAAACGAGTTGGCTAATCTCGCGTATTATGCTGGAAAATAAAAAATAAAAATGTATAAAATATATAAACTAAACATTTATATACTTATGTTTAGAATAGAAAGGGAAACTTCTAAACATTTGATATCGTTTTACGAAAATAAAGTTAGTGATGTGTGCCGGTTAATTTGCTTGTGGATTTAAATAAATATCATTTACAAACAAAATTTACACTAAAATGTAGATAAAATTGAGACTGTTATAGTTATATATTTGTATTTATACCAAAAACTATATCTTAAAAGTTATATATTATAAAGAGACAAATAAATTAAAAATTTATGAATAGTAATAATAAGTTAAAAAACTATCATGTAAAAGAGACTCTACTTTTAATAAAATTTGAAAAAAGTCATGTGCCGATAGTGAGTTATGAACACTGAAGTACCTACTTTGTAGTTAAAGCCGCTTGCCAAACTTAGTGTCATTAGACTGTGACTTTAGATATATAATAAGAAACACGTTACCCCCGCTACGCAGCAAGATAAAATTACCATTTTGGTTCATATTAATTTTTTATTATATCCTTAAACTTTTTTTATTAAAAGGTCTCGAAATGTTAATCATAACTTTTTCCATCACTTATGTTAATATGCATTAATAGCGTACTACAATTTAATCGCGTCTCGCAAAAAAATGTATTCAAACTTTATACTTTTGACGTGGGATATGAGAACATGCCATGAAAACTTCGAGTTTCAGGGTTTCTAAAGGTTGGCTAGAATGGTACATATCATAGTGCACATGTGCACAAAGTGAAGCATTTATGATCTTCGAAGGTTACACGTCATGGTGTACATGTGCACGACGTGGAGCAATTGTTTTGGGTGACGGATTGTTTTTCGTGTGTTCACGTACGACCGACCCATTAATGATAATTAGGGTTTTCTATTTGTATACAAATATCATAGTTAGGGATCTTGTCATTCAACCTTTGTAGTCCATACATATGCACCTTTAGGTGGTATGTGTAAACACTTGAAAATAATAAAGAAGTCTCTGGTTTCTAGTCCAGGACGTAGGTCATGACCCTGATGACCGATCCATATTATATCTTGGGGTTTTATTTATTAATCTATATTGTTCTCCGCATTCTTCTAACGTGGTTGAGGTTTTAAGTTCGATTATTATAAATAATGATTTGATCCTTACACTCAGTGGCGGACCTACCCTTTGTGGGGGGGGGGGGGGGGGGGTCAAGCGCTACCGGTCCTTTGGCGGTTTGCAGTGTTAATTTTCGACTTTTTGATACGTTGCTACCGGTAAATTTTCAGGGTGTACCCGTGATGCCACCAAAATCAAAGGAAAAATGAAAGTTTTCTAAAAAAAATGATAAAAAATAGTTTAATCTTTCAATTTATACCTTTAAAATCAAGTTTTAGTTAACATTACTTCATATAAATTGTGTTTTGTTTTAAATTTTGGCTCTAAAATACCATAATAACAGTCGAAATCTCGTTAATCCGACCCGATTAACCGGAAACCCGAGAAAAACCCGAACCACACCCTCACTTTTATTTAATTTTATTTTCGCATTATATGTTGCTACCGGTCCCGAGAAATCCTAGGTCCGCCACTGCTTACACTCGAGTTTTTAAAAAAAGAAAGTGAATGAAATGAAAATGAAGGGTGACTAGTTTGTGTTTGTGAGTTAGAAGAAATAAAAGAAAATGGGGGAGGACCAATTTTCCTTATCACTCGTCTCGCTTTCAAGGGGAAAATTTTTCAACAAAATAGACTTTTATTCTCTTTCTTTTTCCTTTCTTTCATCTCTTTAAAACTCAACAACACCTAATTTAATTGTTTTCTTTCTTTCATCTCCCTTTCCTTTTAAAATTTAACTCACAACCTACCATTAATATGTGGCAAATTCGTAGCTAAAATTCGATGATAAGCTAGCTATATCATTCTAAACTAGTTTATTATCCCGTGCACGCACGGGTATTTTGAAACTATATTTGAGATATTAAAATTTTCGAATAAAAATAATGCGATAAATGAAATATCACCGAAAACTTACATATGTTAGAATTCTTAACAAAGAGGGTATAACTAAATTTTTTGAAACCAAAACTTTAAATCTTTTTTACTTCTAACACGTGAAACGGAAACATACAATTGACCATGTGTAAACACAAGTTTCCTGAGGAATAAACCAACTTCTGAAAGTAACTGTCTTTGACTTTTGTTAATCGTCATAGCAAAATACATATCCACTACTATTAATAGATAACAAAAAATCAAGATATACTAATTTCAAAAAAAGTGTCTTTTTTGAAACTACATATCCACTACTATTAATCGATAATAAAAAATCAAGATATACTAATTTCAAAAAAGTGTCACATTACAATAAAATTTATACCGAAACGTAGATAAAAATGAGACGGTCGTAAATATATAATTAATTTTTCTCTAAACAAAATATATCACAAGTTATTAAACATAATTTATAAACAACTTATAATTAATTACATCAATATAATATTTTTATAAAAACCCCTCACATTTTCTTAGAAACCCTCATAATTTTCATCAAGCCCCCTCTTGATTTAAAATTGAATTTCAAATTATCGATGAGTTTTAATCTTTCTAAAATTACTTTTGAGAATGGATTGATTTTGCAATTGAGAGTTTCTATTGGTGAATTAAACTTGATTTAATAGTTATTTTTAGAAAATTTGCATCTCTTTTATATATATATATAGATATATATATGATATTTTTATTCATTCATTATAGCATTGAGGATCGTTTTACAAGTTATATTTACTTCTTGAAATCTAGATATATAAGATCTTATATATAAATATAAGGTCTTATAAGGTCTAAAGAATTTACGTCTGCAAAAATGATGATAAGCTTCTACTAATTATTTTCCTCATTTTTTCTTAATAATAAATGTACCACATTTATATATTTACTTTTTTGTTATCTTCTACAACAATATTTTACCATTTATGTAATGTTAATAACGCTACACTCTTAAATTCTATTTCAACAATTGTATACTATGATTGGGTTGCAACCAAGCTATATGTTTAATATACCTATTAAAATGTTATATGACTCGTAAATACTTTTAAAAAAAAACGAGAGGCGTAGCTATTAGAAAGACTAAAACGTATCCGGTCATCTCGAATCAATATTAAACTAGTTTTATACCCGTCCGTGTGTGAGTGTGTGTGTGTGTAACATCGTTAATAAACCTAAAGTATTTATTATATTTTTCATTTAATGTGAAAAAGTTTCGAAATTACATTATTAATAAACATGTTCAAAGTCGAACATATTTTTAAAATTGAAATAATGAGTGAAAAGTTCATTGAGCTTAAAACATTTTAATTTTTTTAACTTTACTTTAAGATTTAAATAATAAAAAAATCCCCATCTGAATGTCATATTGTTTAAAACATTATCAAATACTATCATAGTGCGATATCCGTCCATTGTCTGGGATATGTTTTTCAAATATATATGTGTGTACCTATATGTCTTTATTAATGACAGGGGGAATCTTATGGTACTTCGCTTACGAAAAAACACGACTATGCTTTTGAGCATGTCACATTTATGAGTTTTATACATAAAAGTTGCACATGTAAAACATGACAGTAATAGTCGATTAAATTGTCGCGACGACAGACAAGGTGTGCTCGCTAATAGTGGTCGTGGTAATCCTGGTAGTAGTTATATTGAATACAGTTAGAAAATCAATTTGGAACTTACATTACAATTTTACGATTTCTCATTATAAAACAAAATGACTAAATGGATAACTCCAATTGAAGCGGTTTCGTAATATTTTTTTCTTACATGAACCGTCCATATATATATATATATATATATATATATATATATTTGTTTTTGTGTGTGTGTAAAAGAACCAAAATTATTACGAGAACCGCGGCTTACATACATAAAAAGAGTTTCTCTATTAAATTTACATAACTATTGATTGCCACCGTTACTGATATCCATATCGTCATTGTTGTTACTTCTGTTAAATACATCTTTGTACTGCACATGAGCAACCATCCGGTACAACCCTACAAAAACAACTCAATATTATGACCATGATGTTGGGTTACACATATTTTATTAATGCTACTATTGTTAAATACCCATGAACAAATATTTGATGAATAATCAAATTACACTAGTATAACCTTTTTACTCAAAAAAATATTCTTTTATAAGAACAAACATAACAATGAGTGTTAAATTGAAAAAAACGAAATATTCATCTATTTAATATAATATTTATAATTTTAAACTAATTTTAGTTTTAAAAACATTTAAGGTATACGTTTGATTTTAGTTTTGATCTGGCAAACATTTTATGAAAAAAAAGTATAACATACGAGTGTCAAATCAAAGAGAATAAAATGCTCGAAAATTTAATATAATATTTATAGTTTTTAACTTTTGAATGTTAAAGATGTTTTTATTTTAAATATAAGTGTAATGTTTGACTTGGTATTAGCAATATTCTAGCAATTAAACATTATAGTTGGTTAATATTTAAATTGGTCAACCGTCATATCACATTTCCACGTCATTGATGATGTCATATTTTTTTTGCCACATCAACATTTTCTCTCTGTTCTGTCGATAAAACTACGTATATTTATTTTAAATTAGTCCCCTTTAATCCTTTCAAATTTAAAAGTGATGCCCATTTTTTCTAGTGCTACGTACCAATTAATCATAATATTCATCATTATTATGTTATACTAGTATGTCTAGCCCTTATAATCATTATTACTATTTATATTTAGTTGAATGTAATCTTAAATGTTTAAACATTCTTAACGTATGTGTGTGCATATAAAGTACACATGACTTTATTTGGCTGATCGTGCCAACTCATTCGTGACATAACTTAAACTATAAAGAAAAGGGTATTATATGCAACGTATGTTGCTCCTAAAGACTCAAAAAGTCGCTCCGATTACCTTAAGGGGCGACATGTTACCGCTTATGCTAATGTCACCCCTAATTTCATCAATGCTATTATTGGAATTTCTTATAGTGTCATTTCTTATAATTCATATGAAATAAAGTAAATATGTTTTGTTAGAATCTAGTATATCGTTTTTAAATAAACAAAGTAAATTGTAGATAGAACTTGTAACACCCCATAGTCCAAAGTCAAAGGCTAACCCAATAACTTCGAATTAAATCAACTTAAAACCATGGTGGAAGGTATTGGTAGCATATAACTTTGAACTTATAAGATGTCTCAAATGTCTTTATCTCTTCATGTGGGACGAGTTGTTACAAACTCCCCCACTTAAACACATGACGTCCTCGTTAAGCATCAGACCGACAGACCCAGAATCGATACCCCATGAGATGCATGAGTTTCATCTCTGATACCACTTGTAACACCCCACAATCCAAAGTCAAAGGCTAATCCAATAACTTCGAAATCAACTTAAAACAATGGTGGAAGATTAGTAGCTCATAACTTTGAACTTATAAGGTACCTCAATTGTCCTTCATTTTTTCATATGGAACGAGTTGTTATAAATATACAATTTTTATCACATGTAAATTAAATTCTTTCCGTTTTCATAGATTACAAGAAATTAATCACTGTAATTTACTTTTTATGTTTTGTTGCTTAACTTTCGTATTTTATTAGTTATAATAATAATAATAATAGGCCTCCGTCAATCAAAAAATTTGTGTCCATCAATGTAAACAAACAAAATAAGTTAGAGATATGTAACTTTAACTAAAGATGGCCGACAATAATAATGTAATTTGAATAACATGTTTTGTATTTACCACTTAATTTTCATGTTGGAGGTGACACTCAACACGAACGACCACCACAAAATAATCAATCATTCATTAATTCCATTAAACTTTAGATCGATTAGAGGACTCCATTGTCCAGAAAATTAATTACTAATTAAATAAGTGGAAGTTAAACAATCAACAAGGACTACTTAGTCAAATATAAAAGGTTATATTTCGTATCTCTAGTAAGTGCATTATTACCGATAAACGAATCTCTTTCATGTCTGTAAAATATTTTCTTATATAATAATATAGTTTACTTTCCAAACTTTATAATTTAAATATACATTTTTGAAAACTGTTTTAACTCATAAACGTGTTATAATTGGTTGTTTTATCTATTCGACTTCCTAATATAATATGTTATTGCCATCATTGTTATCAAAATTGTGATCTGAATATAGTATTGTACAATTCTACGATCCATCAACCAAACATGTCGAATCATACTTATGATTGCTATACGATTTTACAATCCCACAATCTCACATATCTCTTACTTTTTTACATTATTACTATATATTATTATACATTTTATGTTTTACATTATTATTATTATTATTATTATTATTATTATTATTATTACTACTACTACTACTACTTTTTAAAGGGTTAAATATGGTTTAATAATCAAAGTTTTAATTACTTTTCGGTTTAACTATCAAAGTTTTTATTGAATAATTTTACATCAAAGTTCAATTTACCTGTCACTTTTACCCTCTTACCCCCCTATAACAAATCAAATTTAACCAAATACACTCTAATCACTGATTATCATATTAAACTCTCCTAAACGCTACCCAAACCGCAACACAAACAGTTACTTCCACCAAATTTGAATTCTTTATTATTTGGAGTTGTTGTCAAGTTGACGATTTGAGTTTGTGTTTATGTGAATCAAGTTGATGATTTGAGTTTATGTTTATATATAACTTTGAATCTAGGAACAAGAATTAAAAAAGAATACAACAAATAGTGTTTGTGTATGTGTTTAATCTTTATTTCAGATGTACTAGTCTTTGATTCAGATGTTCATAATGTGTTCATCTTCATTCTAGATGATCATAATCTCAAGAATACATTATGTTAGATTATTCATCTCAAGAACACAGAATATACAAGAAATTTAATAAAGAAAAATTTAAGAAAAAATAAAGGTTTACCTACTATACAAGTAATATGTGAACAAAAGGGTAAAATCACAAACAAAATTTATGGTTAAACCGTTTAGAAAAAAAACTTTGATGGTTAAACCGCAAAGTAAAAGAAACTTTGATAATTAAACCATATTTTACTCTTTTAAAATGGTCAAACTTGTGTTAAAATAATTGTTTTTTCTACTTTACACATATGTCACATGTTTAATTTTTCTTTTATTATAAGATATAAAGGTTCATAACTTAATCAGAAGAAGATTTTTTTTTTGTTTTATGAAATAAGGACTTGATGTTATGTACAATATGCTCTAGAATTATTGATGGTGTTTAAGAGTCACGCTCTAAATTGCTATAGGACTAGTTTCTGATAAAAATTATAGCATATAAGAAAACTAAAAAACGTTAGTGACTTGTGGTAGGATCTTAGGATCTCGACACCGGTCTTACGATCCGATCTTGCAAAGACAAAAATTATCCTAGATATAATTCCAATCTTGATAACCTTGATTGCCATAATTGAATGAGTATAGTTTAACCTCAAACTTAGCACTAAAAAACGATTCAAGCCATAAACTTTTCCCACAAACTTGCAGAAATAATGTATTTTAGCCACTAGTCACCTTCACCGATCCATATGTGAGTGAACACTGCACCCACTTCGATGAATCTAGAACTTTTATCTTTTGGATCCAAATTAATTGGATAATAAAATAAATTGGTTAAGAGTGCTAGGTAATTGTGACCAAACAAATATTCATAAAACATGAAACAAGTATAGTTAACATAAAAAAAAGCAAATATTCAATGATTCACTTCATTGATCACTTAGATAAGTATATTTTTCTAATATGATTCAGTATTTTTAAAATAAATAACTACTTTTCAATTTAACAAAGAGCAGTAAGTGATAATAAATCATTATCATTATGAACTTTTTTAATTACCAAATGAGATTAGAGGAAATAATCACCAAAACTAATTGTTATGTGTGTGATTAGCGTGTCTACGATTCGAAACCTTCGATAATGAACTAAATAAGTTCTCACTCGGTCTGTATGGACGTAGCAGTTTTTTGTGGCCTTAAAAAGATTAAACCTCGACAATTAAATCCTCGTCGACTATCTATAGATGTGTACATGATTCTAAACCTTTGATTATCGGTTAACTGAATAAGTTATTCATGCGTCTATAGGTCCGATCAAATGAAAACTTTGCCAATCAAAATCTTCATAGATCGACGATCAATTGTCTACAAAAAGACAAGAACAATGATCTCTTGTCAGCATAAAACATAGTAATATATAATGGTCATCGATGGAAATCGGCTTTAGATTAGAAGTTAAAAAAACGATTATTTATCAGTAATAAAAAAATTTACAATTTTTTTTAGTTATTTAACATCGTTATTTCAATTTTAAGTTTAGGATCAAATAAGTGAAATTTTCTTGAAATCGAGACGATCGCTATAATTTGACATACTTGGACAAAAGGTAAAATTTTCTACAAACTTCCGAGTCAAAAGTTGTTATTAGTTAATTCAAATTTTAAATGCTTATAGTGTTAATGTAACACTGTAAATTACAAGCCATTTTTTTTTTTTTTAAATTCACAGCGGAAGTATTGCAATTGAAAATAGTAAAGATAACAACACCCACATACTTAAAACCAATACTGTTCAACAACACAGTATATCGTTTAGTGTTACAAAAGAGTTCACAAAGATGGCTCATCTTATCTAAAACATAATATCAGAGCGACGGTCAAACTTCCCCTGTACAAACAACCACCTACCGAAGCTCACCAAAACCTGCAACAGAGAGTTAAGGTGGGGAATTAGCACAAAGCTAAGTGAATGGAATTTAAGCCACAGGTAACAATAGCATAATCACAACAATTAACATAGAAACAAGACCCACAAGGACTACTCAAGAGCGGGCACCACGTATCATCAGAGGCACGGCGGCTCTGCAGAGCCTGCAACCCATATGCCGGCCAAGCATAGGTTTACCGAGACTGCTTGCTAACTGGTACAGTTAAACCCCCTCTGCTGCAACAAATGTAACAGGGGTTGAACAACCGTACAACCAGAAGCAAACGAGCCTAGCCCCACACAAACCGGCTAACCTCCCACAAAGACAGCATGCACACAGTAATCTTCACTGCGCACATATCTTGGACTCGATTGCAATCAATTAACATCAATTCAAACAAACACAATTTCCAATCACCGCACACTCATAGTGCCAATCTCCATACAATCACAGTTTCAATCTCCGTACCATCATCATACCAATCAAACAATCATATCAGACTAAACAGTCTATCGCATGATTAATCGTATAAAATTCAAGTAACCATAACAGTCATCATACCAATCTCCAAGCAATCATATCAGATTAAACAATCTATCGCATGATTAAATAAACGAATCCAGATAATCCTCATAATCATAACTAATACCACCAGTGAGTTAAAGTCCACTCACTTGCGTCCTCGACCAATCCAAAATCCACACTCAGTTGTCTTATATCACTGAGTCTTTGAGTCCCCTGAGAATACAATATAAACAAGTCAATAACTCAAATCATAATTAACTCCAAAAGTCAAATCAATTCGCAAACAGATCAAAGCTTAACCGTTTCACCTAACATGCATAACCAACAAGAAATACACTCTAAACCATTTGAAATATCATTATATATGATACTAAACACGTAGCAATCAACAAAGCATTCATAAACTTCATCTATCTCCAATTAATCCGTAAACGGTCAAAAACCCAACCCGTTAGATTTCATAATACCAAACCAGCTTGAAACATATCAAATACCATTTAGGAGTGCTTCATAAATCATATGAGACATATAGAAATCAACGGATCATAAACTCAGGCTATCTAACATCATTTCACTAATTAAGCATGCAATTAGCATATAGAATCCAATCTTGAAGCATCATTAGTAAACCCTCTCATATATACCATATAATCAGAACTTAACTCATTTAAGTTAATCACACAGATCATAAGCAACATACAATTCTTAACAGAACATGTTTCATCATCTAAATCATTCATATATATATCCTAAATCATGCATGAATATCTCAACATCATACAACAACAAACTGAATTAACATCCGAGGCACTACGCACGAGGTGAATTCACTGCGCACGTGCTGGACGCACTACGCACGGGGTGGATTCACTGCGCACGTAGAGAACTCAAATACACTAAACATGTTTCACACACTACGCACGCAAAGGACACTGGTACGCACGGAGTGGACCACACTACGTGCGACCAAAACTCATCTACTTCATCTTCTTCATCATACACTTCGTACGAAGTGGAGCCACTACGCACGGAATGGACTTCACTTCGCACGGCTAAAACTCAACTTTTCAAGAACTTCTTAACCAAAACTCGACATACACAACACAGAACTCATCATGCTAAGTAACTCGAAATCAGTATATACTTCAATAGAACATGATATAATAAAAACACAATTCGGATTAAACAAAACCCACATGAATCTTGAACCCTAAAAATAATAAATGGGTTTTTGCAAGAACACCCCATAAGCTTCAAGAATCAACTCAAATATACATAACCTTACTTGTATAAGGCAGCAAATCAGCAACAAACACAATAATCAAGAGATGGAACAAGCTTTCTTTGAAGAGAAGAACACAAACACACACAACACATACTTCACATTGAAGTAAATAAGAGAAATTGACTTCTAAAGTCAAATATAAAGTCTAGAGTCAGCTGGGAATTTAATCAAATAACACACAGTATCAAATATAGATATCTAACATACAGGAACCTAATTAAAGCGGTCCTATTCAATTAATAAACACGCAACGAGGTATTATTCGGGACCCTCGTGTAAAATCGAATCATATGGTCCACTAACATATAAAAATATTAAAACTAATATTTTCACCTCATACCTTGCGGTCCAATTAACATCATCATATAATCATAAAAAAAATAACAATTAAATAACAAACAAATAATCAATTACACAAACAATTAAATATAATTAATAAACAAATAGTTTACCATCTCACGTAAACTACCAGGCCTATTGGGAGGATGTTACAAATCTCCTCCTCTTAAGAGGATTCCGTCCTCGGAATCTCACCACGTTACTAACCCAATGGTTCTTCCATTAATCACTTTTCAAGTTGACCTTCAGTTCATATATTGAGAGAATCTGACTTTCATATTCTTCTTTACCCTTATGCAAATAACAGACATTGAGTGTATCATAAACACCTGCCCACTCAGTATAAAGATCAAAAGCAAACATATGATCACTTATTACTTATCGTATGCAAACTGATCAAATATATAATGAAGAAGTAACTTCCATCGTTCCCCAATACAAGTTATTCCCTTTCAAAGTAGTGGATCAGCGTACAGTTTCTGTCTCTCACACCATAGTAACCTTCTCAGCTATTACCTGAATAATATCAAGAACTGCATACTGTTTCTAATCTGTCTCTGAACAACACGTAGGAGTATGACAGTGATGATCGCATAACATTTCATAAAGTGTCATATCAATACCCGAGTAATAAGAATTTCAAACGCAAAATCAATCAATGGTAGGTACAAATCCCAAAGTCTATCAGACTCTACACACATGCATGTAACATATCCTAGAGTTTTTGAATGGTTCGTTCAGTCTGACTATCCGTCTGAGGGTGACAAGCTATACTCAAATTAACATGCGTTCCCAATTCCCGCTGTAAGCTCTTCTAGAAGTTCGGAACGAATCTAGAATCTCTGTTAGAAACAATGAATACTGTAATATCATGTCAAGATACAATCTCACAGCCAAGCTAAATCTATTGAGGAAAATTGTCTCATTGGCAGCAAGAAAATACACTTTATCCCTCAATCAGTCAACAATCACCCAAATCATATCATGACTCTACTGAGTACGTGTGAGTTTGGTTACAAAATCCATCATGATAAGCTCCCATTTCCATTCTAATATCTATAGCTGTTTCAAAATTCACAAAATTTCTTGCATTCATCTATAACATGTGCATAAATATATCAAAATTCTAGGTACTATGTAACATTTGTCTTCATCGTGAACCACCAATTCAGCAAATTAAGATCATTATTCAATTTAGTGCTATATGATAAAACATATAATCTAGACTTGTCAATCTCTGATAAAATCAAGTCACAAAACTCTCCAAGCAAAGGCACTTAAACACTAGACCCGTAAATCTTTAATCCTCAAAATTCATCAACCAAATCCTCTTTCCTCTTTAATATAACTTTTGACTTCAAATTTCCTTCATTCAACAATTTCATTTGAACAATTTCAGTCTATCCACTAAGTCAAAACAATCCCAATTTGCATAAAACAAATATTATCATTGACTCCATCGCATTTTCAAGCATAGACTACTGTATTAGCTTTCCAAGGTTGAAAATGAATTTCGCAATCATAGAATTAAATCAATTCTAAATACTGTCTTTATCTCATATCAACTCTTTTGATAGAAAACACCTATCGCAAGCTCGAATAATCAGCACAAATTACACATTTTATATCATTTCAATAATATATCCTTTGTGTTTAATAGACAACAACTGCAAACTCCAAGTCATACAAAGGAAATATTACTACGCACTAAAATCATCAAATCCATCGAGTAGTACAAAAATAGGTGTCTGACAAGATAACCATTTCAAAATATGAAATACTGCTTCTATTTATCATTCCATCAAATCAAATCTCCTTACAAGTTAGCCAGATCAAATGTCTCGCAATCTAAAATCCATTTTCATTAAAACATTTCTGGGTAATCCAAAGCCCTCACTTATCAGACATCATCTGCTATTTCATTTCAGCCCAATACCAAATACACTCATACACAAAATGAGAAGATAAATCTTCATAATAAAGCAGGAAGAAATCGGTTGTGTTTTAACAAATAACTAAACACAATACTTCATACAGTATGCAATTCAACTAATCAGAAAGCAACTTCTTATGGCATTTAACAACTGCACCAAACTGGCTCAAACAACACACACTCAACAGTATCTCAAACCCAGATATAGGCATCAACAAAATGAACCAAAAAATCATTTATCATCAATTATCTCTACTTTTAGTAAAACAATAGCATCAGAAGCAGGCATATTCAATTATCACATACTTAACAAAATATCAATTTCTGATATAAGCATCACTAACCTGAACTAGCAAACGGTTATCATCAGTTATCTCTACTTCTAGTGAAATAGTCACATCAGAAGTAGTCATGCTCAAAACATCACATACCGTCACATAAACACTAAAACAATAAGCTTCATAATCAAATAATTATGCGTACAATTATAAAGCTTAACAAAACATACCTGTAATATCATCTTCAGTAATGGTAGTATCATCTACCGACATATAAGTTGCTCTACCCTCTGGCGAAGAAGGGTTCTTTCTTTTCCGTCCAACTGCTGACGAACATTCCCCGACATCTGCCGCTCCTGACCCTGACCAAATTTTCTTGTCAACCAAACAGTCATTCCACCGATGACCTTCTTTCTGACAATTCCAGCAAACACTGTGACGGAATGTACAATTCTTAAGTTCATGACCAAACATTCCACACCGAACACAATGTACCGTTTGATGTGTGCAAGGCTCAGTATGAAAGAATTTGCACTTGCGACACCATTGTGATTCTTGATTTCCATGGTCCTGGCTGCTTTGCCCCATCTGTCCCCGTTGACTATTATAATATTCAAAACTTGACTCCCGTGGAGGATTCTCATCTCGGTTTCTCTTATCTTTAATCTTAATTTCATGCTCTAGCATTTGGATCGCATATTGTATTCTCAATGTATTCTCAGGGTTACATGCTTCCAAAACTTTTACCATTTCTCGCAAGTAGTTCAAAGTTAAGTTAAGATCGGGGGTACCATGATATTCAGATGATTGATAATCCAAAAATGGCCTAAAATCGCAAGGTTGTGTAAACCTCATGTATGGATAAGGATATACTCCCTGAGGTGCAAACGGATAATGAAATTGTTGTTGTATCCCTTGTGATGCAAAAGCAGACAGAAAAGTAACCGGAGGAATAACAGTCGAAGAAGTCTTAACTTGTTCATTCAGTATAAGTATTTGTTGTTCTAAACTACGAATAGTACCTCGAAGTTCTTGTATCTCATTTTCTAGTTTATAGATATACTCACACTGATCCGGTTTAGTTTCAGTACCTGCATCCTTGACATGAGTAAGTGTTTCCATATTACTCGTTGATGAAGTTCCAATCTCTGCTAGGTTCACAGGAGTCTCAGTATATCTGTAATACTCACAACACCTCAACACTTATTAGATGAACCGTTAGTACACACATGCTAACCACTACATACACAGCAAATCCAAACACTCTAATTCCCCCACAGGGAATGTTTGACCAAACTCGAGCCAAGATTTGGGAATTGAACACTCTAGCCGTGCTCGCATGCCAAATCAGGGCTCTGATACCAAACTGTAACACCGTAAATTTCAAGCCATTTTTTTTTTAAATTCACAGCGGAAGTATTGCAATTGAAAATAGTAAAGATAACAACACCCACATACTTAAAACCAATACTGTTTAACAACACAGTATATCGTTTAGTGTTACAAAAGAGTTCACAAAGATGGCTCATCTTATCTAAAACATAATATCAGAGCGACGGTCAAACTTCCCCTGTACAAACAACCACCTACCGAAGCTCACCAAAACCTGCAACAGAGAGTTAAGGTGGGGAATTAGCACAAAGCTAAGTGAATGGAATTTAAGCCACAGGTAACAATAGCATAATCACAACAATTAACATAGAAACAAGACCCACAAGGACTACTCAAGAGCGGGCACCACGTATCATCAGAGGCACGGCGGCTCTGCAGAGCCTGCAACCCATATGCCGGCCAAGCATAGGTTTACCGAGACTGCTTGCTAACTGGTACAGTTAAACCCCCTCTGCTGCAACAAATGTAACAGGGGTTGAACAACCGTACAACCAGAAGCAAACGAGCCTAGCCCCACACAAACCGGCTAACCTCCCACAAAGACAGCATGCACACAGTAATCTTCACTGCGCACATATCTTGGACTCGATTGCAATCAATTAACATCAATTCAAACAAACACAATTTCCAATCACCGCACACTCATAGTGCCAATCTCCATACAATCACAGTTTCAATCTCCGTACCATCATCATACCAATCAAACAATCATATCAGACTAAACAGTCTATCGCATGATTAATCGTATAAAATTCAAGTAACCATAACAGTCATCATACCAATCTCCAAGCAATCATATCAGATTAAACAATCTATCGCATGATTAAATAAACGAATCCAGATAATCCTCATAATCATAACTAATACCACCAGTGAGTTAAAGTCCACTCACTTGCGTCCTCGACCAATCCAAAATCCACACTCAGTTGTCTTATATCACTGAGTCTTTGAGTCCCCTGAGAATACAATATAAACAAGTCAATAACTCAAATCATAATTAACTCCAAAAGTCAAATCAATTCGCAAACAGATCAAAGCTTAACCGTTTCACCTAACATGCATAACCAACAAGAAATACACTCTAAACCATTTGAAATATCATTATATATGATACTAAACACGTAGCAATCAACAAAGCATTCATAAACTTCATCTATCTCCAATTAATCCGTAAACGGTCAAAAACCCAACCCGTTAGATTTCATAATACCAAACCAGCTTGAAACATATCAAATACCATTTAGGAGTGCTTCATAAATCATATGAGACATATAGAAATCAACGGATCATAAACTCAGGCTATCTAACATCATTTCACTAATTAAGCATGCAATTAGCATATAGAATCCAATCTTGAAGCATCATTAGTAAACCCTCTCATATATACCATATAATCAGAACTTAACTCATTTAAGTTAATCACACAGATCATAAGCAACATACAATTCTTAACAGAACATGTTTCATCATCTAAATCATTCATATATATATCCTAAATCATGCATGAATATCTCAACATCATACAACAACAAACTGAATTAACATCCGAGGCACTACGCACGAGGTGAATTCACTGCGCACGTGCTGGACGCACTACGCACGGGGTGGATTCACTGCGCACGTAGAGAACTCAAATACACTAAACATGTTTCACACACTACGCACGCAAAGGACACTGGTACGCACGGAGTGGACCACACTACGTGCGACCAAAACTCATCTACTTCATCTTCTTCATCATACACTTCGTACGAAGTGGAGCCACTACGCACGGAATGGACTTCACTTCGCACGGCTAAAACTCAACTTTTCAAGAACTTCTTAACCAAAACTCGACATACACAACACAGAACTCATCATGCTAAGTAACTCGAAATCAGTATATACTTCAATAGAACATGATATAATAAAAACACAATTCGGATTAAACAAAACCCACATGAATCTTGAACCCTAAAAATAATAAATGGGTTTTTGCAAGAACACCCCATAAGCTTCAAGAATCAACTCAAATATACATAACCTTACTTGTATAAGGCAGCAAATCAGCAACAAACACAATAATCAAGAGATGGAACAAGCTTTCTTTGAAGAGAAGAACACAAACACACACAACACATACTTCACATTGAAGTAAATAAGAGAAATTGACTTCTAAAGTCAAATATAAAGTCTAGAGTCAGCTGGGAATTTAATCAAATAACACACAGTATCAAATATAGATATCTAACATACAGGAACCTAATTAAAGCGGTCCTATTCAATTAATAAACACGCAACGAGGTATTATTCGGGACCCTCGTGTAAAATCGAATCATATGGTCCACTAACATATAAAAATATTAAAACTAATATTTTCACCTCATACCTTGCGGTCCAATTAACATCATCATATAATCATAAAAAAAATAACAATTAAATAACAAACAAATAATCAATTACACAAAAAATTAAATATAATTAATAAACAAATAGTTTACCATCTCACGTAAATTACCAGGCCCATTGGGAGGATGTTACAGTTAAACAGTATTAATATATATTAGCTAAACGACCCGTGTATTAACACGGGATTATATAAGTCAATTTTAAATTTATATAGTTTTAAAGAGTCATAACACGTATAGTAAAAATAATTACAAAGCATAGATAGGAAAATAAAATCTCGTAAGAAAATAAGAAATGAATAACCATTACAAAATTTTGAAATCCATACATAAGATTATCATTAAATTTTTTGTAAAACCTCTTTATAAACAACATTCATGGTTTTATTAGTATGGTTTCCGTCATCATCGCAAATTAAAACTTTTAACCAATCCTTACTCTCTTCACTCGAGAAACCGTCACATATAACTATCCATGAGTAAAAACGTGTATTTTTAATACTTTTTATAAATACTCTTTTTAAGAAATATAAAGTTACATTACACGTCTAAAAGTTTTTAGTATAATATTAATGTGTTTCTCGTGATGGAGCTTTATCCCGACATTGTAAAGACATAACTATAATATTATTGTCGATGTTATAATATCAAGTGCTTTAAATACATTTTTATTAGCCAATTATATATTTGAATAATTGAAATTGTAAACTAAATTTATTAAAAGTTAAATAATGATGACATTCATCTAAGTATACGCAAATTAGATCGCATAAAAATAAAATTCTAACATAGAATATATTATGTCTATACATAGTAAATCACTTAAGTGTAATTTATTATTCAATTAAATATAATTGAAAACACGACATCTCACTGAATTCAAATATCCATGTAATAATAATTTTTATTTTATGTATCAAGTTTTTAGTTCAAAAATAAGAAAACTTAGACAATTAAAATTTTTATATAAAATTTCAAGTTGAATGTGTAGTTACAAAACTCACTATCATGACAGTTGTTTCACTACCTAGTAATTATGTAGAGTTCTAGTTTCTGAAGTGTTATTTACTCACAACTAACAATTAATTTTAAAAAACTCTAACGGTAGTGGTAGTTTTGTAAACAACTTTATGCCACTAACTATTAGTTATGGTATACTTTTAATTCTTTTTATCGAAATACCAAATAAAAGACGAATAAAATATCCAATAACTACTTAGATGTTGATAAAACAATTAAATTATACTAATTTTTAAAAAAAACTCATATTCCGATAAAATTTATATCAAAACATAGATAAAAATGAGTCGATTACAAATATATAATTATTTTTTCTCAAAACAAAATATATTTGAAGTTATTAAACATAATGTTCAAACAACTTATAATTAATTACATTAATATACAATTTCTTAAAACTCCCTCACATATTTCATACTGCCCTCTTAACAATTTACATTCAACTCCTTCCAATTAATGTAATTATGTAGAAAGAATCGATGAAGACTTAAGCCTTTTAAGCCTCATGTGACGTCATAATGCTTTTATTTTCTATTTTTTTAATTTTTTTTAAATGAAGAGATGTGATTAGTAGAGATTTTTTAGAGAAGGGGAATGATAAAGTAAACATCCTTATTATATATATATATATATATATATATATATAATGAAATATGAATTATTTTTAATTTAATTCAATTAGTTTATGTGTTTACAAAAATAACTGCTAAAATTAGTAGATGTATCTACTAAATGATTTGAATAAATTTTGTATTAAGATATTTAAGTGTTAAAAAGCTAAACCACTTAAAAATTGCATTTGAGGAAGCAACTATATACCTAAAGAAAACTAAAAACGAAAGAATATTGTCATCCTAGATGAACGACAAGGAGAAGGAAGGCAGCGTAGGCACTAAACAACACTAAACATTTTTGGTATTGCATGTTGAACTTGCTAGTTGCTACTAAGGAGAAGATCGTCAAAAACCATTTTTGGGGCTAAGATGTGTTTAGATATCTTGTTAGTGCTACTAACTGTTTAGATAACTTGGTATTGTTGAACAATACTAAACAATAGATTTGTTAGCTGTTACTTTGTTCGGCTGTAATTTGCGACTCCCAATTCGTGGTATATATGGTTGAATGATTTTGGTAATTTGGTATATTTGGTTGGGTTAGCAATTTATAGAATACTAATTTGGGCTTGAATTTGAGGCAAAATTGCTTTTTTTATTGATTCGGTTTAAGCAGCTAAAACGGAATTAGAATTCAATTATAAGTTCGGTTATAATATATTTTTAAATGATTTTGATTCGGTTACTGTTTTGGATAGAAAAATAAAAAATTGAATAAAATGAATAATCTGAGAACTGAAATGTTAGACACCTCTAGCCTTAGAAGTAAAATTAGAGAGAGTGCGTTGAGTTGTTGAAAAAAATTTAGTAAATATCGGATGTTAGTGAAAGTTTAATGATATTTTTGTTTAAAATAATATATTAATTAATATGGTTTCTAATTTAGCATATAAATGGTAGTAAATTACTCTTTTTTAACATCCTAGTCCTGATACGATTTCATATATAGGTTAGTTTCTTGGATTTCTTATTTGTCTAGCTACTTCGTATAAGAAGACATCAAATACGTACAGAAATTCAACAACAATTATATACAGTTTGATAAAAGTTCCCTGCAGCATGTTAGCTTATAAGTTTAGTGGACATGTGTCTTTTTATAAATAACAATTAATTCTAGTGTGTTAAAAGTTGGCTTAGAACAACTAGAAGCATGTGCATTGATAAATAGCACTCATGTTATACTTTAAACATATTATAAATTGTTTGGAGTCATCATGCACTTTCACTGGTCTCCATCATAAAGTTGTTAGATAAGTATTACACTCGTACTAAACTCATACTATTGTCACTACTAATACAAGTTCCGAAATGCATCTTAATAAAGATTATGTTTAGAATGTTAAGAAGAAAAAACCACAATAAATATGGGGCACCATGCTCCTCAGTCCTCACTAGCTATGCCAACCATCCATCATGGAGTGATAGTGTGACGATCATGATTGGGCTGTCAGTAGTAAGGTGTGACAATCGTGGTATGACCATCACAGTGTGATGGCAAATTGAGTGTAATATGGTCAAATTACACTACATTTAAATTATAACCAACATACTTCTTCTAATTTTATTTATGGGGAAATCATCCGTAATGTTAACATCACCTAAGTTAGGTGATGTTACACTCGCAAACGACTTTAATGAAGGGTAATTTAGTTATTTCATTATTTACTCATTTAAATTGTTTGTGAGTGTAACATCACCTAAGTTAGATGATGTTAACATTACGGATCATTTTCCCTTTATTTATACACGTATATAAAAATATCAAATTCTAAACACAACGTCAATCTTATTATATACAGGCCCGGCCCAAGCCATGTGTAGGCTGGGCTTAGGCACAGGACAGCAAAATTTACGGGACAGCAAATTGTATGGGCCATATATCATACGGTAGGTTCATTTGGGCAGCCCATAAGTCATATCCTCAGATATACTCGGTCCAAATTACACAGAGGCAGGCACCGATCGACTATGACTATCGAGGGCAGGGCAACGATTACGAGGTGTTTTTGTCAAATGTCGAGGCAACGGGGAGGGCAACGAGGCGTCGAGGTGATTGTACAGCAGAGCGCCGAGTCATTTGGAGTTCTTAATGCCTTCACCACTCACGATTACCCAAGTTAGCCGGTTAGGTTTTGGAGATTTTGTTATTTCAATGTCCAACAATCTAACACCCTGTTCTCGAGTTAATTTAAGGAGAGGAAGGAAAGGAAGGAGAGGGGAAACTGTGTTCTTGATTTTTTTAAGGAGGGGAAGGAAAGGGTTGGGAGGGACAATTTTACCATTTTTGTGTGTAAAAACTCCCCCCCCCCCCCCCCCCCCCCAACTTTTGGGATGATTGGGAGGGGAAGTTTTTCTATCCTTCCCTTTCCTTTCCATCCTTCTCACTCCTTCCCTTCCCCTTCATTTAAAAACTCGAAAACAGACCGTAAGTGTCTAACCCATTACCCATCTTAATCTAAATCACGAATTCGCAATTACATTCACTGATTCACGATTAGTTGATTACACTGGTGTCTAACCCATCTAAATCCGAGACTCCATTCACGATTACACAGTCATCATCGATTACACATTTACTCAGTGCGCATATTCGTCGAATGTGCCTGATTCTTCATTTGTGTTTCGGTTTGTTGTGTTGTGCCTGTGCGCCTGTGCCTGATTCGTCGTTTGTGTTTCTGTTTGATGTTTTGCAAATTGCAACTATTCAACTGCTGAGTGCTGAAACAGGTTTGTTTGTTGTTTGCTGTTTTTTTAATTTCGTGATTATTTTGATGTTTATGTTTATGTTTCTATTTTGTGTTTATATTTGGTGTTTTGTTTTATTGAGATTTGTTTTTACAGGTTTGTTTGCTGAACTATTATGCATATATAACAGGGTGCTAACGTATCTAACACTCATATTATGCATGTAGCAATCCGATTATATTAATACATTAATTGTGTTTGCTACTTTGCTAGGTTTAAACATAGAATAATTGATGATGTATATTGTTGAAGTACTGTTATATCATAGCAAAGGAAATTTGTAGCCTAAATTATGTATGCTTATTTAAATGTTGATGGATCCTCATTGCAGAATTGATGAATTAAAGTCATAGATGATCATCATAAAGGAAACTGTTTAAGCTATTTCGATTAGGTCTTTTTATCAATTTAAGTTTGAGTTATTTTACTTTTTATGTGTTCATTGCATTATTTTGCTTGATTCCTTATTTTTTTATTATAATAATTAACATGTTCATGAATTACAAGATGCTCAAAATAGAAAACATAAAAAAAACAAGAAATTCATATGCGAAAGACATTTTTAACCACTTCGTCCAGGGCATTAAAAACTATTGGACCGAACCTGATTATATATGTTGGTGATTACCCAAATATAAATGTACAATATGATATAATATTGACGGATATGCGTGACGGTTTTGATCACGCTAACAACATACCCGAGCGATAATTTAAGCTTTGGTGCTCCAATTCAACGCTATGACTTTTTCTAACTAAATCATAAAGCTTGTTACTTTTCGTTTTCAAAAATTATCCCACTGCTCCTTCGCACCGGCAACTCTTTAATTCCTCTCTTACTACTTCTCTCAATTTTTTGTGGCATCATCGTCACTTCAATTCTATCCAAGCCCTCCAACCTTGAACCATTTCCTTTCCTCTTTTTCCTTTTAAATTTTAATTCACACATCAATTTAGATATGAAACTAAAAAAACTAGATTAATTACATACAGGATTAAAAACTAAATTAACACTTTAAGTACCAATATGACACCTTTGATAGTCGGTTTAGCCGATAATCTGTATTAATGACTTATCATTACCAGCCATCTTCTCAGATGAATTTTTTGGCAAGCGACGTCCTATCAACCTTATTTTCCTCATTTTTACGGAGAATATTCGGAGAAACTTCATAGAATAGTAACCAAGTTTGAAAAATTGTTTCACCAAGGTCACTCCATCCTTTCTTTCACATTGTGAAGTAACTCATCAGTGATCTTGGTGGAATAGTTTTCAAAATTGGTTACCATTATGTGAAATTTACCTGAGAATATTCTATCAACACTGAAGTGCAAAAAACTGTTATTTCTTGAAAATCACCATTAATAATTTCGACGGCTCACCAGTGTATCCTGTGACTACGTTAGTCAATTTGGTGTTTGCGTTCGTGGTTCGAAATTGGTAATTGGCTCGTTTGTGTTTGTAAACACTAAAAAAGTATTTGGTATTATAGTTTGAAAATACGATTATGGTTTTTTTTATCTATTAACATAGTTTTTGAGAAGCAATTCGTATTTGATTTTACAAAAATATTGTTTTTAAATTATGAAACCACCCCAAAAACCCTCCAAGTGGTTTTGTAGGTGTTTTCAAACGCAAACATCAAATCACGAACCATAGACAAGCCGTATTATATATAATAATAAAACGTAGTATATATAATAATAAAATACGAATTAAATGAGAATTAAAAAAATGACGATGTATGGCATCAAGACTCTAACGAGCGGTAGAAACATTGTTAGAAGTGGTGGAAATATCGTCACAAGTGGGAGGCAAACTTGACGGCAAAAACATGGTAACATGATACAAAAGACGTAATTGTAATTCTTATATATAAATCATCAATCATTTTTTTTACAATTAAGGGTAATAAAGTTAAACGTTATTGGTTATAATTAAAAATAAATTAAAATAATTATAAAATATTTTAGAATGACAAAACTAATAATTTGGTTAAATATGAAATTTTTAAATATTATAAAAGGTAAATATGATATTGTAAACTAAGGTGGGCAAATACGATTTTGTATGACTTAATAAGGGTATTTATGAAATTATCTCTAATAAATTTGACTCTAAAAAGTCAAAAATTAATTTTTTGATTTTAATTTAAAGAATGGTCAAGATTAAATATTTATCTAAATGAATGGTTCAGATTGTTTAATAAATTTTATGAAATTAGTCTTTTATATATATTAGAAGATTGATATAGTATTAATTGGTCAAATAGTTTTTTAACTTAACTATTTCTGCCGTTCTAGTCCTTTAACTTTAAAAGTGGTGAGAACCGTCTTTTATGAATCATTTTACAACGGGTTTGGTCATTTCTAACATTGACCGTTAGTCAACTCTGTTAAAATTAGATAAAATGACTATTATACCCTAATATTTATTATGTATTCATTAGATTAATCTTATTAATCTTTATTATATATTATATGTGTATTATTTATTTATTTTATATAAGATAAATATTATCACTCTTAACTTCATTATAGTATATACAGTATACATACACTCTCTCGATCTCTACGCTGACACCGCCACCATAAAACACCTACCACCATCATCGGACATCACTACCACCGGACACCATCACGACCACCACCACTGGACACCACCACAACCGGACCGAGCTGCAGCACCACATCCTCTCTCTCTCTCACCTCCTTTATCTCTCTCTCTATACCATACATCATCGGACCTTCGGTTCTTAAAATCGACCGAATCTACGAGAACTTAAACAAACATCATTCTCCGGTTATTGATTGTATTTTCGAACCTGATCCTATAGTCGACGGTGACAACCCAACAACCACCGCAAATTCCGGTCAAATATTTTGGGTAGTTTCGAAACCCTTACCCAATATGCGTTTTGTTTTGATACACGGCTTGTGAGTTATGCATCTCGATCTTGAATCTGGATGGAGTGAAACCCTAGGCGTGCATATCTTGACACATGGTGGTGGCTAGGGTTTCTTGGAGTGCGATAGAGAGAGAGGAGAGAGAGTGGTGGTGGGGTTAAGAGAAAAATGGGTGAAAAAGATCAGAGTTAAAGGAAGATGAATGATTAAGAGATTGGTAGAGCCTGGGCTCTCATATCATATTAGATTGTATTATTCCTTAAATAATTACATTACATTAATGTATAATATATAGAATACAATAGAAAAACGCTAATGAATTTTAATCACTTAAGTAAGTGAACTAGGCTACATATACATACTAATATTTTATACCTATATGTATCAAACATGAAACTATGAAAGTATTACCTTTTTTCCGGCCATTTCTTTTTTTACATCTTCTATCATTAATAAATATTTTATTTGCGTTCATCATGATAGCATATGATCATTAATTATTCTTGAAAGCGAATTCGAATCTTTATAGCTTATAATATTAAATTAGGTTGTCACTTTCCACTCTGCTATATATTCTGTTAAATAATTTATTTGAATTTCATGAACTAATTTTATAGCTCTAACCGGATAAGAAACCATTTTACATAGTTTATTATCGTAGTTATTAACTAAGCGAGGATGATGATATATACTTAGATCTGTGTAAATACTTAATATACAATTATAAAGAATGGAAAAATGAATGGTTTGTTTATGATTGTCAAAACAAAATATTGTAGGTATTTTTTGTAAGTGTGACATACTTGATTAAAGGAAAAAGAGATGATAAAATTCAAGTAAAAATATGAGGCGTATATGTGTATGTAATATAATTGTATTTGTAGTTGATGATTGAATTAAATAATTGAATTGTATTTATTACGATTTTATGCATACATTCTGTTTTATAATAATCAATAATTCTTTGGATCATATCAATTATTGTGAATATTCACAATTAAAATTGAGAGGAATTATTTGCCCTTGCAAATGCAAGGGAAAGAATTAACAAAGAACGAATTAATTTTTAAAATAATAAATTTGTTTAGTTTATGTAATATATGAATATATATTATTTAAATCTATCTAGCTTATGTTCAATAAAACGAAGATCATCCAAAAAATTCTTTCCGCTCCGATCTCGTTTCCGGTTTATGGACGGACCCTTAATTTCAAAATTCTAACTTCAAAATCCCTAATTTTCACAATCGGGATTTTAATTTCTTTTTCTCACCTCTTTCGCTTTTTCATATTTTTATCAACCTAGATGATGGATGTTTTGCATGATGTATCAATCAATTCGAATATAATATTTGCTATCCTTTCTTACAAAAGTTCCGTTGAGATTTCGGAAATGGACCACGGTATTGGTACGGTAGAGATGTTGTTTCGATACAATATGTTCTCGTCCCTCACCATCTTCCTCTCTCTCATCTGACTATACCGGCAAGCACTCAGAGTGTCTCCTCTGACTTCTTTTCGACGAACACCATAGCTATCGCACCCTGCTAGTAACGATGGTGCTTAGAGGCGAACATATCTTCTTCAAGAATATACTTCCTAGAAACTATGCACCTCGAACATTGCTTAACGATGCCCATATAAAAATCAAACTAAAAAATCAAGGAATATCTGCCACACACATGCAAACAAAAGAAAAAAAGCAAGAGAAAAATAAACCTAACATAAAATATCGTAATACCATGAGTTAATGGGAAATTTACAAATCTAACCCTCAAAATCTCATGAGAAAAATGTCCATTAGTTTGCAAATTAATGTATAAGGGAATGTCCAATTCTCAAATATTATTTTTTTGATACTTTGTATTGTAATTATAAATTTTTTGTATGTACTCGTATTGTTACCTTATTTTTTAAATGTCTTTAGTTTTTGAAAATATATCTAATTTATCATTTTTGTTATTGTTGATATCTAACTTCAACATTATTAGTTTATGTACCAAACTGTAACGACTTTAAAAAAATATCTTCCCAGAATATATATAAAAGTCTTTAGTCATTTAACACAGAATCTTTAATAAAAAACATCGTACATGGTACTATATGTTTAATTCAAAGGAAGCGGGTTATCATATCATTGCCTAAAAGTAGATGATTTAGTAAAAGTCCTATGATTTCTCTGTCGCCTCTATCATGCCAGAGCCTTGTACTTGTCGATCCCCGAAGAACCTAAAACGTAAATTATAACAAGAAAGCACAAAGCTTAGTGAATTAACACTACCCTTACCCATCACAATAATCACATACTATATTGGGTCTCTCCCACTGCCGTATCTCGGGTCCCACCCGTTTGATGCATGTCTTGGGCCCTGCCCGCTATGACTCATCACAGGTACCACCTTCAGATGATTTCATTTACCTCGACCAGACACATGCCCGATTGGTTACTAACACAGTCAGCGTATATCATGTAACAACTTATCACGAATAAATGCATGTAACACATATACTAGTAACATCCATACCACATTACACATCTTCGAAAAATAAGAGTAAGTTAGGGTAACTCACCTAATCAATAGCACAAGGCCCAGTAATTCTTAGAGTTGTATGATTAATGGATCTGACAACAAGAACCTATAACATGTTCTACTAAATTAGTACAAGTTCCCATGACATAACTCTACTACTCTCTTGTCATAGTAATGATATAATGGTTTGGAATTCGGTCAACACTTAAACTTAGTCACTACCGAATTCGGTTAACCTCAAAATCGGTTCTCAAATTCGGCCATCACCGAATTCGGTCAATACTCGGATTGTGTTAACTCCTAAATTCAGTCATCACCGATTTAGGTCAATACCCAAATTCGGTTAACTCCCTAATTCGGTCATCACCGAATTCGGTCAATATCCAAATTCAGTTAACTCCCAAATTCGGTCATCACTAAATTCGATCAGCCAATACCCAAATTCGGTTAACTCCCAAATTGATCATCACCAAATTCGGTTAACTCCCAAATTTAAACTCAAACATTGTGTAATCCTTAATCAAAAGATGATTCATCGATAATTGTTATAGTTTACTAATACCCCAAACATGATTCCTACAAAATTAGCTAGTCTCATTAATATTAAGTATTGAGGTTTCAATCCTCATTATATTTCTCGGCTGATGTTCGACGCAAAATCAAGAACATAGAGTTCAATTGATGCATTCAAACCTTAACCCATTCATAAAATTCCAATTGCTATAGATTCCTATCGACTCATGTATCATTCCTACCAATTTAATTTGATAAACTCCATGTATCAAGGTCCTTAGACCTTGATTTGATCTCGGTTTGAGAGTGGCACAAGAACACACACATAGGTGTTAATAAATTCTATCAAACTCTGATTAATTGGCAATCTGCAGCTATATATTTCTACATATATCATTTAAATCAAGTTCTAGTTGTTTAATTCTATTATCATCAAACATTAAGGTCACTAGGGCCATTGTCATTCCCAACCCATGTTTCACACAACTAAAGATCAAAGCCTGATTTAGCTTAGGTCCTAACATAATTTTAGTTGTAAGGTGAGGAGATTACATACCTATTAGTGAAACACTTAGTTCTTCAAGATGGTGAGGCTTGAGTTTGAGCCTTGTTCCTTTCTCTCTCTTGACAGCAACATAGAACACCCATACCCACACCCACACCAAAACAATTTGCTAGTTTGCTACCGTGCCCTAATGACCATTATATACCTTCTCATATGAGCCAATCCCCAAAATGCCTTCTAGATTATCTCAAGCCTACACATTTGTTATTAATTACTCGAGTGTGAACCTAACAAAAACCCATCTAGCAACAATCCCTCTTGTGATGAAATAATTTAGTACCATCCTAAGAATTAAATAGCAAAATCCTTTAATAAATAATAATCACCATAGAAATATTACATTTTCAATATTATTAGGAAACGGATATTACACAAACTTCTGATACTTATCTTTTAGGTGTCTCACCTACTATAGCAGGTCAGATGTTGATTTGCCACCAATTAGGTAACTTGGCAATGACATTGTTGCTGACACACTTTTCATCCAAAATAGTATTCTAGACCATAATTTTAATGTCTTAAAATCATTAAAAAAAAGATTCGAGTTTTCATTATCTCATCATCTTCACCCCGAATTCATATTCATCATCACCTGACTAATGGGTTCATATTCACTTGATTAATTTTTGAAAGTGTTCATCCAAGGGTAGTATATCCTTCATCTTTATCCAATTTCATCTTTATCAGAGTTGAGTAATTTCATCTTTACCCAATTTCATCTTTACCATATTCCATCTCCGGCGATTAGAATAGGCAAGGAAAATCTCCGACAATATTGAAAGGTTGAAACGCAATTCATGTGATTATTGATCCTATAATTTCTTAAATGAGATCTACGAAAACTTTAGGGTTTCCATCAATTCATCTGTTTCATTTAATTTTAGGTTTTTCTTCATCTACGATTCCATCTTTAGTCACCATTGAATGCATTTACAATATGTGCGGTCCAAAGGTAAGTTCCGAGTGTTTGTGTTCCTAAATTTCGATTTTTATGATTCTATATTTCAATTTTGATTTTCATCCATTCCATTATCGTTTTGATTTCATCATCATAGTACGTTGCTCCTCAATGTTAATTTTTCATATATGTTCTTTAAATTATAATGTTTATAGTTTATGTTGTTTGAATGATTCAAATGTTTAGTGTTCAAGTTCTACTTCTTAATAATTAAGATGATAGTAGAAATAATAACAATAATAAATTTTAAAGTATTATTTGTTGACATGGCAATTCATTAGATAAAAATATATTTACGTGCAACCTAATTAATAAGTAACTTAAATACATTAAATGGTGATTTTTGCAAATTGGGTATATTAATCGATAGATTTTAAAATTGAATGCACATAATAGTAAAATGTGATAATTTGGACACATTTTCAGAAACTAGTCCTTTTTTTCTCATTTTAAGCAATTTTTTTTATCTCAAAATTGAATTTAAATAATCTCATGATTTAAAGTTAAAATTATATTTTTATTTTAAAAAAAATGGAAGTTTTAATTTTAACTTTTATCAATTAATATATGATTAAATTTTGATAACTACTAGTTTTTATCTAAATCAATAAATAAGATAACTTAACAGATTTTATTTATGTTAGTTCCTTATTAAATGTTAGAAGATATGTACCGTGCTTAATTACTTGGAAATGCCTATTTTTAATTTGAGAGCAATATTTCGAAAACCATCATGAGAAGGGAAATGAATTTGTATTTACTATTATCAAAAACCCATGACGTACATGTAATGTGCAAAGAAAATTTTCCCCATTTGTTTATAGCATCACTTCTTGAAATTTAGGTTTACAGATCTGCGATTTGCATAGTGGGTGAATGGGGATTATTATTCTTAAAACATTAATTTATCTTTTGTTTATAACTGAAGTTTACAAATAAACAATATTTTAATAAGTTTAATCTAGAATGTGTCTCATGGTTCAACTATTTTTTTTTTTCGTTTTAGGGCCTCCAAGATTGTTTTTTTTGCAGTTTTCTATTTAATTTCTTTTTAACGTAAAGGTGAAAATAGCATCATGCAAAATAAATAAATAAATAAATAAAACTACTTTAGCATCCTTTTGCATTGGCATATATGATCGATGTATGATCTTATTCTTCATTTTGACCAAAATAGGACGAATTAAAGTCGCCGCATGAAAGGCTTCTGAATTACCCTTTTGCTTCACATTGGAATACTTTTTAACGTAATGCTTCCTTCGATAATGCAACCATCCAAATACGTTTAACCAATTTCGCCAAACTTTAGTTACAGCCAATGCTATTGATCCTTAACAACCTCAGTTTTATAAAATAAGCAAGCCTGCAAGGTGATCATGATCCTTCTTTTCAATGTGTTTCCACGAGTTGGAAGATTTATATTAATTTTTCTTACACAAGCATTTAGTGGGAGCTGTAATTTACAACAAGTCGCAATAACCAACTGTACACGATATGACGATATGGAAATAAAAAAGTTTGGATGGACACATAGAATAAATTTTATATTTTGATTGACCCATGTCATCTGTATAAAAAATAAGCCATGTTAGGTCATATTGAAATTTTGAAACTCAACCTGTGAACTAATATTGTGCCTAAGTTTATTAGCTTACTAATTTATAGACTTATTAGTTTTGGTTTTTTTTTTTTTTTTTAACAACAAAACTTTCCATTCATTATAGTAACCAATCTCACAGGAGTACCCACATGTTCATAAAACACACATACATGATCATGAAATGCTATATAGGGATACATGTTGACCCATAAAATAACCAGTATGCTAAACTCATTCACACATATCTGCAATTACCTCTTTGCCTTAAACTTTATCCATCACCCTCCTTGCTGTACCTTTACCAAAGCTCCTCTTGGCCACCATTTTCAATCAGCATCTATGAGGTATCGAAACACCATATTAATACAGCACAAGAGACCTCAACATAGCAAATGCAATAGCCATATGCAGCAAAACGGTAAGTAACAAAACGGCATCAGAAATCGTTAAAGCAGCACCCGTTAGGACCCTACAGCACAGCATCCGAAGTCCTCAACTTTGCAGCAGAATTCTAGCAATCCTCCATCAGAGGCATCAATATAGCCTCCCGAAACGTGTACCCAAAACGTGTATTGTTTCACATTCATACTTTAATTGGCATATCAGTTGCGTAGCAACAGCTATCACTTAAAGTAATAGAATCAGTAATGAAGACCAAAGAGCACAGATTGATGTTACAGCAGCAACAAAGGACGCACGGCGTTCACGAAGACCGAAACAACTTCATATGCACATTACATTCATCCTTATGTCTCAGCGTTCACGGCGTTCCACATTTTGATAGCTTTAAGACATCAAAGATCATTAGTTACGCAAAAACGAATCCGGCAACAAAGGTAAAACAGCACTCATTGCCTAAAAGAAGCATAGACTTTGAGAGCTATTGAAAGACTCAGAGGCACAATAGTTTTTGCGTACCCAAAACGTATTAGTTTTGGTTGATATAGTTTTTGAATTAGCTTATAGATAATTACTTAATTTGTAAGTTATCTAACGGTAAAATAACCAAAAAGGATAAGCCGAAACATTACTATATATATTAGAACAGTTGGATTCTAAAAGCTTGAGTAGAAGATTATAAGGAGGTAATTAAGTACATATATGTTAATAAGCTCAAAAGCTGTCAATGGGGTTTAGCCTATTTGGTAAGGCGTCATTCTTCCTCGCAAGAGGTTGGGGGATCAAATCCTGTTGCATGTAGTGGATTGGGGGGTTTTTTCCTTAGGGGTTTAATTTTTCCTCTCGTAGTTCTCGTTTGAACTTATATATATATATATATATATATATATATATATATATATATATATATATATATATATATATATATACAGAGAGAGAGAGAGAGAATGGATCAACATAGAACCACCCCTTAAACATAGAACTTAAAGAACCAATATGAACTATTGGATATGTATGATCAAGGGCTATGATTAAAAGTAGTATATATATGGAAACTAACAATTAATTAACATATAAGATTTGTTTAAGGGGCAATTTAGGAACTAAATTTTTTCACGCCTCCCCCATTCAAGTCTTCAGACAACAATTTTTTAGAAAAAAAAGAAATTCCTTAATCTTTAAATGATCATAACTTGTTCGTTTTTTAAAGTTTAAGCAAGAAAGTTATATCATTAGATTTAGTTTTTCGTCCTCTTTCAAACTAGACCAGGCTTGATATATTTCTGAAATTTTTTTTTTATTTTGAAAATGCAAAATTTGCGTTTTGAACTGGGTTTCATTCCAAACTGAGTTTTGCTTCTGAAAATGCAGGTCATGGAGATGCAAAAATCAAAGATGCAAGTCATGGAGATGCAAAAATCTGAATCAATGAAAAATACAACCCCAAAATTTCAATTTGTGCATGCCTCCCCCTCCAGCTCAATTCAAGTTTTCATATTTTTATTTTAAAAAACCCCATTAATCCTTCCAATGTTCATAACAATGTAATATTTTCGATTTTTAACAAAAAAAATACCATTAAGTGTAGTTTGTTATTCCCTTTTTTTATGAACTCAGCACCAGGATTCTTCTTGTATCATATGTTTTTGTATCATATTGGTAGGTAAATACTTTGTGTTTGGGTTGCATTTTCAGTTAAATATTACATGTTTATTTTTTACTCATGTGTATATCCAGTTAATAACAATAAGAATGATGTATTATCTTTGTTATTTGCATTTTCAGTTATGGGTATTACTTTTACATTTTGATTATGTATCATATTGGTTTCGCATATGAATGTTTGCATTTTGTATTTTCATCAGTGTTGCATTTTCAACAGCGATCTCTACTTTTGTTTTATTTTTTTCAATTTAGTTTCACTTGCATTAGCAAAATTGCAGTTTACATTCTTCAAATTTGCATTTTGCATTTTCGAAATTGCATTTTCAAGCAGTTTTGAAATTATAGCTTGAAATTGCATTTTCAAGCAATTTTGAAATTGCAGCTTGAAAAGTTTTGATTGATATGCTGGGTTTAAGCATATTCGTTCTTTCTTTGCTGAGTTTCTGCATTTTCGTTTTTGATATGCTAATTTTATGTATAATTTTAAAAATACAAATATTTTTCCTATGTAAAAATGCAAACTACTGCTTGAATTCCTTTTGTTTATAAATTGTATTTGCATTTTCAATTATCAATAGTGTTTGTGTTTATTGTTTGCATTTTAAGTTACACAATTTTGCATTTTGTTTATTCTAATTGGTACTTTGATCTGCATTTTCGTCCTTGATATATTATGTTTATGTGTAATTTTAAAAATGCAAATATGTTGTTTGTTGTAAAAAAGCTACTGCTGTTTGAGTTCATTTTGAGGCTTTGCATTTTCGTCCTTGATATGTTGTAATTATGTATCATCTCTGGTTTTTGCATTTCCAAGTGTATTTTTCAGTTTGTTCTTGTTTGTATTTTTAGTGATAGATTTGGTTTTTGCATTTCCAGTTATGTGAAAATATTGTTGTTTTGTATTTTCAGATTGTTGTTTGTTGCTTTGCATTTTTGGTTTTTGCATTTTGCAGTTTGGAATGAAACCCATTTCAAAATGCAAACTTTGCATTTTCAAAAAAAAAAGTTTCATAAATATATCAAGCCTGGTCTAGTTTGAAAGAGGACGAAAAACCGAATCTAATGATATAATTATCTTGCTTAAACTCCAAAAAATAAACGAGTTATGATCATTTAAAGATTAAGGGGGTTTTTTAAAAAAAAATCTTTTTTGGCTGGACAAATAGAAGGAGGCGCGTGGTTTTGATTTGTTTTTAATTTTCCAATTTTGCCTTTCAATCAACATGCCACGTGTCATCCTCTAAGGTGGTTCTTTAAGTTCTATGTTTAAGAAGGGTTCTATGTGTATCCTTACCCTATATATATATATATATATATATATATATATATATATATATATATATATAGAAATAGCATCAATAAAAACCCCCCCTTAAACAAAAACCCTAAGGTCTCATTCCTGGCCGTTAGATCGATCAAATCAATGGTTTAGATCTATAATAGCATTATTGTAAATAAGTAAACAATTATAAGATTTAATTTTAGAAGGAAGTGTATTATGGTCAAAGACCCCTTTTTTTTTATAAAAAACCCACGCATGTTCCAGCCATCTCAACAACCCCCATTTTTTTTATTTTTTTTACCTCTTAAATTTTTAAATGACCATAACTATTTTAATTTTTTCAATTTGAGCAAAAATAATTATACCAATCTTCTCATTTTTTAATCCTCTTTCAAACGAGACCACTCTTCCTATATTTCTGGAAAAAAAAATTTACGAAAATGACGAAAATGATAAAAATATTTATCATTTTCGTATATTGCAAAAAGTATCAGCTTGTTTAGTGAAAAAAAGGCATCATTTTCAGTCATTGCAAAATATAATCATGTAAAGTAAAAAAATCAACATTTTCATATCAACACATAGTATACAAAATATGTACACTGAAAAAGATCATTTTCGTTTATTGGAAAAAGTATTCAGCATGTACATTGAAATTTTATCATTTTCATAATATCAAACCATGTACAATGAAAAAAAATTAATCATTTTAATATCATCGCAAATAGTATCAGAATGTACATTGAAAAGTTTATTATTTTCGTTCATCATATGGTATCATCATGTACATTGAAAGTTCATCATTCTCATTAATTACACATATCATTTTCGTTCATCACAGGTTAAAAATTACAGAGGGCAGGAAAATGATGAAAACAACGAAATTTATCATTTTCACTCATCTAAAAGGGCAAGATAGAAAATTAGAAATTTATCAAAAAAGCCACGCATGCTCCGGCCTTCATAAAAAAACCCATTTTTTTCTTTTTTTTTACCTCTCAAATCTTTAAATGACCATAACTCTTTTAATTTTTTGAATTTGAGCAAAAAAATTATACCAATCTTCTCATATTTTAATCCTCTTTTAAACAAGACCACTCTTCCTATATTTCTGGAAAAAAAAATTTGACGAAAAATGATTAAAATGACGAAATTAATCATTTTCGTCACTTGCTGTTATATCACATAATAGCAGGTCCCGAAAATGATAAATTTTGTCATTTTCATCATTTTCGTCACCTGCTGTTACATGATATATAAGGGCATGAAAATGATTAAAATGACGAAATTTATCATTTTTGGCTGCCCCTTATATATCACGTAACAGCAGGTGACGAAAATGATGAATTTTCGTTATTTTCATCATTTTCGTGTCCCCTTCTATATCACTTAAACAGCAGGTCCCGAAAATGATAAAAATGACGAAATTTATCATTTTCGTGCCCCTTGTATATCATCTAACAGCAGGTGACGAAAATGATAAAATTTCGTCATTTTCATCATTTTCGTGTCCCCCTTATATATTACTTAAACAACAGGTCCTGGAAATGATGAAAATAATGAAATTTATCATTTTCGGCTGCCCCTTCTATATAACTTAACATCGATTGATGAAAATGATAAAATTCGTCATTTTCATCATTTTCGTGTCCCCTTATATATTACTTAAAAATCAGGTCCCGAAAATGATAAAAATTTCGTCATTTTAATCATTTTCGTGTCCCCTTATATATCATGTAACAGTAGCTGACGAAAATGATGAAAATGACAAAATTTATCATTTTCGGGACCTGCTATTATGTGATATAACAGCAAGTGACGAAAATGATAAATTTCGTAATTTTAATCATTTTCGTGTCCCCTTTTATATATCACTTAAACAGCAGGTCTAGAAAATGATGCAAATGACGAAATTTATCATTTTCGTGCCCCTTGTATATCATCTAACAGCAAGTGACGAAAATGATAAAATTTCGTCATTTTCATCATTTTCGTGTCCCCCTTATATATTACTTAAACAACAGGTCCTGAAAATGATGAAAATAATGAAATTTGTCATTTTCAGCTGCCCCTTCTATATAACTTAACATCAGGTGACGAAAATGATAAAATTCGTCATTTTCATCATTTTCGTGTCCCTTATATGTGACTTAAAACATCAGGTCTCGAAAATGATAAAAAATTCGTCATTTTAATCATTTTCGTGTCCCATTATATATCATGTAACAGTAGGTGACGAAAATGATGAAAATGACAAAATTTATCATTTTCGGGACCTGCTATTATGTGATATAACAGCTGGTGACGAAAATGATTAATTTCGTCATTTTCATCATTTTTCGTCGAATTTTTTTTCCAGAAATATAGGAAGAGTGGCCTCGTTTGAAAGAAGATTAAAAAAATGAGAAGATTGGTATAATTTTTTTGCTTAAATTCAAAAAATTGAAATAGTTATGGTCATTTAAAGATCTAAGGGGTAAAAATTTAAAAAAAGGGGGCTTTGACCATAATACCCTTCCTTCTAAAATTAAATCTTATAATTGTTTACTTATTTACAATAATGTCATTATAGATATGAACCATTGATTTGATCGATCTAACGGCCAGGAATAGGACCTTGGGGACTTTGTTTAAGGGGGGGTCTTTATTGATTCAATATATATATATATATATATATATATGAGTGTGTGTGTGTGTGTATTTTTCAAATTATAGCCCACAATTTAAAAAATAAAATTTTAGAAACCCATATTTTGATTAATATATTAAAGAAGTGAACATGTTGATCGAATACTTTAAGGAGTTCAAAGAAACATGTTATCTAAGGCTATTGATGATGCTAAGAAATTTGTCATTTAAATGAATATTGATTCAATATTCCATCAGAGGTGTCATGTTCGTAGAAAAAAACAATTTAATGAGAATCAAAGTGATCAAGATGTCTTATTTTCAGGTCAGAAGACACTATTAGAAAAAAGCTAATTTCCGACGGCGAAATTCGTCGGAAATCGACGTTTCTGACGGATTTCTGACGATTTCGTCCGTCGGAAAAAACCTCGTCGGAAAAGTAATTTGCGACAAGATTTCTGACGGAAAGTAATCTTTCCGACAACGATATCCGTCGGAAATTCGTCGGGTATTATGGTTTACATGGGGCATTTAATACCATAGTTTCCGAGGGATTGCCGACGAATTTCCGAAGGATTTCCGACGAATATCCGATACATTACAAATGAATTTTCAACGAATTTGCGACGGATTTCGGATGGAATAACGACGTATTTTCAACGAACTTTCGATTGTTTTACGACAAAATTATAATAAATTTTGACGGATTTGCAACGTAATTCTAACGGATTTGTAATGGAATTCAGACGAACTTCCGACAAATTTCAATCATTTTGCCACGAAATTTTGACAATTTTCTGAAGGATTTCCGACGGATTTCTAACGGATTTCGACAGATTTCTAACAAATTTTCGGCATATTTTTGTCAGATTTTACACATAATATTTGATGACCATGTTAATTTATGCCGGAAAATATAAAAAAAATTAATAACAAATATTGAATTTCGATAACAATATATATAATATATTTATAGCACATATATAAACAACTATAAACAAATACCAAACATCAAAATTCAATAGCAAACTTCAAATTTAGCAAATATCCAAAAATTCCAAAAAGCATTTAGCTAGTCAATTTGCTAACAAACATCAAAGTACGTAAATAAGTTTTATTTAAATAACAACCGATGTAAATAATAGCTGGTTGGGAGATGGGGGGAGCCTCTCATTCAAAATCTTTAAAATATCATCTACCTTTTCATTTGTATGTTTAGTTTCTTCTTCTAGTCGGGTCATCATTTTCTTCAGAATTATTCAACCTTTTTATCTACATAGTTAAACACATAAATAACTTTGTAATACATATAAAACTTTTACAGGTTACATACATCATTGTGAGTTTATAGAGTCATTATAACTTATATCAACTATATGTGAATAACGAAAATAAATATATACATGCTTGTATATGAACTATATCTGATGTTCCATATTTTTTTCATATTGTAACCCACATGTAACATATTAAGACTTGAGTTATACTAGGTATGTATATATCACATTGGGTGGAATGACTTGTATATAAACTAGTATGACTTAAGTACAATATTGCATTACTATTTCTAAAATAACTATTACAAGCCAATAGTGCACAAGATAACTCGCATAACCTATTTCAATATATTATTACTCTCGTTTTCTCTATTAATATCGTTATAATAGTATTTCTCAATTAATCCTTAATCAATCACATTGGTCATATTTGATTTAAATAACCCATAAGAAAACTACTATATAAGTCACACATGAAATTGAAGTATATGACATTGTGAATTCTAATGTAGCACCCTTCAATTCTAAATCTAATGTAAAGTTCCGGCCAATAAAAATAAATATAATCAAGTCTAAAAAATATCTAACCTGATCCGAAGGTGTATCACTAGTATTATAAGCATTTGATGTGGCGGTACTTTGACATCCTATACCACTAGTGAGATCACCGGAGACTCCAAACAATCTCCCTTTTTTCATCCCTCCGATAGTAGTTTCCCATAGTTCTTTATCAACGTTTAGTGGATGATTAGCATTGTCCTCTCCATACTTCTTCACCACGAGTTCATGTATAAACATCCTATGACATATAGATATATTAGTAGAATAAACAAGTAGTTAAACCATCGTACTAACAAAGATATAAAGCATAATACCATAACTTTTTTAGCCCTTTGTGTAACAAAATCTTGTGATTCACTCCCGGATGCATCATCTTAAGATGACTTTTTCTTTTTCTTCAGATAGAAGTTTTTAAAAACTTCTAACTCGGATACAGGACCACCACGTTCTTTTGTATATAATAAAAACCTGAAAATTGCAATTACATCAGAACCTAATGTGCATATTTCTTTCTTGTATAGAGGTAGATAATTTTATATATACATAATCCGAAACATACCCATATACATATAATCATGAGTATCTTGTCATGTAACTGGATGAGTGGCAAGTGAGAACACATACCCATATATACAATATATAAGGCACTTGTTCTCCTGTCAAACTACAGCCCCAAAGGTCTCCCACATCATAATATTTAGTTTATACAAATCATCTGTTCAAATTATGAATTCAAAGAAGGGACTACTTAATCAAACAAAACACCATCTTCAATATATGTCTATCCAAATTAAACAAAAAAAGACAATCAGAAACATCAAAAAACAAGCTTCTCTTGGATACATAAAATCAAAACCGCACAAATCAGAATTCAAATCGAAACCCTACAAATTCAAAATTCAAATAGAAACCCCACAATTCACAATCTAAATAGAAACCCCACAATTCAGAAACTTAAATAATGTAATTCGAAGAGTAAATAGAAAGCAATACCTGACTGATTTAGGGTCCAAGAAGCGACGAATGTGGGTGCTCTACGTGAATGAGGGAGGCGCGACGTAGAAGGCAGAGGGAGAGTGGAAGAAATTTGAAATGAACGATATGGGGGATGTCGTCGGCTATGGTAAATTTGAGGGGGGGGGGGGGGGAATTGGGGAGGGAGAAGTGGGAGGGAAATCTCAAAAAAGAGGAGATTGAAATTCGGGAGGGAGAACTGGGAGGGAAATCACAAAAAAGAGGAGTGATCGTAGGACATGTGTGTTTTCTTCTTCTTTTTTCATTTTTTATATTTTTACATTTTTAATCAACTCTTTTATTAATTTTAAAATAAACGGGTTAAGTCTTGATGTCTTTCATTATTTCTTTTAAGTTTCTTATTTCATTCGTGTTTTATAACTATTTAAATTATTTATTAATTTTTTATATTTATTATATTTCAAACCAACCCTTGTAGCACCCAGACGCAATTCGCAGCTAGGGTAAATATATAAATAACCAAAATACACTATTAATGAGTCATTAATAAAACAATTTTCATAGTTTTCATCATAAAATAATTCTCGACTAAACTTTTCCATATATTTACAAGATTTTGAATCCCAAATTGGTACATGTAGTTGAATCACAAATTAGTTTATGTATGGGATCACAAATTGGGTTTATGGAATTGAATCACAAATTGGTTCATGTAATTGAATCACATATAAGTTTATTTAGTGGAATCACACTTAATTAGGTTTAGGATTGAATCACAAATTGGTTCATGTAGCTGAATCTGAAATTAGTTTATGTGGTGGAATCACAAATTGGGTTTACGGGATTGGATCACAAGTCGGTTCATGTAGTTGAATCATAAATTGGGTGTTGAGTTGAATCAGAAAGTAGTGATATGGAGGAAATCACAAATTAGATTCGTAGTATACTGGTTGAATCACAAATTAGTTGAAACGTTAGTTCGAACCAATCACAAATTGGTTGTAGTGGCGAACGCAAATCAGTGACAGATGAAACGAACTCAAATTGGAGAATAATATTTAAATGAAGCGCAAATTATTATATTGTGGAATTGTAGAGTCGTTTAATCGGATACTAATCGGAATTAGGGGTGGGCTTTAAATAAATATTGTGCGGAAGTGCAATTATAGGTGAAGCCCACTAAGTAATACAATTTTAAATGAACCGAAAACCGCGTAGGTAACAAATGGGCCGATTATAATTATATTATTAAATGTGTAGTGGGTGTATGTCCAAGGTATCTTTTTTAGAATCAGATGTAGGTTATTGCTGACACACTCGATAATCCAACAACATCGTTGATTTACTAATTGTGTTGTGTTGTTTAGGTGTTTATTGTTTAATTTTTTTTTGGGGTGTTACAACTCGGAAATCCGTCGATATATACATAACTACTCTACCCTTGAAATATTATAAGAAATCCGTCGCCATTTTTTGATCGATTTCCTACGGAACACACTTTGTCGGAAAAATCAGTCGGAAATTCATCGGAAATATGTTGTTATATAATTAACTACGCCATCCTCATAATTTCGTTAGTAATTTGTTACATCATTTTCATCCTATCCATCAAATTTGCAACGGACCACTACTTTTCGGAAATCCGTCAAAAATGGTTGAAAATCCGCCGATATGTAATTAGTTACTCCACCATCAGATTTTCGTCGTAAATCTTTCGGAAATATTCCAATGAATTTCCTATGGATCACTATCTGTCGGAAATTCGTCGGAAATCCTTCGATATGTAATTAGTAACTCCACTCTTGGAATTTTATCAGAAATCCGTCAGCACAATTCCAATGAATTTTCGAGTGATCACTATTTGTCGGAAATCCGTCGGAAATCTGTCGAAAATCCGTCAAGAGGTAATTAGTTACCACACCCTCGGAATTTCGTCGAAAATCCTTCGGAATAGTTCCAATGGATTTCCGATGGACCACTATTTGTTGGAAATCCGTCGGAAATCTGTCGATATGTAATTAGTTACCACACCCTCGGAATTTTGTCGAAAATCCGTAGGAATAGTTCCAATGAATTTCCGATGGATCACTACTTGTCTGAAATCCGTCGGATATCTGTTGAAAATCCGTCGATAGGTAATTAGATACCACACCCTCGAAATTTCATAGGAAATCTGTCAGAATAGTTTCAATGAATTTCCGATGGATCACTATTTGTCGGAAATCGGTCGAAAATCTATCGGAAATCCGTCGATATTTAATTAGTAACCACACCCTCGGAAATCCGTCGGAAATTTTTCGTCGGAAAAAGCCTTTTTTCTAGTAGTGAGAATTATAAAGTTAATTATTTTTTTATATATTGTTGATCAAGTTATTGCTTCTCGTAAAACCATATTTGAACTGTATAAAGGGTATCAAAAAATATTTGGTTTTTTATTTCCTCAAAAGTTAGGGAATTTGATGACTAATATCTTAAGTCATGTTGTAGTGTTCTTGAATCCGCACTTAATTATGATGAACGATCAGATCTTGTTGAAAATGAATATTATGAGGAGCTGAAGTTGTTTGACACATTTTTACAAGAGGAAACTATCCAACTTAATGATGTCTTAAAATACTTGAAAGAAGTTGATTGTTTTCCCATTGTAATTATTGCATATAAAGTCTTGTTGGCTATTTCATTAACTGTTGCATGAAGTTTTTTAAAACTTAAGTTGTTAAAATCCTACTTGTGGTCCAGAATGTCACAAGAAATGCTTAATGGATCGGCAATGATAGCTATTGAGAACTATATTTTGAAGAGTATTGATTACAAAGAGTTGATTCATAACTTTGTGTAAAGCCCCAAAATTCGTAAGTTCCTAGATATGAGTTTTTATCAAGTGATGTGTTCAGGGTTAGATATGTTTAGCAAGTTGCCTTTATGTGTTTGTGTAAAGTTGAGGGGTTAGTTTTGTCATTTCATTAGTTAAAGAAGTGCAGGGGCTGAAGTGCAATTGTTTGAAAGTTATAGATTTCTATGAGTCTTCTTTGACTCATTAATAGTCAAACCACCAGGAATAAAAAACACACTCACGAACACATACATCCACAAGTGAAAGTTCTGATTTTGATCAAGAAAGCAAGAAGTTTATAGATGATTTCAGTCATTTAGTGATTCAGAAGCAAGAGGTATGAATTCTTTTCGAGTTCTTTGAGTTGTTAGGTCAAGAAATGGATTCATGGGTTGAATCCATGTTTCTATATTGGTTTGAGGTGTTTTGTGTCAAGTTTCTTGTAGAAGAGTTAGTAGTAATGTTATAGAACTTGTGTGTATGATTGAATATGAGTTTAAGCAAGATTTGAGTGTAAAAAGGGGATGTTCGGCTGCTGTTCTCGAACAGAGCAGGGAGTCTGCTGTACCGACTGTTCCTGCGGACGTAGGGATTATTCCCTGCGGGCGTAGGAGCATGTTTAGGGGTTTTTGGTTGTTTCGGTTCCTGCGGCCGTAGGAAAGATTCTCTGCGGCCGTAGGAAGGTGTTTTAGAGTTTTAGGTGTTTTTGCCTCCTGCGGCCATAGGAAAGGGTTCCTGCGGGCGTAGGGAGGTGGTTTTTAGCTGAGCTTTTGCTTGTCAGTTAGAATCGTTGCAGCAATGTCTAGAAATTAATGAGGTATTTTTTTACTGCTTGTAGGCAACAAGAGTTGACGTTTCCGTGATAGAGAATAGCTGTTTAATTGCTGTTAAGGTGAGTGTACTTACCTTTAATCAGATTAGCATACATATGTGCTTTAAGTGAACAGTATATCAATTGTATGTTTGATATGTGATTTGATTAAGTAAGGTTCAGTAACACTATGTTGTAGTATTGAGTATGTTCAGTATGCATATATGCACAAGATGAATAGTATGATATCTGTGTTAAGATACGTTTATGTAAAGAGTTAAGATTATTGTTTAAAGGTACAATAGCACCCAGTTATAGCATTACAGACAGAGATGTGGTATATTGAGATCCTTATACCCAAGCAAAGTGTTAGGGGTTTGATTACACCGAGGTGTGGTTCTACCCCTGGACCAGTTAACAGTTTGGACAGTTTTGCAGGTGTTCAGCTTGGATGTGAGACATCCTGAAAAGAGTTCAATTAAGCTGTATATGTTTTTATTCAGTTAGTATGCTCACTAAGCGAAAGCTTACGTTTTAGTATGTTGTGCATGCAGGTAACCAGATTCCAGCAAGGGTAAGGCCCCAGTGTTTTGAAGAGTTGGATAGCTCCAAGCTTTTGAAAAGAGTAATTTTAACACTACTTTTGTGAAATTGTTCTCATTAAAGTGATGTAAGCTTGTTTTCCGCAAATTCTGATGTTAGAGTACTAATCAGTAGCAAACGAATTTTAAAAGCTATTTTAGAAAAGTGGTGTTACAACTTGGTATCAGAGCCAAGGTTTAAGGGATTTGGGCACACACGAGTGTGATGTCTGAACTTAAACCGTGGTTTTGAGGTCAAGAGGAGCTATCCCTGGGGCAGTAGCCTTGGTGAGCATATGGTTAGTAGAAGTTTATGATTTTTATCTGTTTTACAGACCGAGCATGAGTAGCAATGTTTTTGCATGTATAATAGTTATGTAGCTAAGTGCTAAATGACAATATGTCTATATGATACTAGAGAAAAGAAGAATGTTTAACAGATGTAACTAGTTATGAAAAATACGTGACCTAAGCTTGTGAATCGGGGTATTCCATGACGGTATTAAGAACAATTGTGTATAATATGTTCCTCACAACGCCTGGCCAGTGTATGTAAAGAACATGTAATATGCAGTTGAGCTTTAGATTGTCATGTCAGTACCTTGTGAATCAAGTGAGGGGTGATACGTGACAGTACAGTATGTGTGAATAAGACAAAAACAGAATATGAGATATATGTGGTATTAATAATATTACATGCCTTATTATGAGAAACAGAGAAAGTTGTTTGGTAGTATATGTTAAAGATGTCAAATTATGAGTATATAGTATGTGGTAAGTTGATATGAGTTAGATAAAGCAACCTGAGGCTAGTGTACTTCAGGAGACCAGAAATACCTATGTTTCAGAGATAATGCTTATTTTAAACCAGTAGACCTACGAGTAACCCTTTAGAGGGAGTTGTTAGAGAGGGATTGCAAGATCTTAAGATTAGTTTAGTAAAAGGGGATAGCAGTAAAGTACAGTAAATTCATATTTGCAGCGTTTCAGATGTTATCGTAGTATGTGGATACAGTAGCATAGATTACGGTCAAAGCATTAGTAGGAGTTAAAGCTAAGAAAGAACCCATTGTAGGGGTAGATATGTAAAGATTGTTTAGCCTGCGATCTACCTCGTTGGAGGGAAGATTATAGAATGGATTGTGAATAGTGATGATTAGTAGAGAAAGTTAGAAGCACATATTGAGGCGATGACATGGCCTTAGTTCAAAGAATTGTTTAGAGTATAGCCGTATTAGAAGCTGGTGTAGATCAGATCACAAAAGAATTTCGAGTTTGATTACAGACAATAGAGTTGGTAAATGACATCACCTAGAAGTTGTTAGAAATGTGTAGTTTTGTTTAGAGTAAGTTGGTATAGAGGTTTTTGTAAATACAGTGCTATAGTCTGATGTTAGAAATGATACGGGTGAAGCGTAACAGCAGTTATTTGTAATGAAGTGGGAGAGATGATAAGTCTTACATGGAAGAAAGCAAAGTAGATGAGAGAGCAGAGAATAGTGAACGCAAAGAGAAAGATTAAGCCGGTAACAGTGTTAAGTAATAAGCCGACGTTTGTACTACAGCATGGAGGGTTAGGTCCCCCACTCAGATATATGAAGTGTGAAAAGTAGAGGCATGTGACCAAGGTTTGAAATCGTTTACCGTAAGTGTGTTATCAGGTTATTAGTTTGGACATTATTGTCCTAAGTTATTAGTGACAGAGAGTAATTCAGTTAAATTTTTTCCTAGTTTTGTTATAACAAGGATCAATACTAGAAAAGCATATGTGACCTGGTCAAAAGATAGAATGTTCCAGTTTATAGTTAAAGAAATAAAGATTGAACCTATTGTGATAGCAGACAGACACAATAGATGAGACTACTATTCTGAATAGTAAGTGTAAGTAAAAAGTGATAGAGATGGAAATCGTAAGTTTCCATTGAGCATATGTTCGTGATGAAAGAATTTTGAGCATTTATTAGTATTGATTAATTGAGTTAATAGCAAGTTCAGGTACTCAGAGATCAGAGAGCAGTGCGGGCTTAGACCCCAAGTGGGGAAGAACTATTGAACAGAGGTAATAGTAAGAGAGTCAGTGTTCTAGTTGCTTGTCATCAAAATGAGAAAGTACTTGATGCTTAATTGTATAGCATATCTAGCTTATGTGGAAAATCGTAGTATAAAAAGACAGTCATAGTAGATTTAATAGATACCACCAGTGGTGACTACTCAGATGTATTTTCAAAAGAATTATCAGTAATTCTAGAGCTTTGATAAGTAGAATTTAGTACTAGTATTATGTCGGGAATAGAACCAAAGAGTTAAGGTATTTTACAGATTGGCCCCCAGAGAAATAAGGGTTGATGATTCAACTGTAATAGTTAACAGATAAGGGTTTCGTCCGATCCATTAGTTCACAGTGGGGCATATTAATACAGGTAATCGTAAAGAGAAATAGCTAGTCAGAATGTGTATAGAATACAAAGGACACTATAAGATTACAGACAAGAATCAGTACCCAGTTTTAAGGAGTTGATGAGATGTTGGATCAGTTTCAGAGTGTGGAATAGTTTTCAAGGATAGAGTGGTGGTCAGAGTACCATAAGTTGAATGTCAGAAAAGAGAATAGTGTTAAGAAAGTTCTGAGAATATAACTTCCCGCTAATATAGTGTTCACTTTAGATAAGTTGTAGAGACGTTACTTGAAGGGGATTTGTACTCAAAGTTCTTTAAATGCAAGGTTTGAGGGAGTAGATGAACAGAAAATAGTATACTATACTTTGAAGCCTAAGTTATGGGAGGATATAGTGGTTACGTTTCCAGACGAGATAGAAGTTATAGATACACGAAAGCAATTAATCAACTCATGGTTTGAAACTAGTAGCAGTTGTAAAGTTAATGTGGTGAAGGATGCTTTTAGCAGAAAGTCAGATATAGATACGTCAAGTAAGAATGCTAGACATCACTTCGATACTCGATCAAGTTAAAGTAGTACCGAATGAAGCAGTCAGAGAGGATGACCAGAAGAAAGAATCTATTAAGGATTAAGGTCCAATTTTGTCGAGAGATAAGAGCAGGAATTTCTAGTAGCCAGGAATAGAATGTGATTTAGCAAAGAAGGTTGAGAAATGTTTGAATTGTTTACAGGATTAGAGCAGAGTATCAGAAATTTTATAAAAAGTAGCAGTCAAATATAAAATGACAGTATAACGAATTAGATAGAGACACTCGATTATCTTTAAGTTCCGGAGTAATTTCAGAAAGATATGAGAACTAAGTTATATCTTAGTACAGTTTTCCACCTTTGTAGGGTTGGACAGAGTGAGAGAAATATATCAACACAGAGAGATATGCTTAGAGCATGTATAATTGACATTAGCGACAGTTGAGATACGTATATACGTTAATTGAGTTCTAGTAGGATCACAGTTACGTTTGAGTATTAGCATATTTAGTACTAGATGATGTATGATGGGAAGTATAGAACTCCTATTTGTCGGAACAAGGTCGATCAAAATGAGAGAACTAAGCAGACGATCGAATGTAAAGATAGTACAACAGTTATGTGAGCGGCTTAGAGCTGCTCAAGATAAACAGAACAGTTACGCGATAAGAAAGGATTACTAGTAGAGCTTCAGATCGGAAACTATGTGTTATTAGAAGTATCATCATGGATGTGGATAATCAGATTCAGAAAGAAATGTAAGCTAGGACAGTAGTCTATTGTTCCTTTCAGGATTATTGCAAGGGTAGGGAGAGTAGAATACAGGCTAGAATTTCTAGTAAAAATGTCTCAGATTCATAATATGTATGATTACCCTTGTAAGTATGAAACAGATATATCAGTAGTTACCCCCCAACAGGGCAGGACAAGAGATGAGAAATTCAGTTGTATAGAACAACCAGTAATTATATTTTAGAGTAAGGTTGAGAGTTTGTGTAATAAACAGATAAGATTGGTAAAGATATAGTAGAAGCACAAGAAGAGTTCAGATTACACTTAGGTGTAAGTATGCGATGTTGTATGTGTGATACCTGGTTTATGTTCAGTAAGTGGTAAACCTTCTACTTTGGTAGTAGGTAGAGTTGCAAAAGCGTTCAGAGACGAGAAGATGTAAGACTACCGCTAGTGCGCTACGGTAGTGATCGCGCATTTCCCTCCTCCTGGATCGTCGGAAGGATGCGTGAGTGTTCTTTGTGTAGATCCAACTAATGGATGAACTGCAAAACAATCAAAACCTAAGGTTAGAGGAAGACAGGGATGGATCCCCGTATCCCTCTCCAAAGCTTAAGTCAGGGGAGTGTATATGGAAAGAGAGTTTATGTTTGTAGTATGTTTGCATGAGATGATAATGAGAATTGTAAGTGATGTGTGTTCCATATTTATATTAGAGAAGATCGTACCTGAACCCTTGGATGATTATCCAAGTGTTGAGCACCAGACGGCTGTGATGTACTTAGGTGTCAGGACAGTTGTACCTATTATTAAATACGACTTGATAGGCAAACCTGCCTTTTGGGAATATGTGATCCGCATGTCTATAACGGTGAGGCCAAAGACTCTCCTGGCAGTACTCAGCTCCAGGAGAGTGAGGTCTTCGGCCCTGCTTACAGCTCCAGGAGGCAGGGGTCCTTGAAACTACTTAGAGCCTCCAGGACTTGCTCCTTTCCTAGATGGTGGTAGGTTCCGGAACATCAAGTTTCGGGTCCTACCCCACTAGTGAGACATAGGCTCCAGGACACTAGTGAGGCATAGGCTCCAGGACACTAACATCGCATAGGCTCCAGGACAAGCGTAGGTCCCGGAGTACCAGACTTGGGGCCTTACACCATTAAGTCCCCCAAGTCTGATAGTATAACATCCTGTGGTATACTTTCAGACTTTTGTTTCTTTGGACCATCATTCTCCCGCTATAGAAGTTGTGGCCTCGTCGATACCCTTAGAGAATTTTTTTTCTTCTATAATAACTTTTATCGCTCTTTGTGAACAATATTGTGTGGGGATGCTCTGCTTTGTAGCAGTTTTGTTTAGGCACATATGTTTGCCATACTTTCGGTCATATGCTGGATATGACTTGTGTGCAGTAGTGAAAGAGGCTCACTTCCCCTATCTGGATTAGATAGGGGGTGGGCATGACCTTTCTTTGGTTGAGCTTCAGGGGATTGAGCCCCTGTGATTTCTTACGACAAAATCTATTGATGAACTTGTCTTTGTTATTTTGTCTGTAATGATCGTGCATTTGTTCTGCAAACAATGTTTCCTGATGATGTCCTGCCCGTAGGCAATGGATTTAGGCATATGTATGTGTGCCCTGCTTTTGAACATGTGTTCTGGTATGAATATCATATGATTGCTTCAATACCCGTTTGTCATGACTTTGCAATTTATACTCTTTAAGTTAATTCTTAAGAGTTGCCTAGGTTTTCTAGGTGTAGGTTAACTCTAGGCTGGCAAGGGCATTGTGTCCCCTGCCTACACAGTACGACCCATTGGGACGCATGCGGAAGGACCGGTGTCCTTCTATTTGAAGTTTATCATACTGCGTCCAGTAAGATGTCGTGCTTTGGCGCTTTAGAACTGTGTCTAAAGGAAAGTAAGAGCTTTAGAACTGTGTCTAAAGGAAAGTAAGGGTCGGGGTATTGTTTCCCCTTCCATGTCTTGAAGGAGGTATTCTCCTGTTCTGCTAGCCTCTATAACCACGTATGGTCCTTCGGATATTTATCAAATCATAAGATTGGTCTTGTGGTGTGTACCGTGCAACAACTTCTGTTCAAGTTACTCCTGTAAATAATCATGACACATAATCTCTTTGCTTTGTTTTGCTAGATACAACAACAATAATCACGGTAAAAATTAAGGAACAATGATATATCTTTTCTTGAACGAGAGCGACAAAAATCTAACTCATTTGGATAAAGTGTAGTAGTACTATACTACTGTAGTCCCCCAATTCAATTGTACTAACTTGTTAGCACTATTGAACTCCAATAAGTTAGTCTCATATATGCAAACCTAGGATCATTGTAGGCGCATGAGCCTTGTAGACGTATGTGTCTTGCAGGTGTACGAGCCGTGCAGGCGTATGAGCCGTGCGGGCGTATGATCCATGCATGCATATGGGTTGTGCATGCATACGAGTCTTATCTTGCAGATGTATGAGCCTTGTATTGCTTGAGGGTGCACCTGCTCTAATGTATAGAAATGTAATCACTAGGGACGGACCTCATACCGTCTCGTAGTCCTAATCCCAGTTCAATGTTAGTAACTACTAGTAGTAGTAATAAACTTAGAAGTTTGCATCTCAAGTAACAATAAACTTATAGTAAATCATGTTAGATAACATAAGAATACCATTCGTATCAGTCTGTTGATGAGTATCTAAACTTTAAGAGAAGGTTTATGGCATTTAACTCAAGCATGTACGTAGCACACTTGGTCTGCAGGGGCATTAATGAAGGATACAAGGAAATTGCCAAGGTTTCAGGTAGCACTGATACATGTACCCTGTATCACTTAAAAGAATTAAATCATTATTTTATTGTTCTCAACCTGTGTAGGCATGGTTCGTGTTCGCAGCTTTATATAAGTTACTACAGCAGGTGGAACAGTTATAGCAGCACGTGATGGTGATTCCCATATTACATACATTCCCCCCGTTTAATGCTAGTAACTAGTTAGTAGCGTTAAACTACCATAAATAGATGAGTGTGTAGCTGGTATGCTTTGAAGTGCAGTATCCACGTATGTCACGGTGGCAAATAAATGATAAGTTTGGCACTCGATTTAATCTATAAAGGCCCGAGAAGGGTGTGTATGTATGTCTTAGCTATGTGAAGTCATGTAAAAGTGATCGTTAGAATTTTCTCCTGATGATGTTATTAGACTTATAGCAGCGCTAAATTTTTAGTACGCTATCTTTGCAAACGAGTGTGCCGTACTTACGTATGTAGTAAATTTTTAGTAAAGCAGGCCTTGCGGTTAGCGGCTCTAGGTCAGGAAGGTGACTCCAGGGGAGGCCAGAAGACCCCAAGTTAGGGCAGGTCACCGCTGGTCAGGGCAGGTCGCTGTAGGTTAGGACAAGTCACTGCGAGTCAGGGCAGCTGACTCTAGGTTAAGGCAGGTTAGTCTAGGGCAGATCAGGTCGCTCCAGGTGAATACGGGCCAAGGCAGGTGATTACCCTCCTGGACGCTCAGGGTCCAGAAGACTGTAACACTGTTCTTACTAACACTATTTCAAACACGCGCGGAAGCTTAATTGATAAAATATAATATAATATATATTTGATCAAACACAACTAAACAGGTTTGCTTTACAAATCATTTACAGTGTTACTACAAAACAGGCTCTTCCCAAAAACATCAGATATCAGAGTTAGATCAGTACCAAAATTCCAGTTTAGCTCTTTAATCCATCTACCTGGATTCTCCTTAAAAGAATTCAACAGTGGGGAATTAGCACAAAGCTAAGTGAGAGAATAGATACCACAAACATACAAGGCATCAAGCCCAAACCAACAATGCTCAAACAAACAAGAGAACCGGCGGTCTTGCGGGACCTTCAACCAAATGCCGGCCAAAGCATAGGTCTACCGATAGCCAAGTTACAACAGATAACAATAGTAGCACTTCTTGATTACAACAAATGCTCATCAAGACAAATACTAATACTGTATATCTCTAAACATAGGCCCAGCTGAATAACAACCGCCAAGCTGATCTCACAACACGTCATGTATATATACAGAAAAGAGCAAACAATCAGGTGATATATCTTATACATCCAAGATATATATCCACTCACCAATATCTTCAAAGCTCAGGGAACTCAGTCTTTCTTACTACTGAGTCTTTCCACCACCTGAACAAACAACTATCAATCAGTATTTGCTTAATCAACAAACAATAAGCATAATACTGAAATCAAACATACATGTACATATAAAACCACAAGTACATATCAATTCACGTGTATACAACAATACACCATAATTCACGATTACCCTTTACTTACTGTAATCCTGTGAATTCATCCAGTTCCTTAGTTTAGGCATTTCATACATCCTTTCATAAGCAAAGGCTACAAGTTCATGTTTATCTTAATATCATCAATGCATTTGATCTTCCATGCAAATCTCATATAAATCGAATGATTCCCACCGTGAATCGCATGCGAATCAAACATATTCTTCCTTTGTGAATCGCATGCGATTGATCCATGCGAATCGCATGCGATCAATACTAAATATTTCTATGCGATTCATAACTTAGTCAAATCCAATGCAACCCAATCCAAATGCGATTCAAGGAGTTAGGAAAATTTAATCCAATTCCATCCAATGTTATCAAGTGCGATTCAATCACTATCCAATGCGATTCATCTTGGTGCGATTCCAAGAGTTAGGGAATTAATAGATTATTCAATTCAATCCCATGCTATTCAAACATATGCGATTCATATTTAATCGAATGCGAATCAAATCCAGCAAAGGCATTTCTAAGTACAATCATTCGGTGCAATTCAAATCCAATACAGTCCATGCGATTCAAACCAAAGAATCCGGATTTCCTCAAATTCCGATTGCTCCATTCTTGAATTCCGATTCATTCATACTTATTATCCAATCATTCATTTCAATCCAGATTTCTACCATTTTTAGCATGCATGTTCTAACATCATTTAAAACACAGAAATGGCATATAAACATATTCATTCTAACATGGATTCTCCTACATGCATCATGTATTCATCAAGTTCGATCAAGAATAGCATGCAATCTCAAGAACCAAGTTCAAATAAAAAATTAACAAACAAGTATCATGTAATCTAACCTTATGAAGCTCGTTTACTTGAACTCTAATTTCAAACAAGATTTTGAAAATCAAATCGGGTTCTTGTTCTTCTTCTTTCAGCCGAGAGCAACACACAAACACACTTCAAGTTTTGCATGTAAATGAAAGTGTGGAGAGAGAGTTTACCCCCTAAATCGGCCAACTATGCATGCATTAAGATTAGTGGAGGGTCTAAGGGCTAGGGTGGTGACTAACCACCTCCACATCGGCCACCTAAACCCCACCGCCCCACTCACATAAACAACATATTATTTAATATTAAATTAACTAAATAAATTAACACATTTATTCAATTAATTCCACAATTAAAACACATAATTAACTTAAGTTTCAACTTAAACTTAATTAATTACCTTAATTAATCTAAGCCGGTAAGGAGGGTGTTACAAATCTTTCCCCCTTAAAAAGATTCCGTCCTCGGAATCTTATCGCTCTCAAACAAGGATGGGTAACGGCTCCTCATGTCATCTTCAGTTTCCCAAGTCAAATTAGAGCCCAAACTGTGTTTCCACTTGACCAAAACCATAGGTATCTGCTTGTTTCTCAACTTAGTCACTTTACGATCCAGTAACTCAACAGGTTCCTCAATCAACTTCTTGTTCAAATCTACTCGTAGATCCTGTATTGGTAACACTTGAGTCTGATCCTCTACATTACATTTTCTCAAATAGCAGATATTAAACGTATCATGTATCCCAACTAATTCATCAGGAAGATCCAAAGCCACTGTCTGATCATTTACCACTTTTCTGATTCTTAACGGACCAATATATCTAGGAGCTAACTTTCCACGTTTCCCAAAGCGTATCACGCCCTTCCACGGAGAAACCTTTAAGTAAACTCGCTCACCCTCAACAAATGTCATTGGTCGACGACGCGGATCAGCATACATTTTCTGTCGATCCCTTGCAGCTTTTAACTTTTCTCTAGCCACTGCAACTTTATCCGCTGTAATTTGAACAATATCTGGTCCGGCAAACTGCTTCTCTCCTGCCTCTAACCAACAAGTAGGAGTTCTGCACGGTCGTCCATACAACATCTCATACGGCGGCATCCCGATGCTGGAGTGATAAGAATTGTTGTAAGCAAACTCAACCAGTGGTAGATGCGAATACCAAGAACCTCCAAACTCTAACACACATGCCCGTAGCATATCTTCTAAAGTTTGAATCGTTCTTTCTGATTGGCCATCTGTCTGGGGATGGTAAGCTGTACTCAAATGAACTCTTGATCCCAATTCTTGCTGCAGTCTATTCCAGAAATTTGACACAAACCTCGAATCCCGATCCGACACAATCGATAAAGGCACTCCGTGTCTAGAAACAATTTCATCAATATACAGCTTATCTAACTTACTCAAATTTGCAGTTTCCGCAGTTGCCAGAAAATGTGCGCTCTTGGTCAATCTATCAACGATAACCCAAATCATATCATTACCTTTCTGAGTTCTCGGAAGCTTTGTTACAAAATCCATTGTGATGTGATCCCACTTCCATTCAGGTATTTTCAACTGAGTCAAAGTTCCATACGGCTTCTGATGTTCGGCTTTCACTTGTGAACATATATGACACGATCCTACAAAACGTGCAACATCAACCTTCATAGTAGGCCACCAATAGAAAGCTTTCAAACTGTGATACATTTTGGTGCTACCCGGGTGAACAGACATCTTAGACTTGTGTGCTTCATTCAAAATCAAATCCCGCAAATTACCAAACTTCGGCACCCAAACACGGTTCTGATACATCTTTAATCCACGAGAATCAGTAATCAACTCATGCTGTCTCTTAACCATCAACTCATCTTTCAGATTTTCTGCCTTCAGTGCTTCTAATTGTGCAGCCATCAACTGATCTATCAAATCTGACTTGATCTCTAACCGCATAAACTTTACTGTATCTACAGAACCTTTTCTGCTAAGTGCATCAGCAACCACATTAGCTTTCCCGGGATGATACTGAATATCGCAATCATAGTCTTTAATCAGTTCTAACCATCGGCGCTGTCTCATATTCAATTCCTTCTGTGTGAACACATACTGCAGACTCTTGTGATCAGTGCAAATCGTACACTTTGTACCATACAGATAATGCCTCCACAGCTTCAAGTCAAAAACCACTGCTGCTAACTCCAAATCATGAGTAGGATAGTTCTTCTCATTGGGTTTCAACTGTCTGAAAGCATAAGCTATAACTTTACCTCTCTGCATCAGTACACATCCTAACCCAGCATGAGAGGCATCACAAAAAACCACGAAATCTTCAGATCCTTCAGGCAATGCAAGAACAGGAGCCTGACACAGAAGTTGTTTCAAAATCTGGAAAGCAGTCTCCTGAGCCTCACTCCACTGAAACTGAACATCTTTTCTGGTTAATTTAGTCAACGGACCAGCAAGCTTCGAAAAGTCTTTTATGAACCTTCTGTAATAACCTGCCAAACTAAGAAAACTCTTGATCTCTGTCGGTGTCTTAGGAGCATCCCAATTCATTACAGCCTCTATCTTTGATGGATCCACTTTCACTCCGTCTTCACAAATCACATGACCCAGAAACTTGACTTCACGTAACCAAAATTCGCACTTAGACAACTTGGCATACAGCTTGTGTTGCTTGAGAATCTCCAAAACTTGACGCAGATGCTGATCATGTTCATTCTCCGATTTAGAATACACCAAGATATCATCTATAAACACAATAACAAATTTATCCAGAAAAGGTCGGCAAACCCGATTCATCAGATCCATAAACACTGCTGGAGCGTTAGTCAGACCGAACGGCATTACAAGAAACTCATAGTGACCATACCGTGTACGAAAAGTTGTCTTTGGTATATCCTCTTCAGCTACTCTTACCCGATGATAACCCGACCTCAAATCAATCTTCGAGAAGTACAAAGCTCCCTGAAGTTGATCAAACAAATCATCTATCCTTGGCAACGGATACTTATTCTTGACAGTTCTCTTATTCAGATCTCTGTAATCAATGCACATACGCATAGTCCCGTCTTTCTTTTTCACAAACAATACGGGTGCACCCCAAGGCGAAGAGCTTGGACGAATAAACCCCTTGTCTAACAGTTCCTGTATCTGAGTCATCATTTCTCTGATTTCTGAAGGAGCTAATCGATATGGAGATTTTGCAATCGGTGTACTACCAGGTATCAGATCAATCTTATATTCGACATCTCGAACAGGTGGCAACCCTGGCAGATCATCAGGAAATACTTCCGGGTACTCCGAAACAACACGAACATCAAGAACAGGCCGCTTTTCCTTCTTCACATCAATAGCATAAGCTAGATACGACGCACACCCTTTGGCTAAAGATTTTCTAGCCTTCATGTACGAGATTATCGGAAAAGAAGACGAAGATCTATCCCCACGAGCCACGACATGTGGCCCGTCAGCCAGAGGAATAGTGATCAATTTCTTATGACATTGAATACTAGCCCTATGAAGACTCAACCAATCCATGCCTAATACTAAATCGAAACCAGATATAGGCATCACCAAACAGTCTACAGGGAAACTAGTACCATCAATACTAACCTAAACTCCAGTTACAGAAGTGGTAACAAGTACTACACTACCATCAGCTACTTCTACTTCTAAAGGAGTAGTATTAACAGAAACAGGCAATTTCAACTTTTCACATAGAGTCAAAGATATAAATGACCTATTTGCACCAGAATCAAACAAAACATGTGCAGGCATAGAGTTAACTATGAACATACCGGTTATCACATCATCACTGCCAGTAGCTTCCTTGGCAGTCATCTTAAATGCCCTACCTTCAGCAGAAGGTACAATCTTTCTCTTCTGACCTGCAGAAGATGATCCCCCGGTGATATTTACCCCTGCCCCAGTCCCTGTGGTCTTCAACTTAGGACACGTACCAGCCCTGTGCCCCTCTTCTTTACAATTCCAGCAGACAAAGGTGTTGAACTTACAAGCACCGATATCATGACCTGTCTCACCACACCTTAAACATCTCCGTGTTTGCGGTGAACACTGCCCCGTGTGACGAGATTTGCAACTATGACACCACGGTTTATTCTGAGGAAACCCTGACCCCTTTGGTCTCTGATCTGACTTTCCGTGATGACTCTGCCCTTTGCCCTTACCTTGATTCCCACTGGAGCCTCCACCAAACTTGTTAAACGACCCTCTGTTCATCTTCTCACGGTCCTGAGCATCTGACTCTGCAGATCTGGCTAGAGTGAACGCCTGAACAAGTGAAGTTTCCATACGGGTGTTACATTCAGGCAATAAAGCCTTCACGAAATGTTGTATTTGAGAATGTTCACTGGGCACCCACTGTCTTGCAAACCTCAAATTCTCCTGAAATTTTGTAATCAACTCCTCAACAGACATCTTATCTGTCTGTGCAAGATCCAGGAATTCCCTCTGAATTTTCTCCATATTAAAAACGTTGCAAAATTGTTCACAGAACTTCTCCTCAAATTGTTCCCAGGTAATGGCATTCACAATCTCTCTCGGTAAATGTGCAGTCAACGAATCCCACCAAGTTAAAGCCTGATCCTTGAAACGTCTAGTTGTGAACTTGACCCAATCTGACTTCTCACAATTACTTGCCTCCAAAGTCTTCACTGTCTCTTTCAACCAGTTTAATGTAACATTCGGGTTCGAACTTCCCGAATATTCAGGTGCTCCGCACGCCACGAAATCCTTATACTGACATTTGTTCCTATTCTCTTGTTGAGGAAACCATGGAATAAAAACATTTTGCGGTTGAGGTTGGCTTGACACTCCCTGAGGTATCTGGAAAAATGGAAAAGATCCATATGGGGTCGACATCGTGCTCACAGGTGCAGTAGTATATACAGGGGGTGGTATCGGTTGAGTAACAGGAGCTGTTACCGATGGCATCTGTACAGTGGTGGTTGGTTGGGAAGACTGGGTTTGGTTTAACTGTTGCTCCAGTTCAAGAATCCGATCCCTCTGAGTCTGTAAAGTGTCTTCCAACTGTAACACATAATCTGGGTTGTCTGACTCCCCATGATGAGAAGTAGCTGCTCCGTGCTGTTCATTCGCAGCAGTAGACGAAACATTGTTATGCTGTCTCCTTGGGGACTGTGGAGTAAATACCGGGATCTCGTTGTTATCAGCCATAATCTGTTCTACACAACATCTCACCAGTTGTCATATTATAATCTGTTAGTACCAACATCAAATTCTCTATAGCTACTCTACTAATTACCCACCCTGGAATATTGGACTGATCAGAGCCTCGGTTCAAGTATTGCACAACTACAGTGCAAATCCTCAAACTAGGGCTCTGATACCAAATTTGTAACACTATTCTTACTAACACTATTTCAAACACGCGCGGAAGCTTAATTGACAAAATATAATATAATATATATTTGATCAAACACAACTAAACAGGTTTGCTTTACAAATCATTTACAGTGTTACTACAAAACAGGCTCTTCCCAAAAACATCAGATATCAGAGTTAGATCAGTCCCAAAATTCCAGTTTAGCTCTTTAATCCGTCTACCTGGATTCTCCTGAAAAGAATTCAACAGTGGGGAATTAGCACAAAGCTAAGTGAGAGAATAGATACCACAAACATACAAGGCATCAAGCCCAAACCAACAATGCTCAAACAAACAAGAGAACCGGCGGTCTTACGGGACCTTCAACCAAATGCCGGCCAAAGCATAGGTCTACCGATAGCCAAGTTACAACAGATAACAATAGTAGCACTTGTTGATTACAACAAATGCTCATCAAGACAAATACTAATACTGTATATCTCTAAACATAGGCCCAGCTGAATAACAACCGCCAAGCTGATCTCACAACACGTCATGTATATATACAGAAAAGAGCAAACAATCAGGTGATATATCTTATACATCCAAGATATATATCCACTCACCAATATCTTCAAAGCTCAGGGAACTCAGTCTTTCTTACTACCGAGTCTTTCCACCACCTGAACAAACAACTATCAATCAGTATTTGCTTAATCAACAAACAATAAGCATAATATTGAAATCAAACATACATGTACATATAAAACCACAAGTACATATCAATTCACGTGTATGCAACAATACACCATAATTCACGATTACCCTTTACTTACTGTAATCCTGTGAATTCATCCAGTTTCTTAGCTTAGGCATTTCATACATCCTTTCATAAGCAAAGGCTACAAGTTCATGTTTATCTTCGTATCATCAATGCATTTGATCTTCCATGCAAATCTCATATAAATCGAATGATTCCCACCGTGAATCGCATGCGAATCAAACATATTCTTCCTTTGTGAATCGCATGCGATTGATCCATGCGAATCGCATGCGATCAATACTAAATATTTCTATGCGATTCATAACTTAGTCAAATCCAATGCAACCCAATCCAAATGCGATTCAAGGAGTTAGGGAAATTTAATCCAATTCCATCCATTGTTATCAAGTGCGATTCAATCACTATCCAATGCGATTCATCTTGGTGCGATTCCAAGAGTTAGGGAATTAATAGATTATTCAATTCAATCCCATGCTATTCAAACATATGCGATTCATATTTAATCGAATGCGAATCAAATCCAGCAAAGGCATTTCTAAGTACAATCATTCGGTGCAATTCAAATCCAATACAGTCCATGCGATTCAAACCAAAGAATCCGGATTTCCTCAAATTCCGATTGCTCCATTATTGAATTCCGATTCATTCATACTTATTATCCAATCATTCATTTCAATCCAGATTTCTACCATTTTTAGCATGCATGTTCTAACATCATTTAAAACACAGAAATGGCATATAAACATATTCATTCTAACATGGATTCTCCTACATGCATCATGTATTCATCAAGTTCGATCAAGAATAGCATGCAATCTCAAGAACCAAGTTCAAATAACAAATTAGCAAACAAGTATCATGTAATCTAACCTTATGAAGCTCGTTTACTTGAACTCTAATTTCAAACAAGATTTTGAAAATCAAATCGGGTTCTTGTTCTTCTTCTTTCAGCCGAGAGCAACACACAAACACACTTCAAGTTTTGCATGTAAATGAAAGTGTGGAGAGAGAGTTTACCCCCTAAATCGGCCAACTATGCATGCATTAAGATTAGTGGAGGGTCTAAGGGCTAGGGTGGTGACTAACCACCTCCACATCGGCCACCTAAACCCCACCGCCCCACTCACATAAACAACATATTATTTAATATTAAATTAACTAAATAAATTAACACATTTATTCAATTAATTCCACAATTAAAACACATAATTAACTTAAGTCTCAACTTAAACTTAATTAATTACCTTAATTAATCTAAGCCGGTAAGGAGGGTGTTACAAAGACAAACGTCCGGAGGCGGGCATGTCAGTCCAGGACAGACAGGTCACTCCAGGTCAATACGGGCCAAGGCAGGTGATTACCCTCCTGTACGCTCAGGGTCCAGAAGACAAACGTCCGGAGGCAGGCAGGTCAGTCCAGGACAGGCAGGTCACTCCAGGTGAATACGGGCCAATGCAGGTGATTACCCTCCTGGACGCTCAGGGTCCAGAAGACAAACGTCCGGAGGCGGGCAGGTCAGTCCAATTCTGACAGTTTGAAAATAGGTAGCTGAAAAGCTAAAAAAGTAAGCTTGTATGGTGCCCTTTCATTGGTCCAGTACAATTTTACTTTATTAAAGTTGTTACGTCCTTTCTTGTACTAGTGTCCCCTCCTTTCTTTTCTTTCAAATTAATATTTGTCTTTTTTGTATTTTATCAATTGGTTTAAATTCAACAGAGCCAACTAATGTTTATTCACGTGTACTTTGTCTTGATTATAAGCAAAAGAGGACACTTCTACTTTCATAAAGCTGCAATGATGAAGGATGGTAGGGTGGCTAGCTAGTATGTGGTCAGCTTTTGTCATGCTTTGTACTATACAATACTACTCATATATTATCATGAAAATGACCGGTGCAACTCTAACTCAAACCGAAGTTTCACCGGACGAGGTTTCGAGAACTGGTATACAACAAGGTATCAAGCTAGCTTCACCGGACGGCACAAGAGATATGCTTCACATGTTTGTACATTATGCATAGTTATGTGTATATTACATGTTTTCTCATGCTTTACTATGCGTATATACTTGAGTTTGTACTACCATTTTTCCTGTCATATTCAAGAGATATATGCTTCTTTTATTCTTTTTCTTTTTAGACCGGATGCATTATTCACACATGGGTATGAACATTATTATTTGACTTAAGTTTAAAGATAAGCAGGCTAAGGCAGGTGCCATGTATGAAAGAAGATCAAGTAAACATCATGTATGTTCCAAAGAAATCATCACGGCGTGCAACAGTAAAGGTTTAATACGTAAAAACCTGTAATTGCGAGCAAGAAAATGAAGCAGTGTTTGGAACTCGTAGCTTGTTGCTCGGGTCCCACGGATGGCGCCATTTGATCGCGCATTTCCCTCCTCCTGGATCGTCGGAAGGATGCGTGAGTGCTCTTTGTGTAGATCCAACTGATGGATGAACTGCAAAACAATCAAAACCTAAGGTTAGAGGAAGACGGGGATGGATCCCCGTATCCCTCTCCAAAGCTTAAGTCAGGGGAGTGTATATGGAGAGAGAGTTTATGTTTGTGGTATGTATGCATGAGATGATAATGAGAATTGTAAGTGATGTGTGTTCCATATTTATATTAGAGAAGATCATACCTGAGCCCTTGGATGATTGTCCAAGTGTTGAGCACCAGACGGCTGTGATGTACTTAGGTGTCAGGACAGCTGTACCTATTATTAAATACGACTTGATAGGCAAACCTGCCTTTTGGGAATATGTGATCCGCATGTCTATAACGGTGAGGCCGAAGTCTCTCCTAGCAGTACTCAGCTCCAGGAGGGTGAGGTCTTCGGCCCTGCTTACAGCTCCAGGAGGCAGGGGTCCTTGAAACTACTTAGAGCCTCCAGGACTTGCTCCAGAAGGCAGGGGTCTTTGGAACCCCTTAGAGCCTCTAGGACTTTCTCCTTTCCTAGATGGTGGTAGGTTCCGGAACATCAAGTTTGGGGTCCTACCCCACTAGTGAGACATAGGCTCCAGGACACTAGTGAGGCATAGGCTCCAAGACACTAACATCGCATAGGCTCCAGGACAAGCGTAGGTCCCGGAGTACCAGACTTGGGGCCTTACACCATTAGGTAGCATTCAGTAAGATTGACCCACAGTTCAGAAGATTTCGAGGACGAAATCGTCCCAAGTGGGGAAGAGTTGTAACGCCCCAAAATTCGTAAGTTCCTAGATATGAGTTTTTATCAAGTGATGTGTTAAGTGTTAGATATGTTTAGCTAGTTGCATTTATGTGTTTGTGTAAAGTTGAGGGGGTAGTTTTGTCATTTCATTAGTTAAAGAAGTGCAGGGGCTGAAGTGCAATTGTTTGAAAGTTATAGATTTCTATGAGTCTTCTTTGACTCATTAATAGTCAAACCACCAGGAATAAAAAACACACTCACGAACACATACATCCACAAGTGAAAGTTCTGATTTTGATCAAGAAAGCAAGAAGTTTATAGATGATTTCAGTCATTTAGTGATTCAGAAGCAAGAGGTATGAATTCTTTTCGAGTTCTTTGAGTTGTTAGGTCAAGAAATGGATTCATGGGTTGAATGCATGTTTCTAGATTGGTTTGAGGTGTTTTGTGTCAAGTTTCTTGTAGAAGAGTTAGTAGTAATGTTATAGAACTTGTGTGTATGATTGAATCTGAGTTTAAGCAAGATTTGAGTGTAAAAAGGGGATGTTCGGCTGCTGTTCTCGAACAGAGCAGGGAGTCTACTATACCGACTGTTCCTGCGGCCGTAGGGATTATTCCCTGCGGGCGTAGGAGCATGTTTAGGGGTTTTTGGTTGTTTTGGTTCATGCGGCCGTAGGAAAGATTTTCTGCGGCCGTAGGAAGGTGTTTTAGAGTTTTAGGTGTTTTTGCCTCCTGCAGCCGTAGGAAAGGGTTCCTGCGGGCGTAGGGAGGTGGTTTTTAGCTGAGCTTTTGCTTGTCAGTCAGAATCGTTGCAGCAATGTCTAGAAGTTAATGAGGTATTTGTTTACTGCTTGTAGACAACAAGAGTTGACGTTTCCGTGATAGAGAATAGTTGTTTAATTGCTGTTAAGGTGAGTGTACTTACCTTTAATCAGATTAGCATACATATGTGCTTTAAGTGAACAGTATATCAATTGTATGTTTGATATGTGATTTGATTAAGTAAGGTTCAGTAACACTATGTTGTAGTATTGAGTATGTTCAGTATGCATATATGCACAAGATGAATAGTATGATATCTGTGTTAAGATACGTTTATGTAAAGAGTTAATATTATTGTTTAAAGGTACAATAGCACCCAGTTATAGCATTACAGACAGAGATGTGGTATATTGAGATCCTTATACCCAAGCAAAGTGTTAGGGGTTTGATTACACCGAGGTGTGGTTCTACCCCTGGACTAGTTAACAGTTTGAACAGTTTTGCAGGTGTTTAGCTTGGATGTGAGACATCCTAAAAAGAGTTCAATTAAGCTATATATGTTTTTATTCAGTTAGTATGCTCACTAAGCGAAAGCTTACGTTTTAGTATGTTGTGCATGCAGGTAACCAGATTCCAGCAAGGGTAAGGCCCCAGTGCTTTGAAGAGTTGGATAGCTCCAAGCTTTTGAAAAGAGTACTTTTAACACTACTTTTGTGAAATTGTTCTCATTAAAGTGATGTAAGCGTGTTTTCCGCAAATTCTGATGTTAGAGTACTAATCAGTAGCAAACGAATTTTAAAAGTTATTTTAGAAAAGTGGTGTTACACTTTGTTTTCACTAATTGTAGGAGAACTGTACTATTCATGTAATTATATAGGGTAAGCTATTTTACTAAATTTCTTTTGTTTTAATTTTTGATATAATAAATATTGTAGTTAGGATCGCAATCAGAAAACCAACCAACGATATTGTCTGTTTTGGATTGCTCTTCACGGCTTTAAAACGCGTCATATGGTAGGAGTAAGATTCCCCCTCCTTATAAGAAGAAAGAAATTCCTCTTGTCGAGCCAATGTGGGATGCTCGTGCATTGCTACATGAGCGGTGGGTTTAAGAGTCACAGATATGACCAGCTCGAGTGAACGATGTGCCTTATAAACCCAACACCCTCCCCCACATTGGTGCGGCCCATGTCTCTAATACCAATTGTATGACTCAATTGTATCAAGTATCAATCATTGGTGAAACAATACCACAATAAATTATGTATAAACTTGAATCTTAGATTGAACCGAGAGAACACAAACATACAACCAAAAACATGTAATGTGTTGTTTAAAGAGATTAGAGTCAATTATATTGTTTATATACCTAAATGGTATTTACTATACCTACCCTATACTTATAAGGGACCCGTTTTTTCACTTCGTATAGAGCCTTCAAAATCCACGAAATGTCCTTTTTAAAACTTTTAAAAAACTCTATGTTACGCACACCTATGGTTATGATAATAATTAAAATTCGTGGATAAGAAGTTAGTCATAGATAAATCCAAATCACAATTAGTAGTGAAATTAAAATTGCAATTTAACGTTATAAAATTATTGTAGTTTGCAATTATTATTTTAAATTTTAGCGATTGATACACAACTTAATTAGTAATTGGTTTATGTTTCTCATTAGAAAAGATTATATACTATTTCTATTTTAAAGTGTATTACAAAATAATAGTTAGAGAAGTATTGATGTCACGGATCCAATTTAAGTTGTTTTGTAGGTGTTGGTAAACATCAAATCAACAACCCATCGACAAAAAACCAGGTGCCAGTTTCCTGAAAACCAGTAGTAAATGGCAGCCGACTTTTATTTATTTTGTCTCAATGCGATATTGTTGACATATTATTAGATATTTAGATGATTCATTTAAGATTCCAACATTAGTTAATTGTTGAAAAATAAAAATAAAAATAAAAAAAAGTTAATTGTTGAATAATTAAAAAAAAAAAACAAAGTTACTTATGACCTGCAATTAAACATTGTCATTATCAATATATACAATTTGCAATGTTTAAACTTACGCTTGGATTACTGTTCATAAAAGGGAATTGCTAAAATGCGCATTTTCATCTAGAATATATATTAATTTGCTCATATAATTTCACTAAGTCTCCTTTGCCGGAATAGTAAAAGCGTTTTACGTGAAGAGTTGTGGTCACGTGTTCGAGCCTTAATACTTATTATTTGTTTTGTTTTATTTTCTCAGATCCGCTATTCATTAATGCAAACCTCCAAATTTATTATTTGATTTTGTTTTTCTTTTGCTACCTTCATGAAGCAAGCCTCTTCCATTTTATCATTTTCCTTTCTTTCTTATTCTACCAAATTTATTACTTTTTCATTCCTTTTTTACTTTGCACCTTTCTTTCTCTCACTCTTTACTTTTCAACTCCCCTCACCCTTTTTTTTTCTTTTTTTATCATTACTCCATATTTTTTCTATTTTCCTTTTTCATAAAAAAGAGTTTTGTTTTTATCTTTCAATTTTCATATTCATTTTTTAGAGATTATATTAATATTTTCCTGATTTCTTTTATTTTTCATCATTCCTAAAGTTACGATTTTAATTTTTATTATTTTACTCAATAGTATTATCTACTTGATATGTATTTTTTATATTAGTGTTTATAAACTTTTGTTTGAAATTCAAAAGATAAAAGAAGTAGCTAATAACATATAGTAAAAGTAGAAGAAGGGCTAAAAAAAAGTAGATAATAACTTCTACTCGCAAAGTAAAAACAAAAAAAAAGGCTAAATGTATTTTGCAAAAAACCTAAACTAAATCCGAAGAATGTAAATCCGTAGCGAAGCACGGATTCTAACACTCGTTTATTATATTTTGCAAAAATGTATGCTTGAAACATAATATTCTTAAAAATGTGGTTTGTGAAAAATAATTAGTGAGTTTGTGGAATATAAAATTACGAGGATTGTGAGTAATAAAATAGTGTCATTCAATCACCTCTTTTTCTTTTTTCTTTTTCTTTTTTATTTTGTTAGAAATGATTTTGTCCCATCATAATCTCTCCGGTAGGTTATAACTTATAAACCCTTCTTTAGTCATTATCATCAAATCACAACAATCTAATCATTTAAATTATCAAAACGCTTCATATATTATCATATAAAGCTTATAAATTGGTTATGGATAAATATTAAGGGTATCACTATTACGTATTACTATTATTAGTTAAATTATAATCACCTAATGAATTTGACATTTATTGGTTAAACGAATCGTGACATTTTTGTACCTTTCAAGTCAACTTAAAGTAGTTTTGACATATTCAAGTAAGAAGGTATGACTTTTGACTCATTTGTTGATGATAATCAAGATCTATTAGCTTATATGAGAAATTAGTAACTTTGTCAAATAGAATGGGTTCAATTAGGTAGTGGAAAACAATCTAGTTATAAACAAATCGAATCACACGTTCCCAGTCATCTTCAAGCTTTGTCATTTTTTTTATAATTAAACATAGAATAAACAAATATAGTTTATTTGATTGGAAGGAATCGTGTTGCAATCTTATGAATATGTAATTTTTATTGGCATTGACATCTTCTTTAGTACATTTTTCGAGCTATTATTAATATTAGGGTTAAAGATTATTGAATAGTAATGTATTTTTTTATAAAGGCAATGAAGACAATTTATATTCATTTAATTAAATAGGTAACCTAAATTGTTTTGATTGACTAAAGTAAATAAAATCTTAAATTTTCTGATTACAACATTGGTTGTAGTCTGAGTTTTTACTGTCGGATTAGCACCAAACCTTGATGACATGACAAAAATTTCTTCCTACTGGTGATGACTATGACCGTTCTCTTGTTGGTTGTCATGCCAGCTTTGAAATAAAACAACAACGCAGCCCACTGTAACGACAATTGACAGGAGGTCGATCAGACTCCATCATCACCAGAAATAAAAAATTTCGGTTATGTCATCAAAGCTAGAGCCAAACCGTAATTTAAAATTTCAAGTTTTTACTTACGTTCACATGTCACATAAAGTATGTTACCTACCTGAGTAATAAAAAAACAAATTACATATATCGACTTTTTTATTTTTTATTTTATAAAAAAAGTATATTACAATTTAGTGGCTTTAACACTTAATATTAATATGACTTTTTCACCATTAAAAAAATTATAAATAAATCGAATAATTAGGTTAATTTGTACCAAAATATATTAACTTACCTTTGTTAATATTGTATGTTTCGAATTTTTTACATATACAATCTATAAATATAAATAAACATCTAACGGATGTGGATGTCTATTTTTTAGGCATCTCTATTCTCATTTTCCCACTCATTTCCAACATATTGTCATCTACCACATGTCCTTTTTTTATAACACGCATGCTTTTTTACACCGGTTTTAATGGATAAAAAGACCGGTTTTACTTTGGTCTTAATATGGGTGATCTAGGTATAACATAAAGACCGGTTATAAACCGGCTTCCAAAATCACATATAGACCGGTTTTTATTATACGTGACCCTAATCAAATTCTACAAAAAGACCGATTTAACTTTACTTTGAAGGCCGGTATTCATCCCTATCTCAATGATATTATATATAGACCTGTTGTATTAAAATCAATCTCTATGTAACTTTTTAAAGAAAAAGAAATACCATAATATATGGCTAGAGTGTATGTCAATAATTGAATTGAGAATATATAAAAACAACAATATAAGACAAAACTAACTTATTATTTCATGAACAACAAAGATATATATATATATATATATATATATATATATATATATATATATATATATATATATATATATTTCAATGATTGAGATACAAAGTTCTTACAAATTAAGATCTCTAAATATATACCAACATAACAACAATCTAAACCTTTTGAGATTGCAGCCTTATGTTATGACTAATAATAATAATGCTGAAGACAAGGTTCTAATAATTCTTACTTTTGCTCAAATTTATGTATCTTCCACAGAACCAAAAAGTCAAAAACAATGATTTTTTTTCAAAAATATTTGCAGATATCCATCAAGAGCAGAAGCACCAGTTCATGCTTTAACTTGAAGAACCTTACATAAGACCCAACATTTTAATCCTTCAACTGAAACTTTTGCAATTGTATCACTTGACAACCTTCTCCCAATTGGTATGTAAAGCGTCAAAATAGATACCTATGCAACCTTCTCTTACTCATTTTATAGATGCAAATATAAATTTCTTTCCTTTAACCCCTTTGTGACCGGAGGCATTAACACCAAAAGATTAACATAAATTTCTTTCAATACATATATAGCTAAGTTATATGTTATCATTCAGGACAATCACTTATGGTGGATCAAATCAAGAATTTGCCTTTGTTTGAGATCGAAAAACTTCTTTTTCGCAACAATACCAGCTTGAAAAACTTTGAAATGATGCCTTATCCAGATCATGATTCTTTAGCTTCTTCAAATAATAGGTTGGTTACTGAGGAGCTTAGTTATGATAGATCCACTCTACAATCAGAATTTTATCAACTTTTTGAGAGGTTAACAGATGAACAACGAGATATTTTTGACAATTTCATGATGACATCGGTTGAAAATAATAAAGGAGGTGTGTTTTTTGTTTATGAGTATGGTGGAAATGGAAAAACTTTAATATGGAACACATTATCTGCTGCCATAAGATCCAAATTTAAGATTGTATTAAATGTTGCTTCAAGTGGGATAGCTTCTTTGTCATTGACCGGAGGTAGAACGACTCATTCTCGATTTCGAATTCCTATAGATCTTCATGAAGACTCTCTCTGTATGAATAAGCGAGATACTTATGTAGCTTATTTACTAAAGACGACGAAGTTGATTATCTGGGATGAAGCGCCGATGACACACAAACATGCATTTGAGACTTTAGATCATACTTACAAGATACATTGACTTCAGAAAAACCTTTTGGTGGTAAGGTTATTATCTTCGGAGGGGATTTTAGGCAAATTATCTCTGTCATGTTATTACGTAATACTGATCACCAAAAGGGCTTATGTAATGGAACTAGGCTACGAGTCACATCGATCGTAAGCGTGTAATCGAAGTAGAAGATATAAATGGAACTAATATTGGTGAACGACATTTAATTCCAAGGATGTGTATGACTCCTTCCAATAAGAGGATTACTTTAAAAAGAGAAGACAATATCCACTTGTGGTATGTTTTGCAATGACGATAAATAAAAGCCAAGGGCAATCGCGATCAAAAGTGGGTTTGTATTTGAAGGACCCTGTCTTCTCTCATGGTAAACTATATGTTGCTTTATCTAAAGTTAAAAGTCGAGAAGAATTAAAGATATTAATCTTAGATAAAGAAGGTAAAGTTAGTAACAAGACAACTAATCTTGTATACAAAAAAATATTTTCCAATCTATGATTTATATCTTACTTTCTATTTCATTTCCTTAGTAATTGTTCTATATGTTTTTTATTATTTATAACTTATCTATAACCAACCCGTGTAATACATGGGTCTCTAAACTAGTGTGTTAACATATTACACTTTTGCCACACTCTCTCTACTCTCTCTCTCTCTCCCATTTGGCGGCTATCACGGTATCACCTCCCCCACCTCCCACCACTATAGAGTGGGTAATCAACGCGATCAAAGGTAACCTCCCTACTAGCTATTAGTCGCTTCACCATTAGAAGGAAGACGATCGTGACTAACCGATGGGTGGTGATAGGTTTGTTTCTATTTCTCAAATTGTATCGAGTATGAACTTAGTATGAACTTTAGAGCAAAACTTACAATACACACAAAAATAATAATGTTGAAAATGCTTGAAAGAATTAATGTAGAGTTACATTGTTTATATACATAAAGGGTATCTACTAAAACTATCCCTTATTTTTAGGAAATATAAACTTAAAGCAACTTATATGGAAGATTCAACACAAAATCCAAACCACTTTAACAATCTGTTTAAAAGAGGTATTATTCTAGAAACAAAGTCATGTCCATTTTGCCTAACGATACCGGAGACAGAAGATCACATATTTGTTGACTATTTTGTAGCTAGGAATTTACTAAGAGAAAGTGAAGATTTGTGGAAATTGGAGCCTCTTCCTAGTTCTTTAGAAGAAATTCTCTCATGGGGTGAGATTTCTAAATTTTACCCGTGACAAATTACAAATATTTGATGCGGTGATTTTCACATGTTTATTGCAGATTTGGAAATTAAGAAATGAAGTGGTGCATGATAAAAGAAAAGACTCAATTGAAAGAATATTCCTCCTAGTGCAAGGCTTGTCTTTTTTCTGGATAAACTTAAGAGGAAAGCTTAGACGTAGATTCGAGTGGATTAATTATTGTTGTTCGCATTTGTAACACTGTACTTTTATATTAACATTAAACCGCGTGCGTAAGCTAATTAATATACTTAGATTCAAAGTCAAAAGATAAATACAACATTTCCTTGATTGATATTTACATAAAATGCTACTACAGGGTTATAAACAAAACAGGCTCTAAACAAAACTTGACATCAGAGTAATGGTCTGTCCATATTCCCAGTCTTCATTATCCAAAAACTCACCACGGAGTATCTGTAAAACAATCTAGTGGGGAATTAGCACAAAACTAAGTGAGGAAATAAATATCTAAACATATACAAGGCGAACATGCCGAAACACAAAGCTCATAATATCACGAAGAACCGGCGGTGTTGCAACCACCTACAACCAAGGTCGGCCAAAACCAAGGTTTACCGATAGTCCAGTTACATGGACAACAATATTAGCACTCTTGAATACAACAAATGCATGTCAATTAATGAGCTAATACTATATATCCCTAAACCAGACCTAGCCGAAAATCCGCCACGCTGATCTCCAAAACAACATGTATACAGTTCAAATAAGAGCATAGTTACAATTAGGATATTATATCCTGTATATCCGAAGATATAAATCCACTCACCACAGTCAGCGAGGTTGTAGCACACTCAGTTGACTAACTCACTGAGTCTTCTCAGTTCCTGAGATTAAGTGAACACAAGTCAGTATTTAATTCATAATACTGATTCATAATAAGTAATACACTTATTCATACATCACATGTATATACACATTTCACATATATCACAGATATATAGAAAAACAGTATGTCACAATCTGAATTGTTAATGAAATTCTATAAATCCCAAATTCCGGACATAACATACGGAATTATCATAATTCCGGATGAATTTCACAATTCCGAATAAGCAAGGGCATTCCCGAATAGGTCCATTCCCGAACAAAGTCCATTTCCGAATGCAATTCAATTCCGAGCAAAGGCCAATTCCGAATAAGGTTCAGTTCCGAATAAGGTTTAGTTCCGAATAAGGTTTAGTTCCGAATAAAAAAAACAAATCCAATCAATGTAATTCCGAGTAAAGGTACATATTCATTTCCGAACAATCATCAGTTCCGAACACAATCCAAATCCGAATAATATTCAATTCGGAACAAAGTGTTAGGGAAATTTCAGTCTAGATTTTATTCGGATCCGATCATTCTATCCGGATAGTCTCAATTCCGATCAATTCATTCTGATCTCCAAGTGTTTAAGGCAACAAGTATTCGTTCGGATTTATCCAGTTCCGGATAATAGTGTTCGGATTTCAACCATAAATTCAACAGTTTATCCGGATTCAACCCCATTTCCGATTAAATCTATTCGGAAGTCACCAATTCCGATTGATTCATACTCAGTTCCGAACAATTCATGTGTTCTTGCATAATTTTGATTCTAATTTCAATTTTATACTGTTTTATACACATGCATATAATCCATGTTTCCAGAATTAATTCTAAGCATATAATGAACATAAATTATCAATTAATTCTATCATGCAATCAACCTAAGTTCATATAATTCATAAATCATACGGTTTTCTACTAAATTCTTCAAAACCGAATATAAACAACAAAATTAAAACAATTAAGCTAACCTTTGAGATCAGTTATAGCAGAATTCAAAACAACAAATTCAAATTTGCAAGATAAAGATGAATTCTCTATGCTCTTCCTTTTCTTCTCGGCCGAACACACAAGCACACACACTAACACTTTGTTTGATTGAATGGAATGAGGAAAGTGGTGGTGTGTTGGTGACTAAGTGTCACCCACAAATGACACCTCATTGTCCACTTATTAAATTAATTATTTTAATTTAATTAAATTAATCACATAATTAAACATATAACAACTCAAAACACAATTAAAATAATTAAAACCACATAATCAAACATTAGTCCCAAGGTTAATTAAATTAATTACCTTAATTAATCTAGACCGGTTGAGAGGGTGTTACAGCCTTAAGCTTTATCATTTTTGTATTTTGATCTCCTTACCTTGTACTTCTTGCATATTGCTAGTTTTATCTTAATAAAAAGTTTGTTGATGTCGTTAAAAAAAAGCAACTTAACTAAAATAATAAAATAGACACAACTTCTATTACCACGGTAACATAGATATGAGGTTACGTCAATATCATCCTCATTTCTCTTGTGAGTTGTTAGCATTTCTATCTCAGCATCTCCTTTTACCACATCTAGACTCTCACAGTGGTGTTTTATTATTTCAAGATCTGAATTTTATAAGTTGCAAGTTTTCGTTTTGGGATAAACACAAGGCGACGAACGAATGCACATACACACAAATTATTTGATTTTTTTTACATACTTCACAAGACTAGAATTTATTAGTTATGACATACTTCACAAGCTTTTGGTTAGTTTCAACTTTCAAGTCCATGCATACCGGTCGGCTCGAATCCCTTCGGGTTCTTGTTAAAAATTTTCTTTTTTTCCATATCTCTCCTATAAATATACCATTACTTACTTTAAAATTTTCATTCCAAAAATCTATATTTCTCTCTATCTTTATGCTCATCTACAACAAAAAAGATATTGACTTTTTACACAATATGAATTCACCACAACTCGTTTCATCAAACGCATCATCATCATCATCCACAGCAACTGATGAGCTCATCAAATAGAAAACCGAAATTTTTATAGGGTTGATTTGAGAAGAGGCAAATTTATTTTGTGGTAGTACTACGGAATCTTCAACAAGATTGAGGAGTGAGAACATAGAAAGAGGTTGGGTAGCTGCAAGCGAGTGGTACGTTAATAAATGACTACTTGAGGTGAATGGAGTCATCTACTTTCGGTGTTGCGGATTCCACTAACGATATAATTTTTCTCAATCAGTCACCAATCTAATGATGCCTATGAAGGAAAAAAACCCGAGTGTTCATTTGAGGTGATCGATAGAGTTACCCACAAGAGTGGATAATATCTGGCGGATGGGATTTATCCCGAATGTGCTAAACATTTATATGCTCACAAGACAATAAATGTAAAAAGTTCAAGTCCGCACAAGAATCAGCACGAAAAGATGTTGAACGGACTTTTGATGTGTTCAAACAACGTTGGAACATACTTCATAATCCAGCATGTGGACAGCATCCGGCAAGATTGGGACACATCATGTACGTTGTGTCATATTACACAATATGATACTTGAGACAAAGATCATACTATTTGTAGTTTCGATAAAAAAAGACCTTTTATTGTATGATATGGAAACACAAATAAGTGAAGAATCACGCACGACAAATGTTAAAGAAGTCAAAAACTGCAAGATTTATAGTAATATTTGGTTGGATTTAGTCGAACATATTTCACCTTTCTTTCTCATCAACGATGATGACTAGATATTTAAATGTTTTTTTTATTATTATTATTTTCAGTTTAGTATTTTGTAATTTTTATTTTCTAATCATAATGTTTTATTAATGTTATAATTTTCTATTATTTATCATATTATTATTTTTTGGAAAATTTATAAATATCTTATTTTGTTTAAAAGTTAAAGAGGTAATAAAATAAATTTATAAAAAGTCAGAAAATGATTGAGTTAAACTGAGTTAGACTATAATAGATATTGTGATAAGAGACTAAAATAAGAGGAAAATATAATGTAATACTAATATGATATTTGAGTAAGAGAAAGAACATATAAAGTCATATGCATAGCCTAACAAGCATCATTGGTTAAACTAAATATCCAAGTTTACTTTTTTTTATTAACCTAAACTAAAGATATGAAAAACTTAGATATATAATATATATATTTCACAACCCCTATTGTACGCCAAAAACACTGTTCACAATAGGGGTTTCTAAAATGCGCTTATTATCTTATATATATTGTTGGTGTTTCACTCAAATTAACAAATGCTATTACAGCTTGGTTGGTAAACACCCTCATTTCTAACCTTGAAGTCTAGAGTTCGAACCCTTCTTCACCTATATTGTTTTCCTTTAAATTTCAAAACTTTTCTCTTCACTATTAGGATGTCCCCACCATTAATTTTTCATTCCAATGCCATTTAACTTCTCACTTTTTACGTTTATTTTTTTTGTATTATAAGATCAATGATTATTTTTTTTAGCTACTATATTCATTTTAAAGATATCTACTTTATATTAGATTCATATTTTTTATTATTTCTTTTGTTTTTATCTTTAATTATATCATCTATTTCTAATGACATATATTTAAACTACTTTATAATAAAGAAATTCTTTTTTACTTTCATTTTCTTTGCCATTATTAGTTTAGCCGTTTTTAAAAAACTATTAATATTTTAAGGTGTCTCATAGTTTTTATTTTAAAGCGCCTATAAATTACTGTTTTTGATGAAGTAAAAGAAAGTCTTTGGAATGTTTTTATCTTAATATTTTGTTTTTTACTTCCGTAAAATGTTTTCGTTTTTCATCATCATGTAACGATTTTGGTTTTATGTTACTAATATATAGCAATAACTGTGTTGTTTCTTTTTATCTAAACACATTCAATAAACTCATAACACTTTACTAGGTTATAAAGCTGTAAATACATATATAACAAATTATGATTTTTTTTATAATTTAGCATAATCATTTTTAATGATTCAGATAAATTTTGATAATATATTATTTACTCAAATAAATTATAATAATCCCGCAGCAAAACGCGGATTTGAACACTCGTTATATACAAACTACATCGATGAAAATTATAATTTGCTTGATAATACTTTTAGATATTTAATTGGTTAAACTATAACTAAGAAGGCTGGCGGTAGGGCCTCAAACAATTGACATATATATCTTGTAGTATAAATAAAAGACTAACATCAATAAAACTTATTATATGATCCTAGTATTTGGGCATGGCGTGTAGCCCAGTTGGTAATGGGACGGGGAGACTTGGAATGATGACAGACAGGTCAGGGGTTCGAACCCTGGCACCCCCGTTAGCCACAACCGCTGGTTGAGTCATGAATGCCCCTCACATCGGGATAAGCTGCCTGTGTGGGCCGGTTCGCGTGTCCGGTAATACACGTTTTGGAATGATGATCCTAGTATTTGGATTTAAATGAAAGTTTTAATTATTAAATATTAATCATCTATTTTAATAAAAACTAAAATCCAATTTTGATTTTTTTTATTAAAATTTAATTCAATTTTGATTTTTATTATGTTTAAAATTATTTAATACAATTTTATATATGTCTTTTTTTAACTCTAAAATATCATATTTACCCACTTTAATTTACAAATATCATATTCACCCTTTATAATAATTTAGACAATCATATTTAATCAAATTCTTAGTTTTATCATTCTAAAAAAAATTTAAAAAGAAAAATTAAACTCTTTTTTATTTATAACTACTAATTGCTTAACCTTATTGTCACTAATTACAGGGGTGGAGCCATGTATGCATGAGAGGGTTCCATTAAACCTGCTCAACAAAAAAATTATGTATCATTTATCAAATTAATTTTAGTTAAATTTAGGTAAATTTAGTAATTAATCAATTGATTTTGTTTACAAAAGTTATCAATTTTAACTTTGAACCCATCGGAGAAATTTTCTAACTCCACCCATGTCTAATTATAACAAAAATAATCAATGACTTGTACAAGAAATACAATCATGTCTCATCTTATTATGATTTCATGTTTCTGCCGTCATGTTTGCACCCCCCTCGTGTCGATGTTGACACCATCTATCTATATTTTTAAAGTTTTCATTTCATTCGCATTTTGTAATTATTTAATATCCTTTTATAAATGATTAATATTTATTATTCTTTAAATCAAGTGAATTATACGAACATTTAGTCTAGTAACTTAAGAATTAACTAATTTAAAGAAAAACTTATTAAACCAAAGATAAAATTCATAGTTCGAGTCTTTTGTTAATATTTGCATTTATAAAACAAAAATGATATATCCTTCTACTTTTTTCCTTCATCCTCCTACTTACAACATATAATGGAGTTCACTAGTTCTCTTTATTTATCTCATCTAATTTTGATAATTATAGTAATATTGTGAGTAAAAGAATAATTAAAAAGAATAAGATAGAAGAGAATATCATCTCTTTTGTGAACGTATCAAATTTTGTTATTATTATTATTATTAGTATTATTATTATTATTATTGAACAGCAAACACGTATATCCATCTAATTTATATTTTATATTTTTTAATAAAACTTGAACCCTTAACATTTAATTTAAAAGAAACACCTTAATCATGTCTTGATACCGTCAAAAGAATGTATCTTTGATAAATTTTCTTTTTGTTATTTTATATCAAGAAATTAAGGAAGGGACCCATTATTAAATACATATAGAGCTACTTACTGCACAGGTGGTCCCACAAAATGAAAGAAGTCACGTGGGCCACTAGTTTATCTAGAAAAAATACCATGGAGTTTTGCTGTCTGTCAATGTAGAAAAGCACGAGTTTTTGAACAAAAGTCATGGCCCAGCTGGTGGCGGCGGTGGCCGACGTATCTGTCCGACATCAACTGCAACCGGTCGAAATCGGCTGTCCAATTTAACCAGCGAACCCCCTTCGTCCACTTTCCTCGACTATCCTTCGTTCCGACGGATGATGTTAATATTAGATATTATTTTTTTATCTTATCTTATATCTTTATTAAAAAAAAAAAAATGTTTACCTTATCATTTCTCTTTCATACAAAATCTTCACCAATCACAGTTATTTATTTTTTTAAAATAATTAAAAAAATAAAAATAAAAACATTATGACATCACATGGGGCTTCAAAGTCTTAAGTGTTCATTGATTATTTCTACATAATTACATTGAAGTGGTTGAATGTAAATTGTTAAGGGGGTAGTATGAAATATGTGAGAGAGTTTTAAGAAAATTGTATATTAATGTAATTAATTATAAGTTGTTTGAAAATTATGTTTAATAACTTCAAATATATTTTGTTTTAAGAAAAAATAACTATATATTTGTAATCGTCTCATTTTTATTTACGTTTTGATATAAATTTTATCGGAATATGAGTATTTTTAAAAAATTAGTATAATTTAATTGTTTTATCAAAATCTAAGTAGTTATTGGACATTTTATTCGTCTTTTATAGTTATTCCCTCTACATAATGTAGTCGATATAATCACTGATTTTTTTGTATTTCGATAAAAAGAATTAAAAGTATACTATAACTAATGGTTAGTGTCATAAAGTTGTTTACAAAACTACCACTACTATTAGAGTTTTTTAAAATTAATTGTTAGTTTTGATTAATAACCCTTCAGAAATTAGAACTCTATATAATTACTGGGTAGTAAAACAACTGTCATGATAGTGAGTTTTCTAACTACACATACAACTTGAAATTTTATATAAAAATTTTAATTGTCTAAGTTTTTCTTATTTTTGAACTAAGAACTTGATACATAAAATAAAAATTATTATTACATATATATTTGAATTCAGTGAGATCTCGTGTTTTCAATTATATTTAATTGATTAATAAATTACACTTAAGTGATTTACGTATGTATAGACATAATATATTCTATGTTAGAATCTTATTTTTATGCGATCTAATTTGCGTATACTTAGATGGATGTCATCATTATTTAACTTTTAATAAATTTAGTTTATAATTTCAAATATTCAAATATATAATTGGCTAATAAAAATGTATTTAAAGCACTTGATATTATAACATCGACAATAATATTATAATTATGTCTTTACAATGTAGGGATAAAGCTCCATCACGAGAAACACATTAATATTATACTAAAAACTTTTAGACGTGATGTAAATTTATATGTAACACCCGGCCGGCGCCTACCGGTCTCATACCGGCGCTACCAACTCCGGTGTGTCAGGTCTGCAGCCCAATACACCCCAACCATTCTCTCTGATCATTATCCAGAGTAGGTTGTTGCCATGGTTTGAACCCATGACCTTTTATACCACTCTTTCCAGAGTGATATCACCAATTGAGCTGCAGCTCAATTGGTGATATCACTCTGGAAAGAGTGGTATAAAAGGTTATGGTTTCAAACCATGGCAACAACCTACTCTGGATAATGATCAGAGGGAAGGGTTGGGGTGTATTGGGCTGCAGACCTGACACGCCGGAGTTGGTAGCGCCGGTATGAGACCGGTAGGTGCCGGCCGGGTGTTACAAAAAAGTTTGTAACACCGCAAAATACAAGCCATTTTTTTTATAAATCACAGCGGAAGTATTACGTCATAAATCTAAAAAGGAAATAACATTAAAAGTTAAAACTAACACTGTACAAACATACAGTACCTCGTTTAGTGTTACAAAACATTTCATAAAGTATTGCTCATCATTTCTAAACCCAAAATATCAGAGCTACGGTCAAACTTTTCCTGTGCACAAAAGCTGCAACCTACCGTGCTCTCAAAAACCTGCAACAGAGAGTTAGGGTGGGGAATTAGCACAAAGCTAAGTGAATGGAAATCAAGCCACAAGCAATTAAAGCAGAACCACAACGATCACAAAAACAGTTTATCTCAAATATCAAAGGACCGGCGGCTCTGCCGAGCCTACGACCAATGCTGCCCATAGCAATGATCTACCGATAGCCATATGCTAACTGGCACAGTTAAACCCCCTCTGCTACAACAAATGCAACAGATGATCTAAAACTGCCTAACCAGAAGCAACTGACCCAGCCCAAAACCACGCTTAGCTGACCTCTGCCACAAACATCATGAGCACAATTTCATACCTTGATACTCATATCTTAACTCAAACGCAATAATCATCAAATAATCAATCAAACAATCATATCAGACTAAACAATCTATCATATGATCAATCGTATAAAAAAAGTCCTGTCGGTACTCAATGTTATTCGAGAACCGTTGTTAGCGCGAAAACCGCGAGAACCAATCTCAGCCGTTTATTTGAAATGGGAAGATCATGGATGGAGAGCCTTAGAGGGATAGAGTATTGCATGATACATGTAAGGAATTCATGGGTGGACAATGACATTGAAGGAGGGGGAATTGGACGACTTAGATTGGTTTTCGCAGTTTTCGCACTATGAATGGTTCTCGAATGAACTTGTTATATATATATATATATATATATATATATATATATATATATATATATATATATATATATATATATATATATATATATATATATATATATATATATGGGTAGAGATCCTGTAAAAAGAGAATTAAGGTACAAAGAGTAAAGAGAAATCTCAGCCATTCATTTTTCCTGTAACCGCTCCTATAAAATTGGATTTTTACTTTTTATTTTAATTAAAAAAATGACAGAAAGGGTATAATAGTCTTTTAACAATTTGGTTCCCTGATGTTTAGGAATAAATTTTAAACATCCTCCCCAGAATTATTCTGATGCACACCCACTGCATTAAATCATCGAAAATAAATTGATGTACAGTTTTGATGAATACAAAACAGATGATACATAACATCAACCATATTATCTGAACAAACTTTGAATCTGCTACATACAAAACTGATTAATACAGAACCATAAACGTAAGATGCACAATCCTGTAAACAGTCTTTTTGTTTACCATCCCCTACGATTCTGTAAACAGTTCCAGAATAACAATCAGGCTTCAAAACCATGATCAACAGATACACAGATGCACAAAAAACAGTTTCAATATAATTTCAGAACCACTCTTGAATCGATGATAAACATATACATAGATGCACAAAAATAGTTTTAATAAAATTTCAAAACGAGTTCGAGATGAACAATCGGGCTTCATACCAATTCCAGATGAACAAGAAATTCACAAGTTTAACAAAAAATGATGTACAGCCTTCAATCTTGAAACTTGATACACAATAATTCACAAAAATAAACTTGAATCACCTCAAAGAAATTGCAACGATGCACAATAAATCTTGAAACTTAGGGTCTTGAATCGATGATCAACGAGAATAACCCTAGTCGGTGTTGGTTTGATTCGGATCTAGCAAAACAACGACCGACGGCAAAAAAACAGCGTTTTTATTTCGATCCGGTGCTCTTCACGTTGATGGCGGCGGTTAGGGTTTTTGTGGGGGGAGGCGATCCGGTTTTCGAGGTGGAGGATGCACACAGTCGGCGGGAATCATGACTGCATCCATCGATTTATACACATAAACCCTAACAACGAAGGCGGTGGTCACCGGCGTTGAAGCAGAACCGGAAAAGCCCTAAGACGATGGGCTTGATGCACAAACACGAACGGAGACCGAATAGATCTGAAAAACGAACGGCGAAAGGGGACATACCATGACGACGGTAGGGCGGCGACGGGGAAAGCAAGGCGACAGGGAAGGCATGACGACGACAAGCAGGGAGAGGGCTAGGGCTGCGTACGAGAGAAAACGTGAGGGAGACGAAAATGAAGCTAAGAGAGAGAACGTGGTGGGATGTGGGAGGGTACCGAAAATCAAGGGAGGAGAGAGAAAGTGAGTGTAAATGTCTCAATTACCCCTCCACGAATTTTGGTTTAAAAAGACACGTGTCATCTCCAAATTTCACCTTACATTAAATACTTTAAGGTATTTTTTACTTGAACCTAATTCTCTCTCTCTCTCTCTCTCTCTCTATATATATATATATATATATATATATATATATATATATATATATATATATATATATATATATATATTGAGCAGCAAAAAGTGGACTCCTATTATAAGCTTCGACTCCGTCATCACTCTATTTAAAAATCCCAAATTTATTCATTAATTATAATAAAAGACTAACAAAACACTAGAAAATCTAATACAATATTTAATACAACTAGATATTAAGTGGGTTACAACACTAAGAATAAACAATAAACAAAACTTTATTTTTCTCCTATGCTTCATCCATTAATGAGGGATTGAATCAATATAAATACATGTTATAACTTTTTGTAAGGAGAAGAGACAATAGAGGATATATTATTATTACTCATTTTGATAATCACCTAATAGTTCCGAATTCCAAGTTGACAACTTCGAAAATATACAAAAAGAAAAAATAAACGCTAAAATAATAACAGCACGTGGGTAAATTGTTCCCCCCCCCCCTAGAATCGCCACGTGTACTTTTCTCTCCAATATACACATGCTTTACTCATGCCCTATATACTTCTTCTACCCCCTCGACTTTTACCAACTGTCCATTTCAGTCCCTTATCGGCTCATCCTTAATTTCACATTATAAATACATCAACATAACCATATCTCACCCATCATTTTCATTATCAGATCAAAACAATTATAAATGGATCTCCAAGCTTCATTTTGCTTCGTCTTCTTCACCTTCACCGCCGTTTTCTCTTTATTCTCTTTGTCTCTCTTTTTCCTCCGTCTTAAGCCCTGCTGCAACTGCGACGTCTGCACCGCCTACGTCAGCCGCAGCTGGACGGCGGAGTTTGTGAATATTTCCGATTGGTACACTCACCTCCTCCGTAAATCGCCCACCGGAACAATCCATGTTCACGTACTCAACAACATAATTACGGCCAACCCAGATAATATTGAGTACATGATCAAGACCAATTTCGATAACTACCCGAAAGGTAAACCCTTTTCTACCCTTCTTGGAGACCTTCTCGGCCGTGGAATTTTTAACGTCGACGGTAAGACTTGGAGTTTTCAGAGGAAATTAGCGAGTTTGGAACTTGGGAGTTTGTCAATTAGATCACACGCTTTGAATATTGTGACAGAGGAGATCGAATCAAGATTAATTCCGTTTTTCTTGACGGTTGCTGATAAAGACGGTGCCGTTTTGGACTTACAAGATGTTTTCCGGCGGTTTTCTTTTGACAGTATATGTAAATTCTCATTCGGGTTGGATCCGGGAAGTTTGAAACCGTCGTTACCTGTTTCAGAACTCGAATCGGCTTTCGATTTGAGCTCGAAGCTTTGTGCGGAAAGAGGCATGGCGACTCTGCCATTAATATGGAGAATCAAGAGGTTTTTTAACATGGGGAGTGAAAAAAGACTCAAATCAGCGATCAAGGTTGTGAAAACAATGGCGGATCAAGTAATCAAGCAACGAAGAGAAACGGGTTCGAATTCAAGTAATGATTTGCTTTCAAGATTCATGGGTTCGATTAGCCATGATGATTACCTCAGGGATATTGTGATTAGCTTTCTTTTAGCTGGAAGAGACACGGTGGCATCCGCTTTGACCAGCTTCTTTTTCTTACTATCACAAAACCCGAAAGTTATGGAAAAGATCCTAGAGGAATCTGATCGGGTTATGGGTCCGACCCGTGAATCATTACCGGCCTTTGAGGACCTACAACATTTGCATTACATACACGCAGCATTGCACGAAAGCATGAGGCTTTACCCACCCGTCCAGTTTGACTCCAAGTTCACAAACCAAGATGATGTTCTTCCTGATGGCACTTTTGTAAAAAGAGGGACTCGGGTAACGTACCACCCGTATGCAATGGGTCGGATGGAGCGGATATGGGGCTCTGACGTGTTGGAATTCAAGCCAGAAAGATGGATCTTAGATGGGAAGTTTAAGCCAGAGAGTCCATATAAGTACCCGGTGTATCAAGGTGGTGTTAGGGTTTGTTTGGGGAAGGAGATGTCGTTGGTGGAAATGAAAAGTGTTGCACTATGTTTGATTCGACGGTTTGATGTCAGTGTGGTGAACCCTAGCCAGACACTCCGGTTTGTTCCAGGGCTTACCGCCACGCTTAGGGGTGGACTTCCGGCGGTGGTCCGGCGAAGGGACCAGCCGTGCTAAATGGAAAATTATATGGTGGTTATTGTTTTATATATTGATTAGTAGACATGCGGTAGAGAACGTGTCTTTCAACATATCCTAACCACCTTAAAGTTCTTATTTGTAAAAAGAAGAAATATATGTCTTTATTACATGTTTTTATGCTAACGTAATTTGTTAAACAAATTTTAACTTAACATGTACCATCAATTATTTTTAACCAAGTTCTACACTAGTATTCAGGACCGTCCTATTAGTTTAACAACTCTATATCATCTATAAACTAGTAATCTAAAAGAAAAACTTTAATTCTATACATGTTTTAGAGATTTAGTTAATACTATAATATTATTATAAGTATCCAACCAGGGGTGTTTTTGAGGGGTACAAGAGGTGCGACCGTACAGGCCCCACGGTTTAGAGGGGGCCCCAAGGTTGTATATACTATATTATATATAGATATAATGTTATGAAAGGGCCCAAGTTTGTAAACACGTTTCTCAAAACTTAAATATTGAAATCATACTTCCAATAATGCTAGGAGAATTTCATTATTCATAGAACTATGTAAGACAAACCATATATACTAGCATTATTTTGTTTTTAGTTATTGATATAACAAGTATCATAGTATCAATAAATTTTTAACTTATATATGTGTGTGTGCAGGGGTAGACTGAAGGTTTTGGTGATTGTTAACATCATATAATAGCAAAATAAAATTTATTATGATTGAGGATGGCACACCATCCTTTGGTTCTTAAAACTAATTACCTGCCCCACAGTAGCTAGCGAAAAACTTACTACCCGCCCCGTCTTGTGAACACCCCTAGAGTGCTAGACTCACACCCACTAGTCAATTTTGAAGAAGAAAATTTTAAGCCTTTTTTTGTGCCACCAGTCAAATTTTATGGTGCCTTTTTGATTTTTTGATGCCATCAAAATATAATATAAATGAAATTTAATAAATATGATAAAATATAGTTCAATATTTAATTTATACTTTAAAATATTTTAGTTTCTCCTAAAAACAATAATTTAATTAAAAGAGCTTTATCTAAGTTGTGTTTTCGTTTCAGATTTTGCCATAAGATACCAAAACAACATATGAAACTTCGTTAACCCGACCCGATTAACTGAAACACCTTGAAAAAGCATAAACCCGCCCCTATGTGTGTTTATAGAAAGGGCCCATATTTTTTTTTGCACAGGGCTTAAATAAATCACGAGACGATCCTGCAACAATTAAACTATTATAACAAACAATTAATAATTTATCATCTTAATATCATCTGGAGATAATGGAAGATGGTTTAACTCTCATGTTGAGTGGCTTGGGATTCGCATACTGCCTGTATAAATACCACTGCGGACCCGACTCATTAACATAACTCCGTTATTAAAAAAATATCTGGAAACTTTGTTTTTAGAAGCGAGCTTGAAACATTTTTTATTTTTTATAACACATATAATGTGTGTTATTTCAATGTTAAAATATATTAGATCAATCATAATCATTTTCTTAGAAATATGTTCATACGATCAATTTTGTATAAGTTTTTAATAATATGAAGCGTGATATCATGACAAGGTCAAACTTCAGGCGTTGAAAATTCTAAGGTCAGGGCGTTTTATAAAGCGTGTCTTAAGATGAAATAATTTTGTATATAAATTACAACTATTATATTTAAAATTATATAAATAAAAATAAAAAATATATAATTATAGGCTTATAACATAGTTTATTAATCTTTTTCTTTATTTTTGTTATATTTAACCTTCCTTAAAAATGAATAACTATATGTATATTGCTCCTAAGGCCTGGTACCCGTAGCATGCTTAAGAAAACACGACTTATGACAGATAAATGCATGTCAAGTTGGACCCTAGGATATAAGCCTTAGCCCATACATTAGACTATATCGTGACAACATAATTAAGACTCAAGACTTGACGAAATTATGACAAAGCTTAAACAAGTTTTTTAAGAACCATGACTTTACATAAACAATTCTACTTATTTTGAAAACAAAACACTATGAAAAATGTAAATTTCGAAAATTCATCCGTAAAACGTAAAAATAATTAATATCTCTTGTTACTCGTACGTTTCTTACCAATGACCCATCTAATCTAATATATTTTTAAAATCACTTGAACCATTCTGACATTTATGTCTCAGCTTTTGTAATAATATAAATAAAAGACTGTATTCGTTTTATTATATGATTTCTTTTTATTTAATATAACAAATTTAATTATCTAATATTATTTAATTAAATTTAGAATTCAAATTTTGACTTTTTAAATAAAAACTATTATAAATTTTCATATATTTACTTTTTAACTCTTAAAATATTATATATATCCACATTATTTTACAAATATTATATCAACCCTTTATAATATTTCAAAATATCATATTTAACCAAATTTAAGTTTTATATATTTTAAATTTATTATAATTATTTTAGAACTATAACCGATGAATATTTGACCTTATTATTTTAATTGTAACAATAATGATCGACACATTGTACAAAAAATACCATAATATCTTTTCGTATCGTGATACCATGTTTCTTTTGTCACGTCTTCTCACAACCTCGAGTCGATCTTTCCACTGCTATTCTGGGAGTCGATGTCGATGGTCACGGTTTTCTTAATGTTTTATAATTATCTAATACATTTTCATTGGTTTTATTTTGGTAAATATATCAAAGTAACCAATCTTGTTGGATCGTCTGGATATCACACATTTTTTCATTGTTACATCAACCAAAACTTCATTTTTTTCTTACATTTTATTATATCCCACAAAACTCATATCCATCCTACGTCACCATCTCATCTTTTATCTATTTCTATTTTTGGATTTTGATATAAACAGCCCTTAGGGCTGTTTTTAACAACTAATATATCCGATTTTTAGTTTTAAATTAGGCAGCCATATATTATGTATTAATTAATTGTTAGTCAAACTTGAAATCCTTTTTTTATGGTTAACACTAAAACAGATCCTATCTTCTCGGCAAAACCAAATTTATTCATTTTTTCAAAAACCTTCCTGCTGCTTCTTAATTCATATGTATTCCCTTTTACAAAAACCTTCCTCCTTCTTCTTAATTCATTTCGTTGAATTTGGTCGTAAATAATGTCAATAGAAATAGAGATATATACCATCAATAGGGTATAAATTTCAATAAGCATTAAAGTTTACTCTTCCACATTTGGAGATAAGAAGCCATCTACCGTTCATCCGTTTTCAAGATTCTACCGATTCTACTCGTTCTCTTGGTACGTAATTGCACGCTCTGTTAAATTATAGAAATTCTTATATTCTAATCGATTCTAAAACGCAAATTATTTGATGATTAATATGCATTAATCTTACTCTTGACATCATATAATAGTGGGTTAGAAGGATTTGAACAATAACGTATCATGTGTTTCATAGAAAAGAAAAAAATTGACTTACAGTTTACCAAGTTTATATACCAGAAACATTGATTCTTGTTTATAAGTTAAGGCAAATGTGATAGTAATATATGTACGTAGTGTAATGGGAGTTGTACCTAACGAAAACTTTCAACAATAAAATATTTCTTGACAAGTTTTTTTCAAATATGATTTGTATAAAACTAAAGAAATGGAACTGGTCTAGAGTTGCCTCCATTTTATTTGCTTTAATATTTTTGTAATGTATTCATATTGTTTGAGGGAGTTTGTTCAACAGGTACATTTAAACACTTGAGATCATCTTATTAATGTATACATAAATTTCCTTACATGTGATTTGTCCCTATTGTAGTTGGATCTTGCTGTTGAAGAAATAATAAATGGACAAGCCCATGATAAGATGTTAGTTGCACTTAGACATGCTTCTTTGAAGACAAAGTCACCATTGGAAGAACAAGCTTACGAAGTTCTTACACCGTTTGCTTTTAGAAAGTTTCAAGAAGAATTTGAAAGAGCAAGTCAATATTTGGTTGTTAGCTTTGCAGGTGATTCTTTTATTATAAGATATTTTGACGAAGGAAGTCACAAAAATCACAAGGTGTTTTGACGAAGCATAAACGCCAAATCTATCAGAGGCTTGAGAAGCTGACAAAGGATGTTCGAGAGATTGCCTCTGCAGTTGCTGCGCTCCAACAACAAAACACTTCAACCCCTATTGATGATGACAAAAAGGGGGAAAAGGTTCAAGCTGATACTGAGGCTGAGCTAGTTCGAGCTGAAGCTGAAGCTCTACTAGTACTAGATAAAGGAGCAGAGAGGAAGACTCAGACTGAGGGGGAGTTAGAAACAAATAAAGAGGAACCTGCAGCTAAGAGACAAAAGGTAGAAGAATCTGAACCTGAAGCTGACAGTGTTTCTGAAGCTGAGGAAGAAACAGAAGAGGATAAAGCCACAAGGCTTATGATTGAAATGCTCGAACAGGAGGAAGCCAATGAGTTGGGCATTTCTCTTGAAGAGTTGAGAAAGAGAAAAGAGAAGGAAGTGAAAGACCAAGAAAAAGAAAAATTGAGAAAAGTCTTAGCTCAAGCTGAGGCTACATACACTGGTCCGAGACCTGGTCCTATCCCATATACAGACGAGGACATTCAAGAGTGCTATTTCAGAAGGAGCACCAGCAAGGAGATCAAAGGCATGACCTTGAGCAGAATAAATGGAGCCATCATCCTCAACTTTGAATTCGAAGATAAATCTACATTGGGGATGGATCTGAGATATGTTCACAGGATGGGCTACATAGAATGGCAAAGAATATTAATGATGCTCAAGAAGTTCAAGAAAAGCCAAATCAAGCAAGAGATATTTGCTGAAGTTTCTAAGCTGATTAATAGAGCTGAGAAATTGAGATATGTTCCAGTTCCTGGTCTGCAGTGGGAAAGCTTATTCGAAATACCTAAAGGTGTAGAGTTTAAGGAAAACCAAGGTATTGATACACCTGTTCAAGGATTTATGTTTAAGGATCAGGCAGGCAATCTCAGCTTTATCAAGCTGAATGAAATATGTTATCTAAAAGCTAGGGATGCCATATATATAAGAAGTTGCTGTGGTGATACCACAAATCATTTTGTAAAGTATAAGTTGAATAAAATCATCAGAGTGCAACAAAGAGAACTCAAAGGGGATGCAGAAGCTGAAAGCCTCCTAGAAGAAATCAACAGAGAAATCATTCTTTGGGAGGTTCTACATCCTGAGTTCAAAAGATGATTAGATTAGTTCTAATTTTTGTAAGCACTATGTGTGCATGATCTATGTGATCAACATTTTGTATTATGATAAGTTCAAATTAATACAAGTATCAAGTTTGATATGTTCAACTGTGTTGTGATGTGTTCATATTTATAAGTTTGATAAGTTCGGCTTAAATGAATAATTGATAAGTTCTTATTCATTAATGTAATTAGTTGGTGTGTTCAACTAAAGGTTGGTATGTTCCACATAAAATTTATTAGTTCAATTAAAATTGATATGTTCAATTAATATTTGATTAGTTCAAATTTAAAATCTTGATAAGTTTAAGATTTAAAACATAATTCTGTTAAACAAACTTATTAACTGTTTGATGGTTTTGTCATCATCAAATAGGGGGAGTTTGTTGGGAAAATGATCTCATCAGTTAAGATTTGATGAGACAAAGTTAAGTTTGTAAGATGTATTCTACATATAACTTAAACAGAATTATAAAGCTTAGTCAGACTGAACACTCATAGTGATTCAGACTGAGTATAAGCTGAGTGTAAGCTGTACATATGTTTGATCAGCTTAGACTATATCTTAGTAAGATTATCAATATGTTTGATAAGCTGCGTGCGTAAACTAAGATATATATATTGAGTATTCAGCTTGATAAGTTTCAAGCTGAGTGACTCAGCGTGAATACTGAGTCAGTTCAATAGAGTTGCTAAATATGTTTTAGTTCATTCTTTAGACTTCTAAGGATGAGTTAATACTTATACATGTTTGTTCATGTTTTCGAATGTGTTCTCGAAGAACTCAGCTTGATGAGTTTCAAGCTGAGTAACTCAGTCTGACTAAAGAAGTCAGCTTAAAAGAATTTAAATGTGTTTTAAATTCTGTTTTAACTCTCTATATCTACGGGAAGGATAAAAAGACTTCAGAATCAAGATTGAAGATTGAAGACTCAAGATAAGAAGATTCAAGATTCAAGATTCAAGATTCCGAGTTATCCGATAGTTAGTTAGCAAATTAGGATTAATCCAGTTTGTTAGGAACCGTAGCAACAGGATTATAAATACTTATCTCCTGATAAGCTTAGAGGTACGACTCAGAGACGATTACGACTATGTGTTGCAGAGCCAAACCTCACCTCACCGTATGTGTTACGATTCTTGAATCACTGTTAGTCAGTTCAACGTGATCAAGAAACTCACAGATTGCAAAGTTGTTCGTGTGTTCGAAAAATCACATTAGTTGTAATATTGGTAAGTTATCAATCTGTGTAAATCCTGTTTAGAGTGTCGTCAGTATCTATAATTATAAGTTGATTATAGATAGCTAAGTTTGAGAGATTGAGAGATTTATATTAGGTGATTATATATAAAGAGTTGCTTACTTGATAGTTATTGTAATCATCTTCTTATTCAAAGCATTGTAATCATCTTCTTTATAAAAGCATTCAATCGATTGTGGTTTGATTTACTGTGTGTGACACTTTTATTTGATTTGTTCAATTTCCGCAGAAAGTGTATTCAACCCTTGTCACACCCCGCCAAGGCGGAAACGCGAAGTGTGACGGAGAGGATCGTCATAACACATTGATATGAAAATAGAGAAATCACTAAAATGCAAATAATTCAACGTGTCACAACGTTCCCCGACACAAGAGGGGACTTGTGCCGTGTAAGGTCGGTATTCGCAACATCAAATTCAAAAGTAATAATAGAAAATACGCGAATGTAAACCCCACAACCCGGGGCAGGTAATACAGGGCATGCAAGCCCGGAAAAAAAATCATAATAATCCATGTCTGAAGTGATAATAATACGATATAAGTGTTTTTAAGTCTTGATAGCGTTTAAGTCATACTAAGGCCCGTCTAGAATCCTCTAGTCATCCATAGGTTGCATTTTTAGCGTTACCTGAAAATGAACACTCTAAAACGTCAACACAAAGGTTGGTGAGTTCGCAGGTTTTAGAGAAAATAATAGATTTACCGTACATAGCATTGAGTTGGATCATTTGCAACAAAATAGCATGTCACAAGATCAAATAATATAATACATATACAAACGTCTCAGCTTGATAGTAGTTGTGTTGTAGCATGTAAAAACCGAACCCCAAGGGCTCAAATGTGTTGCCTCCAACGAACTTTAGCCGGCCAGGAACATAGGTTGGGTAAATGTTGTCATAGCATACAAGTTGTTGTCAACTATGATTCACAATCCATAGTTAAATAGCATTCAATTGTCTTCAACTAGGATTCAATAACCCATAGTTGGATAGCATTCAATTGTCTTCAACTAGGATTTCAATAACCCATAGTTGGATAGCATGCAAACAAATATATCTCATAGATAGCCAATAAGTTTAACACGGCTTGAAAACAGTTTAAACATGAAAGGAGTGTCATTTCCCCCCAAAAATATATAAGAAAAGAGGTTACGAAACTCACCTTAGCCTCAAACGAAATTTAACCTTGCAAAAGAACGGGCACAAGATCTACAATAAGTATAATGCACATAAGTATCATATTTAGGTGTTTGAACTCCCTAATATGGCCTAAAGGCTTGTGATGTGTTTCTATATGACCCTAATGCCACAGTACGTATTTCTGATTTTGTTAAACTGACTTTAAGTAATTTAAAAACAAATCAAACGTCCAAAATAAAATCCCAAATTTAACATACAAGAAGTTCAATGTCTAAACAAGTTTTTGGAATTTTTCCAGAATTTATTAAACAAGGTAACTATTTTACAAAATACAAGAAATCAATACCATCAGAATTTCAATTCGCACAACAAAAAGTTTAAATTTTGGAAAAATACCTAATGTTGTAAAAAAAATTCGAAATTTATAAAGAAAGCCCTAAACTCAGAGAACTTGCTACTGTAAAAATTTCAATCGAAAAATCAAAGGTTTCAACAGGTTTAAAAATCGAAACTTTTGAGCCTAAACCTACCGAAAGTACTGACAGTTTGCGCACTCACACGGTAAAATTCGTTTGAACGACCAAATGACCTCCAAAATTTACAAAACTTAGTTTTTATGAAACTAGACTCAAAGCTCCGCAATCGAGACCCAAAAAAAGAAAGAAATCTCTAAAAATTGGCTCGGTTATGACCTCTCAAACGTAACCCTAGTTTACTGTCCAGAATCTGTTTTAAAAAGAGACAATCTTTTATGATAAAAATCCAAACTTTAACATACAAAATCCTTTCACCACTTCACAAAAACGTTTATGAGGCATCATGTGGTGATCAAAAACATATTTTTCATGGATTCAAGAATAAGAAAGGACTAGGAAAAAGATGAAGATCATATGAAGAACACAAGATGAAAGAAGATGCTTACCTTGATGCTAAGAACACAAACCCTAGAAAAATTGAAGCTTGATCTTGCCTTGGGATGAAGAAGTCGACAATGATGATGGTGGGAGGGGTTTAGTCGACGGCAAAGGAGAGTGAGAAGGGAGAGAGAGCCGATTTTTGGTAAATGAGAATTAGGGTTTTGATTATTTAGTTTATATAGGGAGGATAAGGATAAAAGATTTAGTTTAAAATTCAAATAATTAAAATACCTATCTAAAATTTTAAAAAAAATATTTTTAAAACCTATTATATATAAATCCGAAAATTAAATAAATATGGATATATATTCTTTTTTTTCTAAAACAATGTAAGTTGGCAATTTTGTGGCTTTCTAGTGAAATTAATTAAAAGTATATCTAACTAAATCCTAGATACAACTTAGGCTAAACCTAATTCCTAGGATAATTCTAAAATCACTAGCATACTATAATGCTAAAATTAACCTAACATATGTATACGAGCAAAAATTAAAGTTTTAAACGTACGGTTTAAAGGACTAACCGAAATTCGGTGACGGATCTCACAACCCCCTTTCTACACACCTGTTGCTTGTTGTTATTCTCATACAAGGGACCAACAACTGGTATTAGAGCAGGCTGAACGATTTCATAAGTTGAAAGTTCAAGATTATGAGAAAGTTTACAATGTCTACAAGCAACAATTCTTCAAACTTTCCACAGATGTCTGCCAAAGGTTGTCCCATATTTGATGGATCTGACTATCCTATGTGGAAGTTCATAGCCATGCTATTCCTCAAGTCCATTGACATTCGTATGTTCGATGTCATTACAAAAGGACCCATCATCCCCAAGATTCCTGCCACTGTTAGTGATACGTCTCCTAGCAAAACTGAAAAGGATACAAGAAATCCTATTGCATCTTGGACTGATGAAGATTGGAAACTCTTCAATCTGGATGATAAGGCTAAAAGTGTTCTAGCAAATGCCCTGACCAATGAAATCTTGCGTACTGTGACTGGGTGTCAATCTGCAAAAGATATCTGGGATACACTAAGTGTTACCTATGAGGGCACATATCTGGTTAAGCAGCAGAAGAAGAATCATTTGAATAGATCCTACGAAAACTTCTTCTCAAAGAAGAATGAAACCTTGTCTGATTTGTTCACAAGGTTTCACTGCTTGATAAATGACCTACTAAGTGTGGGTGTAAAGAAAGATGAAGCTGAACTTGTGCTGAAATTTCTGGTTGTGTTACCAGAGAGGTTGAATGATGTAACTACAACACTGAGGACTGGAGGAACACTGCATGTGTACAACCTACAGTCTATATATGGGTTCTTGCTAAATCATGAACAGATCACTGAACACAAGAGAGCTTCTCAACAACAACTCAAGGAGTCTTTGGATAAGAATGAAGTTGCATTGGTTGCACAGAAAAAGAAGAAAAGCTCCAAGATACTAATTGTTGAATCTGAGACTGAGTAAGAATCTCAAGCTGACCACTAAGACTCAGACTCAAGTGATACTGATGATGTTCAAAATATCACTGAGCAAATGACAATGTTAGCCAGACGTTTGAGAAGAGCTCAAAGGGGAAGAGGAAGATCTGACAGGGGCAAAGGGAAGAGTTCCTTTGATCCCAAGAATGCTGTGTGCTTCAACTGTCAGAAGAAGGGACATATTGCTGCTGAGTGCAGATCAAAGAAGGCAGAATCAACATCAGTTGTTTATAAGAATGCTTACAGAGCTGATAAATACAAGAAGAAATATACTCAGCTCAAGAAAGGAAAGCCAGAAGACAAACCCAGTGCAAAAGGGTTATATGCTGAAACCTGGGATACAGAATCATCCACCTCAGATGATGATGTATGTCTTATGGCTCAAGAAGATGAAGAGTTAGAATTAGATGAGGTTGATTATGGTTAGTCCGAATCAATCTTTGAAGCTGACATGAAGGAAGCTGAAGAAAATAGCAAGCTCAGTGATTGGGATCCTGCTTCCATGTATAAGGTCAGTAGTTTCTACTCTTACACTGATGAAGAAAAGGGTCTTGCTTTTGATTATCTGCTGAATGATTACAAGACCAGCCTTAAGTCTCAAAATGACCTCAAAGCTGAGATAGCTAAACTGAAAGACGAGATTAAGGAAAATCAATCTCTCATCGATGATGGTAAGAAAACACAATGTGATCTTGAATGTCAAAGACACATTAACAAACTTCTAAGTGAAGAACTTCAGGAAGCTAAAGACAAAGCTGACCAACTTCAAAAAGTCACTGAGTCTTGGTGTAAGTCATCAAAGCTTGCTGAAAAGTGCATAAACCAACAAATTCCTAAACAGGTAAAGGCTGTACTTGGAGGTGACTATCTAACAGCAGCTTATGTAGCTGATGATGAGATAGCAAGTACATACTCTGAGGAGGATAGACTACTGATTGAGTCTCAAAAGTCAGCCTCAGAGAAGAAACATGGTCAAAACCTTAAATACAATATGTTTGTAAAGGCTAAAGATCATGGAGAAGAGTGCTCAACATCCAAACAGCATGGTAAGTCTGGGCTGGACAGATTAGACACTCAGCCTATTCAAAGAACTTCAGTAAGAGAAAGGCTTAATCCAAATCCTTTCAAAAGACAACATTCTCTATCTGGCTCGGAGAGAAGTTACAAGAATAGGAAGACCACTGTAAGTCAGAGGTCAAATCACAACAATGGTAAGTCCAAAGCTGTAGATCTTGGTAAGTCCAAGAAGATCAACAGTGGTAAGTCCAAACCTGTTGAAACTGGTAAGTCCAGTAAGCATGACAAAGGTAAGTCCAAGGTCATGGAAAAGAAGTTTGTTGGTCAAGCTTCTAATCAAAAGGATAACAAACAAAGATCTGACAAAGGTAAGTCCAAAGTCAGTGAGCATCAAGTAAATCGACTTGCAAAGAAAGTTGAAAAGTTATCCACTACATATAATCCTAAGACTGATAGCAAGTTCTCACAAGGATTATTGGATACTCTACCTCCTGTAATCATTGGAAGAAGGAGATGCTACAAGTGCAGAAGTAGAGGTCATGAGGCTAACGATTGTGATGCAGAAATCTCAAGGCCTGAACAAGAACAAGCTCATCAGCCTACACAGGACTCAGCTCCTGCTCAAGCTGAACAGTCAGTTCAACCAGATGGAGATGCAAAGTGCTCCTCATCTGAACCCACCAAGAAGTGGGTTCCCAAACAAAACTAATGTGTTTAGTTTTCATATCATGTGCAGGGTTTAAGTAAATGGTACTTGGATAGTAGATGCTCAAGGCACATGACTGGGTGGAAAGGACTTCTTAGTGATTTCCAAGAAGATGAAGGTCCTAAAGTAACATTTGGTGACAACTCCCATGGAAGAACTAAAGGCTATGGGAAGATGCAAGCTGGCAAGGTTACTTTCCAGAGGGTTGCATATGTCAAAGGCCTCAAACACAACCTGATTAGTATCAGTCAATTATGTGAAACCTGCTTGTATTCCCATTTTGTTCCTAAGCTGAGTTGGTTATGGCATAAACGTTTATCTCATCTAAACTTCAAATATATAAATATGCTATCCAATAAAGAGTTAGTCTCTGGATTACCAAAGATCACATTTGTCAAAGACAAATTGTGCTCAGCTTGTGAATAAGGAAATCATCATAAAGGGTCCTTTAAATCAAAGCAAAATTTTTCAATAACAGATCCATTGCATATGTTGCATATGCCTGAGTGGCAAGAAGTACACACTGGTGATAGTAGACGAGTTCTTACGATTCACCTGGGTAATATTCCTTAAAGCCAAAAGTGAGGCTGCCCTGGAGATAATCAGTTTTATCAAACAGGAAGAGTTACAGAAAGGTTTGTCTGTAAAGCAACTCAGAAGTGATCATGGGACTGTGTTCAGAAACTCAACTCTTGAAAACTTCTGTGAACAAAAAGAAATATTACAAAATTTCTCATCTGTCAGAACTCCACAACAAAACGGGGTTGCTGAAAGGAGAAATAGAACCTTGATTGAGGCTGCTAGAACAATGCTATGTGAGGCAGGATTGAAACTCTATTTTTGGGATGAAGTTGTCAGTACAGCCTGTTATACTCAGAATAGGTCAATCATTGTCAAAAGACATGGAAAGACATCATATGAGATGTATAAGTCTAGAAAGCCCAATATAGGTTATTTCCATATCTTTAGTTCAAAATGCTATGTGCTGAATCAAAGAGATCAGCTCCATAAGTTGGAACCTAAATCTGATCTTGGAATATTAGTTGGTTATTCCTCAATCTCCAAGTCTTATAGAATATATAATACAAGGAGAAAGGCCATAGAAGAATCAATTCATGTCTCTTTTGATGAAGACTGTGTTGATCAAGCTGATAAGAGTCAAGCTGACTTAGTCAGTCTGAGTGATCTTGAAAGGCCTAAGGAAACCAACCTATCAAATCCTATGTATGTCATAGGAGATGATAGCGATGATGATATGTGTTCATCAAAGAAATCATCACAAACTCCAAGGGATTCTCAAGCTGAGAAGGATGATGAGTTCATCAACCCCTTTGGAGCTGAAGTCACTCAGACTGAGAATCTTAGTGATCATCAGTTTGTTGACAATGCTGCTGTTGAGACTGAGGATGTGTGTTCACCTCAGGGTTCTCAACATCACTCAGATTCAGAACCATACTCTCCAACTACAACGTTTAAATTCCTCAAAGATCATCCTCAAGATCAAATAATTGGAAATGTCCAAGAAAAAGTTTTGACCAGATCTAAGGCCACAGCTAACTATGCTGCTCACTTTGGTTTCCTATCTCAAATGGAACCAAAGAAGACTGAGGAAGCCTTAGAGGATGAGGATTGGATTGAAGCTATGCAAGAGGAACTAAATGAATTTGAGAGAAACAAAGTCTGGAAACTTGTCCCTGCCCCCAAAAATCATTCTATTATAGGCACTAAGTGGGTCTATAGAAATAAAATGGACAAGGATGGAGTGATAGTTAGGAACAAAGTCAGGCTGGTAGCACAAGGGTATAAGCAAGATGAAGGAATTGATTATGATGAGACCTTTGCCCCTGTTGCTAGAATTGAAGCCATAAGGCTGTTTCTGGCTTATGCAGCATACAAAGACTTCAAAGTCTATCAAATGGATGTGAAAAGTGCTTTCCTAAATGAAACACTTCAGGAGGAAGTCTATGTGAAACAACCTCCTGGCTTTGTTAGTTCAAAGTTTCCACATCATGTCTATAAGTTGGATAAGGCTTTGTATGGTCTTAAACAAGCTCCAAGAGCTTGGTATGATACTCTGTCCACTTATCTACTATCAATGGATTTCACCAGAGGTAGTATAGATAAGACACTCTTTATTAAGAAGTGTAAAGGACATGTGATTCTTATACAAATCTATGTGGATGACATTATCTTTGGTTCTACCAATGAATCTCTGCGTGAGTGGTTTTCTAAAATAATGTCACAAAAGTACAAGATGAGTATGATGGGTGAGATGACATATTTCCTAGGTCTACAAATTCAACAAAAGCCTGATGGAATATTCATCAATCAAAGCAAGTATGTTCTTGATTTGATAAAGAAATATGGTTTTGATTCAAGTTCAACCATGAGAACACCCATGTCACTAGCTGTCAAGCTGAGTAAAGACTCAGATGGTAAGTCTGTGTGTCAGTCTACCTATAGAGGAATGATAGGTTCATTACTCTATTTGACAGCTAGTAGACCTGATATCATGTTTGCTACATGTGTTTGTGCAAGATATCAGGCAGATCCTAAAGAATCACATCTTCAAGCTATGAAAATGATCTTTAGGTACCTTAAAGGTACACCAAATCTAGGTCTTTGGTATCCAAAAGACTCTGGATTTGAGTTAATTGGTTTCTCTGATGCTGACTATGCCGGGTGCAAGTTAGATAGAAAGTCAACAACTGGAGGATGTCAATTGCTTGGAGGGAAGCTAGTAAGCTGGACTAGTAAGAAAAACAGAACTCAGTGGCTACTTCAACTGCTGAAGCTGAATATGTTGCAGCAGAAAGCTGTTGTGCTCAAATCCTTTGGATGCAGCATCAGCTTCAAGACTTTGGCATGAGTTTCAAGAAAACTCCTATCTTCTGTGATAACCAAAGTGCAATAGCCATCACTTACAATCCAGTCTTCCACTCAAGAACCAAGCACATTGAAATTCGACATCACTTCATCAGGGACATCGTGGAAAAAGGTAAGGTTGACATTAAATTTATTTCCACTGATGACCAATTAGCAGATATCTTTACTAAACCACTTGATGAAAAGAGGTTTATGTATCTGCTAAGTGAATTGGGTATGCTCAATCCCTAGCTAAGTGTCTAGAATTTGAGTTTTTCAGTTTGACAAAGACTAAGTGTCTTAAGCTGAGTGCACAGTTTATAAATAAGTTTTCATAAACTGTATAACAAGTCAAGCTGAATGATGAGTTCACATGTTTGGTCAGTTCCAAACTTTCTTTAACTACTCAGTGTACTTAAAATGTACGTTTGAGTCAGTTTCAATCGTAAATGACTATGTGTCATTGAGTCTGAGCTATGTGCTTAACTCAAGCTGTGTGATTGGTTCACAAGTTTGGTAAGTTCCAAACATATTTCAACTACCCAGTGTGGTTAAAATGTAAGTTTGATTCAGTCTCAAACATGTATGACTAAGTGTCCCTGATTCCGAGCTGAGTGCTCAAACTCAAGCTGAGTATCAATCTCAAACTGAGTGATCAACTAAAGCTGAGTGCTTGAATCAAGCTGTGTGCTTGACATAGACTGAGTAATATGTTTACTCATCTTGGTAAGTCCAACCTATGACTTAATTACTAAGTGTTATTAAATCATCTGTCAAAGCGTATTTGAATTAGTTTCAAATCGTACCGTATATCAATTTTGTATTGGTATAGTGTTTATAATCTTATTATTCGTTAATATTATTATTTTACACTTGTATCCGTTGGAAGATGATGTGTTTCTACCCTCTCACTGTTACATCAAGCCGGAATTTTTTACGGTGTAACGGATAAAAAGAGAGTTCAACGGTAACTTTTCTCTCTCCTCGGAAAGGTATATATAACTGGAATTTAGAGATTTACGCTTACACTTCTCATCTCTAAACCTCTCATCTGCCTATATACCTTTCAACAAATTTGCTAAGTGCGATTACTCGTTTCATCGTTCTCAAAACCCTACATCGCTCAGTGCGACTTCATTTGCTCAGTGCGAATACAGAAACGTTACTCAGTGTAATCTTCAAATTTCAACGATGGAAGGAACTGTTCTGATTCTAAGTGACAGAATGGTAAGAGGTGTTGCGTTCAAGAACAACGGATTGCCGCTGATCAAAATCAACAATCAGCGTGCTTGTCTTGCAATCCCTCAACGCAAGCTGAACAGAGGATACGAACCATGGGTCAATTACATTCGCAAATGCCCATTGGCCTTCGCTTTCACCGGAGCACCTCTCCATATGGTTCCTCAGCATCTGCTCGAGTTTTGGTATACATGTGTCTATGACCAAACCTCTGCCTCAATCCGAGGCACAGTGCTGAATGGGGAGAGGACCATTACTATCACCGTTGATAGGCTAAGGGAAGTTCTTCAACTCCCTCATTCTGACGTGTTCGAGCCTGCGGTGATGAGACTGGTGGCTAGGTATGTCCTACCTAGAATGGGACACCCACAACCAGAGGGTGTCATCAAGAAGGCCACCTTTCCAACCAGTTAGTGTTTCATGGTGTCCATAGTGATCCGTTCACTTGGCACTAAGGTTGGAGGATTGGACCAAGTTAATGAGTTTGAGATGCAGCTGCTGTACAATATCTTCTTTGCTCGGAATTTAGACTATGCACAACTCATCTTCAATGAGCTCAGGGTACAAGTGATGAAGACAACAAGGGATCTTCATGTACCGTTTATAAGGTACCTGTCCTTGGCATTTGAAGCCGAGCTGGGGACATCACTCTATGAAGCTGATCAGGATGTGTTCCTGTTTCCTACACTCATCCCCAAGATGTTCAACAATGACATCTTCCCAGAGCAAGAGGGTCTGAGTGAGCCCATGCTACTGATAGCTGAGGGAGCTCCATCTGCAAGTGGAGAAGAGGAATCAAGTCAAGGGGGAGCTTCTCAAGCTGACACCAAAGTTCAAGCTGAGTACTCTGCTCAGGCTGAACCAGAACATTCTGAAGCTGCTTCTGGTAAGACCTCTCCACTTTCTCTTTCTTCACTTTTTTCTCCATCCACTTTTGGAGACAAGACTGCAGTAAACCCAACTCAGTCTAACCCATCTCCTCCACCTTCATTCCATTTACAATCCCACTCTAAAGCCACCCTTAGTATGCCTACTTGTGCTAGGGAGAATATCCGAACCTATACACGTAAAACTGCCATAGGTGGTGCCTCTCATAAAGGCATCACTGGAGCTGAGATCACATTGATCCCTCCACCGGCAGGAGTTGAGGGGGAGACGCCTTCTCTCAAGGTGTCAACCTCGAGGCTCATTACAACCCAACAGCCTTACCCGGGTGTGGTGTCTACTCAGCCCACACTCTCCGATGCCATGGGAGAGCCTGTTACTGTGCCTAAGCAGACACACTTAGGTAACATTGAATATACGACCAATCCCCAGGGTCAATCACCCCCCTCCAAACCAATTAGCCAACCACCAACCCATACACTTCACATTTCGAGACCCATTACTTCTTTTCACTTCTCACACCCTATCGCACGACCTGTCAATGTTTCATCTTCAAACCAAGGTGATTCACAGGGGTCCAAACTCTGGTGCAGATGAATTTGAAGGTAAACACCAACCTTTGGATGATGCACCCAAAGACTCTCCTCACACTGATACTGCCTCCTCAGGCATCCAGCAGCTGAAAGAGTATATTGCTGCTCAGTTTGGTTTGTTCCATCTCAAGCAGAAGAAGCATAAATGCCAAATCTATCAGAGGCTTGAGAAGCTGACAAAGGATGTTCGAGAGATTGCCTCTGAAGTTGCTGCGCTCCAACAACAAAACACTTCAACCCCTATTGATGATGACAAAAAGGGGGAAAAGGTTCAAGCTGATACTGAGGCTGAGCTAGTTCGAGCTGAAGCTGAAGCTCTACTAGTACTAGCTAAAGGAGCAGAGAGGAAGACTCATACTGAGGGTGAGTTAGAAACAAATAAAGAGGAACCTACAGCTAAGAGACAAAAGGTAAAAGAATCTGAACCTGAAGCTGACAGTGTTTCTGAAGCTGAGAAAGAAACAGAAGAGGATAAAGCCACAAGGCTTATGATTGAAATGCTCGAACAGGAGGAAGCCAATGAGTTGGACATTTCTCTTGAAGAGCTGAGAAATAGAAAAGAGAAGGAAGTGAAAGACCAAGAAAAAGAAAAATTGAGAAAAGTCTTAACTCAAGCTGATGCTACATACACTAGTCCGAGAACTGATCCTATCCCATATACAGACGAGGACATTCAAGAGTGCTATTTCAGAAGGATCACCAGCAAGGAGATCAAAGGCATGACCTTGAGCAGAATAAATGGAGCCATCATCCTCAACTTTGAATTCGAAGATAAATCTACATTGGGGATGGATCTGAGATTTGTTCACAGGATGGGCTACATAGAATGGCAAATAATATTAATGATGCTCAAGAAGTTCAAGAAAAGCCAAATCAAGCAAGAGATCTTTGCTGAAGTTTCCAAGCTGATTAATAGAGCTGAGGAATTGAGATATGTTCCAGTTCCTGGTCTGCAGTGGGAAAGCTTATTCGAAATACTTGAAGGTGTAGAGTTTAAGGAAAACCAAGGTATTGATACACCTGTTCAGGGATTTATGTTTAAGGATCAGGTAGGCAATCCCAGCTTTATCAAGCTGAATGAAATATGTTATCTAAAAGCTAGGGATGCCATACATATAAGAAGTTGTTGTGGTGATACCAGAAATCATTTTGTAAAGTATAAGTTGAATAAAATCATCAGAGTGCAACAAAGAGAACTCGAAGGGGATGCAGAAGCTGAAAGCCTCCTAGAAGAAATCAACAAAGAAATCATTCTTTGGGAGGTTCTACATCCTGAGTTCAAAAGATGATTAGATTAGTTCTAATTTTTGTAAGCACTATGTGTGCATGATCTATGTGATCAACATTTTGTATTATGATAAGTTCAAATTAATACAAGTATAAAGTTTGATATGTTCAACTGTGTTGTGATGTGTTCATATTTATAAGTTTGATAAGTTCAGCTTAAATGAATAATTGATAAGTTCTTATTCATTAATGTAATTGGTTGGTGTGTTCAACTGAAGGTTGGTATGTTCCACATAAAAATGATAAGTTCAATTAAAATTGATATGTTCAATTAATATTTGATTAGTTCAAATTTAAAATCTTGATAAGTTTAAGATTTAAAACATAATTCTGTTAAACAAACTTATTAACTGTTTGATGGTTTTGTCATCATCAAATAGGGGGAGTTTGTTGGGAAAATGATCTCATCAGTTAAGATTTGATGAGACAAATTTAAGTTTGTAAGATGTGTTCTACATATAACTTAAACAGAATTATAAAGCTTAGTCAGACTGAACATTCATAGTGATTCAGACTTAGTATAAGCTGAGTGTAAGATGTAAATATGTTTGATCAGCTTAGACTATATATTAGTAAGATTATCAATATGTTTGATAAGCTGCGTGCGTAAACTAAGATATATATATTGAGTATTCAGCTTGATAAGTTTCAAGCTGAGTGACTCAGCGTGAATACTGAGTCAGCTCAATAGAGTTGCTAAATATGTTTTAGTTCATTCTTTAGACTTCTAAGGATGAGTTAATACTTATACATGTTTGTTCATGTTTTCGAGTGTGTTCTCGAAGAACTCAGCTTGATGAGTTTCAAGCTGAGTAACTCAGCCTGACTAAAGAAGTCAGCTTAAAATAATTTAAATGTGTTTTAAATTCTTTTTTAACTCTCTATATCTACGGGAAGGATAAGAAGACTTCAGAATCAAGATTAAAGATTGAAGACTCAAGATAAGAAGATTCAAGATTCAAGATTCCGAGTTATCCGATAGTTAGTTAGCAAATTAGGATTAGTCCAGTTTGTTAGAAACCGTAGCAACAGGATTATAAATACTTATCTCCTGATAAGTTTAGAGGTACGACTCAGAGACGATTACGACTACGTGTTGCAGAGCCAAACCTCACCTCACAGTATGTGTTACGATTCTTGAATCATTGTTTGTCAGTTCAACGTGATCAAGAAACTCACAGATTGCCAAGTTGTTCGTGTGTTCGAATAATCACATTAGTTGTGATATTGGTAAGTTATCAATCTGTGTAAATCCTGTTTAGAGAGTCGTCAGTATCTATAATCATAAGTTGATTATAGATAGCTAAGTTTGAGAGATTGAGAGATTTATATTAGGTGATTATATATCAAGAGTTGCTTACTTGATAGTTATTGTAATCATCTTCTTATTCAAAGCATTGTAATCATCTTCTTAATAAAAGCATTCAATTGATTGTGGTTTGATTTACTGTGTGTGACACTTTTATTTGATTTGTTCAATTTCCGCAGAAAGTGTATTCAACCCCTGTCACACCCCGCCAAGGCGGAAACGCGAAGTGTGACGGAGAGGATCGTCATAACACATTGATATGAAAATAGAGAAATCACTAAAATGCAAATAATTCAACGTGTCACAACGTTCCCCGACACAAGAGGGGACTTGCGCCGTGTAAGGTCGGTATTCACGACATCAAATTCAAAAGTAATAATAGAAAATACGCGAATGTAAACCCCACAAACCGGGGCAGGTAATACAGGGCATGCAAACCCGGAAAAAATCATAATAATCCATGTCTGAAGTGATAATAATACGATATAAGTGTTTTTAAGTCTTGATAGCGTTTTTAAGTCTTAATAATCACATGTTTCATAAAAACCTTCACAATTTTCATCTAACCCTCCCAATTGATTTGAAAACTGAATTCCATTATGGAGAGTATATTTCTAAAAATGTTATGTAAAATTGAAATTTTTTGAAATTGGAGGTTTTGATTTATTAATAGAGTTTGATTTAATATGTAAAAATAACAATAAGGTAAGATAATATATATATATATATATATATATATATATATATATATATATATTGTCAAAAACTATATATGTGTTTTTTTGTATGTAGATAATATATAATTTTGAGATGGATAGAGTATTAGTCATTTAATCGGTATGTATGTGTACATATATGGTTATATTAGTTCTATTTGCGGTGAAAATCCGTTTATGTATTAAAGTCGTGGTAGCATGTTAACAAGTTTCTATGATGGATAAAACATAGCAGACTATGTAATCTATTTTGTTGATCAAAAGAAAAGTAAAATACCTTTAATGGTATATATTAAACTAGTTTAGAGACTCGTGTATTATACGGGTTGATTATAGGTAATTTATAAATAATAAAAAAACACATAAAGCAATTAGTAAGGAAATGAAATACAAAATAAAATATAAATCATAAATTAGAAATTTGATCAAAAGTAAGAATTATTAGAACTTTGTCTTCAACATTATTATTATTAGTCATAACATAAGGTTGCAATCTCAAAAGGTTTAAATAGTTGTTATATTGGTTTATATTTGGAGATCTTGATTTGTAAGAACTTTGTATCTCAATCATTGAAACATTTTTTTATAGAAATATCTTTGCTGTTTATAAAATAATAAGTTAGTTTTGTTTTATATTGTTATTTTTATATATTCTCAATTCAATTATTGCTACAAAATTGCCTCTCGTGTAATTGTGTTCAACTAATAAAAAAGATTAATTTTAGGTTGAACTAAAAATATTTGACTCCATTACATTTGAAGAAAAAGCTTTATTGTTACGAAACCACCAAATCAACCAACCATCGAGAAGGCTTTAAGTCTTTTTCCTTTTAGCCCCATATTCCATCGAAGAAGAGAAGTAATATACTAATATTGTAATCCCTCGGATCATCCACTCTCCACCAGCTTTTGCTAGCCTCAAAATGCATTTCGCAGCTCGACCGTGGCATAAGAAATGCTGCTCACTCTCAAAATCAATTCCACAAAGATAGCAACTCGATGATCTTACTTGAACGCCTCTCCAAATTAACAAATACATTTATTTTACTAGGAATTGGCCGAAGAAGCCGAACTATTTGCATCTCCACAGTCGAACCCAAAAAAGATTAATCAAACTGCTATCCCTAGTGAGGCAACCAAAAAGAACCACGACGGGTCAAGGGACCATCTCCAAATAGTTTGGCCGTCAATAATGGATTGCGAAGTAGCCAAACAAAGAGAATTGATCGCTGTCAGTTTCTTTTTCAACGGAAACAATCTCTTTTCACACACATGCAGCTTCTTTTCGTTTTCATTGGATTTGATTCCTTATTTGACTATGTAAAGCAAGTATAACTTGCTTCCAAATAGACGATCGATGACTCTGATTTGTACCTTCACAACCATTTCGAAATTAAGTAACCATATATCTAGGTTGATAAAGTAAATTTTGACTAAAGAAATCAATTTTTTAATCTTTGTTTTTAGTTAATATATTATAAAAGAAAAAAGTTATAATGTTATCATTCTATATTAGAATTTTTCTATTATTCATCTATCTTTATTTTTTAAATAGCTTAGAAATAAGTTGTTTCCACAAATGCCATTTGAATGTTGGATTTGTAGTTGATTTAGTTTCTTAAAACTTAAATATCTTAATAAAAACATTTAATCAAATCATTTAGTGAAAACATCTACTTATTTTCATGGTTACTTATATTACGTATACCAGTTGGATAAAATAAATATAATTCAAATTCGATTATAAAAAGATTTCATAAAAAATTGATGACGATTTTATATACGATATTTCAAATATCTTTACTCATCTTTTAAGAGATTTGATATTCTTTTGCAATAAATATTTTACTGCACATGTTAATACTTTTTACACTACAAACAATTAAATTTAGCTTCAAATATCCCGGTATTTTTAAACATATAGTATTAAGCTAGTTAAATATAATTTTTCTTTGCAAATATTATTCCACCCCAGCCGCACATTGAATGTCTAAATCCTTGCTAGCTTCTACACGTAGCTTTAAACATTAATTTTATATCTCATCAGATGTATATGATCCAAAAACATGTATTTACATATATATATGGGAGGTTTAAATAAAAAATTAGTTTTTAAATGATAAGGAAAGACTCAATCTCAGTTGTTTAATTTTTCTTCTTTTAATGTCATCATCCATCCATGAATTTATCAGATGCACACTGCCACACTTTATCATTCCATACTTTTTATCTATGAATTTCACTTACAAAATAAATGAGATTGAATCTCCAATTCTTATTTAATTTTGTATTCTCATTTAAACCTAACCAACTATAGATGATTGGTTTGTATTATTGCTAAATACATATGGAAATTATTTATAATGAATATATAAATGTTTATATGTACATCGGCCCGTTGGGTCGTTTGATTTGAAGTAACCAACTGATCATGAACCTTTATCGATAAAGATAAAGATTTGAGGGTACGTAGTTACGTACGTACATGAACAATGAAAGGTTCAAGATGTGGATAACAACATGGCTAATAAACTATCATTTATTTATTAACGTCTAGATGCACTTATATTTTGACTATGGTTCTATATATAACTTTTGTCATGTGTATGTACTTTACGTCTATTCAGTTGATCCGTATGTTATGTTCATACAAGCAACTTGTGTTAATACAACCAAACAAGATCCCATGAATTCTCCTACAACATATGTATGCTTCTATACTACTATATTAAACATACACCATTCTCTCTCCTCTAAAAATTAAGAGTTCTTAATTTTCAATCAAAATTCAATCTCCACCCTTAATTTTATTTATATTAATCTCATCCATCAATACATTAAACATTATATCTTTTCTCCTTTAATAAATAAATATTTTAATTACAACTAATTATAGTTTATTTTCTCTAAAAACATACATTTTAATTTATTTTAAATAAGTAAATCTTTAAATTCAACATATAATATTAGTATTATTTAACTGTCTCGTATGATTTTTAATTAAAGTGTATAAACAATATTACCCCACTACTAAATAAAAGTTTCATATAACATAAATTCGATGAATATATAATACTATTTAATTATTTCAATTATATTGTAACGTTCAGACTTCATCCCTAAACATTATTGCCTCCTCCATACTCGCCACCACAAATATTCACCATAATTATTCTTTAATTGTCGCCGCCGCATTGCGCGGGTACCTTACTAGTATATATATATATATATAGGGGAGGTTTCATTCAAGATACGTTGTTAGTGCGAGAATCGCGAGAACCAATCTCAGCCGTTTCTTGGATATGGGAAGTTTAATGGATGGAAAACATGGAGAGATAGAGTGTGGCAGAGTGCATGTAAGAAATTCAGGGGTGAATAATAACATTGAAAGATGGTGAATTGGACGGCTTATATTGGTTCTCGCGGTTCTCACACTAAGAATGGTTCTCATATGAACTTTTTCATATATATATATATATATATATATATATATATATATAGACACACACATATAATGATTTTTATTGCGAAAACCAATAAGAGTCGTCTAATTCTCCCTTCTTCAATGTCATCGCCCACTGATAAATTCATTACATGCACCATGCCACACTTGATCCCCCATGCTCTATATCCGTAAATTCCATTTATCGCTAATCAACGGCCTAGATTGGTTCTCGCAGTACTCACACTAAAATCAGTTCTCAAATGAACCTTCCCTTATATATATATATATATATATATATATATATATATATATATATATATATATAGACACACACACACAAAAAGCTTAAGACCACGTGTATCACTACTAGAAAACTTCTAGATACCAACGGATTTTTACCAACGGGCATGAATTAGTTGGTAAATTAACGTATTTCCAACGGCCTTACCACCGGAAAACACTTTATAATATGCTTTTACATTTTACCAACATGCATTCATTGGTATTATTGTTGGTAATTTTCACTATTTTTGGAGGGAATTTTCCCACCCTTTTTTGCCAACAGATTATTTTACTTTTCTGTTGGTAATAATCACATATTTGGAGGGAAATTTTCTGCTCTAAATTACCAACGGGTTTTGTCACTTTTTGCATTGGTAACTTTCTAATAAAACTTACCAACAACTTTATCCCACCAACAATGGGTTTTGTCACTTTTTACGTTGGTAACTTTCTAATAAAACTTACCAGCAACTTAATCCCGTTGGTGATATGTAATTTCCGTTGGTAAGTTTTGGTTACATTTTTTTAATATATACTAGTTTAAATTCTCGTGCAAAAACACAGGTCACATAATTATTTATGTAAAGATCGTTTAGTTACAGATGTGATTGTTATGTATGAATGGAAGAATAAATGATCTTAGACGTACTTTCTTTGAATTAAAACAATTTCTATTAATTTTAATCTGCATAGAAAAGTAAAAAATGACAACTTTAAAAGAATGTAAATTTTATATTTAAATATGTAAATAAAATTTATTTGTTTAAAGGGTTGATCTTAATATTAAATTAATACATAATAATATCTAATTTGTATTTACTAAGATGTTCGAATTCATATATTGTCGATCTATATATATGGATATCTTAAGTTTATATCAATTTAGATATAACTTTATCTAATATAAATTTAAAATAGAGTTTCAATTTTAACTATTCAAAGTCAAAATTAAGTTTTCAATTTTAATCTAAATAAATGGTTAAGATTTAATTTTGATTAAAAAAGGCTAAGATCTTCTAATTTTATGAATAATAGTTAGTCTTTTATTTATATTAGAAGATTAGAAGATTAAAGATAAAGATTGAAAACAATCAAGGAGCTTCCCCTTTGTATTATTTTCTATTTTTGTTGAGTAGAATACGCCTCGAGTCCCAGAGTTTTTTCATCATTGGTTCTTTATATCATCTGTGTTCTGGTATTAAGCTTGCAAATTCATTGGATTGTTGTTTGGTTCATGTTTCAAGTATATGGAGCGATCAGTTTTATTGAAAGTCTTCAGTTTTCATGGTTGTTTAAGAATTGAGCAGGGTTTGGATTAGTTTCTTTTGTTGTATCCTGGATATTTATTAAGGATTGTTAAAGTATAGAGCAGCAGCTGGATTTCTGCAATTATAAAGTATCATTTTATATAGATCAAGAGTTGTATGAAGTTTCTGATGTTGTCTTCCGGGAGTTAAAAGACATAATTCGTCTTAATTTGTTCTCTTCAAAGTCTCTAGTTTTGCTTAAGTTTGGCCGTTTATGTGTAAGGTTTTTTGGAAGCTCTTTTGTTGTTTTTATGGAGTTTATTAGGAGTTAGGGATTTTGTTTTTAGGTTTGTATTTGTTTTGTTTATAAAATGTTGTTTTGTATAATCTCAATCTTTGAGGCTAGCTATTTATATATTATTCTTTTCTTTTCAAAATAAAAAAAAAGATAAAGATTAAAAACAAAAGCAACTTTTAAAAAGTTAAAAGGTTTTGAATAGTGAAATCTTTATTATTTAAGGAATGATAATGTCAAAATCCGTTTTTTTAATATATATATATATATATATACTAGCATTGTACCCGCGCAGTGGAGCGGTGACGGATATTTTCCTTGGTAACTTGTCCGTTTTAAAACAAAGGTACTGTATATCTTGTTTAAATTATAAGGGTCAGTAAAATTTCTCATGTATGGTAAAATACAACAAGATTGTTGACATTATAGTTACATGCTATTTTAATTATATTTACGCATTAAAAAGATTCATGAATTTTTATAAATGTAGATTATATATTATTTATATTTAATACTTTTAGTCATACGTAATTTTTAATAGTTAAGTTAACATATTTATTATATGATAGAATGTTTAATATGAAAAGGTTAATTACTAATTTTTTAATAATTGTTTTAATTTGCATTGATTTGATTTTTTTAAATATTCTTTATTTTGAAATGTTTAGTTATTAAAATAGTATAAATGATTGTCATTAATTTCACCAAATAATTACTTTATTTTATAGTTTCCTTTTAGTTTACTATTAAGGGTAAATAAGTAATTTCAAATAACTTAAAATGAAGAGATTAAGACAAATTAGGTAAATGTTTTATAAGATAGTATATATATATATATATATATATATATATATATATATAGAGAGAGAGAGAGAGAGAGAGAGAGGGACGGTTCAAACGAGAACCGTTTTTCGTACGAGAACTGCGAGAACCAATTACAACCATTGATCAAATAGATGGAGGGTTGAGATTAAAGAGTTGGTAATGGATAACCTTAAACTAATCAAACTTATCCTTAATTAACTAAGGGTAGTTTAGACATTTTTATACATTACCCCAACATATTTTAAACTAATATATACATCAAACGGAAAAGTGTTATATTACGAAAATTATACCAAATTACCGAGAAAGTTATGCTCTTTAATCTAACACCAGTTTGATATTTTTTTTTCCAATTTTTTTTTGTGTTTACTGGGTTCTTTTCAGTACAGCTCGACATAGTGCACTAGTCAAAATGTGCAAAACTTGCACATTATACACAGAGTCACCTACTTTTTTTCAGCACAGATGTAAATATGTTTTGCGCAAGTGCAAATTTTGCACATGATGCACATATTCACCTAGTTTTTCAGCACAAATGTAAATATGCACTAGTGCAAAGTGTAAAATTTGCACTTGTGCACAGTCGAGTGTACTGGGAAAAAACCCAGCAAAAACGACTTTTTTTTCTTCCAAAAATATATGTCAAGATCGGTCTCAAATTAAGGAGCATAATTTTCTCGTTAATTTGAATTGTTTTTCGTAATTTAACACCTTATCGTTTGATAGATATATTAGTTTTAAAAAAGTAGTGGTAATTTAATAATAACCATACTACCTTTTTCTATTTAATTTAAATAAAAAAGACAAGAAATTAAATGATTGGTCAGAAATGGTTCTCGTAATTCTTGTACGAAAAACAGTTTTCATTTGAACCGCACCATATATATATATATATATATATAAAATAATCGAGAACCACCCTTATTTAAAGTATTTGCTAATCATTTAAAAGTGACAATTAGAAAGTATTTTTTTTACAACTCATGCGCCAACAGTGTTTAATTCTACCAAACAATTTCTTTTTAACTTTTCAAAAACACCCATTTAAAATTTTAAACTTCAATTTACCGGATCTTAAATATGTTTGGGTTTCTATTTAAATTACATTGTTATATGAAGTTTAATTTAATTCTCTTTGATTCAAGACTAGTCCCCATATATATGGAAATAAAAATTAAATATAAAAATGCAATTCGTCTTGTGAAAATGCAGTTAGTCTAAAAAAATACAATGTCTCGGGAAAAAGAGAACTAGTAGAAGTAGTATAAATAAAGATAAAGATGCTTATGCTTCAAATTTACTCAAATAGATACAAATAGACCTTAATATAATTTGAAAAACACCTTACTTACAAAGATATATACGGTATTCACTCACATAATCTAAATCATAAAACCTGGAATGCCCCTTGTCCCTACAAGATGCATATATTAACTTTTGGGAATTAAAATGCGTAATTTACATATTAAATGGATTGATGGTAATATACATACACACACACTATCTCCCTTGAATTAAATCATAAATAGAGCTCAAAAAAGAAACTTAACCTGACCTTAAAACAAGCATCACAACGTAAATCTAATTTTGGTTGCATTTTTCAACATTGAAAACTCAAAAAATCAAATATAAAACCCAAATCAATTGAATTCAGGGCGTCTCGTAAATTCTCTATTCCCTGTGCAAAAAAGAAATATGAGTCATTTTTATAAACACACATAAGGGTGGACTTGTGCTTTTTCCCGGATTTTCAGTTAATTGAGTCGAGTTAACGAGGTTTCAAATGTTGTTTTGGTATTTTAGGGCCAAAATCTAAAACAAAAACACAACTTAGATAAGGCTCTGTGTAACGCCCCAAGGTTCGAAAGTTCCCGCTATGTTTAACCTAAATTTAAATATTAAGTTTTATGTGTTTGTTACTTGCCTTTATGTGCTATGTGTTTATAAGTATATAGTTGGAGGGTTAGAATTGCCAATTCAGAAAGTTAAGGAAGTTAAGGGACCAATTGTGTCATTAGTCGAAAGATTAGATATACATGAGTCTTCCTTTGACTCATTTGTAGTCAACACATCAGGAACCAAATACACATTCACGTACACACACTTACACCCTTTTGATCTTGGCTGATTTTGAATTCCAAGTGAAGTTTAAGCATCAAAAATCGACCCTATAGTAATTCAGAAGCAAGAGGTAAGAGTTTTTCATGGTTTAATTGATCAGCAAGTTTCAAGTAACTCTTAGATTTGCAAAGCAGTGGGTGCCTGATGAACATTCTCAGGTTCAACATTTTGTGAAAGCCTTGTTACCAGAATATCGGGGTAACACTCGTCTGGCGACATCGCTTGTCCAGGCATTCACATTAGCAAGATCTGCAGAATCTGATGCTAAGGATTGGGAGAAGATGAACAGAGGATCTTTCAACAAGTTTGTTGTAGGTTCCAGTGGGAATCAAGGTAAAGGAAAAGGGCAGAGTAACCAGGACCAGGAAGATCCGGAATTTAAGAGTTTGAGTTATAATCAAGGAAATCAGTGGTGCAGGAACTGCAAGTCTCGACACACTGGTCAATGCACACCACATACTCGTCGATGCTTACGTTGTGGTGAATATGGTCATGAACTGGCTGATTGTAGATTTCCGAGACATGTTTGTTGGAACTGCCATGAAGAGGGACACAGAGCTGGGGACTGTACAAAGCAAAGATCAACAGGGACAGGGTCGGGGGTAGTTGATGTCGGGGGATCGTCTTCTGCAGGTCAGAAGAGAAAGAATCAATGAGAATATGGCTACATGTGTGTTTCTGATAAACTCTGTGCTTGTTTATTGGATACATGAGTTTAGTGTATATATAATATGTGTATCTGTAATATTATGTGATAAATGAATATGCCTGTCAGTATGATATGTTGGATTTGCGCATAGTATAGATAGAGACTGTATATGTATTATCTGATAAGATTCCGAGGACGGAATTTAAGGGGGAGAGATTTGTAACACCCCAAAAACCGGCCTAGAATAATTTAGGTAATTAATTAAATTAAGTTTGGGATTTAATTTAATTATGTGGATTATTTGTTATATTACATAATTGAAATAATCATATAATTGTTATTATGTAATTATTATTTATGTGATTTACTTGTAGTATGGATTTTTAATTGTTATATTATTTAAAATGGAAATGATATTTAATATTGGTGATGATGAGGGTGGTATGGTGGGGGTGGTGGTTGGTCAAAGCCCACCATACTTCTTATTACTTGTGAGAGTAAACAAAGGAGAGAGTGTTGTGTGTGTGTTTGTGAGGGTTTCGGCCGAGAAAGGAGAAAGAAGAAGGAGAAAAGATCCAACAATTTAATCTTAGATCTTGCATGCAATTTGGATTCTGAATTCGTAACAATTTCAAGGTTAGATTACTGTATGGTAATTGTTAATTATTGTTGTTCTTGGATTTGAATATATATATAAATATTTATGAAATCTGATTGATGCTTGATTTGATGATTTGATGATTTGATGATCTTAGGTTGTTGCATGCTAGAGTTTGATGTTTAAATATGTTTATATTATGTTTATAATCATTTCTGGAGAGTATGAATGTATGCATGTTTGAAATCAGTTAGGATTAAGTGAGAAGTTGAAAGTTTAGTTTATCGGATTCTGGGTGATGAATCGATCGGATTTGGAACTTGAATGGATCGGAATTGAAGTATGAATGAGTCGGATTCCGCCTGTTGATCGGATTCCGACTAGAATTACTTGGAAATGATATATAATGCGCTAAGCACTCGGATTCCGACTAAGTTAGATATGCTTTTACATTACCCGGATTGTACTTTACACGGATTCCGACTACGTTTTTACTCGGATTGTGATTTAATCGGATTGTGCCATTTACTCGGATTTTGCCTTTACTTGGAATGGGGTTTGATCGGATTTCATGTTAATCGGATTTGAACCTATCGGATTTGATCTTATCGGAATTTGGGAATTCAATCGGATTTGAAAGTGATCTGCTTTATATATATGCCCATGCTCGGGATTGGTAGATTTTGATATTAAAACCGAATGAAGATGAAACCAAATAACTCCTTGATGATATTGATGATTTGAAGGTAAACATGAGTTTATATATCAAGTGTAGCCTTGACATATTAACGGAAAGATATGTATTGCCTAAGCTAAGGAGTTGAATGAATTCACAGGTTTACAGGTTGGTAAGAGTAATTGTGAATTCGGGTATACGAATACTTGATGAATATGTATTTGTAGATTATTGATACATGTGATATGCAGATATGTGTACTTGCTGATTTTATGTACAAATATGATAATTGTAGTATTATGCTTATTGAGCATTATTAAGCAAATACTGATTTGTAATTGTCTTCTTAGGAGGTGACAAGACTCGGTAAATAGATTACTGAGTGGTCAGAGTTGGAAGACTTTGGTGAGTGGATTGATATCTTCGGATATGCAGGATATGATATCCTTATAGTGGCTATATCTTTGAATGATCTGAATATAAGTTGTTTGATCTGTATACTTGTTGTTTGTTCGATCAACATAGTGGCTTGAGATCAGCTTAGTGGCTTGTAGCTGGGTCTGTGCTTAGGGATTAACAGTATTTGATCTTGAGGGGAATTTGTTGCACTCAAGGGTGCCTGTGCTGTTGTCCAAGTATGCAGGACTATCGGTAGTTAGTGGCAGCACTACCGGTTCTCTGTTTGGTTGATGAGCAATTGTGTGTTTGGTTGATTACCTTGTATGTGCTTAGATGTTTGTTCCCTCACTTAGCTTTGTGCTAATTCCCCACTAGTCTGTGCAGGTACTCTGTCGTGAGTTTTCTGAAGATGTGGAACTGGGAATATGGACAGACCAATAACTCTGATGTCCAAGATTTTGAAAGAGCCTGTTTTGTTATTAACACCGTATTGAATATTTTGTAAATTATAACCAGTCAAAGTTGTATTTGACTTTTGGGTTTTAAATGTAATTATATGTAATTAGCTTCCGCACGCGTGTTAATATTATGTTTAAAAGTACGGTGTTACATCTATAGAACCTCCTTATATGTAAATTTTCCTCTTCTTTGTTTGACATTTGAACTCCTTCCAATTGCCACGGATCTTCATATTCATACTTTGTTGTGCTAACACATCAGTCCTTTTGCCAACAACATGCAAGTTCATTCTTGTATTATAACCTCCATAAGTAAGGTTTGCCCATTTAAACCTGTAGATGTCGCGTTGACGTACGAACCAAGCAGGAATTGTCTACAAAAGGTGAAATGAAGGAGAATGATTTATAATGTGTAAAAGAGATATACGTGTACTAACATACGTATACAACAGAGAATGATTGCATTAAAAGATTTACTTACCAAGGAATAGTTGTTCAAAACACCGTCATTGAACTTTATAAAGAAATATCGTGGCAATCCAAAATAGAAAATCACTCGCGAATCTTCTTTAGGTTTAGTAAGTTCTTCGGATTTAGTCATTTCCCCCTGAAAATAAACAAATTAGTCACGCGGATTGACGCAATCACAGCAACGAAATTGCATAGATCCCTAATTTACTTTATACATTCCATTTAAGTAAAGTGATCTTGTATATACAGTATCAGTTAGGACTTAGATCAGAAAACATCTACTTCTTTGTCCATTCCCCAAGTTGCAGAATTTCAATATATGATAATGAACATTGTCAAAAAGATATTTATATTCTACTAATGTCCATTCCCCAAGCTGTGCTATGTAGTTATCTTAAATCAACGATGTATTCATAAATAAAATTTCTTTGTATTATCACAACTTGTTGATGAGTTGACTCTCAATGCATTATTAGAGAAATGACTTGGTCTCAAGCATCATTCGTTTAATCTGTAAACCATCTCACCTCATTTCATTAACTCAAGTCAACATTGACTCAACATATGATACTGTATCCAAAACTTTAATTCAACAAACATAGTTTCCAAAACTTTAACTCATGTTGGCTATTTATGTTGCAGTTCTATTTACTATGTTTCTTGTTTATTTCTTAGTCATTTTTTTCTCGTAAATAGGCCAAGTAAAAGGCCTGAAAGAAGGAGATGAGGTATATGGAGATATAAATGAAAAAGGGTGTGGATGGACCTAAACAGTTTGGAACATTGGCTGAGTACACAGCTTGTGAGTTGAGATTGTTGGCTTTGAAACCTAACAACTTGGATTGTGTGCAAGCTGCTGCAATCCCTCTTGCAATCGAGACTGCCTATGAAGGTTTAGAAAAAGCCGGTTTCACTCAGGGTAAATCCATCCTTGTTCTTAATGGTGCTGGTGGAGTTGGATCCTTTGTAATTCAGGCATTTTACTGTCACAAAGTTGCAGAAATTAACAATATTGATTGGAATTTGCTTATCATAGCCCCTAAGATTTAATGCCTAAAAACCATTTAATGCTTATCTTTTTTTCTAAAATGTGCCTTATTCAACCAACTTACATCTATGATCTACTATAATTCCCCAATAAATAATAAGATGCAATGGTTCTTCAAGTTGATTTAACTTAATATGATCTACTATAGCAGACATCCATTCATTTAACTGCTTCTCTAAACATAGTTATACAATACTCAACAATTGAATCATAAAATAACAAACAATAAATATCAAAACACACACAGTTAATTCAAAGTGAACTTAATCAGATTATGAAACTTGCAGATTGGTAAACAAATTGGGTATCGTTAATTCGTAAATATGCTTGGTACTTACTTGGGTAATTGTCATCATAAATAGATTGATTTCGTTGTCTTCCTTGCCTAATCCTTGCCGCCGACCGCAACACACAAAAGCACCAATGAAGAAACTGCCGTCTACGATATCAGTGAATTCGGAAATAGGGGAATCGAAGAAGAATGATGGTTCGGAGATATGGGAATCGAAGAAAAAAAAACAGTTTGGAGTTAGGGGATTTCGAAGAAGGATGCGAAAGTCGAATATTGGGTAGGCGGCGATATGAAAGTAACGAAGCCCGTATACCCTAGAAACTGAAAGTCGCTTAAGCCACTGATTCAGTTTGGGATTTAAGGAATTTGGTGCTTTTTGACGTAAGCAAAGGGTTTTTTTTAATTTTTTTTATAAAACCTAAGGATGTGATTGGTGGAGATAATTTAGGAAACATGGAAATCCCTTTTCTTTTAATATATATTAGATATATATATATATATAACTGTTTTCTTAAGGCAAGAATACTTTATAACTATCATTAATAATCTTTAATGACTCATTAATGAGTCATCAATGAGCCCTCCCCTATTATATATTGGTTATTGTTTAATTTAATTAAGGATCAAGTATTCGTGATTCTTGCAATAAGAACCTTCTTTCTCCATTCATTTTAAAACCATTTTTATTATAAAAGCCGTACAAACCAATCTTAAGCGTGATTAAAACAAACCTATAACTCTAATGCTAATAGTTTATTAAAATGCCAATATTAATAAGCCATCATTACTTCTTATTTGGTGGTTGTTTTTCTAAATAGACGCTTTTAAAAGAAGTATTTAATTAACTCAGTTAATTATTTTGTGGCTTGTTTTAATGTGTTGCATGTGTCCCCGACTATGATCATGCCTTAATAGCCACGTGACAAGTAAGAGAACGTGATAATATTGTTGGGTTTCATCAACCTAGATAACCACCGCTGGTGTTAATGAGTTTAATACATGTTAACGGTGCATTAATAATTTAATAGCCACGTGTCTTTGTATTTTTTTTTTCTAATTGCAAGATGCTAGTACAAACACTAAAAATTATAACTAAAGAGCTTATAGTCCAACGGTATCCGTTGTTGTAAGGTGGTGCTTCCTCCTAAGATGTTGTGGGTTCATGTCCCGGTGTGAATAGTGATGTAGATTTAGAAATAAGTTTAAAGGGTGTGTGTGTTTGCTGTCAAATAAACACTAAAAATTACAATAAAAGCATGGGACGATTACGACACCAAACTTCCCCGTTTAACACTATCTTCCTTTTCTACCAAACAATTTGGTAGATGAGTAACTAAAGATATAGAAACCATTCAGTTGATCCATTAATCTAAAAAAAAAGCAGGTATATGAAAGGACATTACCTCGGTGGATTTGGATTTATTAAAACTTAACATTGATCTGAATTCTCTATACAAAACCAAACCTCAAATACAAATATACGGTGAAAATAGATGGACGTGAGCGTTGAACAATTCAGGCTTATTTTCCTTTGCCTTCTTAAGAAAACTTATAGATTCTTCGTATTTGGGCAATGGATCGGCTCTACAAGCAAATTGGATTAAAGCTGCCCCAATAAAATAAACGTGTTTGTATGGAGATTACAATATGGTCGTCTTCCTACTCTTTGTAATTTATTAAGAAGGGGAATTACTACGAGTACAACATATTGTTTATTATGTGGTGTTGACTTTGAAACTGAACAACACTTATTCTGTTTTTGTCAAAAAACAGTAGATACCATTGAAGTTAGTCAAGAGGTGGTGGGGAATTTCAGGTCCAAAAGATTATACAACTCACTCTTTACTTCAATGAAGCTCGGACTTGAGGTTCAAAAGGAGGCGACTTGAAGCATTTTCCTTGGTAATATATGCCACATGTTGGACTTTGGATTTATGATCTTCATGTATGTTTTTTTCTTGTTTTTTGGTTGTAATATGTTTTGTTTTTCCTTAGCTTCTTGCTAAGGTTTTATATATAAATAAATTTTGTTGCTATTAAAAAAAATGAGTAACTAAAGATCAACTCATTCCTATAGCTATAGATACCTCTCTCCCTCTCTCTCTCTCTCTCTCTCTCTCTCTCTCTCTCTCTCACACACACACACACACACACACACACATATATATATATATATATATATATATATATATATATATATATATATACTAGCACAATATCTGCGTAATACTGTGACGTTGAATTGTTTTCACATGATAATATGCTGGTTTAGAAAAATACAGAGGTTTAATATTCGGAAAATAGTTTTTTTGGGATAACGTGCCGTTAATTTTTTTGTTTTCTTTTAACTCTTTTCTTCATTTTTAGAACAATTTTTAAAAATACATTAAAACAACTCTTTTCATTCTTTGTGGTGGAAAATATTTAATTATAGAAGAATGTGTTTATTGATTAGTTTGTAAAGTAGTTAAAAGAATGTATATAAAATTGGAGTTTATTTACAGGGTATATTTATTGATAATAATTCATTCACTAAGTTCCCATAAATGATTATTTCTATGAGAGGACATTTATTGAAATAATTGACTTTTATTTAAGAATATAAGGGTATTAAAGACATTTCAACTTACTTAGAAATTAAGAGTTTAAGCATTAGGTCTAAATGCTTTATAATATAGTGTGTGTGTGTGTGTGTGTGTGTGTATATATATATATATATAGACAAAGGATCAGATAGAAACGTTCGCACCGTGCGAACACTTGCAAAACACTTCTCTAGAACAAACCACTGCATCTAGATGCAGTAAAATTACATTCAAACACACCACACTTCACGCTCACGTACCCCTCGCTGCACTCCTCACGACCCTCGCAAGCTTCACCGCCATCCCTCCTTGCCGCCACCATCTAGCAACCGCCATCCCTCCTCGCCGCCACCATCTAGCCACCGCTTCTTCATCTGGCCCCACCATCGCTCACAGTCTCATCTCAATTTGGGGATTAGGGCAAAGAAACTAAGAGAATCAAATACTCCATTAATGTTCGATTAAAGAGGGGGCTTAGGGCAAGTTCGATCACTGAAGAGATTTTTGAACCAAAATCTAACAAATTGAGCAATTTGGTAAGTTCAATCATACATTCAGTTTTGTAATTACTGTACTCCTTCCAAGGCGATTGCCTCCTCTGTTGCACTTTCTCCTGTAATTTTTGCCCCATTTAATTTTGTTGCATCTAGATGCAATGGATTGTTCTAGTGCATCTCAGGTGTTCGCATCGTTCGCAATGTGAGAACCGTTCGCATTGGATCCCCACCCTATATATATATATATATATATATATATATATATATATATATATATATATATACTAACTTAAAACCTAAGAAATCCTATATGGCATGCATGGTTATTCTCTAAATTTGAAATCAAAGTTAATTAGATGTGCTTGGAAATTTGGAATCTGACGTGGCATTCACATGGTAGTTTGGGCTTATTTGGCCTTTGTGAATAGGCTTTCGTAATCTGATGGCCTATGATGGGTAAGTAAATGATATCAACATTTTAATGCAGGCGGAACGCATCACCCTTCCATTTCCCGAGATTGCGGCAGTTTATGGCCTTAGGGTTTCTGGATTTCAATGAGTTAGTTTTTTTTTAACAGCAAACACACACAATCACCTAATTTACGCCTTATGTCCTTAACAGGACTTGAACCCACCTTAATCACACCTTGGTACCGCTAGGCCAAAGGCTCTCTGGTGCCAAAGAGCACCGAAGACCCTTTGGTGCCTTTGGCCTAGCGTTTCGGGATCCGATGCGTTGCGACAGTTTATGGCCATAAGGTTTCTGGATTTCAAAGAGTTGCTACCTTGCCACGGAAATCCGATGCGAAATCTGAGAGTTTTTGGGCTTCTTCGCATATTAACTGCAACTCATCATCTCTGCTCCTATATAGGGGTTGAAATCGTTGACCCCCCGTTCCCGTTCCACTTTTCCACCACCAATCGCACCTACCGATCTGAGGTAAGGTTCTTCTACGACGGAGTTATTTTTCCCGTTTCACTTTCCACCGTCAATCGTACCTGCACCAGCGATTTAAGGTAAATTCGTTCCACTTTTTACTTTTCCCGTTTGTGTTGGCCTGGTCAAGGACAAAAGAGGCTCGATTGGTTAATATTGATCTACAATCTTTTTTAATCACACTGCAATTGATAATGTAAATGAATGAAAAATTCCTCCTTGTGCATGCATATTCATGATTTTTTTGATTGTTTATGTCCCCAGCGTGAAGTTTTTACTCTACTATGGTTTCGTTAGTTTGTTAAGTTCACAGCAAGATGGCATATTAATATATATTACAGATTGAAGTATTGAACTATTATTAATATGTACTACAGATTGAATTAACAGCATATTCATGATTGTTTAAGTGTATGTATGGTAGATAAATTGAACTATAATTAAGGTTGTCTTTGTTCTGATTATAACACTACATTATAATGTTATTTTATCTTCTGTGTCATACATATTCTCTTAAAGTATGTTCTAAGCTCAAGGAAGTTTATATGTTTTGAATACTACAACCTTAATACTACTTTACAATCTGCCCAACTATGTATTTTGTATAAAAAACTTTTGTTGATTCCATTCTTTTATTATGTAAATACTAAATACTTGAAGAAGGTTTGCATTTGATGTTGTTGTTGACCTGTGCTTTGTTTGACAGGTGCTTTGTTTGAAGGTTTGCATTTGATGGTGCATTTCATGCTTGACAGGTACTTTGTTTGGTGTTGATGTTGCTGTGACCTGTTGGCTGTTTGAATTCTTTATGAAGCATGTCAAGATGAGAAGATTAAAATAATTAAGATGTTTATGAAGCAATAATGAGATTTCTAGAGGTTAGTTCTACATTTATTATGAATGAGTTGATAGCTCCCTGCTCCGCCAGCACGACAACTGCCCGAATCATTTGACGCTTCTTCTCACTAAGCAGCCCCCCGACTTCTACTTCAGGTTCGGGGAGCTCCGTCGGGGGCTTCGCTGGCTTGCTGGCTAGCTCGTGCAATCAATAAAAATGTATTCGCGTTAGTAAGCTAGCTTTGTAAGCTAAGCAAGCCTGGTTCTCCGGGCACTACGGTAGTGAGAAGAGTTGAGAACAAAGTGGCGAACGGGTGCGTAACGCGTGGGAATCTGCCGAACAGTTCAGGCCAAATCCTGAAGAAGGCTAAAAAGCGCTGTTTGATGAGTCTGCGTAGTATTAGGTAGTTGGTCAGGTAAAGGCTGACCAAGCCAATGAAAATTGTTCAAACGGGTAAACTAATAAGGGTGCGTTTGGTACAGAGAATGGAATTGCAAAGAAATAATTGTAGAGAATGGAATTGCTGAGAAAGGGAATTAGTCTGGAGAATGAGAGTTGAATCTTCTGTTTGGTTACACAGAGATTTCAGCAAAGAAATATAACAAATAACCATTTATCTTGTTTGGTAGCACAGAGATTTCAACAGAGAATTGTACCAAAATTATCATTTGTTTTTTTTAATTATTTACATGACAAACAATCAATTTGGGTCAATTAACAATCCAATTTAAACATTGAGCATGAAATGAATGAACAAGAAAGGAATTTAACAATCTTAACTTGACCATAACAAACTTGACCTTGTGAACATCAAAACATCTAAGCATTGACCATCTAAACATCCAGCATACATACCTCACATCTAACTGCACATTTACATCATATATAGAACAAATACAATGACAAAACTCAGAAAATCCTCAACAAGACAGCAGGAACCATTGCCACAAAGTAGCTATGTCAACTGGTGTGCGTGCAATCATTCATCAAATAAAGTCTTTTGAATGCTACACTTGGTGAAACACACACATCCACAGCTTCCACCTTGAGCCAAGATCCTCCTGTCATTATTGAGAACAATAAATATATCCTCCCTGTAATTTCTTTCAATTTGAAACATGCTTCCTGATATTTTGAAATGACCATGCTATTTTAGGCTGCCCAACATCTATACATACAGAATGATAATAGTACACCCGTAGCTGCCATACTTGCAATATGTTAAAGATGCCATACAAAAACATATCACGCCGATACAACGTTGAACTCATCATCATACTCCCAAGCAAGTTAATGCCGTGCAACCAGGTAAATCATTGAGCATCTCATCAGTAAATGCCACATACAAACGAAGATTTTGACAATGTAAAAGTAAAGTATTATGAATCACTTTTGACTTTGACCTCGTATCATTCTACGAAATAAGCCAACGATAACAATCACCAATAAGTCTTCCAATCAAGAATTAACAAAAATAATCTAATGATACTAACCTAAAATTCTGGAGATTAAATCTGCAGGTCGACGATTGTGAGTGAGGTCGACGCGGCGGCTGGAGATTGGATGTCCGCTGTAGGCGAGGAGTAGAGGTAGAGGTCGACGGCGACGGCGACGGGGCGGCAATGTCAAAGGAGGCGAGGAACGATGGGGAACGCTGCGATGGCGAAGGAGCGACGGTAGGGAGAGCAAGCGACGAACGTACGAAGGGAAGTCTCCGTGTTTTTTTTGTTTAATCCCCAGAGAATTGACAATCCTTTTCTCCCTAATTCTCTACTAATTACGGAGAATAGAAAATAGAGATTAGGAAATGATTTAATTCTCCTTTTATAATTCTCACATACAATCAAACAAGAGAATTAATTCCTATTTCCATTTCTCTACCCTCAATTCTCCCTACCAAACATACCCTAAGAGTATAGTGAGAAAGGAATATTCATGCGTTGAATGCATAAAACCCCTAGATCATATTATTAAAAAGATTTTAGATTGTTTTGAAATGATATAAGATTTTCAATCCTATTTGACACACTGTTTCTTCACATTGAAGTTGAAAGTTTTGGGCAAAAAGTGTTCCAAGGTGACCCAACCCGTACAAAAGGTTGCCTGTTGTGACCTGTCACCTGTTATTCAGTTTTAATGGTATATTCATACGACACTTATTGACTTCCTTGAGGTTTTCATGGTTAGAATCTGGTAGCTGAAGTATTGATATTATTATTACTTTATAAACACTAGGTTAGTTTTTAAAAGTGTATTTGCCACACAGTAATTTTATTCTGAATTTCTGACGCTCTATTGGTTGACTAGCAATATGTTTCCACCATCCTCCATTTACAGGTTGCCAAATATTCAACAAGAAGTACAACAAAGGAAGTTGTTATACATGGGTTTATATCTTCTCATATGGGGTGAAGCAGCAAACTTGAGATTTATGCCAGAATGCCTTTGCTATATCTATCATCATGTATGCATCATGATTACATAATATAACCATGTTTTATGCTCTTTTGAGCTGAAATTGTTCTGTGTAATCCTTTCTTCCATAAATGGCACTTGAAGTATACGGCATTTTGGCTTTTAGTATTAGTCCTGTGACTGGTGAGAGTCTTAAACCTGCATATGGGGGTGAAAACGAGGCATTTTTGTGGGAAGTAGTGGCTCCTATGTACAAAACTATCGCAAGGTTTGGTGTGAATCCAGATTGGAGTGATGATACAATCATACAATGCAATGATGTTTATGTTGTGGTGTTGTTAGTGATTATATAAAGCTATTGCTGATTCGTATGACTGATGAACAGCGAGTCCTTTTAATAGAGATCATTAGAGATGTTATGACTACAACTAATTGTGAAAGTTCAGGGTTTAGTTGTTGAAGTTGAAGGAATTCGTCAACTTGTGATTGTTAATCTTCGAAAAATTTATTTGAACACTTTATTAGTTTTGTATTAATAACCTTTAGGTTTCTGTAGCTGCTTTACTGAATTGCAGTTTGATCTATCTTGGGAACTTGGTAACTTCGCTGCTTATTCTGTTCATTCATCTAGAAAGAGATTCTATTTATCTTTTAAAGATAACCTTGCTTGGTTTCTTCATTTTTCTTAGTATCAAGTGTTGAAGTTCTGTTGTCAGTTGGCACTGAAAGCGGAAGATGTTTATGACGTTCCAATAAGATTTTTAATTGATGAAAATTAATATTTCAAAGTCCGTGTTTTCAACGTCTAATTGTAGAAATGATAACCAACTTTATTATATATATATATATATATATATATATAGGCAAAAGTTTAAACGAGAACTGTATTTAGTACGAGAACCAATCTGAGCCGTCCAATTCCATCTCCTTCAATGTCATTGTCCACCCATGAATTCCTCACATAAAATTATTTTAAAAAAGTTGGAACTTTTGCATACATTTTACGATTTCGTGTACTGAACTTCTATGAATTTGTATTAGGTAATTTGTGTATATTACTTTGTTCCTAATTTGTGCAACTTTGTGTAACTTGTATATTAATAATGATAAATTAGATATATAAAATTATAAAACATATATAAATTTCCGCTTTAAGTAACGCATTAAAAAATGACATGACTGCGCCATGACTGCTAAAGCTTAAGGGTTGATATATCCGCTCCAGCATGTCTTATGTTATTCAGAACCATACATATATCTTTGAATTATGTCAAGTTAATATATTTATGATAAATCAAATTCAGAAAAACGATTTTAATACATAATTCAATCTAAACTGTGGATTTCATATCCTTTATAATACTCTACTCCCCAACAGGTCGTCGGTAAATTTCATAGTCTGAGATGGTAAAATTGTTGGGTTAGGATCTTCTCATGTTGGGTCAAACATTACTAATCATGTTCACTCATAAAACAGGAAAATGAACCCTACAATAAGGACCTATTCTTGATTAAAATAAGAGCTTCACTAGCAAATTTGTAAGAATATTGACCCATGTTAGGATCTTAACCCAAACTTGTTATACGAACATACGAAAGATGTAAAAGCTAGTTTACGTTTGTCTCTCTTTCAACCGGTGATGCATCTCCATCCGTCCCTCACTCCATCCAGGGAACATGCAAATAAACGCCTAACCACCGTTTTCCGTGGTAAAACAGTGTCTGAATAATGCCAGATTACGGTTACAGAGAATCATTTAAAGGTTTGTGGCATGTGATCAAGAATAACAAATTTCTTGGTGATCAAGAAATAACTTAGGAGTAACCACAAGCGCTGCGCGAGAACAATGTAGGACTACTACGGATTGACAAAGTTCCCTCTATGGTTGCCCAATTAACGGAGTAATATGCTTATATCTCTCTTTTTACCCTTGATAAATAGCTAGTCACTAGGTTAAATACGGGCATATATGTTCTTCTCAAACTGTTGAAGAACGAAACCACACTTGCATCATTTCTGGAGAGTGGCTAGTAATAATCCCATCAGCACAAAGTAATGCTACATCTTTTGGTCCGTTAATAAGACAATTCATGAAGGAGATGTAGTCCGTGAAGTATCCGAGCCCATCTCTGCTGTATTGCTCCCAAGAAACACAGTATGTGATGAGGTTCATGTTGAAGTCATGTATGTTTATGAGTGGAATTCCAAAAATCCTACTGTTTTTTATGCCTTGAGTTTGATCCCTGATGGCTTAATCGATCGTGTCACACACTTTATAGTCTCATTTGATGTATACATTGCTGCTTCTCATGATTAATAGATGTAGTGTACGATTTTGGCATAAGGCTTTTGTATACCAACTCAAGTAAATGTTTAGGCGGCTGGTTGGCGGAAAATGAAACTTTAGTAGGAAAAGGAAAGACTTGTTGAGTATGGAGGCTAATGTCCAAGTGTACTAACTCATAGTACAAGTGGTGGTTGCATGGAGATATCAAGTTATTTGAAACTTGATTCCTTGCACGTGGAGATATATATCCTAAATTAATTCAAGATGTGATTTGGATAATTATCACATGGAGTAGATACATGCGCGCGCAGACCTATCCAAGAAAGAGTTTGAATTAAATTTCAAACTAGGATATGCATGCAAACAATCCTTATCACGAAATTGTTGGCCGAGTTAAACTATGTACGGCTGAAATTTGATTTTAATTAGGAAACTTAGCCTAGTTCTCCCCTATAAATATATGGCTTGTATTTGTAATTCTTATGCACTCAAAAATAATAAAAAGTAGTCTCTAGTTCGGCCGTGGACGTAGCTTGATCACATCGATCAAGTGAACCACGTAAATTCTCGTGCTCTTGTTTTTCGTTTTGCTATTTGCTCGTGTTTGTGGTGGTTATTGTTTGGGTCCATTTCGCGTTTCCTTACAACTGATATCAGAGCCAGGCTATTTGTTTGGCTCAGTTGAAGCAATGGCAGAAGACGGGAAGGTCAAGATTGACAAGTTTGACGGTCACGATTTTGGTTTCTGGAAGATGCAGATCGAGGATTATTTGTATCAGAAAAAGTTACATCTACCGTTATCGGAGACGAAACCGGCAGATATGAAGCAGGAAGATTGGGACTTGATGGATAGGCAGGCTCTTGGTGTGGTCAGGTTATCGTTGGCGAAGAATGTCGCGTACAATATCGTCAATGAAAGGACCATGTTTGGATTAATCAAGGCGTTACCCAAAATGTACGAAAAACCTTCGGCTTCAAATAAGGTTTTCTTGATCCGACAGTTGGTGAATACGAAGATGAAGGAAGGGGCATGCGTTACTGATCACGTGAACGAGTTTAATTCGGTACTCTCGAGGTTAGTATCAGTTGACATTAAATTCGATGATGGGGTACAAGCTCTTTTACTTTTATCATCTTTACCTGAGAGCTGGTCTGGCACGGTTACGGCAGTTAGTAGTTCATCTGGAACTACTAAGCTTACTTTTGAGGGGATTCGGGATTTGATTCTCGGAGAAGATATTCGTAGGCGGAACTCCGAGGAGTCATCGAGTTCTTTACTGAGTGCTGATGGCAGGGGTAGAAAGAATGACAAGGGTAGAGGTCAAAACAGAAACAGGTCAAAATCGAGGAAGAGGGGTCAGTCAAAGAATAGGAATGATATTACTTGCTGGAACTGCAAGCAGAGTGGGCATTTCAGAAACCAGTGTACAGCTCCTAAGACTCAGAAAGAGATGAATGTTGCAGCTGATGATGACTCTGATGCTTTAGTTTGCAGTGTTGAGTGCTCGGTTGAATCTTGGATTATGGATTCGGGTGCATCGTTCCATGCCACCCCATGCAAGGAAGTGATGCGAAATGTCAGGTCATATTCTGGTCAGGTTCGGCTAGCTGATGACAAGAAACTTGATATTACGGGTATTGGAGATGTTGTTCTCGGAACTTCCCTTGGTACAAGTTGGACTCTGAAAAACATGAGGTTTGTTCCTGGACTCAAGAAAATGTTAATTTCAGTTGGGCAGTTGGATGATGAAGGACTTCACGTAGTTTTCGGGGATCGGTAGTGGAAAGTAGTTAAAGGGAATATGGTTGTTGCCCGTGGTCACAAAAGAGGGACTTTATACATGGCAGAGGTACCGGCTGATAATATGAACGCAGCTGTTGATGAAGATGCAGGTAGTTCCACTCTATGGCACCAAAGACTTGGGCATATGAGTGAGAAGGGTATGAAGGAATTGGTTTCCAAAGGCAGAATTCCAGGGCTGGAAAAAGTGACAGTTGGTTTCTGTGAGCCATGTGTTCTTGGTAAGCAGAAAAAGGTTACATTCGTGAAGTCTGGAAAGTCACCCAAGGTTGGGAAGTTGGAGCTGATTCATACTGACGTGTACGGGCCTACATCAGTTGCATCAATAGGTGGATCACGGTACTATGTAACTTTCATTGATGATTCTACTAGAAAGGTATGGTTTTATTTTCTTAAAAATAAATCTGATGTTTTTATTGTCTTTAAGAGATGGAAAGCTGCTGTTGAAAATGAAACTAATCTGCAGGTTAAATTTTTAAAGTCTGATAATGGGGGAGAGTACAGCAGCAAGGAGTTTGTTGAGTTTTGTGCAGATAATGGGATAAGAATGATCAAAACAGTGCCAGAAACTCCTCAGCAAAATGGTGTCGCTGAAAGAATGGACAGAACTCTAAATGAACGGGCAAGGAGCATGAGGTTGCATGCAGGGTTACCTAAGATGTTCTAGGCAGATTCAGTTAATGTAGCGGCGTATCTGATAAATCGTGGACCTTCAGTCTCATTGGGGTTCAAGATTCCAGAAGTCGAATGGCAAGGTAAGGAGGTTAGTCTTTCACACTTGAAGGTATTTGGATGTGATGCTTATGTGAAAGTCAAAGATGCTGATAGAGACAAACTTGAGTCAAAAGCGAAGAAGTATGTGTTCATTGGTTATGGCTCAGATGAGATGGGATATCGGTTTTGGGATGATCAAGCTAAAAAGGTCGTCAGAAGCAGAGATGTCACCTTCAATGAAAACTCACTTTATAAAGATAAGTCTTCAGCAGATTCTAAGACTGTAAGAGAATCCAAAAAGAAAGATCAAGTAGTGTTTGAAGATGACTCAGATGAAGACCTTGCAGATACAAGTAAGCTTTCAGAAGATGGTGAGAGTTCAGAAACCAGTCAGGGTTCAGAAAGTAGTGGGGGACTTGGAAATAGTGGGACCTCAGGTGATAGTGGGAGCTCAGATGACAGTGATAGTGATGATGCATCCACTTTGAGAAGATCCACGAGAGAAAGAAAACCTCCAGCTAGATACTCTCCATCAGCAAACTATTTGCTATTGACCGAAAATGGTGAACCAGAATCTTATTCAGAGGCCTTGAAAGTTAAAGAATCCATACAATGGGAGAAGGCTATGAGGGATGAGATGAATTCACTCGAAAAGAACCAGACGTGGTCCTTGGTCAAGCTACCAGCGGGAAAGAAAGCTTTACAGAGTAAATGGGTGTTCAGGGTTAAAGAAGAATCTAATGGCGGTAAACGGTACAAGGAGAGATTGGTACCAAAGGGGTTCCAACAGAAAAGAGGGGTTGATTATAATGAGATCTTCTCTCCAGTTGTGAAGATGACTACAATCAGACTGGTTCTTAGTATCGTTGCAGCAGAAAACTTACATCTAGAGCAGCTAGATGTTAAGACAACATTCTTACATGGTGACCTTGATGAAGACATCTATATGGTACAACCGGAGGGTTTTCAGATTGCTGGTAAGGAAAACCTGGTGCAAATTAAAGAAAAGTCTGTATGGGTTGAAGCAAGCACCGAGGCAATGGTACTTGAAGTTTGACAGTTTTATGCAGAGGAATGGTTACACACAATGTGAAATGGATCATTGTTGTTACTTGAAGAAATTCAGATCCTCTTATATAATACTGTTGTTATATGTTGATGACATGTTGATTGCAGGATCAGATATGGAAGAAATCAACAGGTTAAAGAAACAGTTATCTCAAGAATTCGAGATGAAAGATTTGGGTGCTGCAAGACAGATACTTGGCATGAGCATTATCAGAGATAGAACAGGAGGTACTCTAAAGCTTTCTCAAGAAAAGTATATTTTGAAAGTTTTAGATAAGTTCAGGATAAATGACGCCAGAGTCAGGAGCACACCTATGGCTACTCATTTGAAATTATCTAAGAAACAATGCCCTCAGACGGATGAAGATAAAGATGAAATGGCTAAAGTTCCTTATGCGTCGGCAGTTGGCAGTTTGATGTATGCAATGGTTTGCACCAGGCCAGATATTGCTCATGCAGTGGGAGTTGTAAGCAAGTTTATGTCTAATCCTGGTAAAGAGCATTGGGAGGCGGTTAAGTGGTTGTTACGCTACTTAAAAGGGACTTCTAAAACTGCATTGTGTTTCAGGAAGAATGATGTCATTTTAGAAGGCTTTGCTGATGCAGATTTGGGGGGTTGTTCAGATTCAGGCAAGAGCACTACGGGTTTTGTGTTCACGGTTGGTGGAACAGCAGTCAGTTGGATGTCTAGGCTACAGAAAAGTGTTGCTCTCTCAACCACAGAAGCAGAGTATATGGCAATTGCAGAAGCAAGTAAAGAGCTTATTTGGTTGAAGAATTTTCTGTCGGAGTTGGGCATGAAACAGGATGACAGTGTTCTTTATTGTGATAATCAAAGTGCAATTCACCTTGCTAAGAATCCGGTGTTTCATAGCAGAACGAAACATATTCAGATAAGATATCATTTTATCAGCGAGTTGATAAGTGATGGTACGTTGTCCTTAAAAAAGATCCTTGGTACGAAGAATCCTGCAGATATGTTTACTAAGGTGGTGACAACAGATAAGCTGAAGCTTTGTATGGCTTCAGCTGGTCTTCAGATTCAGTGATGAATGAAGACGCCGAGCTAGAGACAGAGAGAAAGGTTACAGAGATTACAAGTTCTTGGATGGCAGTTGAGCTGATCAGCCTCCAAGTGGGAGATTGTTATGGAGGCTAATGTACAAGTGTACTAACTCATAGTACAAGTGGTGGTTGCATGGAGATATCAAGTTATTTGAAACTTGATTCCTTGCACGTGGAGATATATATCGTAAATTAATTCAAGATGTGATTTGGATAATTATCACATGGAGTAGATACATGCGCAGACCTATCCAAGAAAGAGTTTGAATTAAATTTCAAACTAGGATATGCATGCAAACAATCCTTATCACGAAATTGTTGACCGAGTTAAACTATGTACGGCTGAAATTTGATTTTAATTAGGAAACTTAGCCTAGTTCTCCCCTATAAATATATGGCTTGTATTTGTAATTCTTATGCACTCAAAGATAATAAAAAGTAGTCTCTAGTTCGGCCGTGGACGTAGCTTGATCACGTCGATCAAGTGAACCACATAAATTCTCGTGTTCTTGTTTTTCGTTTTGCTATTTGCTCGTGTTTGTGGTGGTTATTGTTTGGGTCCATTCCGCGTTTCCTTACCTTCATAGCTTCCTACTAAAGTCCTTGAAACTACAAACAAGGACCTGAGAACAAGGAATGGAAGTTGGTTTTCAAGCTTGAGGAGGTATGCAGTTAGAAGTGGGACCATAAAAGGTCTCACAAAGATGGAATCATCATCTTTATTTATACCGTCTTTACTTTTTCCTAAAAACTGCAAGAGTTCGATTATAGAACAACATCATAACTACAAATGGACCCTCATCCCCATATGACACATACTCACATAGCATGTTCATGTGTATTCTTCTAATCCTCTCATCTCTTTGAGAATAATGCTCAAACCTCTACTCGGTTTATCTCTCATTCTCAGGAGTTATTTTAAAAAGTACCATTTGTTGTAATTAAAATCGGTCAAATAAACATTACACGGTTATAGAGACAACATGAGGTCGTTGGTAATTGAATCCACAGATGCTTCTAAGATTACTAGTAAACTGGAAGATACAAGGTCTTTGTAGCCCCTGTGTCTTGAACTCGAGAAGTGCTCCATTCAGTGCAGGTAAGCTTTGTGTTGTTGATCATTCTTGTCTTTATTGATAATGTTTGGCGAAACTAGCTGAGGCTCGGGCTTGAGCGGGGGCTTATTAATTGATGATCTTAAAGCCAAGCCATAAGCTACTTGAAAATGCATTTAATTTGGAGGGCTGGGGTTGTAATATTTATATCATAAATTGACGCTGATATAAAAATGGTATTTAGAAGGGAATCCGTTTGTACAGTACTACAGAGTACAGACTACAGTCAATGAAATTGATTTGTAGACTATTATAGTTGTTCTGTGTACAAATCATATCCGCACTCATTACTGGAGAAAAAAAGACGTTAGACGTACCTGATGATTATCTATTTGGTGTGGTATGCAAGAGCGTATTGTTCAATTCCAACAATTAAAATAGAATTTTGCGTTGTTCTTAGAACTAGAAAACTAAAATACTGAATAATGTGGATTATTTTTTCTTTCAAATTCTTCATTTAAAGGACCAAAAGCTCTAATATCTGTAACATATTTTAACAAAGTTGTTTTAGAATTCTTTGTTTATTGTGTTTGCATCAGTTTAAGCCAAGTATAATTATTACTTATATTGATCCTTGTTCTTTTAGCTTATGGAACAGGAAGGATCAAAATAATTAAGTAATCATAATTCAAGCTAAAGCTGTAGGTTTGTTACATTGCAGTAACATGAATATCATCATGCCTTTCACCTGACTTTCAATTTGGTTGTTGTTTGATATAGAAGGGAAGCAGAAAACGACAAAGAAACGAACTTACCCACACCTACTCCAATTTTTTTCAAGAATTAAGTAAGTATAAACAAAAAAAGTAACATTGTAAATGGTGCCCAGTGTCGAGGAAATTTTACTTGCAAGTTATCCCGCACCCTCAAAGTCTGCCATCATACGCATGTCCTGCTTCTAAGAACGTCGGTAGCAGTTTCTTCCCTGCTCATTAAGTATTGTTTTCATTGACTTAAACGTAATATATAGTGTTTATTATCAAAAAATAGTAACTACGTATGGTGGGACACTTTTCAAACTTGGTTACTATTCCGTAAATTTTCACCCAAGTATAAAGAAGGATCTAGTCCTTGTCATTCATTAAATAATGTTCATTAATGGACAGCTTAGAACCACATAACAATTATCATGGATATGCTTGTTTTTGTCATGACATGGTGGAAATTGCCTGAAAATTTCATCTGGTCAATATTATATCTTTGAGAGCAGGATTTTGTTCATATATAAGTCCGTCATACTCATAGAATGCAACCAACAAACTTGTTTCGATAATATCACCGTCTTTCTCTTCTTCTTTACCATCACAAGTCTTCAATATCTTTGGCCAATTCTTCATGGATTTGCTTAAGATACTAATGATGCCCAGTGCTTAGTATACACTACACCATCCTCCTATACAGCTATAGTTAACTATCATTTTCTTTCCCTAAGGGCAATATCAGTATGGGTTCCGACCTATATCAATATCTCCAAGTTTTAAAACAACTAGAGTCTTACAAAAATATCCCAGTAGATATTGGGAATAAAATAATTTCCATATTATTCTCTTTAATGACCTTCTATTCTTGAAGCCTTTCTATGTTTATCCTTTTCCTTGTTTGTTCTCCTTCCAGCTTCTTGTTTTCTCGATGTATGCATTATTTTTTTCATAACAGAATGAAATATCCAAATTCTCTCTAACACCATCGTGATTTTAGATGGTATCAGAGCAGGTTACACCAAGAAAATCCTAACTCAAATAAATCATGGCTGAAGAAGGTGATACCGGCAAGAAGAAAACCGAGGGAGACTCCTTGGATTCAAACTCACCATACTACATCCATCCGTCAGATTACCCCAAACAAATGCACGTAAACGATTCATTGAACGATGGCAATTACAACGACTGGGCACAGGAGATGGAGAATTTTCTATTTGCATAGAATAAAATCGGGTTCGTAGATGGATCCATCGAAAAGCCAGAGAAAGAATCGAAGACTTACATGCCATGGTTACGTTGTGACGCCATGATAAAGGGATGGTTAACCACTGCTATGGAGAAGGAGATTAGAAGTAGCGTGAAATACGCTAATACGGCGGCTGAGATATGGTCAGATTTGAAGGAACAGTTTGGAAAAGAAAGTGCTCCTCGGGCGTATGAATTGAAGCCAACACTCTCAGCCACCATTCAAGGTAATACTTCTGTTTCAGCCTATTTCACTAAACTCAGAAGCATCTGGGATGAGATGCAATATGCACTCCCTATTCCACGTTGCAGTTGTAATGGGTGTTCTTGTGATATGGGAAAGAAGTTGGTAGAACACAAAGAAAAAGAAAGGCTTTATGAGTTTCTCATGGGTTTGAACAACGAATTTTCAGTCATTAGAACACAGATCCTTGCGATGAATCCAAAACCAACGTTAGGCAGTGCCTACCACCTGTTGCTGAAGATGAAAGACAAAGGGTCATAGCAGCAGACAAGCGACCTTCTGCTGATGCTGCTGCGTTCAAGGCATTCGTACCGGGACGACGAGAAAATAGCTCCAATCAACGACGCGACAAACCTCCTTCAATGGATGTGAAGCGTGGAGATGTCGTTGATCACTGCACTTTCTGTGGAAAGGATGGACACATCCGTGATGGCTGTTTCAAGCGAATAGGATACCCCGAGTGGTGGCCGGGCAACCGGAAACGTGAGGAAGCAAAGCCCAAGGCTGCATGCATTGAGGCAGCTTCGTGTCCCATTCCAGGTTTGACAAATGAGCAATATGAAACCTTTTTGAAGCATTTTGCAGATATGGAAACCACTAGCAAAGGAGGAACCACGCCCATTGCATGCATGGCAGGTAAAAACGATGATGATGATTGGGTGATAGACTCGGGATCCACCGAACATATCACACACAACAGTCACATACTTCAAAACATGACCCAAAGTCGGTTTGAAACACCGGTGGTCATCCCTAATGGAGATGCCATATCTGTTGAAGGGAGGGGAGAATGTACCCTACCAGGAGGAACAAAAATAAAGAATGTCTTACATGTTCCTAAGTTCACTTGTAATTTGTTATCTGTGAGTCGACTGAGTAAGGACTTACAATCTGCCATAACATTTTTCCCTGATTTTTGTGTCATGCAGAAACTCCACACGAGGAGCTTGATAGGTGCGGGTGAGTGCAAAAACGGTTTGTACCGCATGGGGTTATTCGAAGACTGTAGAAAGGCTATGATGACATCCGGGGATACGTGGCATACAAGATTAGGTCATGCATCTAATGAAAAGCTTACTTGCATTGATTTCCTTAATAAAGTTTCCGTTGCTAAATCGTGTGATTCTTGTTCTAAGGCAAAACACACTAGACTTCCTTTTTCAAACAGTGATATTAAAACGAATTATTGCTTTGAATTACTTCATTGTGATATATGGGGAAAGTATCGTACTCCTTTCTCAGGAGCTAGTTATTTCTTAACCATCGTTGATGACTTTAGTAGGGCGGTTTGGGTCTTTCTACTAAAGTATAAACATGAAGCAAGTAGATTCTTGATGAACTTTCATAATATGATAAAAACACAATTTGGGAAGATGGTTAAAAGAATTAGATGTGATAACGAGGGAGAGTTCACGTCCAATGAAATGATAAAATTTTATAATGAACAAGGAATTATTCTTGAGACGACTTGCCCTCACACTCCTCAACAAAACGGGGTGGTGGAGCGAAAGCATAGGCACCTTCTTGAAGTTTTCCGTGCCATCTGATTCGAATCCAACACTCCTAAACGGTTTTGGGGAGAATGTGTGTTAACCGCCACGTATGTCATCAACCGATTGCCCTCCAAAGTCCTTGGAAATAAAACTCCATATGAGATTGTATTCGGTCATAAACCAATTCACTTATGATCACATGCGAATCTTTGGGTGTCTCGTGTACTATAGAAGCACGGAAACGAAGGGAAACAAATTTGAAATGAGGGGGAGACCTGGGGTTTTCTTGGGATATCCACAAGGGACAAAGGGGTACAAATTGTATGACATTGAAAATAAAAAAATAGTAACTTCCAGGGATGTCAAATTTCATGAATCAGTTTTTCCATTTGAAAAAATGACTATTATTCAGGAAGACTTGGAATTACCTTTTGGGCCTACCTACGAAGAGGAACCAGATGTCATTGCCAATAAAGAAGAAATCATCACTCAAAGTGAGAATATTGATGTCAATTTAGGACCTCACGATGAAAGCCCAAATGATGGATTTTTTTTATCCACCTCCTCAACAACCAGTTGATAAAGAGCCATGTGATACTCAACATTCTTCACATACTCAAGTTGATGAGTTTGAGAATGTTCACAATGAGCATGCTGAACCGCTTCAAACAAAAAGGACCAGAACTCAGCCGAGACATCTAAAAGATTTTGAAGTCCGTCTCCCCCCATCGGTCGACCATGCACAAACCCCACCAAGTCAAGACTCTTAGACGGTATACCCCTTATCTAATTATGTTTCATATAAGAATTTTTCTTCATCTCACAGGGCTTTTTTAGCGGCCATCGATTCGAACGATGAGCCTAAATATTTTCATCAAGCAATTAAGGATGAAAGATGGAAAGACGCCATGAAGAAAGAAATCCGGGCTCTTGAAGAGACGAAATCATCAGATTTCCATCTAACGGATAAGACCTTATCAAAGACAAGGCTTAACAAGATAGCTCGAGTGCGTCCACCGATAGTCCAATAAGCACCATTCTAAAATATATAACGCCAATAATATCGTCATTAGTATCGTATATACTTACACCTATTATATTATATAACCATTATATGCATCTATATTTATATTTGTATTTATATTTCCTCTTTAACAGTCGTGTAACCATCAACGGTCTCGTTAAAACATCTTAATTAATAGACTATTTCCGAGTAATCCGTTTAGCTATCATCGTTGGCATTTTTTTATTGATTAAAGTCACCATATGATTTTATTATATTTTATTTCTCCTTTTCTACAAACGTTAGCATGATTCGGGGACCCACCTCACGTGTCGTGTTATCAAATAACCAATGAGTATATAACATCCACAAGAAGTAACATACTATTAATCGAGTAAAACCATCTATTAAGTATAAACCCCGATATATCTTAATCATCTAGTCATATTCACAAGAAACTAAGTAATAGGACTATGCAACCCACTATTCCACCGCTCAGTCTGTGTCGTTTCCAAATCATATACATCCTCATCTCCATAGTTTCTATACGGGGATTTGAATGAAGAGGTCTATATGAAGATTCCACAAGGCTTTGCTAAGGAAGGAGAAACTAGAGTTTGTCGGTTGTGAAAATCTCTTTACGGCTTGAAGCAAGCGTCAAGGAATTGGTACCAAATATTCACAAGTGCCTTAATCAATCTTGGTTTCACTAAATCTAAGGCCGACCATTCCCTTTTCATTCAACAAAAGGAAAATGATTTTATGGCTGCCCTCATATACGTAGATGACGTTATAATGGTCGGTAACAACCCCACCAAGATTAAAATTGTCAAAGACAAGCTTGACAATCTCTTCAGCATAAAAGACCTCGGTAACCTGAAGTTTTTTCTTGGAATTGAGGTGTCTCGCACCTCCGAGGGGTTGGTTCTTAGTCAAAGAAAATACACACCGGACATCCTTAAAGATTGTGGCCTTCTAGGATGCAAACCGAGCTTATTCCCAATTGAACAGAATCACAAGCTGGACAGGTGTGAAAATGAACCAAAAGTTGATGCTAATCGGTATCGTCGCATCATCGGCAGGCTCCTTTACTTACAAGTGACTCGACCCGATATAGCATACTCTGTAAACGTATTAAGTCAATTTGTTGCTGACCCACGGCAGCCTCATATGGATGCCACACATAGAGTTCTGAGATATCTCAAAGCCACCATTGGGCAAGGCATCTTTTTTCCTCGAAATGGAGGTTGTAATCTCACTGCGTATTGTGACTCCGATTGGTTAGTATGCCCGTACACGAGAAAATCTAGAACCAGTTATATATTGCTTCTTGGAGGTGCTCCTGTGTCGTGGAAAACAAAAAAACAGTCAGTCGTTTCTCGTCGTCCGCCGAAGCGGAATACCGGTCTATGGCATCCACCGTTAGCGAAGTCCTTTGGCTCCGTTGGTTATTGCAAGAGCTTGGTGTTACAACATCCGGACCGACACCATTATTTTGTGACAACCAGGCTGTTGGATATCAGACCCTCCCTCTTGATAAATATACTTATCTGTTCGTGGGTTTTGTGAACAAATAAGCAAAAATAATATAGGAAGAAAAAGACTGGAAAATTGTTTTGCTTTCTGCTGATCTTTCTGCATACTTCATTCATTGGGAAATGGCTATATTTATAGCCTTACAAGAGCTACATGCATAAATAAATAAATAAAACTAATAGTACCTAAAAACTAGCAAAGTGGGATGACCACTTCCTACCTCTATCTAACGTGCATATTGACCAACTAAAAGACAAGCCCATGACTAATTCACCTATTCTACCTGCTAAGTTACACATGCAATACATGTTAACAATTTTCATGCATTGAAGGATTGTAACTAATGCAAAACTAGTTGTACTTTCAACATTGACATGCAACAATTAACCTATATATCAAGATTAACTCCAACACAGGCAGCCCGCCACATAGCTAACAATCCAGTTTTCCACGAACGAACTAAACACGTGGAAATAGATTGTTATTTCGTTCGGGAACGTGTTGATTCTAAGGAAATTCAGCCATACCACATAGATACTACAATGCAAATAGCAGACCTCCTTACGAAAGGATTGGGAACTCAACAGCTCAGATTTCTACTTGACAAGTTAGGCACTCGAGACCTACATGCTCCAACTTGAGGGGGAGTATTGGGAATAAAATAATTTCCATATTATTCTCTTTAATGACCTTCTATTCTTGAGCCTTTCTATGTTTATCCTTTTCCTTGTTTGTTCTCCTTCCAGCTTCTTGTTTTCTCGATGTATGCATTATTTTTTTCATAACATAATGAAATATCCAAATTCTCTCTAATACCATCGTGATTTTAGAGTAGATATGATACATGCCTTGCGGCATTTCACCTGGTTAGCATACCAGTCGGATAAGCTAAACAAGTTCAGTGAACCAATGCCATGGATTGGGCTGTATATTGCATTAGCTTCTCTGTTTTGCACCCTTGCTATGGTGGGTGATTTATTACATGGTTTACGCAACAAAAAGCTATGGTTTCCGTGTAAATATTTTACTCTGAATGCTGCTTCACTCACAGTGATAGCTATTGCAATGAAGCTACCCATGGACATAAATAATTCAATGCCAGGTAATGTGGACCAGGCATCAAAGATCGGAAGCATGGCATTTATGTGCACCATGATGGCTAACTTTTTGCCTTCTCTAGCAACCATGGATAGCATGGAACTTGTTACAAACATCATGGCTTTGGGTATTTTTGTAATCACCTTGGTTGTGAATGTTTGTATACAAATAAAAACCGGTGTTTTCTCCTCCTATTATGATGAGAAGTTCCTTTCGACTGTTGAATATTTAACATATACACAAAAAATTATTGATGGATATCAGCAAAGCTTCTTTCTAGATACCGTGTATATCATTATGTTACTCATGTTGCTAATAATATACACATGTTCAGCTTTAATGATTCTAAGCTCTAAACAGATACTAGAGCCAAAATACCAAGCAGCTCATGTATCAATTTTAAAGGACCAACAACCGGGGAGATTAAACGTTGAGAAGCTAAAGCAGCATGTGAGCAACTACTGGGTCATGTCAGGAACTAGTAGCCCCCAATTCACGATTGCTTGCTCTGCTACAGGATCTGCTTCTGGGGTAATATGTGCTTTAAGCACGAGCTTTTACGTTCTTGATATTCTGACACTTGGATCTGCAAGAGAGTGTAAGTCTGATTATAAGCGGTCAACATTGATGATTCTTCTAATACAGTTTGTCGGAGCAGTAATGGGTACAATTGCCCCATTTTCTAGATGCTTTGCAGCCTTAAGCTTCAAGTTGTCCATAAAATGGATTTCGAACCAAATAAAGGTTATTAAAGTAGAGAGTTACTGGACTCAAAAGTTGTCTGATTGGAAACATAGTAGTATACCATTCCCATTCCCGTCCGGTAGCCGCAAATTTAAGATTGTCATTCAGAATATGAAAATCTTAGTTCTCAGCATTTGCATAGGATTTCAGAAGACGGTTGTGGTAGCATGCAAGATGTTAGGGCTGATCCCAATATTATGTGTGATATGTGTCTTGTATTGTTTCCTTTTTTGGAAGTGGTTGAAGGGCATGTTAGGTGCCTCAGATAATGTGTTGGTCAAAAGGCCTGACCAACTAGAACAAAATAAAGATGTTAGCCGCTATGTTTTGCAACTTCAACATGATATGGAGCTTGCCGAGAGAACAGTAAAAGGTATTTTAAAATCTATGAACCGTTTGATAGAAAAGGCTAAAAGACAACAACCCGCCAACCTTATGAAGCTTCTAGAGGCATCCAAAGGATGTGAAGGAGTTCAGAAGTTTGACAGCCAACAAGTTCCACCTCTATTTTCAGAAAAATTTCTTAATTGCTGGAGCTTAACCTTGGTAACCCTCACAACCATTGCCATATCTCTTCCTGACATCCAAATAAACATACTTGATAGCTTGCTGAGTAGTGTGAGTGAAGGTCTTGTATATGTTACACATGTCGAAGAAAGCCTCAATTCCATCAATGACTATGTAAGCATTCGGAAGGCATCTAGAATGTTGTGGCTCGAAGTTGAAGTTTACCACAAATGGTTAGGAAACGAGCTACAATCACAAGGGAATAAGCCCAGGCAAATTCTTGAATGGTTCAGGGATGCAGCTAAAAGCATGGTAACTGAGCTAGAATGTATGGAAATCGAAGGTCTAAGCGCGAATTCCATCTGCAGGACTATTTCTGTCAATTCAATGTACCGTATTGCCGAAACAATCCTTCTTTCTAATCAAGACAACATTGATGAGGTCAGCCAACAGAAACTATATGCAGAAATATCATCAATGATTGCTGACTCTAGGACCCAATTGTATCAAGTATCAATTGTAATATTGAAGCAATCAAGAATGAAGAACTCGGTTTTAGAATCAATCGATAGAGAGAGCCGAGAACTTGAAGTCTGTGAAACCTAATATGAACTGCTTGATTAGAATAGGGTTTGCAAAGTTGTACTTATACCCCTTGGGTATTTACATAATGTACCCTAAACTATTATTAATATCAAATAGCAACTAAATTATTAAATTTCACTAAAATATAAATGGACACAACTTTAAGTTCTAACATTCTCCCCCTTTGTGTCCATTTTACAATTAAGCATAATAAACGAAAATTATCATCTTCGCTGTAGCATTTGATCTTGAGCATAAATAGAGAATGATCGTTGAGGGAATCTTCAATTTCGGCATCCTTGTTATTATTCATCAAACAGAAATATACTCCCCCTCAAATATAGCTCTTGATCTTCAACAATAACTTGAAACATTTTCATTACCTTGCCCCTTGATTTTTCGAAGATATATCTTCTTATGGTAGAGAACCGGGGAAAAGTGATGTGGATTGATGCAAATTTTCTCCTTAGAAAGTCTTAAGAGATGTTTGACGGAGCGAACCTCAAATGGATATTTAAGCTCAGGCAAAGTGGGAAGACGTGCATTCGTGTTAGCATTCGAGAAGGATCTTGTTTGACTAACACACACAAATGGACAAGCAACACGGTGAGGAGTAGCACGAGAAACATAAGCATTATTGTTTTGCGGAAGACGACGTTCTTTCATAACTTTAGAATTATCTTTACTTTCGTTCCAAAGCTTTCTCCGAAGTTTGACTTTGTTTATAAATTTCTCCGCGTAAGACTTGAGTGCAGTATGATCATCCTTAGAATGAGTGATTTTCGGATGCGTAACACTTTTTGATGATTCACCTGCATGGACTGTTACATGAACCACCTTGACTTCTTTCCCTTTAGGAGGCTTACATTTTCGAACTTTTTTAGAATCAGAAGATGTCGCGACCTTTTCTTCTACACAATTTTGTAAGTCTTGTTCCAATTTCTGAATTTTAAGCACAAATTGATTTCTCTCGGTCTCAAAATTCATTCTCTCTAAAGCAGACTTACTTTGAATATCCAACAATTGTTGCTCAAGATTTCTTATCTTAGCACTCTTTTCAATCTCAAGATCATGATATTTGTTTTCTGATATCATGAGTTTTTCAGTCAATTCGGAGATTTGAAGAATCATCTTGGCATTTTCTTCTTCGAAATTATCTGATATCTTTTTCTCAGTTTCAACCTTTTCCCGACTGAGTTTCTCCTTTTCAGGTTCCACCACTTTATCTCTTTCACTTTCAACCTTTGGAGTATCATGAAGAACACTTGAATCTTTAGGAACACAAGTTTCTTTTCTTATTTATTCTTCCTTTTTTCGATCTAAATGACGTTTAATGGTACGAAATTGTTCAACCAAAGTGGTATCACAATCTATATAAGAGTACTCATCACCATCTCGAGACACACATGATTTCGCAGTGATCTTCTTATCAACTATGAGATTGTATAAGTCAACAGCACTACGTATACAGTTTATATCCTCAATAGAAATATACCAACGCTCCCAAAAATGAAAACAAGAATCAGTAACCTTTGTGTCTTTAATAAAACTCAAATCTGCCATTATTTAAAAGAATCTTGATACTTGAAACTCGGATCTTTGAGTGGAAATTCAAGGTGAATGTTGAACGGCTTGATTAAATGGCTTGGTGAATGGCTTGAACAAATGGCTTGATGAATGGCTAGGTGAGTGGCTTGAAAGGCAAAGTGCTTAAAGAGCAAATGGCTTGAAGAGCAAACGGCTTGAAGCACTAAATGGCTTGAGGAGCAAACTGCTTGAACCCCCAAATATCTTGAAGTGCAAACGGCTTGAGATAACCAAATGGCTTGAAATGCAAACGGCTTGAAGCACCAAATGGCTTGAAACACCAAATGGCTTGAAGTACCGAATGGCTTGAAATGCAAATGGCTTGAAGCACCAAATGGCTTGAAGCACCAAATGGCTTGAAGTACTAAATGGCTTGAAATGCAAATGGCTTGAAGTACTAAATGGCTTGAAATGCAAATGGCTTGAAGCAACAAATGGCTTGAAGAAAATTACGATGAACAACGGCGATTCTAAACCTTCAAATCGATCTTGCAGATTCTAAACACAACGAAATAAAGTTTTTTCAATTCCAATCTCCAAATAAACACCACTTATCAAATAAAACTATCAATTTGAATTAAACACCAAAAATCAAGATGAATGCAAGCCCAATGACAATCTACGACTAGCAAACCCTAGTCGACTAAACAGACCTTTTGTCGAGCCAAACAAATCAAAAAGATTACCTTTAATTCACTCTATAGCTCTGATACCAATTGTAGGACTCAATTGTATCAAGTATCAATTGTAATATTGAAGCAATCAAGAATGAAGAACTCGGTTTTAGAATCAATCGATAGAGAGAGCCGAGAACTTGAAGTCTGTGAAACCTAATATGAATTGCTTGATTAGAATAGGGTTTGCAAAGTTGTACTTATACCCCTTGGGTATTTACATAATGTACCCTAAACTATTATTAATATCAAATAGCAACTAAACTATTAAATTTCACTAAAATATAAATGGACACAACTTTAAGTTCTAACACTGACATATTGGCTGCCTGTCTCACCAACTTACCCCAAGTCATAGCCATGAAATGCCATGAAAAAACTATTGAGAAAAGAGAGGCGAGTGTCTGCGCTGCTGTCCAACTTTTTGGTCAGACTACACAGTTAATGCATGCATAGCCTTCAAGATCGGGAATTCCCAGGACTAAATCCTGATGAGATGGAGTTTATTGACAGGTGGTGTGCTTATTTAAAACATCCCTTCCCTTGAAAATATTATCATCCTTCTAGTGTTAGGCATTTCAGAAAACAGATGTGAGATTGTCATTCAAAATTTGAAAATTTTAATTCTCAGTATATGTGTAGGATTTCAGAAAACAGTTGTAATAACACGCAAGATGCGGGGTCTGATTCCAATTATCCTTGTAATATGTGTAGTTTATTGTTTCCATTGTTGGAAGTGGTTGAAGACCATGTTTACTACCTCAGGTATTGTGTTGGTAATAAGGCCTAAGCAACTAATGCAAAATGATAATCTAAGCCGATATGTTTTGCATCTACAAGATGATATGGAGCTTGCTAAGAAGATAATGAAAAGCATTTCAAAATCTATGACATGCTTGATAGAAAGGGCTGAAAACCAATAGCCCTACAATCTTAGAAGCTTCTAGATAATCCACAGGTGTTGATGGAGTTGAGAAGTTTGACTGCCAACAAGTTTCATCTTTACTTTTAGAAGAAGTTATAGATTTCTGGAGCTTACCGCCTGTCCGCCTTGCCAATTATAACCTTGACAACCTTTGCTATCTCACTTTATAAAATTCTTAGCAACATAGTTGATAGGTTGGTGAGCAGTGTTGATGAAGGTCTTCAATATGTCACACTAGTGGAAGAAAGCCTCAATGTTGCCGGTGACCGTGTAAGCCTTCAACCGGTGGCTAAAACATTGTGGCATACATCTATAAAAAAAATTTGCTTAAAACCTATGCATTGAGTGCTGATAAACGATGCTATTTTTCTTATTTTATTTACGTGGCATACATCTATTTAAACCAAGATTTGGTGTGGTGTTGGGAGTGTTGTTCGAGTTTATTTACGCGTTACTCGTTATTTGTGCCAAGTTAATTGTGCGTTAAAAAAATTCAGCTTTAGCGTTTGCTTCTAATCAAGGTGAACAAGTATTAAGGCCCAAAGGCAGGTTGCTTTTCGACTAAACAACCATTTTAGCACAAAAAATGTGAACAAGGTATTTTATAAAAAAAAAATTGATACTAAGCTATAATTATTGTTTTCAAAAAAATTTAATAATCTAATTAGGTTATTTAGCATTTAAATATTCACTAAAGGCGCCCTAAAATTTTAACAATTTTTAAAACCTCGAAAATGTTCACTTTATGTGCTATGTTGACTATATATGTACACCGAACAATGTAACAGCCTCCATATTAACCTTTCTTTGATCTACAACAGGAAAGGGACACAATTTACCGTATTCACTCTCTAAGCATAAAATACAACCAAAAATTATCATAAATTTAAGAACAAATGGTATTATATTTCATTGTACAAGAGTACAAGACATTAACAAAGCATTAGTAGAGAGTAACCTCTGCTTATCATCTTCTTAAAGAGTAATAGAGAACATACTATTAGTCCAGTATATTTGGGAGGCTCGGCCAGCGGCCTAAAGTCTGTTAAAAAGGGGATAATAAATAGTGAAGGGGTAATACCATTAGTCCTATTTATTTCTTAACTTTTCATTATCTCCCACTTTCACAATGCCAGTTAGATCCTAAACTTTGTACTCTCCTTAAAGTACATCCAGATGTAAGTTTGTACGTGGGGTTCCAACTTAAAACCAATTGGTTATGAGAGGAGTAGCCCATGACCCTTATAAACTCGTTACAAAGTCACTCTTTCGTCCAATGTGGGACATTACTCAACACGCCCCCTCACGTGTGGCGTTCTTTTTTTCTCGCGCCTAACACGTGGATACTTATGGGTTACGTGGAGTGGGTGAACCTTGCTCTGATACCATGTAAGTTTGTGGGTTCCAACTGAAAACCAATTGGTTATGAGAGGAGTAGCCCAGGACCCTTATAAACTTGTTACAAAGTCACTCTTTCGTCCAATGTGGGACATTACTCAACACCAGATGCATGAGATATCTCTAGGAATAGAGAACAAGTGAAGCAATGATTGATCTCGTGGCCACTAGGAACTAATGAAAATGACATAATGGAGAATTCTTATTCTATTCCTAGTCAATTACTTCCCTTATGGTGACGGTATTAATAGAGAATATACTATAAGTCCAACGTCCCATACCCATATCTCAGAGGCCCGGCCCAACACGCCCAAGGTATGTTAAACAAGGGATGATATAAATAGTGAACGGAGGCAAGAAAGGAAGCATGTGGGGGGGGGGGGGGGGGGGGGGGCATGAAGAAACCATGGGACTGGCTGGTTCTTCTCCTTGAATATCAAAGTAAATTTATACACTCATTGAGAGTATCTTACCAAAATTATTTGGAAAATGATTTGTACACAAAAAGTTATTTCCACACACAAGAAATATGACTTTTATGCCCCAGTAATCATACTATCTTTTATTCTCATCTACATATCGATCAAGATCTATGTTGGTCAAAACAACCATAACTTGTTGTGTGTAGCAAAAACTTATTGCGTAGAAATCGTCTTCCAAAATAATTTAACAGATGAGATTTCAGTGTGCTGACGCAATAATGAGTCCATGGGAATGAAGCATAACCACCAAAAATGTTCCAGAGTTCTCCTACTTGAGCATCACTACCTAAATTCCATCCTCTGTACAAAAGAAAACAACTTCAAAAGTCTACAATTTTCTCAGTTCCCCTTCCTTTTATTATATTTAAAAAAAGAGCTAAAGGAAGACAAACATTAAGATATAACATTCATGGATGAGTGAACTCAATAAAAGATCCCGACAACCACCTTGTTCAATTGGAGTAAGAACAATTTGTATGACCAAACAAATATATGTCTAGGAAAGCATAAAACATACTGATTTAATGTTTTGGAGGAATCAGTATACCGCTACATATATACAGAAACCTTGATTTATAGATCCATTTTGAATGGTCAATTAACATAAAGATTGAGTAAGCAAATATTGGCATTATGGAGCATATATAATGGTATATTATAAGATAATAAGTGAGAATATTGAAAACAAACCGTACAACTTACTTAGTTTTTAAATTGTTACTGTTCCCAACTTACTTTTTCTTAAAGCTAGAAAAAGTTTCATTGAGTGGCCTAAATGATTTGATAAAAAGCTGTTTTGGAGGTCATTCACATTAAGTTGTATTCTTCTTTTGTTTAAGTCTTGAAATACAAACATTTTCTCAAGACAAACCCTGTGCTCTGCAAAATTTACACCATCTTCAAAATTCCTTATCAATCTCAACTATGAGTTCAAACTATGCAATTAAGTTTTTTCAGCTTACTGACGAATTATGGAGTTATCCCAACGTTTCACGGAATTTGATCAATTCCATCCAGAGTTACATTGATATACTATACGACGTCGATCTACAAGAGGAGTACAGTAAACCTATGCCATGGATTGGGATGTATATTGTGTTAGCTTCCCTCGTTTGCATCCTTGCAATGGTGGCTGATTTACTACATGGTTTAAAAAGCAGAAAACTATGGTTCCCTTGTAATTACTTCACACTGAATGCTGCTTCTCTCTCTGCCATAGCTGTTGCAATCAAGCTACCAATGGATCTAAATAATTCAATGCCAGGTGAGGTGGACCAGGCTGCGAAGCTTGGAAGCATGGCCTTCATGTGTATCATGATGGTTAATTCATTGCCTTCTCTAGCTAACATGGACAACAAGCAACTTATCGCGAACATGGTAGGCTTGGGTGTTTTGGTGATAACCTTGGTTGTAAATGTTTGTATTCAGATAAGCACGGGTGTGGTTTCCGACCAAAGACTTAAGAGATTCCTTGACCTATCATCACCTAGTTTTTCATATTCATTTATAGATCAAAATCAGTTATTTGCAACCATCTATGTTGCTATGTTAGTCGTGTTGCTAATAATACACACTTGTTCAGCTTTAGCGATTGTGGAGTCGAAGCGTATATTAGAATCAAAATATCAAGTGGCGCATCAAATAGCTTTAACGGACCAAGAACTTCAACAACCTGGAACATCAACTGTTGAGCAGCTAAAGCAACATATGAGTAAATACTGGATCATGGCAGGAACTGGCAGCCCCCAATTCATGACTGTTTGCTCCATTACAACTTCTGCTTCTGGGGTAATATCTGCTTTAAGCACTGTCTTAATCAGTATTATTATGCTTTCCACATTTAGAAAGTTATACATGTATTATTCGGATTATGAATGGTCAGTTCCAGTGATTTTCGTAACACAATCTATTGGAGTAACGCTAGGTACAATTGCGCCACTTTGTAGATGTTTTGCTCCCTTAAGCTTTAAGGTGTCCATAAAATGGATTTGGGACCATATCAAAGTGTTTAAAGTAGAGAGCTACTGGACTCAAAAACTATGTGATTTTAAACAGAGTAGCATAGCATTGCAGTTTCGTAGCCATAAATGGAAGATCGTCATTGAGGATTCAAAATTAATATTTCTCATCTTTTGTATAGAATTTCAGAAGACAGTAGTGGTAGCATGCAAGATGATAGCATTGATCCCTATCTTCTGTAGTGCCTTAGTTATTCTGCTGTTGAATAAGTCTGAGAACCAACCGCATAATAAAGACCTTACCCAATATGTTTTGTCATTTCAAGATGATATGGAGCCTGCAGAGAGAATAGTGAAACGAATTTTAAAGTCTATGAACCGCACAATCCAAAATGCAGAAAAGCAACAACCGACATATCTCAAGAATCTTCTAGAAATATCTAGAAAAGGAGTGGACAATGTTCCACCTTTAGTTTCAGAAGAATATCATGACTGCTGGAGCTTAGAGTTGGTAACCTTGACCACCATTGCTAGGTCTCTTCCTAACATTCCAGATAACGAAGTTCAGAACTTGCTTAAAAGTGTGAGTGAAGGTCTTAAATATGTGATACTAGTGGATGAATGCCTAAATGCTACTCATGAACATGTAGGTATTCAAAAGGCAGCTAAATTTTTGTGGCTAGAAGGTGAATGCCACAATAAATGGTTAGGCAAAAAGGTGAAAGACCTTGCTTCTCTGGTGAATACAGCAGGACAGATTCTTGAATGGTTCAAGGATGCATCTGAAAGTATTCTCACCGAGGCGAAATGTATCAACATTGAAAGCTCAAATGAGAGTACATTTTGTAGATTTATTTGTGCCAAAGCAATGTGTCGTATCACCCAAAGAATACTTCTTTCCTACCAAGACAACAGTGAAGAAGTCAGCAGTGAGAGACTGTTTGATAGATTATCATTAATGATCTCTGATACAATGTCTGCTTGTCTTACCAACTTACCCCGAGTCATAGAAATGAAATGCCAAACAAACGTGATGGAGAAAAGGGAGGCTAGTGTTCATGCTGCAGCCCAGCTTCTCGGTGAGACTACACAGATAATCAACATCCTTCAGGATCACGAACTTCCATGCTTAAGTTCAGAGACATGCAAATCTGAAGCAATCCTTTCCTTGGAAGAAATTGTTTCAGACCTCTAATTAATTAAAGATCGAGGTATGTTTATACGGACTTTTCATATAATTTCTTTTTTGGCGGAAAATAATGTCCATCATCTTCTATTTTCATGCTCTCCTTAGGTGCTTGGTTTTACACTACAGCATAAACTGCATAATTAAGCTAATTTAAGTTTTTGTGAGGAACACCCTGCTCTCAAAGTAATCCAGGATGAGAGGTGCTTAATTTATGCTCCTTCAAGAAGTTTGCACCATTAATAGCATTCAGAAATTATGCTGGTTATGTTTAATAAGCTAGCTTGTGAACTTCAACAAGTGCTTGTGACCAAACCCTTGGTTAATTTTTCTATTTCGCATGTAATATATTTGCTTGTATCAATGTGGTCGAACGTTTAAATTTATAATATGCATGGTTACGATCGATGTTGCAAGTCAAGAGGACAAGAGGCGCGACCATGACCTTAATCTCATCACGTACCTTTGTGATGTTTTATAATGTAAGTCGACATTTGCAAATACATAAAATAAAAAAACGTTCCTAGTACTTTAATGCATGACAATTTAGGTTAAGAAAGCGAAGTCTAGTACTTGTATTAGTAATTAAAGGGTTTGGTAAATATATAAATTACCAAAATAACTCAATTAATGACTCATTAATAGTGTTGCAAATATTTCTCGTAGTTCTTGTACGAAAAACAATTCTCATTTGAGAACCATTTTTATTGCGATAACCGTAAGAACCAATCTGAGCCGTTCAATTTTCCCTCCATTAATGTCATCATCCACCCATAAATTCATCTCATATATAGGCAAAAGTTCATAGGATAACTATTTTAACGCCATTAATTACTTATTAATTTGTGAGGCTTGATTTTCCTAAAATACCCCTCATTAATGAGACATTAATGGATCATTAATTAATGGGACCTTAAAAATTTTAGCCATTGATTAATTATAATCAATGGCTAAGATTAGTTCTCACAGTTCACGTACAAAAAATAGTTATTATTTTGATCCTCCCCTGTATCCTTTGTAAATAACATAAGTTTTGACATGTAATTAGTCATGAAAACTTGGTGTCAACCACTAGTACTTTTCATTGTTATCGTCCCAAGCATTTCAAATTAATTGCTATAACTTTTAGAACACAGAATAAGTAACAGTTTTACGATCAGTTAATTATAATTCTGGTGTCCCTGATTTGACTAAAATTACAAATTTTGTTCTCGAGTTAAAATTTTAGGGGCTTGGTTTCTTTTGACTCGAATTTTGTAATGTTGGTCTTTCCTTAACTTGAAATGACCAATAAAAGTGTATCCTTCTTTCAAGACCTTTGGCTAGGTCCATTTATATGCGTCCTATCCTCCAGAGGTGTGGATCTAGCCTAAACTCTCTCCTTCACTCCCCACTTCCTCACCCCTCGTCTCTCAATCACCTAGACACTCTTTGAATCTCACTTGAAGTTTCTCTTCTCCTCAACACCAAAAACCGGCCAAACTCGTCACCTCCGCTTAGGACCCTTGATCTAGGTCCGGGGTTAGCTACCATAGTGGGAGACGAACGACACGACGACTCAACTCCTTTCCCTTCCATGCACTCGTGCCTACTAAGCTATGTACGATCAACCAATATGCCCTTATCCTGTTAGTTTATTAATGATTGTATCTAACTTTTTATTATTTTAAATATTATTTAACATTTAATCTTTTTTTAGATAAAGAAAATCTCTAATGATATCAATTAAAGAATTATGTGTGCGTGTCTCTCTATTATCCACTTAGGCACCCATCCCTCTCTCTTTCTTTCTACTACTTCTCATTGGCAATTGACAATGCCTTCACCACCATCACTACCACCAACGCCATCACTTACTACCACCACCATCACCTCGTCACTTTGCTACTTGTCGATAGCACCACCCCTGTTAGGGTTTTAATGTCTCTACTTCGAACGGAAAAAGGCACACAGATCCCGGTGGGGTATTGATCCTTATGGTTCGACAACTATAGCTACCACCTTGTCTATTTGGATTTTGAGGACTATAGCCGCCCCACCACCGTTAACCAACACCTCTCTCTCTCTCTCTCTCTCTCTCTCTCTCTCTCTCTCTCTCATGGTAAATAGTCTATTAGGGACGAAGGGGTTTTTTGGTTTCTGATTAGGGAATTTAACCGTTACCATTCTTGAATTTTTGGATTTCAATCAAATGGGTTCCTTTTTATTCTCGTCTTGATCGACTTTTGATATGTTCTTGATTTTGGATGTTATAGTTCTCCTTATCATTAAATTTTTGTATGGAATTTACGTTGTTTGGTGGTGACTGGAGTTGGTGGAAAATACCAAGATGGTGGTCGGAGGTATGGAAGATGATGACGGTACATGCTTAGGAAACCATTTAAAGACTAGTAAATGAAAACTATTAATCTAGTAATTTTGGTTTAGTACACAAATTAGTAGTTAATAAAATTGGGTTGAGACGGATAAAAAAATTATAAGTGAGGGATCACTTACATAACTTTTACCATACCATAGGATTTAAAATGTAATTGAGTCTAATTTTAATTTATTCAAAGAAACAAACAAAATCAAATGGGTCACACTTATAGACGAAATCTCTAGAACAAGTGTATTAGTTTCATGATGTTAAGCTAAAGTTTCATGGTCATGTAGCCCAAGTGATGGATGGAATCCTAAAAGCTAACCATTTCTCTTTTTCTCTTTTTCTTTTTTTGCTTTGTTTGTCAATCTGCAACTTTAAATGGAAAGTTGTGGCTCTAAATTTCAGTAGTACCAATCTTACTAAAGGTTTTTACTTAATTTTCTGCTTAATTAGTCAAGTCTACTGATAGATTTGATAAAGTGATGAATGAAGAGTGGATTATATTTCATATGTATTACTTAATAAGTAGGATAATTAATTAACCAAATGAGATATTGTGAGCAACACGAAATGAGAGGTTTCGTGCGTTTAGGAATTTCTTTTTCTTCCCGTTTCGCATTTTGGTTTTCTGTAAAATGAAACTTTTTATTTTATAGGAAACTATTTGAATCAAGAACACATTAGAAAATGTGGATACAGTTCAAGATAAACACAATACCAAGATATAACATGGTTCGATCATCAGGGTCACGACCTACGTCCATAAACAGGAACCAGAAACTTCTTAATTATGACTGAAATGTTTACAAGCAGGGTCGACCCTCGACCTGGGCCACTAGGATAACCGCCAAAGCCCAAAAAATTCGAGGCCCACTATTTAAAATTTATATATGTTCAACCTATTGTAAATGATAAAATAGCCCATAAAAGAATAAAATGAGCCCAGATAATGTGGAATAGGAGGGGCAATGAAATACTCAAATACACGTTTGCATTGCCGCTTTGGAATCTGGAAATGGGCAGTGGCCGATCGTTGGATGGTTGGTTTCGGATGCAATTGAGACTTCTCGAGTACGGAATGAATGAGGAGTTGAGAACGATCGAAATTTCTAGGGCTTATCCTTTTGAACACGTAAGTTCTTTAACTTTTATACATGATTCTGATTTTTATGTAAATTATAAAAGTGCATCATAATTATCGAATGCAACCATTGTCAAAGTGGTCATTTTAATTTTGGAAGTCGAGAATTGCTCTGTTTGATTAACGTTCCAGCTTCTTGGCCAAGGCAGATGTGGAGACACTATCACTATCAGAACATGTATATTTCAATAAACGTCCTTTTGGATTTCAAGTAGCATTTGCTCGATATATTACATTTTATGCCTTGTTTTCTGGTTTACTTTAGTTGTATGGTCATTGCATTGCTACTTGTTAATAGAAATTCTGATAAGTTATTTTCTTATGAGAGCCCATATGATTCTGGCCTTGATTCTTACTGCAGTTTTGGTCTTCTTCCTCTACAGTTTTTTTTTTATTTCCTCTTTTTGTTAACCCAAATATCAATACCATTAATACCAAGCAAGATACAAAACAAGTTGTCTGTTGTTAATGAGTTCATGAATCATAATGCTTGGACATGGTATCTTGTCATAGTTGCTTTCCTAGGACTGGGTATGCTTGAACTTGATGTTTAATTATTTACATATCTACAGACTGGGTAGAAGGTTCTTGATGTTAATAAGAGTGATTTTTGAACAGTTTAGACATTTAGCCTTTTATTTGGTAACTTCCAAGGTTCGACTTTAAGTAGATGTTCATGGTGCTTATGCTATATTAGTTATAATAATTATAGTGATCCTTGAAAAACATTTATGGTTTTCTACTCTTTTTATAGCCACAATGGGCTGGACATTGAAGCTCGGGAACTTCTTCTTGGCCGAACAACTACCAATTAATCTCTAAACAAGTATGATTCTTTCCTTCTCTTTGCAATGAACAATCATTTTCATATCGACGTCTATTGTGTAACTGATAGAATTTGACTGTTTTGTTTTTGTATATTGTAATATATTTAGGGGCCCCTTTTCTATTATTGCCCTGGGCCCCTAAAATGTTCAGGCCGGCCTTGTTTACATGCTGTCACCCTAAGGCGAATATGAACAACAAAGGTTGAATAACAGAGACCCTAGTTACGATATTTATAACTAACTAATTAGTTTTAAACCTTAACTAATTCAAAAATGGGCCGACACAAAACACACGAGGACTAAAAACATTCGGGCACCAAATCTTGCGCTTCACGCCCCATCGAGAAAATCCCCTAAGAAACCCTTTCATCAATGTCTTCTCCTCGTGGACTCCTACTCCACGCCGAGCGAGCACCATTACTAGCCTTGTTTTTCCAGTTTCATAAACCATTATACTGCTAATTCAAGTCATTCTTATCATAATGAAGAATCATTTTGATGAAACGGTTCGTATGAGGTATTTCTCAATGGTCGAAGGGCGTTGGACCAAGGCCCGTGACTTGAATTTTCTTCAACCAAGAATAACAAAAGAACCGTTTCTTCCAATTGCCGCCATTGTCTGTTGTACGACCACAAACTCATGTATGTGATGTGATTTCGTCAACAACGTACCGCATTCAATGTCTGAAGTTGTTGCCATCACCTTCGACTATGTAGTCTAATCCGCTGCCCAATGTCCACCACCTGATACACGTTTAGGTCATCAAAATATATCCATATTTATACATTCTTATGTTGTATGTATCTATTTTATAATATGTCATGAACTTTCAAAAGTTACCATCTAGGGTATCCAAAAACAATATGATATCGCCATATTTAGATATACATTTTAAGCGATATCTGTTTTATTTTAACGTGATATTGCTCTTAAATAAGATACTTAATATCTTTAATTGTTGGTTTTCAGGTTAAAAAGGCTGGTTATGAAAAGTTTTGAGGAAAGAAAACTAAAGAAATGAGAAAAGTTGACTTCTCCGACACACCTCCACTGTTTTGATCATATCTCATTCATACGAACTCGGATTGAGGCAATTGAAGTGGTTACATAAACTAGACTCAGAGGGTTAAAAATCTCAAATTTTGATTATATTTTAAAAGAAGTTGGATTACGCGATAAGTCTTCCTAACGCGTCCGTGCATCCGGCACAACTCGTCCGTTAGAAATATCCAATCTTATTTAATCAAACTTCCAGCTTGGTTGGGGTCAACTCTATTCGACTTTTCCTACATGTGAACTCTAAGAACATCCCTAAAACGCCTCAAGACAGATTGGAGCATTAAACTTGAAGATCAAGGCTTTTATAGAAAAGATTCAAGGCTTTCATCATACTTTCATACCGGTTTTTCGTAATTTACTCTATGTTTATGTTTCTAAACGATTCTAGTACTTTTATTATGATAATCATGAGTTAGATCTTTTGTTTTCCTCCCTAGAGGAGTTGAACCTTTGTAAAGTTGTTTGATTTCAATGAATTAGGATGTTCAATCTCATATATTTGTCTTGTAAAGCTTAACCAAAGATCCACATGCGTTAACGATTCCGTTTTTTCGTGTTTAGAATATGAGTTTTCATAAATTAGAGGACCAATATATTTATATAAGCTGAATCATGAAAATAAGATTATTAGTGATTTATGTAGCTTGTTTTAGTCTGAGTCTAATTATGTAAATCGAATCTTGACTCGGGCTACCGAGTGGTTTGAAAATAGAAAAACAAGACACGTCAGGATGTTCAAACGTGACGCGTCGATATGGATGAGGTCTAACTATCGGATGAACTATACGGAACGTGATGTGTCCAAAGGGGAAACAAGACATGTCTTTTGCGGAAATCTAATACTATTTAAACACTTGTTCTAATCTGAAAAAGAGTTAACAACCATTCTTAGCCGACCTTAGGGTTTCTAGAGACCTACATTCGGAGTTATAGACTGAAGTTTGGCTTGGAGCTTGAGATTTGGAGTTGGGAAGTGAATATTTGAAGGTTGCATCATAGATCTACATTTGGTTAGCTATTACACTCATGTTTAGCTTACTTTCGATGAATTTTAGTTGTTGTAATCTTCTACTTATGGGTTAAAACTATGTAATCTCTGTTTAAACATGATGAACCGTTGATAATTAGTTTGATTTCAATGAGTTGGATAAAATGGAATGATATATTTGTTATGTTTAGCTTTTTCTTCCTTCGTGTTAAAGTTTCTAACTTTACACCTATTGCTAAGTTTTTCATAGTTGGTACGACAATTCTGATTATAAATGCTTTAATAATTAGTTACTATGACCATTAGGATTCATGAATAGTGATGGACCAAATCATAGGATTAGAGTATAAAGAATGAAACTTTGATATGCTTGCAATTACATGTGATGGTTATTCAATGTTAATTGATTTATTTTGTGACCAATACAATCAATAGATTAAGTCTAACACAACATGAATTAGTCGACCAATTATAGGAATATATAAAGCCATGAACATTTGATTAATATTTCTATAATTATATGGGTAGTGAATCCGATAATGTAATCTAGCAATATTAGGAATCGGTATATGATTACATATTGATACATTGCACTTTCATTAAAATCTACTAAATTGAAAAGAATATTTAGGAATCGATGTATGTAATCTAACAATATTAGAAATCGGTATATGCTTTATTGCTTTTCTAGACCTTAAATCATTGTTTCTGATAGGATTTGTATGCATAACCATCGAACCCTGATGACACGACTAATGTCATAAGACACTCAAGGGTCACACATGTGAGGGTACGTAATTTAAGAAGTTCATTCACACTTTGGGATATAGGTATTATGACAATTAGTCATAAACCAGTATAGAGAGTTATAAATAACCAAGTATAATTAATTAACAAGTATGTATATATTTATTAGTTAATAAATATATATTGTTAATTATTGGCATTAGGATTAATATCTTGGATATTATCTTAAAAGGGTTATTGTTAATTGTTATTATTAAAGGAAATAATATATATATATATATATATATATATATTTCGGCCCAAGAAAAGAAAATATATATTATTATGTATTTTATATTAATAATAAGGTTTAAATCAAGTTACCTATTTAAATGATAACTAGATAAGTTATCTATAAATATGAGATTTAAACAACCAATTTAAGGTTAACCTTTTAGTTAACATTAAACAAAAATCTCTCTCCCCTCTCTCCCTTGAAGTCGACGGCCGAAACCCTAAGGCAAGTGGTTAGTCGATTTTGGTGTTCAAAGTATCAACAAGATCAAGAACAAGAAGTGTGATCAAGTCTTTCTAGCAGATTCTTGGTGTACCTCATTACGGGTGGACTTACATTGAGCAATCCAAGGTATAAACTTCATCTCATAAATATGTTCTTGATAGCTATGGAGAAATCGATGGACATGTGTGTGGATACACACATATCAATTTCCAGGTTTGCATGTAGGATTGGTTGTTTACTTTGTTTTAAGTTTAATCTAATCCTGATTGATATGGTTGTGATGATTTTCGATGGTAACTATATATACACACTTATATGTATCGAAATCTGTATATACCATATACACACTTGTGATAAACTAAGATCATTAATCCTCTAGGGTTTTGAGGATTAAGTTTATTATTTTCTTTCAGCTTTATAAATAATAACTGATTATATTTGTTCAATTCTGAGTTGGTTCAAACCAGTTTGGTTGTGAATCAGGATAACTCAAGTATGTATTGTGACCTGTAAAACCCAACAGTTTCTTGAATTCTTAGGGGTGTTTGTTTCAAGTATTGTTTTTTATAGGATTTGCATTTATAATGGGATTTGCATTTGGTGGGTTTTGTATTTTGTGGGATTTAAAATCCAATCTGGTGTTTGGTTCAAATTTCTTAGGTGGGATTTCCACCACCGCTTAACTCCATCAACACCACCTGCAACCTTCATTGCCACCACCAACCACCTCATCTGCTAGGGTTTATGTCCACGGCGAACGGCTGGCGGAGAACAGTCAATGCGAGCGGTGAACGATGAAGGCTAAGGTGAGCGACGAACATTGACTAGGAAAGACGACAAACGGCGAAGGCGAGCGGCATGTCGACTTGGAAATACAACGAACGGCGAAGCCAAGCGGCGAACGACGAAGGCGAAGGCGAGCGACCACTAGGGTTTCTCTTGACGAAGGAAGGGGTCAACGGCAACGGCAAACGGGTCCTATCGCCAAGGTTTTCTAGTAGCGAAGGAAGTGGTCAACGGCGACGGTGATGGTCAACGTCGAAAGCGAAGCGACGGTGAAAGCGGTGATGGTTCGCCGGAATTTGAGCCGGAAGGTCACCGGAGAGAATACTCATATGCGGGTTTTCAAAATACCAAGGGTGAAGGGATTGGAGAATCCGTCATCTAAGATATTTTAAAGAATCCTAGGATTTGAAATCCCGCCTCATTTTTACAAATCAAACACCACATGTGGAGGGATTTGAAATCTCAATCCATGAAATCTCCCCAATGACACCAACCAAACAACCCCTTAATTAGGATTAAAGTTAGGAACTTGATTGCTTTAGGTTGAGATAGGTCATAAAAATTACTCTTTTATTTGCTTTTAGTTGTTTTTATTAGTTTAGTATTTAACTAGTAGAGTTATATTCAAAATCATACTCGTTTTCCAAGTGTTCGACAGTCGTACTTATTTAACTATACTATAATACGACTAGGTTCTCTTGTCTATTTGTGTTGTAGTTGTGCTTAAATATTTCGGATTCTATTTAGTTAAAAATTTTCCAACGTCCTATTTAAATTCATGGTAATCCATCCCAAATCTATCGCTAATTTACAACATATAATTTCCATTGTTAAATTCCATTAGGCCCTTGAAAACCCAAACGATGAAACATCCAATCTATACAAGCAACAAAGGAGGTTCTTGCTACAAGAAGATTTGGAAAAGAGTGATGATATATTGGTCTAATAAATCAACTTAAACGTATGTTTAATCAATTCAATGTTTGACGTGTATATACTTTCTCTGTCCTAATCTTCACCTTATTTGATTTTACCACTTCTCATTATCCCTTTATTAACCACATTTTTAGACACAAAATTTAGATTCACAAATCATTCTCGTTTGATAAAACATTGACCAATTCTCCTAACTTGTGGAAACAATATAGTCGCGCGCGCTCCAACAACTGCAAGTTGAGCAACAGGAAGAAAGGCAATAACCTGAAGAAAAGAGATACGACAATGTGTGGAATCGAATTGATAACGCATAAATACGAATATACTATATATAGGCAACAAGCTAATTAATGCTCCAAGATATTAATGTAACCGCCCGCCATTTGATGCAACGCGCATGATCTAGACATTGTATTAAGCTTAAGGATGAGATTACGAGAAAGTATATATGAATTAGTTTTAAGTATATATAGTTATCTTTGTTTCTAGTGTAATTTTTATGTATATAATGTAATTTTATCTTGGAACTTTTGAAAAAATCCCAAGCGTTCGACCAAATACAAATTCAAACAAGGTGGCCGGCTGGTAGTCGTCTACAAAGATTTAAAAGGAAATAGCCAAAGAAATTGAATCTTTGTTTTCCGTGGAAATTGAAGTGGCTGGAAATTAAATTTGGCCTGTCATACAACTCTAACTTGTCTGGACACTGTCACCAATTTTCTAATGTCTCTTTGAAGATAACTTCTACCCCCTATATTTATTATGTTTTTGGCATATCACCATTCATTCTTTTCTTCAAATTAACATAATAAGTATGGATCCAGTTGTGCTAACTTACCAATCAAATGAAGAAGACGGATACAGCAAACCAATGCCATGGATTGGGATGTATATCGCATTCGCTTCCTTGTTTTGCGTCCTTGCAATAGTGGCTGATTTATTACATGGTTTCCGGCACCAAAAACTATGGTTCCCCTGCAGGTATTTTACTCTGAATGCTGCTTCTATCACTGTCATAGCTATTGCAATGAAGCTGCCGATGGATCTAAATAATTCAATGCCTGGTTATGTGGACCAAGCTACAAAGCTTGGAAGCATGGCATTTATGTGCACTATGATGGCTAATTTCTTGCCTTCTCTAGCAACTATGGACAACAAGGAACTTCTTACAAATGTCATTGCTTTGGGTGTTCTTGTAATCACCTTGGTTGTGAATGTTTGCATTGAAATAAATACTGGGGTCATTTTCAGCTATGTTGGATTCTCAGCAATGATTTATGTGGCTACATTACTCTTGTTGCTCATAATACATATGTGTTCGGCTTTAACAATTTTAAAGTCCAAACAGATATTAGAATCGAAATACCAAGCAGGACATGAAACAGCTTTGAAAGACCTAGAGCTGCTACAATCAAGAAGACTGACTTTTGAGAAGCTAAAGCAGCATATAACCAACCATTGGATCATGGCAGGAACCAGCAGCCCTCAGTTCATCACAGTTTGCTCTGCTACAAGCTCAGCTTCTGGGGTACTTTGTGCCTTAAGCACTGCTATGCATCTTTTTGTTTTTTCTGAAATATGGTACAATCCCTATGATTGTTACTCGGATTATAAGTGGTCAATGTTGGTGATTTACATGATACAATCTGTTGGAGTCATGTTGGGTACAATTGCCCCAATTTTCAGATGTTTTGCAGACTTGAGCTTTAAGTTATCCATAAAATGGATTTTGAACCATATCAAGTTCTTTAAAGTGGAGAGTTATTGGACTCGGAAGTTGTATGATTGGAAACAGAGTAGCATACCTTTCTCCGTTAGTAACCGCAAAATCAAGATGGTCATCCACAATTTAAAAATCTCTATTCTAAGCTTTTGTGTAGGATTTCAGAAGACAGTTGTCGTATCATGTAAGATGATAGCAGTGATCCCGCTTTTCATTGTCATATGTATCTTGTGTTGTATACATTTTTTGAAGTGGATAAAGGCCATGTTCAATGCCTCGATTTTTGTCTTGGAAAAAACTCCGGAGCAACTAGAAAATAATCAAGATTGTAGGCGGTATATTGTGCAACTTCAAGATGATATGGAGGTTGCTGAAAGAACAGTGAAAGGCATTACAAAATCTATGAATCGCTTGATCCTAAAAGCTGAAAAGCAACAACCCAAAAAACTTATTAAGCTTCTTGAGGAATCTACCTCCAGGGGTTTTGAAGGAGTGGGAAAGTATGATAACCATCATGTTCCATCTTTAACTACACAAGAATATCTCGATTGTTGGAGCTTAGCATTGGTAACCCTGACAACAATCACCATTTCTCTTCCAAACATCCAAAAGAACATAGTTGATAGGTTGATGGGTAGTGTGAGTGAAGGTTTTGCATATGTCACACTTGTGGAAGAAAGCATCAGTGTCACCGATGAATATGCAAGTATTCAAAAGGCAGCTAAAATGGTGTGGCTAGAAGTTGAAGTCTACAATGCATGGTTAGGAAACAAGCTAAGAAGCCTTGATCATCGTTTGAATACAGCAGAATTGATCTTGCAGTGGTTCAAGGATACGGCTAAAAAAATGGTCACTGAGGTGGAAAGCACGAATATTTTTCAAAGCTCAAATGATAATTCCAACTACATGTGTATTTGCGCTAACTCAATGTATCGTATCAGCGAATCAATCCTGCTTTCCTACCACAGCAACATTGAGCCAGTTAGCAAGAGGAACTATTCACGCTATTATCATCAATGATATCTGACATAATGACTGCTTGTCTTACTGAAGAAATTATGAACACAACCCAAGCAACGATACGATTAATCTCAATTAATCAAGAGTTTATCAACATCCACACTCGATCTCAACACAACTGATCACCACAGCTACTCTGGTGTGATCCTATTATCTAACTTGATAATAGTTTTACAAAACAGAAACAAGAACGAGATCAAGCTCACAAATAACCAAGAACAAAGACTTGGAATGAGAGACTATCAGAGCTCAGGAAGAAAATGACCGAATGCTCTGCTCACAGGAACCCAAAAAGACCTTTAACAAAGAGGATCATCAAGTTGACACATCCAGCCCCTCAACTTCTGAACAACAGCAAAAACAACCCAACACCAACTGAAACAGAAATATAACAACATTAGTCCCTGTGCAACTAACTCAGATATAGATTATACTTTTAACATCCCCCCTTAATCTATATCTGATATAGGTTAACCATACCAAGACGACTAACAAGACTATGGTGCTGAACTGTATCCAACCCCTTGGTGAGGATATCTGCAATTTGATCTGCAGAATCCACTTTAAAAGTTTTAATAACACCTTTTAAAATCTTCTCCCTTACAAAATGTAAATCAATTTCAAGGTGTTTAGTTCTTTCATGAAACACGGGATTGGCTGCAATTTTAAGAGCAGAATTACTATCGCAAAACAAAGACACTGGTAAAAGATTGTTATAACCCAAATCTTTTAACATTTTTAAAATCCAAATTATTTCACTAGTAACAGAAGCAAGAGCCCTATACTCTGCCTCACTGGACGATTTAGAAACTGTACTTTGTTTTTTGCTTTTCCAGGAAATCAGATTGTTATTTATAAATACACAATATCCAGTAACTGATTTCCTAGTAACAACACATTTAGCCCAATCAGCATCAGAGTAGGCTTTAAGAAACATACCAGAGGTCTTCGCAAAATGAATTCCCAAACCTGGAGACCCTTTAAGATACCTCAATATCTTAAATGCAGACCTGAGATGAGACTGTAAAGGAGCATGCATAAATTGGCTTAAACAATGGACAGCATAAGAGATATCTGGCCTTGTATTAGTCAAGTAAATCAACTTTCCCATAAGTTTTTGATACTCAACTATATTGTCAAGCAAAGGATCACGATCAGAAACTTCATCAGAAACAGATAACTTAGAAACCATGGGAGTTTTAGAAGGCTTACAAGCCAACATCCCATAATCACTAAGTAAATCAAGAACATATTTCCTCTGATTTAAACACACACCTTTATCAGTGTCAATCACTTCAATTCCAAGAAAATATTTAAGGTGTCCCAAATCTTTAATCATAAACTTTGTTCTCAAAAAACCTTTAAACTTTTCAATTCCATTAACATCATTACCAGTGACAATAATGTCATCAACATAAACTAACAAAGCAAGAAACACACCACTTTCAGACTTAGTGAACAAAGAATAATCAGATTTGCTTTGACTAAAGCCATTTTCAATTAAAGCACTAGTCAACTTTGTGTTCCATTGCCTAGGTGCTTGTTTTAACCCATACAAAGATTTCTTAAGCCTACAAACTTTATTTGATTCCATCTCATAATAACCTTGAGGAGGTTTCATAAAGACAACCTCATCAAGATCACCATATAAAAAAGCATTATCAATATCAAGCTGAAACATAGGCCAATTATTCATTACTGCTATATTTATTAAACAACGAACAGTAACCATTTTAACAACAGGAGAAAACGTCTCCTCATAATCAATTCCTTCTCTCTGATGACACCCTAAAGCAACCAACCTGGCTTTATATCTCTCAATCTCCCCATTAGACTTATATTTAATTTTCCAAATCCACTTACTTCTGATGGCTTTTCTATCTTCAGGTAAATCTACTATTTCCCAAGTATCATTTCTAATTAAAGCTTCCATTTCTTTGTTCATAGCATCTATCCAATGAGGATATTTAGAAGCATCCTCAAAGGACTTTGGTTCATGACTTTTGTTCAACTCAGTAACAAAACAACGATTTAAATCACTAAGATTAGCATAACCAACAAATTTTTCAATACCATATTTAACTTTAGAATCTATAATAAAATCATTATAGTTTCTAGGAAAAACAGGTTGTCTGGAAGACCTTCTAACAGTTTGACTACCCTGAGAATTAATCATAGGATCAACCTCCTCAACACCCTCAGAAACCAAATTTTCTTCAAGTGTGGCCGCCTCCTCATCATGAGTGGTATGAATGGGATGTTGATCATCAGTATCAACACCTGAATGAGTAAATGGAACCTCACTACCATTCTCACCAGAAACATGAGAGTGACTACTATCACTGTGACTACTAGAGTCATTATTCAGCCCAGGGTCAATCATTTTATCATCATTGGGTAACTCAGGGTAATCAAGGTCAAAAAAATTCAAGAAGTTAACATCTTGCACACTAACAACTTCAGGATTCTTAACAGTAGAATCCTTAAACGGAAAAACCGTTTCAAAAAACTTAACATCTCTTGAATATATGAACTGCTTTTTATCAAGACTGTACAACTTATATCCTTTTTTAACACTAGAGTACCCCATCATCACACACTTCTCAGATCTAGTACCAAACTTATCATGATTGTTGAGAACAGTGGCAAAACACAAACATCCAAAGACCCTAAGATTGGACAGATTAGGTTTAGTATTATAGATCATTTCAAAAGGTGATTTCCCATTTAGCACAGAAGAAGGCAATCTGTTAATAAGAAAAGTAGCAGTTAGAACACAATCAGTCCAAAATCTCAGAGGAATTCCCCCCTGAAAAAGAAGAGATCTAGCAACATTTAACAAATGTCTATGTTTTCTTTCAGCTACCCCATTCTGCTGAGGTGAATAAGCACAAGAGGTCTGGTGTAATATACCCTTTTCAACACACAACTTCATAACGGTTTGATTAACAAATTCAGTACCATTGTCACTTCTAAAAACTTTAATTTTCTTTTCAAACTGACTTTCAATCAGATTGTAAAATAAAGTTATATAGAAAGACACTTCATCTTTTGTTTTTATCAGGTAAACCCACACAGCCCTAGTGTAATCATCCACAACAGTCAAAAAATATCTATAACCTTCATGACTAGAAACTTTATAGGGCCCCCACAAGTCCAAGTGAACAAGGTCACCTAGAGAAGAACTAACATGATCACTTAATGGAAAAGGCTCTCTAGTCTGCTTTGCCCTCTGACAAACTTCACAATAATCACACTGTTTTGTGTTATCAATTTTAAGATCAGGTTTAAGAACATCTAAGACAGGATCAGAAGGATGACCTAACCTACAATGCCAATCATGCTGAGACAAACAAGAATAAACCAAATTATTTGTTTCATTACAACTCATACCTTCACAATCTAAGTAATATAATCCTCCACACTGATTACCAATCCCCAGAATAGTTTTTTGACTCAAATCCTGGTTCAACAAATAACATCTACTCTCATCAAAAGCAATAAACACTTTATTATCCTTGGAAAGTTTATGAACAGAAATAAGAGTAACACAATACTCAGGTACAACAAGAACATCATATAAAACCAATCCATTTCCCAAATTAAGATTACCAATCTTGGTTATAAAAGTTTCAGTTCCATTAGGATGTCCAACCTTAATTTTTAAATGTGAAACATCAAAAACATTGTAAAGACCTTTATCACTACCAGTCATATGTTGATTAGCCCCTGAATCAACAATTTTCATAGACTTAACAAGTTTAGAAGTCAAATTAGAATTAGAACAAAAAAACTTGTTAAAATTGTCATTGAACACCTTACTATGGTTGAACACGGTACCTGCCATATTAGACTTCACATTGTTGCCAGAAGCAGTATTCTCCTTGATAAGAGAAATTAAAGTAGACAGTTGTTCATCTGTAAAACCAGAGGAAGCATTCGAAACAGAACCAGAATTATTAGACACAGATTTTCCCTTTTGAGTTTGACCAACTTTTTTCTTTCCAAAATCAGCAGGATATCCAATTAGTTTAAAACATCTATCCACAGTATGACCATTGAAGCCACAATGCTCACAAACCAACACAGAATGTAACACCCCAAAATGGGGCCTAGTGGTAAAGTGTAGTACATGTAGCTTTAACAGTTGTACGTTGACTTTAATTGGTGTTTTGTTGCTAACTGTAGTATAAATGTTGCTAAATGGTGTCTTAAATGTGAATTGGTGTTTTAAACATGAATTGGTGCGAATTGGTGCTAATTGGTGTTAAATGGTGTTAACTGGTGTTAAATGTGGATAAAAATGTAGTATTATGAAAAGTGTCATAAGTTGACCATGTTGACAAATAGTTGAACGGTTTTGGATAATGGTTCCAAAAATATCTCCGTTAGTTGAAACGGATAACCCTAAGTTGAGTTTTAAGTTGAATAGGAGAACGAAATACCCGAGACGGGGTATTAGGCACATAAGTCGGCCTATAGACTCTTTCTTCTTTATTGGATAAGCTTTAAACACACATACACACACTACAAACACATACGTACGTACGTGAACACCCCACACACACACACTTGAAGAAATTGAAAGAGAAATCAAGAGGGAAGATCTTTTGTTGCTGATTTCAGTTGAATCCAAGTCTAGAATCTGTTTTATATCATCATCTTGTAAGTTTTCTTGATCGAAAACCTAGTTCTTCATGTTCTTGTGTGTGTGGTGTCAAAGTGAAGATTTAGAAGTGTTTTGATGTTGTTCTTGTGTCCAAATCATGTTAGTAAGTTAGTATATATGTTAGAAATGTTGTATAAACACTTGAATATGGATTCAAGTTGGATTTTGAGTCAAAAACTCGTAAAACAGCGTCTGTTTACGAACAGAGCAAGAACACACTGTGAATATGGTTCCTACGGGCGTAGTATGATGTTACTACGGCCGTAGGGTGTTGTTTATGTTACTGCGGTCGTAGGAAATGGTTGCTACGGCCGTAGGATTGAAATTATGAGGATTGCCACCTACGGGTGATGGAAACAAGACTACGGGCGTAGGAAATGGTTACTACGGCCGTAGGCCATGGTTCTTTGGCAAGAACTCCTACGGGCGTAGTGCATATGTACTGCGGCCGTAGTTCGTGTTGGATGGTTGTCCTGCGGGCGTAGGAACATGTTCCTGCGGCCGTAGGAGGCTGTCAGAAGCCATGTTGATCTTTTGTTGAGACAGTTGTTAGTGTTGTCTGTTGTAGTGTGTACTAAGGGGTGTTTGTCCATGTTTATTGGTGTTAGGTGACTCGGACGATTCTGTGTGCTCTTGGGATTCCCGATTGCATATCTGCCTCTTGTAGTTTCGAGGTGAGTACCGGTTTCCCATGAGTCTCAGTAGGTAAGTTATCTGTAGTACATGTTGACACATGATTGGTGTATTGATACGTGGAAATGGAGGTATGTTATGATAAAGTTGTACAAGCATGCTTAGTATTATTATTGTTGATATGAAAGATATTGTTGTGATTATATGCGCGCATGAACTGGATCCTTATTGGATCAACTAGTTGTTTATGAAGTTTTGTCCGGACACTGAATTGGAGAACACGGAGGTCAGTCAGGTAGACGGGTGTCAATACTTGGCTGGGTTCTCGGGTAGACGGGAGTTAGTACCCGGGCATTAACGGTACTCAAGTAGTATACGCTTGGGTGATGGTCCTGCAGGCCGCCGTTCCTCTAAGGAGTAAGGTTCCTTGATAGATGGGAACCAACATGATAGATAATTGGCGTAATATGTGGAATGCTTTTGGGTTGTTGAGCGGGGTTAGCTCCCCTGCAACATACGACTACTGCTGACACGTTTGTCACGTCACAATATGATAGGATAGCCTTGTGTGCTGTTCTGATACATGATAGCCTGCTTATTGTTGCTTATGTGTAATTGGTGCTCACTAGCTAGTTGTAGCTAACGGTGCAGGATTTACCTTTTTCGCAGGTTGATGCTAGAGGCCTGGTGAGGCGGGTACCGATGGTAGCTTTTGTTGTATATACCTTTTGGAAAACACGTTGTTGTTTTTGGATCCGATGGTCGGTAACTAGTTGGTAACGCTTGTAGCTTTGAACTTGGCTAACCTTTTTGTTGTAATTAATTAGCCGAGTCAAACTGGTTGTTTTTGTAAATGGTGTTTATTTCCGCTGCAACACTTTTGATAATCGATGTTTAAAAAGTTTAAATTAACTCTAAAAATAAGCTCGTTAGGGGTGGCGTTACAAGTAGGTATCAGAGCCTAAGTTTGAGGAATTGGGTACTCGTTGAAGTATTCAATCTCAAGCTCGGGCCTGACCATCGTTAAGTGTTCCTATAGGGGTAACTGGGGTTGAGTTGAGTGATATGTGGCTGTCTTATGTGATAGATTAACTGTAGTATTTGTACGTGGTGAATAAATGGTGTACTAACTGTGGTCTACGTGTAAATATTTAGTTGAGTAGAAATGGCCGAACGTAAAGCTACGACAGAAGAGGCTCTCAAACGAATGGAGGACGAGGCCTCAAGTGAACGACGGGAAGCTGAGGACGAGGTTTCTCAGCATAATGTGGAACCGCCAAGACATGATCAAGAGCAGGCGGCATATGTTAGACTGTTAGAGGAGGAGCTCCGATTGACGAGGGAGTTGTTGCAAAATGCTTTGGCAGTGAAGAAGTCAAAGAAGTGCTCTTACAAGAAGTTCTTGTCTTGCGAGCCGAAGGTTTATGAGGGTAGTGATAATCCCTCTGAGACTATTCGTTGGTTACGTGAGACGGATCAGGTGTTCGAAGCTTGTGAATGTGAACGTGAGCTTCGCGTCAGATATGTTGTTCAGAGGTTGAAAGGGCCAGCACTGGATTGGTGGGATACAGTTAAAGATACGTTGAGGCCAGAGGTGATTGATGCTCTGACTTGGGAGCAGTTTTCTGAGAAATTAAAGGCGAAGTATTGTACAGATTATGATCTGGAGCGACTGGAGAACGAGTTTAATGGTCTCCTTAAGGGGGATAAGCCTGTTGAGGACCTTATTCATGCTTTTACGGATAAGGTTAGATTCATACCGCATTTGGTGACTGATGAGAAAGCCAAGATGCGGAAGTTTGTAAACATGTTGCCACTTGATTTTCGCGCTCATGTTAGAGCTGCGGCTACTTTGGATCGGGCGTTTGAGATAGCCCGACAGATTGATGGGGATAGACGCCAGGGAAAGGGGGATCATGCTGCTGAGGGTCAGAAAAGGAAGTTTCAGCAGTTCTCAAAATCTGTTACTTCCAAGGGGCAGTCGTCGACTGAGGGAAAGCCTGGTTCTTCGAAGAAGGCTAAGTTTGAGGGTTCGTGGTGCTCTCTGTGTCGCACCTACCATGCTGGTGATTGTTCAAAGGCCACTACTCGTTGTTTTAGGTGTGGTCAGAAAGGGCACTCGGTGAATGAGTGCGAGTTTAAAGAAAACGTCTGCTACAAGTGCCACAAGCCAGGGCACCGGATTACAGATTGTCGGTCAAAGTCCGATGCTGGAGCTGGAGGATCTGCCTCAGGGCAGAAGAAAGACAACGCTCCCCGTGCTAAAGGGCGGGCGTTTCAGATGACGAAAGAGGAGGCGAAGGGTGCTGGGGACGTGATTACGGGTACTTTTCTTATTAACTCTACCCCAGCATGTGTATTGTTTGACTCTGGAGCTACATATTCATTTGTGTCTGTCTCTTTCTGTGATAAACTGCAAATGCATGTATCTGTGTTGTCTGAGCCTGTAAGAGTAGAGACTGCTAGTGGTAAAGTAGTTCCTGTTGTAGATAGTGTCCCTCAAGCGGTTATTGATATCGACGGAAGTAGTTTTCCTGTTTCTTTTCTTTTAATGCCGATTGCGGGATTCGATGTTGTGATTGGGATGGATTGGCTTAGTAAGTTGAACGCTGAGATTTTCTGTTCCAAAAAGTTGATTAAAGTTCCTTTACCTGACGGGTCATATGCTGTGGCTCGTGGTGAGAGACGAAAGTTAGATATTCCTATCATTTCTCTGTTGAAAGCAAGAAAGTCGGTTTCGAAAGGCTGCGATTGCTATTTAGCACATGTGATTGATGCTAAACTGGAGAAACGTGTGGTTCGTGATATTCCGGTGGTGACCGATTATCCAGAGATATTTCCTGATGAGTTGCCTGGGTTACCGCCAGTCAGAGATGTTGAGTATAGAATTGATCTTGTTCCGGGGGCTACCCCTGTGGCTAAAGCTCCATATCGTCTTGCTCCTTCCGAGGTTCGCGAGATGATGACGCAAATTCAGGAGTTGCTTGACAAAGGCTTTATTCGCCCGAGTTCTTCTCCTTGGGGTGCTCCGGTGCTATTTGTGAAAAAGAAAGATGGGACTATGAGAATGTGCATTGATTATCGGGAGCTGAATAAGCGAACGGTAAAGAATAAATATCCTCTGCCGCGGATAGATGATTTGTTTGATCAACTGCAGGGAGCGACGTGCTTCTCAAAGATTGATCTGCGGTCTGGATACCACCAAGTGTTAGTTGCTAACGAAGACGTCCCAAAGACGGCTTTCCGTACTCGTTATGGTCATTACGAGTTTTTGGTGATGCCTTTTGGTTTAACCAATGCTCCTGCTGTTTTCATGGACCTGATGAATCGGGTTTGTCGTCCATTTCTTGATAAATCGGTGATTGTGTTTATTGATGATATTCTCATCTATTCTAAGACAGAAGCTGAACACGAGTTGCATTTGCGAGAGGTTCTCGAAACTCTTAAACGGGAGAAGCTTTACGCTAAATTCTCAAAGTGTGAGTTCTGGCTACGAGAAGTTCATTTTCTTGGTCACGTGATCTGCAACGATGGCGTGAAAGTTGATCCGGCAAAAGTCGAAGCGGTTATGAATTGGGGAGTTCCCCGAACTCCTTCTGAAGTTAGAAGTTTTCTCGGCCTAGCTGGTTACTATCGGCGGTTTATCCGCGACTTTTCTAAGCTTGCGGGTCCTCTGACTAAATTAACTCGCAAAGATGTTGCATTCGTTTGGGCGGAAGCTCAAGAACAGGCGTTTCAATATTTGAAACGGCTATTGTGCGAGGCTCCAATACTTTCCTTACCCGAGGGATCTGAAGACTTTGTTGTTTACTGTGATGCCTCGTATTTTGGATTGGGGTGTGTGTTGATGCAGCGAGATAAAGTGATTGCCTACGCCTCAAGGCAATTGAAACCTCATGAAGGCAACTATCCGACTCATGATCTTGAGTTGGCAGCGGTGGTGTTCGCGTTGAAATTGTGGAGGCACTATCTCTATGGTACAAAGTGTGTGGTCTGTACGGATCACAAGAGCCTGCAATATGTATTCACGCAGAAAGAGCTCAACATGAGACAACGTAGATGGCTCGAGTTGATCAAAGACTACGATTGTGAGATTCGCTACCATCCTGGTAAGGCCAATGTGGTGGCGGATGCATTAAGTCGCAAGAGCTCTACTGTAGATGCTAGATTTATGAAACTTACTGTGGTTCCCGATATCATTGCTCGATTGAAGGAAGCGCAGCAAGTAGCGTTACAAGATGAAAACCTAAAAGCAGAAACGATGAAAAAGCTGAAAGATCAACTTGTTGATGATACTCGCGGACTAAAGACGTTTCAGTCTCGCGTGTGGGTACCTCTTCATGGTGATAATCGTGAGCTGATACTGCAGGAAGCTCACAAATCTAGGCTGTCGGTTCATCCGGGCAGCACAAAGATGTATCATGACTTAAAGGCATTGTACTGGTGGCCTACTTTGAAGCGAGATATTGCTTCTTTTGTGGAAAAATGTCAGATCTGCGCGCAAGTTAAGGCAGAACATCAGAAGCCTTATGGCAGTTTGCAGCAACTAGAGATCCCTGAGTGGAAGTGGGATCACATTACGATGGATTTTGTGACTAAGTTGCCGAAGACCCTTAGGGGTCATGATGCTATTTGGGTCATTGTCGATAGATTGACCAAGAGCGCTCATTTTCTAGCTATCAGCGAGTCTACTCCGCTAGAAAAGTTAGCAAAGCTGTATGTAGATGAAGTGGTGTCACGACATGGTTTGCCATGTTCGATTGTGTCGGATCGTGATGCGAGATTTACTTCACACTTTTGGCAGAGCTTGCAACATAAACTTGGTACACGTGTTCATCTGAGCACGGCGTATCATCCGCAGACAGATGGCCAGTCAGAGAGAACGATTCAGACGTTGGAGGACATGCTTCGCGCATGTATTCTCGAATTTGGTGGTGCGTGGGATTCTCACTTGCCGTTGGTCGAGTTCGCTTATAATAACTCGTACCACTCCAGTATTGGGATGCCACCTTATGAAATGTTGTATGGGAGGCGTTGTCGTACTCCCACATGTTGGTTAGAACCCGGTGAAAAGCAGTTTGCTGGACCTGAGATTGTTCAGATTACGGCAGATAAAGTGAAGATTGCGCGGGAAAAGCTTAAAGCGGCCCGTGACAGACAGAAAGTATATGCTGATACTAAGCGCAGACCAGTTGTATTCCAGGAGGGCGATCGGGTGTTCTTGAAAGTTTCTCCTTGGAAAGGCGTGATTCGTTTTGGTAGAAAGGGTAAGTTGAGTCCACGTTACATTGGTCCATTTCGGATCATTCGCGTGGTTAATGATCAGACAGTTACGCTAGAGTTGCCTCCAGAGTTATCTGGAATTCACAACACATTCAACGTGTGTTATCTGCGTAAGTGCAAGGTGGAGGATAACCAGATTCTGCCTCTACAAGAATTGAAGGTTGACGCTTCAAAGCGCCTAGTTGAAGAGCCTGTAGAGATACTTGATTCTAAAACCAAAAAGTTGCGTCGAAAGTTGATTAAACTGGTGTTAGTTAAGTGGAAGCATAACCTGGGTTCGAATATGACCTGGGAGACGGAAGACGACATGAAAGCTAGATACCCTCACTTGTTTGTAGACGATCAGATTCCGAGGACGGAATCTTCTTAAGGGGGGTAGATTTGTAACACCCCAAAATGGGGCCTAGTGGTAAAGTGTAGTACATGTAGCTTTAACAGTTGTACGTTGACTTTAATTGGTGTTTTGTTGCTAACTGTAGTATAAATGTTGCTAAATGGTGTCTTAAATGTGAATTGGTGTTTTAAACATGAATTGGTGCGAATTGGTGCTAATTGGTGTTAAATGGTGTTAACTGGTGTTAAATGTGGATAAAAATGTAGTATTATGAAAAGTGTCATAAGTTGACCATGTTGACAAATAGTTGAACGGTTTTGGATAATGGTTCCAAAAATATCTCCGTTAGTTGAAACGGATAACCCTAAGTTGAGTTTTAAGTTGAATAGGAGAACGAAATACCCGAGACGGGGTATTAGGCACATAAGTCGGCCTATAGACTCTTTCTTCTTTATTGGATAAGCTTTAAACACACATACACACACTACAAACACATACGTACGTACGTGAACACCCCACACACACACACTTGAAGAAATTGAAAGAGAAATCAAGAGGGAAGATCTTTTGTTGCTGATTTCAGTTGAATCCAAGTCTAGAATCTGTTTTATATCATCATCTTGTAAGTTTTCTTGATCGAAAACCTAGTTCTTCATGTTCTTGTGTGTGTGGTGTCAAAGTGAAGATTTAGAAGTGTTTTGATGTTGTTCTTGTGTCCAAATCATGTTAGTAAGTTAGTATATATGTTAGAAATGTTGTATAAACACTTGAATATGGATTCAAGTTGGATTTTGAGTCAAAAACTCGTAAAACAGCGTCTGTTTACGAACAGAGCAAGAACACACTGTGAATATGGTTCCTACGGGCGTAGTATGATGTTACTACGGCCGTAGGGTGTTGTTTATGTTACTGCGGTCGTAGGAAATGGTTGCTACGGCCGTAGGATTGAAATTATGAGGATTGCCACCTACGGGTGATGGAAACAAGACTACGGGCGTAGGAAATGGTTACTACGGCCGTAGGCCATGGTTCTTTGGCAAGAACTCCTACGGGCGTAGTGCATATGTACTGCGGCCGTAGTTCGTGTTGGATGGTTGTCCTGCGGGCGTAGGAACATGTTCCTGCGGCCGTAGGAGGCTGTCAGAAGCCATGTTGATCTTTTGTTGAGACAGTTGTTAGTGTTGTCTGTTGTAGTGTGTACTAAGGGGTGTTTGTCCATGTTTATTGGTGTTAGGTGACTCGGACGATTCTGTGTGCTCTTGGGATTCCCGATTGCATATCTGCCTCTTGTAGTTTCGAGGTGAGTACCGGTTTCCCATGAGTCTCAGTAGGTAAGTTATCTGTAGTACATGTTGACACATGATTGGTGTATTGATACGTGGAAATGGAGGTATGTTATGATAAAGTTGTACAAGCATGCTTAGTATTATTATTGTTGATATGAAAGATATTGTTGTGATTATATGCGCGCATGAACTGGATCCTTATTGGATCAACTAGTTGTTTATGAAGTTTTGTCCGGACACTGAATTGGAGAACACGGAGGTCAGTCAGGTAGACGGGTGTCAATACTTGGCTGGGTTCTCGGGTAGACGGGAGTTAGTACCCGGGCATTAACGGTACTCAAGTAGTATACGCTTGGGTGATGGTCCTGCAGGCCGCCGTTCCTCTAAGGAGTAAGGTTCCTTGATAGATGGGAACCAACATGATAGATAATTGGCGTAATATGTGGAATGCTTTTGGGTTGTTGAGCGGGGTTAGCTCCCCTGCAACATACGACTACTGCTGACACGTTTGTCACGTCACAATATGATAGGATAGCCTTGTGTGCTGTTCTGATACATGATAGCCTGCTTATTGTTGCTTATGTGTAATTGGTGCTCACTAGCTAGTTGTAGCTAACGGTGCAGGATTTACCTTTTTCGCAGGTTGATGCTAGAGGCCTGGTGAGGCGGGTACCGATGGTAGCTTTTGTTGTATATACCTTTTGGAAAACACGTTGTTGTTTTTGGATCCGATGGTCGGTAACTAGTTGGTAACGCTTGTAGCTTTGAACTTGGCTAACCTTTTTGTTGTAATTAATTAGCCGAGTCAAACTGGTTGTTTTTGTAAATGGTGTTTATTTCCGCTGCAACACTTTTGATAATCGATGTTTAAAAAGTTTAAATTAACTCTAAAAATAAGCTCGTTAGGGGTGGCGTTACACAGAACCTCCACCTTGTCTATTATTATTATTATTATTAACTTTTGAACCAGAACTGGAGGTTTGATTAAACTTAGAAAAACCATTAGAGGATTGACCCCGTTGGTAATTTGATCTGTTAGGAGCATTAGAAGCAAAAGCAGCGGGCTGAGCCTTCTGAGAAGACTCAGTCAACGTGGAAGAGACCACTCTATGTGATTCTTCATTAGAAATAGTGGCATAAGCACTTCGGACATCAGGAAGAGGATCTTTAGACAGAACAGAACTTCTAACTGACATATATGAATCATCTAACCCCATTAGAAACTGCATCAGCTTCATCAACTGATTATGTTTCTTAAACTCAACAGCAGCATGACAAGTACAATTAGGTAACTGAACCAAACTATCAAATTGTTTCCACAATGCATTCAAGTTATGATAGTAATCAGCAAGAGAAGAGCCTTTTTGTTTTAAGGTATGAATTTTATGATGCAAATTAAATGTTACAGAACCATCAACCTTATCATAAGTTTCTTTCAATTCTTCCCATACATGTTTAGCTAGTTTAGAAAAAATTTGACCAAGAAACAATTCCTCAGTAACAGAATTAAGAATCCATCCCAAAACCACAGCATTAACTCTATCCCATTGCTTACCCAAAACTTCATCAACATTAGACCGTTTACAAGATCCATCAATAAAACCAGTTTTATTCCTACCTTCTAAAGCCAACAACATAGCATTAGACCAAACGCGATAATTTTCAGTTCCTTTAAGTTTTATAGTAACGATAGTTAAAGCAGCAGAATCATTGGGATGCAAGTGTAAAGGATTACCAACATCCAATTTACTAATCAAGGTAGTAGTATCCTCATCAGATTCAGAACCATCATGAATCTTACCACTATCATCCTTAGGAGCAGCCATGATGAATCACACACAATTAAAAACAGGAAAAAACAAAGAGAACAACAACTTTTCTTAGATCGAAAGAGAGTTCCCAGGCTTCCTTACCACTCAAGATGGCAGGTCAAGGGCAAAGATCAAGAAAAAAATCGCAAACAATAAAGGAGAAGGGAAGAGAAATGTTACAGATCGGTGAAATCGGTCGCGCAGCGGAAGAAAGAGAACAACCAAAATCAACCAGATCCAAGATCCAAGTGGTTCCAATTCCAACAGCCGTTGATTGACCTTCAATACCCTTCCGATCGAGAAAACCCCAAACAAACCCTAGTTTGTAATTTCACATACGAGCCAGATTTCAAAAACTGGCTCTGATACCATGAAGAAATTATGAACACAACCCAAGCAACGATACGATTAATCTCAATTAATCAAGAGTTTATCAACATCCACACTCGATCTCAACACAACTGATCACCACAGCTACTCTGGTGTGATCCTATTATCTAACTTGATAATAGTTTTACAAAACAGAAACAAGAACGAGATCAAGCTCACAAATAACCAAGAACAAAGACTTGGAATGAGAGACTATCAGAGCTCAGGAAGAAAATGACCGAATGCTCTGCTCACTGGAACCCAAAAAGACCTTTAACAAAGAGGATCATCAAGTTGACACATCCAGCCCCTCAACTTCTGAACAACAGCAAAAACAACCCAACACCAACTGAAACAGAAATATAACAACATTAGTCCCTGTGCAACTAACTCAGATATAGATTATACTTTTAACACTTACCAACTTACCCCAGGTCATTATAATGAAATGCCACACAAGTGTGATAGAGAAAAGAGAGGCGAGTGTACTTGCTGCAGCACAGCTTTTTGGTCAGACTACTCAGATAATTAATACCCTTCAAGATTGTGAACTTCCAAGCTTGACTCCAGATGAGTTGTCGTTTATTGACAAGTGGCGTGCTTATTTACAACATCCACTTTCTTAATGAGGTAGGTTTAGTAAATGTTTGTGATTTTAGTGTCATCAAATTGTTTTATTATAATGGGATCTACACATTTTATGGAGTACCAAATTCTATTATATACAAGTTAGGAAGTGTAGAGTACACACTTGTAAAAACTAATTTGTTCTCCATACGAGCAAAATGAGAGGGTTAACAATAATTGTTAGTGACAATGGCAATTGTTACTTTATTCTTTTTCCCTCTTTATGGTTATATATATATATATATATATACTCAACTGCCGTCACCTTCTTTATCCTCCAAGCCCCCATTTATCTTTGTGTAATACGTGATACTATAATACCCCATATGCAACTGTTAGTTGTTTTTTAAATTCTTTCTCTATTGTTTTTTATAGTTTATTATTTAGTTTTAATCAATTTCAGTTTAATCAACTTGAGAAGGAAATCAATGTCAGGACATCTGCATAAGATCAATTACGATGGAGAATTACAATTGAAATTGTATATAGCCTGTGAATCAATACAAACGAAAAGATTAAATTAAAATTGATTACAACTAATTAGTAAACTATAACAAAAACAAGAGAGATAAAAATTAAAAAATAACTAATAGTTCTTAAATGGCAAAATTGTAGTATTACGTATCACAAAAAGATTACGGCTAACCTTTGATTATAATAAAATAATGCATCCATGGAGGTTTGGATGAGAAGGAAGATGACGGCAGTGGATGAACAATCGCCGTATCATCGGTTCTTTTATTTAGATTTTAGGTTTTTTTTTATAATACGTAAAAGGTTCAAAACTACGTAGTTTTGGGAGGTTTCGCATCTAAGTTAGATGTGAAACAACCCCATATTCACTTTCCCCATATATATATATATATATATATATATATATATATATATATATATATATATATATATATATATATATATATATATATATATATATATAGGGTGTGGTTAAACAAAGAACCTCCCTTAAACAAATAACCTAAAGAACCTCCCTGGTAATAACAGGTGGCACATTGTTTAGGGCAAAAAAGGAAATTAAAAAAAAAAAAACAATCGGCGCCTACAGCACCCACAACCAAAACCCACAACAAACTTAAAAAAAAAAACCCCATTTACTTTAAATAATCATAACTCGTTCGTTCTTAACAATTTTAACATAAAAATTATACCGTTAGATTTAGTTTTTCATCCTCTTTCAAACAAGACCGGACTTGATATATTTCTGAAACTTTTTTTTTTTTTGAAATGCAAAGTTTGCATTTTGAGTTGGGTTCATTCAAACTCAAAATGCAAAATCTGAAGTTTGCATTTTGAGCTGGGTTCATTCAAGCCCAAAATGCAAAATCTGTAGTTTGCATTTTGAGCTAGGTAATTCAAGCTTAAATGCAAAATCCGTAGTTTGCATTTTGAGCTGGGTAATTCAAGCCTAAATGCAAAATCCGTAGTTTGCATTTTGAGCTGGGCAATTCAAGCCTAAATGCAAACTCCGTTGTTTGCATTTTGAGCTGGATTCATTCAAGCCTAAATGCAAAATCCGTAGTTTGCATTTTGAGTTGTGTTCATTGAAACCTAAATACAAAATGCAAAAAACGAAAACGTACATGCTGCCTAAATGCAAACAAAATTTTCATGTTAAAAAATTTTTAGAAAAATATGGGAAGAGTGATCTTGTTTGAAAGAGGATTAAAAAACTAAAAGATTGGTATAATTTTTTTGTTCAAATTCACAAAACTTAAAAAGTTATGACAATTTAAAAATTTTTGGGGTTTTTTTTTAAAAAAATCGAGTTTGTTGGGGGAGGGGGGGGATTTTCCATGTTTACCCTTTTCTTCCTTAATTAATACATAATAATTACAGTTTTGCCACCAATCAATCTCATCCATTGATTTTGATGATCCAAAGGTTCAGATTGGTTCTTTAGGTTCTTTGTTTAACACATGGTTCTTTATTGATCCAATTTCTATATATATATATATATATATAGAAAATGGATCAATATAGAACTATTATTTAAACATAGAACCATAGAACCAATCTGGACCATTGAATCATCAAAATCAATGGTTGAGATTAAGGATGGCATAATTGTAATTATCTCCCAACAAACCCACGTTTTTAATTAAAAAATACCCCCCAAAACTTTAAATTGTCATAACTTTTTAAGTTTTGTGAATTTTTTTAAAAAAAATTATACCAATATTTTAGTTTTTTAATCATCAAGACCACTCTTGCCATATTTTTCAAATTTTTTTATGAAAATGCAAATTTTGTTTTGCATTTTCAGTTAGTTCTTGTTTGCATTTTCAGTATTGGTTTCAAAATTTGCATTTTTGGAAGCATATGCATAACTTGCATCTTCGATTTTTGCATTTTCGGTTTTTGCATTTTTGCATTTTCAAATGAAACCCAGGTAAAAATGCAAATTTTGAAAAATTTGCATTTTCAAAAAAAATAAAGTTTCAGAAATATATCAATCCTGGTCTTGTTTGAAAGAGGACGAAGAACTGAATCTAACGATATACTTTTTTGTTAAAATTCTTAAAAACGAATTAATTATGATCATTTAAAGATTGGGGGTTTTTTTTTAAAGTTTGTTGGAAGGGAGGGGGATGCCAGGTGTCATCACCTAAAGTGGTTCGTTAGGTTCTATGTTTAAGTAAGGTTCTATGTGTAACCTTACCCTATATATATATATAGACAAAAGTTCATGCGAGAACCGTTGTTAGCGCGAGAACCGCGAGAACCAATCTAAGCCGTCCAATTCCCCCTCCTTCTATGTCATTGCCCACCCATGAATTCCTCACATGCACCCTGTCACACCCTATCCCTCCACGCTCTCCATCCATGATACTTCCCATATCCAAGGAACGGCCAAGATTGGTTCTCGCGGTTCTCGCACTAACAACGGTTCTCGCATGAACTCTCCCCTATATATATGTGTGTGTGTGTGTGTGTGTATGAGGGTTCAAACGAGAACTGTTTTTCGTACGAGAACCACTCTTAGCCATTGATTTGATAAGTGGAATTCATGGATGTAGAGCGTGGGGGATCAAGTGTGGCAGAGTGCATGTGAGAAATTCATGGGAATTGAACGGCTTAAATTGGTTCTCGCAGTTCTCGTACGAAAAACAGTTCTCGTTTGAACCCTCCCCTATATATATATATGTATGTATGTATGTATAGGGACGGTTCAAACGAGAATTGTTTTCGTACGAGAACTGCGAGAACCAATTACAACCATTGATCAAAGAGATTGGGGTTGACATTAAAGAGTTGTTAATGGATAACCTTAAACTAATCAAACTTATCCTTAATTAACTAAGGGTAGTTTAGACATTTTTACATTACCCCCACATATTTTAAACTAATATATACATCAAACGAAAAGGTATTAAATTACGAAAATTATACCATATTAACGAGAAAATTATGCTCTTTAATTTGAGACCGGTATTGATATATTTTTTTAATTTTTTTTTTTGTGTTTGTTGGGTTTTTTTCCAATACAGCTCGCCATTTGCACTAGTGCAAATTTTGCACATGATGCACAGATTCACCTAGTTTTTCAGCACAGATGTAAATATATTTTGCACAAGTGCAAATTTTGCACATGATGCACAGATTCACCTAGTTTTTTCAGCACGGATGTATATACACACTTGTGCATAGTCGAGCTGTACAGGAAAAAAAACCCAGCAAACACGACTTTTTTTTTCTTCCAAAAAAATGTTAAAACCGGGACACAAATTAAAGAGCATAATTTTCTCGTTAATTTGGTATATTATTCGTAATTTAACACCTTCTCGTTTGATGGATATGTTAGTTTTAAAAAAGTGGGGGTAATGTAATAATGTTCATACTACCCTTTCTAATTTAATTTAAATAAAAAAGACAAGAAATTAAATGATTGGTCAGAAATGGTTCTCGCAGTTCTCGTACGAAATACAGTTCTCGTTTGAACCTATATACATATATATTCATTATTTACTTTTCTTGGAAGATGCTTAATTATGGATTTCATCCCACCAGAGTAGGCCTGTAAACGAACCGAACGAACCCGAACAGAGCTTGTTCATGTTCGTTCGTTTAACTTTAGCCGAACAAATAAACGAATACGAACGAGCATGGTGTTTTTGATTGTTTAAAAGATTGGTTAGTTCGTGTACATTTTTGTACGTTCATTTAAATGATAAACAAACGTAAATGAAGGAACAACACTATAATACAAATTCAACATTATTAAACACAAATAAACTATGTATCTAAACACACAGATATAATATAAATACATATTTATATAAAATATAAACGAACATAAACGAACGGATAAACGAAAGCTATGGTGGCTGACCTAAGTATATGGTTTCAAAACAGAAAGCTATGGTTCCCTTGTGTATATTTTACTCCGAATGATGCTTCTACCATTATGATAGCCGTTGCATTGTAAATATTATATTCCGAATACTGCTTCGATCACTTGTTGATAGGTTTTCGAGGGCTGCATAGGTTAGGTTCCATTGCATGCAGCCTTCATTTCCAGTTTATGAAGCAAGAATCTCGAATTTATGTGCACAAAGAACAGACAATATGAAACTTAAAGTGGATGCCTTTATTCAACGTAGCATATATATAGTGCTAAGAGATGGTAGTTGGGGGTGGTTATATTGCCGCCAATCTTTGGCTGTTGTTGCCTCCAAATTAAACCGTCGCATATTGTGTGTCACACACACATATGTCATACAATAATAATACAATATTAATAATATAAGTTCCATAATGTTAATTACTAATACTAATAGTTTCTAACAAATGATAATAATATTTGAGGATTTCTAACAGCTGTAAGATAGTTATGCAGCTAGCTAGGTATGCTTTAATTTCTTACTGTTTGTGATTAAACCTACAATATATATATATATATATATATATATATATATATATATATGGGAGGGTTCATGCGAGAACCGTTGTTAATGCGAGAACCAATCTCAGCCGTTCCTTAGATATGGGAAGTATCATGGATGGAGAGCGTGGAGGGATAGGGTGTGGCAGGGTGCATGTGAGGAATTCATGGGTGGGCAATGACATTGAAGGAGGGGGAATTGGACAGCTTAGATTGGTTCTTGCGGTTCTCGCGCTAACAACGGTTCTCGCATGAACTTTTGTCTATATATATATATAGGAAGAAGTTCCATTGAGAACCAATTTTAGTGCGAGAACCGCGAGAACCAATCTGAGCCGTCCAATTCCCCCTCTTTCAATGTCATTGCCCACCCATGAATTCCTCACATACACAATGCCACACTTGATCCCCCCACGCTCTCCATCCATGAATTCCACTTATTAAATCAACGGCTAAGATTGGTTTTCGCGGTTCTCGCACTAAAATCGGTTCTCAATGGAACCCTCCCCTATATATATATATATATATATATATATATAATCAGTAACGTTTGTGATTAACGTACTTAACGCCAAAAATTATTGGTATGCAAATTAGTGACTATAGTTAAATAACATGTGAACAGAGGCAGGGCCGTGATTTTGGAACCCCTCTACGAAGATTAAAAACAAATAGGCCGCTAAATATATCTTTATATATATACAAGTAAAATTTTATTAATATTACGATCATTATTATATCATTAACCAAAACAAAAATGGGCCCTTTGCCTTTCAAAAAAAAAACAAAAATGGGCCAACTAATTTTGGACCCCCTTCTAAATATGAGCCTGCACAAACCGTGTTGAGATGCACATCTTCGGATTTTAATCCGATACGGATCGGATAAAATCTGGACTGGATTTTTTTCGGTTTTTTTGGGACCGAATTTTCGGATTGTAACCGAATTTTCTCGGACAGAGGTGTAACCGGTTTCGTACGGATTAAAACCGGATTTTCTCGGACAAAAGTGTAACCGGTTTAACCGGTTTCGGATAGGATAAAACCGGTTAAATCCGCTCCGGTTTTATAAAAAATCGGTTCGAATAGTTTTTGCACAAAATCGGATATTCGGATTTTTTGTACACCTTCCGTGAGGACCGCCTGTGAACAGAGGTCAAGCCTAACATGTTTCATGTAACAAAGATATGTTCAAGACTTCAAGTCATTCATAAGTATTATAACAGTATTTACATTATAATATTACTTTGTTTTTACACTACAACTGTAGCTTAACATTAGTAAATTCACAATTTTCACGTCTATATATATTTTTTTGTCTAGACAAATGTTTTTATAACAGCAGCTGTCTTTTTTAGTGTGATATGAGGCATGTTTCAATGTTTTTTACAGACATGTTTTTTACTCAAAATCATTCGACTCTGGCTTGAGATATTTTCCAGGAAACACTGAGATGGATGTTTAAAAGTCTTCCCCACATATTAAATGTAATGAAATAATATAGTACGCAACGTACTAAAAGTTAGTATTTACTGGCCCCATTATTGGAGCAATACAACCCCTGTAAACGTCATTAATTCCACACAAAAGTAATGGACATGAATGAAATACTTGATAGCAGTATTTTGTTTTCATCATCTTAATTCCTCTTCTTCTCCTCACCACCCTCATCAGAAATCCTGCACGTGCTGTGTATAATTCATCAGAATTCGTCATTTACTCGATTTCCCTGCAAGAATAAAGCATAATTATGAATTACAGCCTCACATATAATGATCACAGCATCACATATAGAGTTTGGGAACAACTGCAGTCTTGCAACATCTCAGTTGAGCTAAAAGAATTTTTGGTAAGCTTAACATACCGTTCAGTTCAGCAAGACGCCTTCAGCAAACCTATGCCATGGATTGGGATGTACATCGCCTTCGCATCTCTGTTTTGCATCCTTGCAATGATGGCTGATTTACTGCATGGTTTCCGAAACAGAAAATTATGGTTTCCTACTAAATATTTTACTCTTAATGCGGCTTCACTCACTGTCATAGCAGTTGCAATGAAGCTACCCATGGATCTTAGTAATTCAATGCCATTTCCCTTGGACCAGGCTGCAAAGGCCGGAAGCATGGCCTTTATGTGCACCATGATGGCTAACTTATTGCCTTCTCTAGCTACCATGGATAGTAAGGAGCTTCTTACAAACCTTATAGCTTTATATGTTTTGTTGATTGTAACACCCCGATTTTGAAAACCAGATTTTTCATTTTAAAATTAATATATCAAGAATCCAAACTGCGTGGATCCATTTGTAAACTGAACTTAAGCCAAACCTGTTTTTCAAAACTCAGTAATAGCAGCGGAAATATAAAAGTGGCGATAATACAATCAAAAGAAGCCACGGTATACAAAAGTTTTGTTGGTGTTACGAAAATTGTTCACCGACCACATATACATGTTTATACAACATAAACAGTAACTAAAAGTAATATAGATAAGTGTTCCTCCAAAAGATTAGTAACCACAAGCAGGTACCCAAGCTCACATATCTAAGTGCCACCTGCAGTCATGGGGAGAGTATCTGTTAGCTATTTAAAGCTAGTGAGCATAAGATAGCATAATCATTAACATAAACATATCACATATCATATATCAATCATCAAATAATGCTATCCTAACATCTCGCGATGAGCTGGCACAGCCAGAAGGAAGCATAATCTTGCAGGGTAGCGAGCCCGGCTCAACACTCCTAACTGGGGAAACCAGACACATCAACCGCGCGGGTGGGTGAGCGGGTAGCGGTCCACCGTTGCGTTTCAGGCCACAGCCTTCATGGAGTACAACAATAAGTCATCCCCATATGACTCGGGAAACGTTGGGTTTGCAACCCCAGGTAGTTGACGCTATCATCGACCCGCAGGTCTCAAAACGCCCCAGCGCACTGGCCCCGTTCGTGGACTATAACCAGCCCCCATATCTCGGATCCGATCACAAATACAAATCTGACCCATTCCGGGCCTCATAGCGCGCATATCATAACCATATAATTTTCATGGTTCAATTCATACATGCTTCTTGCATAATCATAATCATATTATAAATCATGGTTCAATTGTTATGTGTGTTATGCATAAACATAGCATACATCAAGATTTATTACATTTCATGGAATTACTAACACATATAGGTAACATGTAACACGGTTATATTAATTCTTATGTTATCCTATACTCACCCGAGAGGCTAGAGGCTACAGTAAGCAAATATCGCGATCGTCTCCTTCTTCAGAGTCATACGATTCACCTACAAGATAATACTCACGTTTAAACACTTCACACTAGTACATCTACTAATAAAACTCATATGATATACCTAATGATGTCTTTAAACTACTTAGAGCCCTAAACCAGCGTCCCGTATAACAGAACATCGAAAAACAGCACAACACAGCCTACTGCACAAAATAGACCCCTACGGCCGTAAAGGATTTGTTCTACGGCCGTAGAACACTTCACAATACATCTCTACAACCGTAAGCCCTAAACACTACGCCCGTAGAGCTTGCTCCTTTTGTAAACCACACAAAACACCCCCCTACGACCGTAGAGGCTCTACCATACGGCCGTAGAGAACACAAAAGAGTCCTACGGCCGTAGAGATTATCCTCTACGCCCGTAGAGAAACCACGAACAGCAGGCTTCGTCCCTGTTCGTGGACAGACCTGCAAATACCCATTTTTTGCACCCAAATTGACCAAAATTCAGCTTCAATCGTTTATATACTTTATTTAACATCTATAGAAGTTGACTAACACCTTTTATACATAAAACCCACATCAAAACACCATTTAATCCTTCAATTTGGGGTTTATTATTTACAAACCCAAAACTAGATTTGGAGCTCAAGAACACTTACAAATCTGTGAGTACACAGCAGATCGGAGCTTGATTTAATATTGAAATCACTTGCCAATCCTTTCCCCTTCTTGATTTCTCTTCAAAATCCAAAGAAACGAGTGTGTGTGTATGCGTACGTATGTGTGTGTTTTGAGGAAAGAAGATAAGTCTTAAAGACTTAGACCGACTTAAGGTCTAATACCCCACACGGGTATTTTGTTCTCCTATTCAACTTAAAACATAACTTAGGATTACCCGTTTCAACTAACGGGGACATCTACGGAATCATTACATGGAACCATTTAACATTTTATTACTTTTACTTATTAACCCTTCCTTTCATATAACCCCTCATGTATCCACTTTAACTAACAAAATATTTATTTAGTCACTACAATACTTAATTAAAGTCATTGTACAACCCTTTGAACATAAAGTACAACTAGGTACTACTAGACCCATTTTCAGGATGTTACATTGATCACCTTGGTTGTCAATGTTTGCATTCAGATAAACACGGGTGTCATTCCCCGTATAAAAGGTCCATCTGTTTATACATTCGGCTTGCAGATTATTGATTTTAATCCTGGACAAACGTATCCCGATACATTTATACAAATCATTTTTTTTGCTCTGTTACTCATGCTGCTTATAATACACACCTGTTCAGCTTTAGCGATTCTTAAGTCCAAACATATACTAGAATCCAAATACCAAGCAGCACATGGAATAGCTTCAAAGGACCAAGAACTTCAACAACCAGGAAGATTAAAAGTTGACACGTTAAGGCAATATGTAAGCAACTACTGGATCATGGCAGCAACCGGTAGCCCTCAATTCATGACAATTTGCTCTGCTACAACCTCTGCTTCTGGGATAATATGTTCTCTAGGCACTCTCTTACACATTGTTATTACAATTGTGAAATTTTATCAAACATCTACAAAAGGATATCCTCAATATGGCTCGGATTATAACTGGTCAATGCAAGTGATTCTTATAACACAGTCTATTGGAGCAATATTGGGTTCCATTGCACCACTTTGTAGATGTTTTGCAGCTTTAAGCTTTGAGTTGTCCATAAAATGGATTTGGAACAATATCAACGTCTTCAAAGTAGAGAGCTACTGGACTCAAAAGTTGTGTGATTGGAAACAAAGTAGCTTACCTTTTTCAATTGGAAACCGCAAAAGCAAGATTGTGATTCAGAAATTCAGGATCCTATTTCTCAGCTTTCTTATAGGATTTCAAAAGACAGTTGTCATAACATGCAAGATGATAGCGTTGATTCCGATGTTCTTTGTGATCTTTGTTTTGTATTATATACGTTGTTGGAAGTGGATAAAGGCCATGTTTATTTCCCAAGTTACCGTCTTGGGAAGACTTCCCGAGCAACTAGAAAGTAATCAAGATAATAGGCGGTATGTTTTACAGCTTCAAGCGGATACAGTGGTTGCTGAGCGAACGTTGAAAGGAATTACAAAATCTATGAATCGCTTGATCCAGAAAGCGGAAAACCAACAACCCGACAAACTCATTAAGCTTCTAAAGGAATCTTCCTCAAGGGATTTCGCAGGAGTTGGAAAGTATGACAGCTATCTTGTTCCACCTTTGCATGATAATTGGAGCTTGCCATTGGTAACCCTTACAACTATTGTAATCTCTCTCCCAAACATGCACACCAGTAGAGTTGATATGTTGTTGAGTAGTGTGAGTGAGGGCCATGCATATGTCACACTTGTGGAAGAAATGCTCAATGCAACAGATGAATATGTAAAGATTCAAAAGGCAGCCAAACTGTTGTGGCTAGAAGTTGAAGTCAGCCACAAATGGTTAGGAAACAACTTGAAAAGCATTACTCCTAAAGTAACCACAACAAGACAGATTCTTGAATGGTTCAGGGATACATCTGAAAACATAGTCACTGAGGTGGAAGGTATGGACATTGAAGGCTCAAATGAGGACTTGGTTTCCAGGTCTATTTGTGCCAAATCAATGTATCGCATCACCCAAACAAACCTACTTTCCTACCAAGACGACATTGAGCAGGTTAGACTAGAGGAATTATTAGCAATGATAGCTGACATTTTAGCTGCTTGTCTCACTAACTTACCCCAAGTTATAGCAATGAAATGCCACACAAATGTGATTGAGAAAAAGGAGACGAGTGTGTTTGCAGCAGCCCAGCTCCTTGGTAAGACTACACAAATAATCAACAGCCTTCAAGATCGCAAAATTCCAACTTTGAATCCAGATGAGCTACCATTTATCGACAAGTGGCATGCTTATGTACGTCATTCCATTCCTTAACGAGGTCAGATCATTAAGATTTTCTATAATATTTCTTCATTTCTCTAAAGATATAGTCATGTGTTATTTGCTTCTTTTCTTGATTTCTGTTCATTATTCTTTTTACACTTTATGAACTGCAAAATGGTTGGCCTTGCTCCTGCAAGAAGTCTGCAACATTAGCATTCAAAAAGTATGTGCATCAATAATTCTTTTTTATATGTTTTGGATGAGAAATTTACACTTGTCATGAAGCTGAATAAAAATAGAACGAAAAAGTTCACACTTTAAAATGTATAAAATGATTATTGATAATCAACAGCTTTTGAAAAACGGCTGATACCTAAAACGCATGTGGATTAGAAAATTAGTATCGGACTAATTTTTATTTTTACACATGTAAAAGCGTGAATTTATTAACTGAAAGTGTAGAGTTCTAGCGTTGCAATTTAGTAATATATGTGACGCTTTTATGTATAGAGTTTTAACAAAATTATTTTATTTTTACCCTGTTAAGGGTAGATTTTAGTTTTAACTCGTCATGGCAAATTTTCTTCATGTTTTTTTCATAATTTTCTAACCTTACAAATGTGTTAATCTATCTTAAAAATGCTTTTTTACAAATTTTTCTATGACAGAGACCATTCGAGATGGCAAGTCTCCCACAAAACACAAACTTAAACAAGTCTCCCACAAAACACAAACTTAAACATTTCTCTTCTTATTCTCTCCAAATGAAATTAACAAAGATTTTCTTAAAGTAGTGGACATGAAACCCCCACTAACTCCTAAATTCATGCAACTAATGCAAACTATTTAACTATAACCAAGACTAAGAAGTAAACATTATTCATGTACGTGCATGGCTTTGATGGAAGTTGCATGGGTGATGCTCCTTAAGCACGTATAAGGCGGCAATGGGTTTTGAATTTGGGTTCGAGGCAGGGGACCGTAACCCGCCACATTGCCATTCTTAGGTCGGGTGACATACCAATGGATAGGAGCTATAGAAAAGGCAAGGAAAGAGGGATTTAATGTTGATGTCGATCTATGTGTCATCATCCCGTATTGTCCAACGTGGATAAAGCAGAAGCATTAGGTGATAAATGCTAATGTTTGGGAGAGTATGAAATGCCTATAAATGAATAGTCAAGTCTATTTAGCCTTGACTTGAATGCATTTGAATAAAATTACTCTAATTTGGAGTTTCTTAAAATATGTTTTGACTATAAATAAAGTGTTAAAATCCCCAAATGGAAATCACTATAAGAAATCAACAAGAAAAATAAAAACACCTTCGTAGTGGGATCAGTTCGGAAGCATATGACGAGTTTAGTTAGCTTCCTTCTTACTAATTCAGATGGTCTCCATCCCTATATGACCTTACTTGATCCAAGTAACACTTATTTAGTTCAAGTTTGGACATTAAAACTTAAAATATCTACTCTCCTCCATAACAAGGTAACAACTTCTTCACTATTAGCCTATTAGGTAATTCATCCTGTACTTCATCAGCCTTTTTATAAACACCAATGGTTTCATAGAACTGTCTAACCTACAAACCAAAAACTAGCAATGCCTTATATGTAGTTACCCTCACACTTCTAAATGCAGTTCATGAATAATCCCCACAGATTGATTTGATGACTAGTCTAACTTATCCCTCATTTAACCACCAAAAAACAATAGGCTGCTTTCCTCATATCTACATGTGATCTCCGGTTAATATGATCCTTTTTCAAAAAAACAGATAGCAGATATAAATACATGTATAAAAGGATTATAAGAAGCCCGAAACGCAAGCACTTTGGGTCAAGAGATCTATACATAAAGGTCATGAATTATTACCTCTTCAAGGTGAATATATAAACAAATCTCTACCTTGTTTTGTCCAAAAACAACGTAAACTGAGAGTAAAAGGAAAGAATAGTTTTACCGATTCTTCGAGCATATCACCGATTTGCACCTCTAACAGCACGAAATAACATGATTTCATTGATATAACATGATTTCATTGATAAAACTACACCTTCAACAGGTGTGAAGAACGAGGAACCTTCAATTTCGGTCGTTTGTTGATCGACTGGCGGGTGTTTTAGGCGGGTTTCTAGTGTCTGTAAAATTTGGGAATTGGGATTTTTGATTTTTAGGAATATGTGCACAACAGGTCCTCCAGATTAGATTCTTTTTTAAAAATTGCCATATCTATTAAATAGTTTTGTTTTTAATCTATTTAATTGATTTTTTTTCTTTGTACGTTAATTTTTTAATCTTATCCTAATTTTTTAATAATTCTTCAAGATCATTGTAATATGACAAGGGTATAAGATAATAAGACGTTAATCAAGAAGTTAAAAATAAAAAATATATATAATTCGTTTACGTGTAATAAAGGTATAAATACTTGTAACTCAAATGAGCCAATGAATGTCAATAGCAAATGTTAACTTATGTACACTGATATAGCAACAGGGAAAGAAGATAAAAAACCTTCAATCTTTATAACACCAATTGATTATCAACAGAACCACAATATGTGATTCACAAATATACAGTGTAGAATCAAGAAAACTACAAAGAACTCTCACACAACTAAACTGATACAAACGAAGGTCCCTAAGTTGAACTACTAGACCAAACTTAAGACTTAATTGACTAAAGGAAAAAATAAAACCTATATTGACTACTGGACTAAACTTCATACCCAAATGACCAAAAAATAAAGTATATATGGACTAAAACAAAACAGCCCATGAGATGTAAACAGCAACCCACGAGATGTAAAACAATTCACGAAATGTGAACACTTTAAGGCGGCTAAGGGTGAGAACCTGGATCACATCTGCACTAGGTGCGCACCCGACCAGGGTCTCAACCCGGTCTCAAGCCTGCCCCTTCAGCTTCTAACGAGCCTGGCAACTCCCATCCAGCAGCCCAATTTCATCATTCGAAAGCCCAACAACAACAACCTACAAAATACAAAAACTAACTCAAATATTTAAACACTACGCAACAAATAAATATTCTCAATGTTGGTCTTGGAGAATATCATAATTCCAACAAAAACCTAATAGAAAAGTCATACAGATGTCCTTATAACACTAATGAATAATTACAATATGATATATGATATAATGCGATCATGTATAAAGAGTTTAATAAGATTCGAACTTATTAGGATCCTAACAAATTGGTCTAATAAAACTTTGTGTAATAGGACCTGCATATTAAATGTCCTATAAAACTTACATGAAGTGTATTATAGAGTTACATTATAATAAAACTCTACAAATAAAAGTCCTATAAAACTTACACTAAAAAGACGAACTAGTATTCTAATAGGTTATACTATTAGTAAGGCCACAAGAAATAAATGTCCTATAAAACATAAAGTATTATGACCACCATATGAAGTGTCCTATTAGACTCCATACTACAAAGACCCCGTGAATAAGAGTTTCATAAACTCAATCTAATATGACGTAAATCTCAAGTGTCATGTTAGACTATACCATAAGACACATAAACTAAGTTACTAAGTTATCATATTATATGTGCTATTATACTGCTTCTTGAAAATCATCATATGAAAGTGTCCTACAACGCACTTTTTCTTGTAGTGGTGACTTTGATTGAAGTTGCATTATATGAGTTATTATACTGCTTCTTGAAAATCATCATATGAAAGTGTCCTACAAAGCACTTTTTCTTGTAGTGGTGGCTTTGATTGAAGTTGCATTGGTGATGCTCCTTAGGTGGTCAGGGCGAGGATGGGTTTTTAATTCGGGTTTGGGACGGGGGACCATAACCCGCTCCGTTGCCATTCTTAGATTGGGTGACACACAAATGGATAGGAGAAGGGCTTTGATGTCAATGTCGATCTATTTAGTCTTAATTTGAATGCATTTAAAAAGTTCTACTCTAATTTGGAGTTTTTTGGATAATGTTTGAGTAAAATCCCCAAATGGAAATCACATATGAGAAATCAACAAGAAAAACCAAAACACCTACCAAGGGATTAGTTGGGAAGTATATGACAAGTTTAGTTAGCTTCCTTCTTACTGAGATGAGACATGTAAAGTACTAAGGTATCCTTAACATCTTAAATAATTGCCACTCTTACTATGTTTTAGAATTTATATAATTTTCAACAACCATTTCCATACATTGATTGTAGGAAAGAGAAGCGGTTTAGGCGGTGTCTTGGAGTAACCATTTTTCAAACTTTCATATAAAAGAAAAGTTAGCAAAAGGCGGTTTTTGCAGTACATGAAAGCCGAAATTGAAGTTGATAGAATTCATTATCTCCATATAATCTTATGTATATCTTTAAAGGTAGCAAATGATTGAAACGACAAGCTTGTAACTGATATGGAATCGGAAGACCGTAAGCCGGACGGGAAGCTCATGTACCACAAAGTGGGCAAATGCTCCTCTCTTTCAAGAGACTTTCTGTTCTTTCGCCCACAACCCAAAGTGGCGAAGTACAAATAGAATTTGCTACAAAAGCTGCCTAACGGGGGTATTCCTACGTATGAGAACACTAGAATGTATGGCCGACACACACCTAAAGCGCCTACGTTCCACTTGCAACCAATACAGCCACAACCTAACTTGCATGAGATTCAACAACTAAAGTTAATATCCGAACATTGTTTTAGAGTTATTACGTATTTTATTCAATATCGTCTTATAATAACTACGTATACTGTAAATATAAAAAGCGGATGTAATTATTATGGTTCGGATCCTGCGTCTTATCCAATTGATGATCTTGAAGTTTGGATACCTAGGTAAGGATAGGTGAGGTCCATGAACCGGAAAATAGAGTTCAAAACACATGCTAATGAAGAAGATTTTTTTAATTTTGAAAACGGATGAGTGGGAAAAGAGATGTATACCAAAAACACAAATTGGTCTGGTTTTGAGAGATCCAGTTGAATGGGGTAAAGTTGTTCCATGGTTGCTGATCTGGACACGTTCTTCCACTCTGCGTTTGTTCCCTACGTACAACAGAGGAACCAAAATTGCATTCATGAGGAGAGATTTACATGGTGTCAAGGAAGAAGATGGAGGAAAAAAAACTGAAGAGTTGAGAAGGCAGCTTTCATATAAATAATAATGATACATTCGCTACAAATTAGAAAGAAATTGACAATTACTATAACAAACCTACAAGACTTGGTAAAACCCTATCTATACAATCATTTGAAAATATAAACGGTATTTATTTATCCCAGGACTCAAACCCAATCAAAGCATATAAATAAAACTAAGGAACATACTACATTTGATAGATTTCTAAGTCAAGATCGCATTTTGTTCATCAATTAATTCCCAAAGTTCGCGTTGTGCAAAAGTCGGTCCAAACTATTAAACACGGTTGGATTCTAGATTCATAATATCGAAAAACTTAGCTTCTTTGTCCCATCTAGTTTGGTATCGCTAACGTTTGGTCTCTGTATGAATTTTTTGTTTAACTTTTTATAAAAAAAATGTCGTTTAAGCAGGAGATAATACTTGAATCCTAACCCAAGACTTTAAATTTAGTTTAGGACCAAACTGGACAACTGGTTGTTCTATACATTACATGTGTCAATCAAAAGGAAACTAAAACTTGCATAGTACAAATCAGACCACCCCATATGCTTAGCCATGTGTCATGCATAAGGTCAAATCTGAAAAATAACATCATACAGTTTGTAAATATTATAAGAAAAACGATTTTTGAACACAGGATATAAAAACCATTTGTAAACCACTGTTCTAATTTTTGTAAAAGATGAACAAAGCCAATATGTTCATCTTCTACATGGCCAACATTTACTGCACATGCAGTGACCATATGTATCCTGAATTATTATACTTAACATCATCACCAAATGAACATAAGGATAAGATTGCAAGTTTTGGATTTCTTATCAATAGCAAATCTATGTACACCTCTTAACTCTTCAATTCTTTTTTTTTATTGGTGCCACACCTCTTCGAAATCTTATCTTTCAGCATTTTCCTATTCATGACAGAAAGACCCCGATAAAAGGAAACAAAAAACTGTTGACTGCTCGTTAGAGAAAGAGATCAAATGAAAAGATTTTTTTTCTTCGATTTCAAATGACATTCGGAAAAACTAGACGATTCTACAGTACTGATGTTTTGCTTTTGTATCAAAATTAAAACGCACATAAAGCTTAAAAGCATGTAAATACCCGTAAACACTAGCAGACTAGCAGTTAACATCTTCTAACTATGATACATATATACAAAAATGAATATAAAATCAGCTCATTTAGTTAGGTTTTTGTATTTATTTTAGTTCTAAAATCCAGGAGACACATTCTTTGAGTAATTCAAACTTCTGATGTATAGCAATGTTCAAGAACACTTCCATTTTGTTCCTAAAAACAGTCACTTCTTCCTTGAGAGTAAAAGAGCCAGCACACCCACAATGTTCAGCCAAATGTGCAGCTTTGATTTGTTTGCATTTTAGGCATACCAAGTCTTGAAGATGATAAAGGCGTTCTCTTTGGCGGACTATTTGAAGAAGACCATTTTCCATAACCTCACGGTTGTATGGTTGACCGCATTGAGGGAGACCACATCTCCACTCTTGAGTTAGTAAGCCTCTGTCACGACATAAGTCTAGGTCTCTGCAGTCGTTGCAATAGCTGCCAAAAATGTAACTACATATTAGGAAAACCAAAAACGTTCATCTAACAAAGACCCGCATATAAATCACAAGCCTGGTTTGCAAGAGAAGGTTTACCAGTTTGAAAAACAGGTCCGAGGTGGCAAAATGGATAGGTTGGGAAACGGGTCAAAATAGGCAATTCTTCTTATGGTTGAGCTGATTAGGAGTGTACGTTTGGATGGATCGGTTTAATTCGATCCATATAAGTGAATCCGATTGGATTTCAATTTCAAAAATATGGATCTGATCCATCCAAACAATCTCAAAATCCAAGCCAAACCATCCAAATTATAATTTGGTTATTTCGGTTATTCATTCTAAATAATCATAACGATGGATAAATCAGCAGTTGGAAAAAAAATTCCTTCTTTCTGGTTATCAGAATATCAGACACAGGAAATCATAATTGTCATTTATCATTGGCATTTCAAAAAATCTTTGTATAAAAACGTGTTATTCTGAATATGTATTAGTACAAATACAAAAACCAAGAAAAGAGTTTTATAATTTTACCTGCAAATCACGTTTGGTAAAGTGAAGGAAAAGGAGAAATCTTGAAACTGTGCCTCTGGAGCAAACTCCCTTACATGTACTAATTTTAACAAATTCTTCCTCATAATCTACAATTTATTTCAAACATAAAAAGAGATAATCAGGTTCAGGATAGAAATTTAAAGCTTCTTTAAATAAAAAAAATAAAAGAAATAATCAGGTAACGCATAAAAATTATTACCAGAATATCATGCTCCACATTCTTGTCAAGAATAAGGACAGCACAAACATATTTAATAAATTCCAGTGCAGGATCTCCTTTATTGTTTGAACTAACAAATGAGTTATCTTGAGATTTGCTTTTTCCTCTCATGTGATGAACAGTATCACGAACGACTCTCAATAGCTTTTCTGTGAAGTGAGATCTAATCTGTAAAATTAAAATTATATAAATGAGTTCACGATTTAAAAAATATAAAATGTCAAATTTTACTACAAAATTTTTTATATTGTAACACGGACCTGCTCTCTAAGATATTCAGTCATGCATGACTCGAAGATTTCAGCAGCTGCTGCAGTGATAGATGGAGTGCATAAATCGTCGTCTCTAATAGTTGCTCTTTTTCTGGCTTCATCTTGTGCAAATTTCCAAGGGTGGTATATGAACTCAGAGACTATACAGATAAAGTGATCCTATAAAATAGAAAAAATAATAAATTAAAAGTGGTATTAGCCATGCACTCATAATAATATATAGAAGGGATACAGTTGTACATTTAGATGCTAGATGCCTAGAAAAGTTTTGTAATATGTTAGACACTATGTTCAAAAAACTGAATTTAGGTAATCTTTCACTAGTCCATCACTTGTAAGGTAAAGATACACACACACACACACACAAAACATGTACATACAAGACACAACCTTTGAGGAAACTAAATAATTAACAAAAATATGGATTGAAAGCCTATTAAACACATTTTTAATGGTGGCAAAATAGGCATGTAGGGTAATCGATCAAAACGGGTAAGTTTCAAGCAGGTTGGAACAGTGAGGTCTAGTTCACACAGCACACTTTTGGTCTAAAGCTTCACATTGTTTATGGATATATTGTGCGTAAAATATGATTATATAAATTATATCATTTCAATATGAACCTAATTTCTTGAATTGAGTGATTAAGGAGATAAAGCGCAACTCATGTCAACACATTCATATGAAAAAGGGCAAAAAGAAAAAAAAACACTTTTCTATGGATACTTGTATTAAAATATGATTATAAAAACATATCATTTGCATGTGGCACATGTTTAATGTTAAAAAAATGATCATGTACCTGAGTCTCCTTTGGCAGGTTTTCTGCAATATTCCAGCTAGATACTATACACTCTTGGGGATCACTATTTATGCTACCATTTATTTCATCTGATTTAGCCTCAATTCCACCATAGTTGTACTGCCACAGAAGGGTGTAAAAAACTCTAGTTATTCTTGTGTTAAATAAAAAACTTCTTTTGCAAATATATTATAGATTTGGACATAATATTATTTTAACTAACCTGATCCATGAATAGAAATGAGTGCCAGAATTGCATGGGTTCAAGCTCAATCCACTCGAATAAGTCTCTATAAACCAACAAAAAGACACATATTAATTTACATAAACTTAGTATTGGTTTAAAATTATAAAATGCAAAGACCAACCTTGTTTGTATAGTCTTTAGTAAACTGTCACAATAAGCTTGGGCTGCAAATAAGTCTGACTTTCCAGTATCCAATATAATTTTTGAAAAATTGGCAAATACAATCGTGGCACCCAATTTTCGAAATTCAGCTAGCAATAATGCAAACACCTTTTGCATGACCTTGTGAAGCATGCGATGAAGAGCTGGATCGTGAAGTTTTGACCGTGGACTGAATCACCAATAAAAAAAAAGTCAAAACTAAATCAAAATATCATACATGCATTTAGCAAGTCAAATAGTCATACCTGCAGAGCCATCTGTATAAATGGTGCAACAATGCATCTGCAAATATATTTCCTGATGAAACTGCATCCTTAAGGCATCTGCTAATTAATTGTTTAAGGACACGAAATGCAGGTGAACAAAATGTGGCCTCATCCAATCCTGACCTTTCATCTGGAAGATGTGATCCAGAAGTCAAATCATGGTCAAACCCAAATAAGGTACCTCCCTCTATTTCATTTATTTGGCTGCTCTTTAGCAGAGCATTGACAACCAGGTGATGAATCTGCATTGATTATTACAAAATTTGTTATAAAATTTTGATGTATATATCTAGATTAAGTGTGACATGTAGAAAATTGCAGACCTTTAGCTCAACTGTCATTTTCCTATAAGCACCAGGATAAGTAAGAACCGGTTGATTGACCTATTTATAAATAATAAAATGCTCGTGAGATTATTAGAAAACCACAAAATCTATATAAAGTAGGAGTATTGATTAAATCCACTTAATGGTTTATGTAGTTCTCACACACACCTCATCAGAGTAACAAGTCTCTTCTTGATTATCCCCTCCAAGGTCTGGAATTCCATTATCTGATACCCAAAGTATCTGCAAATGTTATTAAAAATAATTAAATAAATAAACAAAAACCTTGAGGTTAATTAATGGACCTAAAACTTGATAATATACCATGTCAATGTATACAAGCAAAAAGTCCAAAACAATTATCATGACACCTGAAGCATAAGCATATACTTAGCATAACAGATCCCGACAAACAAGTACAAGTTGGTGAAGTGGTTAGCACAGTGAACATGTGAACGTTTTATTTCGGGTTATATTTAACAGATCAAACAGATAAAATAAGGAAGAATACAAAATATAGTTACACAGGCAACAAGTTGAATGGGACAAAAGTTGCCTGAAGTGTATTTTGAATGCATACAACCCTCTAAATCATTTTATTCAGAGCCAACATATTAATATTGAAAAATATAATTTTGCAATCATATATAACACTAATTAATTACAAAAAAAGTGGAAAATTTTGAACAAAAATATTTTTTGGGTCAACACAACCTAACCTAACCTGTTTTGACTTGTTACCAATTTACCTATTGCTGATCACGTAGACGTGTATAATCTGAACCTATTTTTTGGGTCAACACAACCTATTTTTTGGGTCACCTCTAATGTATAATCTGAACCAATTAAAGCGAGTAGACGTGTAGCATTGTTGTAATAGTGAACCAGAGCCGACCTGTTGCTGATCACGTAACGCTCTTGCGAAGAAGATGTCTGCAGTGTGCACAAGCCAATCTAGTTCAAAATTGCCCAAGGGAACCTGTTCAAATTACAAAAATATAACCTACTGAACATAAAAATAGAAAAGCATATTATATAAATGAATCAGAGATGCTTTTACATGAGAATATCTAGAAAGTAGAATTCTTTCATTCAACCACCTAGATGATGCAACACAACGTTGCATCCCAACTTTTGCTGCAACAATCTGCCAGCCAAGAGCCTATATAGAGCAGAAAAAAATGATCAAATGAGTACCAAAACAATGCCAGCTCATCATTAGACACAGCTTGTATAATTTAGTCAACTACCTGATACTGACTATCACGAGCATTTGAAGGAATGCTAACACATGGGAAATCATTTAAAGCTCGTATGCCCAATGTCATTAAATCGACATTTGGGCATTCAATTACAGCAATTGCAGGTCCATGAAGCTGATCTCTGTCAATCATAAAACGGCATAGCTTTGTATAAGTTTACTTTATTTGTATTATTCTAAATAATCACAGGTGCTAATATATGAAAGATAAATGTAATACCTGAATTCACTTATTGTTCTTTGTAAGATCTTTTCAGCCTCTTTAGGGTTTCCAACATAGTCCACCTGAAAATTCCCACACATCACACTTGAAATAAGATTTATTCAAGAAGAAAAAGAACCATTTGACTTTTTTAGATTTAACAAAGTCAAACAACCTTACCTTAAAACTCGAAGCATCTCTAGACATGGAAGGTTCAATTGACAAAGTTTGACAAGCTTCACGATATGTTTTCTCTAAAATAAATGGCGATAACTCTTTATTCTGAAATGGATTCACCGTTACCGCATGAATGATTGAAGATGATGGAATATATACAAGATATATACCGCGTACTTCAGATATGCTGGACATTTTAGAAAAATATATAATTTAGTTCATCTCTTTTAGCTACCAAATACAATTAATAAAACTACAAATACCTGTGATATACGTAAAAGAAAGGGATTGGAGATTCTAGATAAGCGCATTCTGTTGTGGTTTTCATATGCAATTCACTTAAATTCCAACCGTCATTTGCATTTCGCTTTTTGGCTGATTTATCAACTTTACATACACATCCAATCTGGATGATGGAATTGAAATCCAGCCCTACTTTTGTTTCATATATCCCCTGAGAATTAGACAAACAGCGCATATCAAGCAAGTTTTGTAGAATTTTTTAATCTTTTGCATTTTCTGAACTTAATTGGAGGTGCAGTATGTATAGATAAACTGACCTCCACCTCTGGATCTGCAAGATGAGCAGCAAGTTTCCTGCTTTCTGCTCTAAATTGATCTTCATCAGTAATGACCTACAAAATGTACTTTTTCATTTAACTTAGTAAAGTAATCATTTCTGATTATATTTACAAAAGTATACCTCAATCAGATTATAGCAATGGTGGCCATGAGGAAGAATCTTGTTGACACGTTTTCCAGGAAATTCTTCAGTTACAGGAGCTTTAGAATTAAGGTAAAATACTCGTGGAACATTGATTGGGATCTTATGCATTACTCCTTCCACAACAACCCAAGCAAAAAATTGGCCATGTCGGGAACTTGGAACAATTTGAATAATCTGGAACATAAAATTATTTAGAACTTGAAGGGTATAATAGGTAATAAACACAAGTCCATATGCAACAAAACTACATTACCTGCCAGTGGCTGCGTGTAAGGGCTAGTTCCTGCTTTTTAAAATATGAACCTACCCCAGTTCCCTGAGATTTTCTTTTGTTTGCCACACCCCTATGGATCTCCGGAACTCCATTACTTTGATTAAACTGGTCTAAATTCTCCAACCTGACGACACAAATATCCCAAGACAATAAGCATAATTCTTCACTACAGATAGAGTTTTGCATCAGTTAGATCAAATGGGTCAACTTCAAAAGCTGCATAAACTGAAACTAGTCAAACGGGTTGAAAGTCTCCTAAAGTCTTTTTTAATGCACAGCCTCTTAAACTATTCTTATTAATGGTCAGTATAAGACGTATTCACAGCTCAACCAAATTTGTACTCTTTCAACCCCTACTAAAAGATGAGCTATTTAACCTAAATGCGTTTTGACCCTTTAGCCAACCCACCCATCTGGCCCTCTCTATTTTCACTATGCACATCCATCAGTCAAGATATATACCTTTGCTTCTTTCTTTTTTCACGAATCTGTTTCCACTTTCTCTTCCTTGAATCAAGCCATCCTTGGTAATCCACATGTTTGTCTATATCTTCGACATCGATATCGACTGGTTGTGATGATGACATCAGCGGATTCCGGCTTTGCTCGTTATCAAGATTATTCTTACAAGAAGCTCCCTGGTCACTTGTCTTACGATTAGTTTCATAAGAACGAACGATGGGTCTAGGTCCAACAGTAGGAGATTTTCCTTTGCTCCCAAAATCCTCCATATCCACAACATTCTGTTCATGTGGTCCATGATTTTTTCCATTTGCATCACTATTTTTCAGGTCATCTTCATTAACCTTTTTCAATGAACTAAAAATATCAACTAATTTTCTTTGACGCATTTTGTCGTCTTTCTCACGAACTTTCTTGTGCAACCAATCAGGATGAACTACTCTTGGAACAGGGTTTGAAACCTAAAATGATGATGATAATAGTAATACAACGGTTACATGCTAAAAAAATCTAATATTTCATAAAGATTTAATAAGAAACACTGCACCTTCTGCATTGCCGCAGGAATAGTAATGATTTTTTGAATAGCAGAGCTAAGTCGTTGTTTGTAATATGACCAGTCAATAATGGATCGAATGCCAGCATCTGATGAGATTTTGCACCATTTTTTCACATAAAACTTCATAATTTCTGCAAATGAAGCATGTTAGGCTGGTACCTTCAATTATAAAAGCTTTCAAACATCATTTTGAAGTTTTACCTGCATCAGTTTCAAATATAGCAACAGGAACAGCCCTTTCGCTCACCGGGTTCCCCTGTTCTCATTAAGATTAACATTCGATCAATGGTTATTACGTTTTTAATATTATGCAAGTGCCAATAGAATATACGCATCAAAATGTTGTACAGTAAGCATTTTAAACAAAAATCAGGCACATACCCGTGGTTCACATGCAACAACATATTGACAACGAAGCCCTTTGTCTTTAACCATTGTATCACCGAGAAAATCAGCAAGGCGTCTTGCTGTGGTTACTGCACATGATTTCTGTTCACCGTATTCTGCCAAAGACTTGCTCATAGTGCTCGATTCTGATATGTAATCAAGCAATTCACTGTCTGCAATATCCTTTCCTTGATTCTGAAATATTCAATCATCAGGATGTATATATGTATGTATGTGTGTGTGTGCATTTCTCATTCTCTATTCAATTAAAGAAGAGAAAACAAAAACATAGACGAAGTTCAATTTACATACATCAAGAAGATCAAGCCAGCGATTTGCAACAGAAGCGACTACAGAATAGCATTCCTCTAAGGTAGACCCATGAAGGAATTTGTCAAAGAGCTCAGCCTGAAAACATAATTATATCAAGATATATGAAAACAATAATTGAAAATAATTAGATGAAACAAGTTTACAAGACAAATATATTACTTGGAAGACTTTAATGAGCTTTAGTTCACCCCTCCTTTTTATCTCAAAACCTTTAAGCTCGGCAAGAGTACCATCATCATTAAAAACAGCATACCGCTTCTTAATTAATATCCCTTCTTCTTTAGAAGCAGGAAGAATCATTGCCTACATTCAAAAAAAAAATAAAGACAAGGAAGGTTATCTTATGACTTATCAATAAATGGTGTCACTTTTAGGATTCAACAACTTGCCTTATATGGCCCATCCACTTCAAATTCAATTGAGCATTCACTGTGTGTTGTATATGTTCGGTTGATAGGATCTTTGAGAGTCTATTGAAAACAAACAAATAAATAAGGGTTTATGTACTAAATAATCAAATAAAAGTAGGATCCATCTAACCTGGTATTGGTCATTTGTATTGTTTTGTGCTACATCAACATTAAGCATAACACATGGATATGAGATAGTTAGCTTCTTCTTTGAGTCTCTGTAATGAAATATTCATAAAAGTTGTATATTACTATTCCAAAAAAGTGTGCCACATCAACATATAACGGCAATCAAATGTCATAAAGTTACCTTGTTTTAAAGGTGAAATTTTCAGGGAATGAACCTGGCAAAGCACACCATATACCATCTGTATCCAATTCAAGGGGTCTTCCAATTTTTTCAACAAGCAAACGGGCATTTTGGATTATTTTTGCTCCAGTATATGTAACAACACCTGCCATTTCCATTGAATACCATCTTGCACCTCTGGAAAATAAAAATATTAAAATTCAGGTTATATGTGAGCTGAATGATATAACAAGAATAATGAATGAAATTAAGTAAAAGAACATACTTGCGCATGACATATCCATAAAAGGAATTGAGAATACATTTATGAGCCAACTGTAATGAATCATAGAGAACCACCATATCCTACAATATCAATAATTACCAGCACTTATTAGTAAATCACAACAGAAAATGTAAATATTAATACATGCAGTAGAGATAAAAGTTACTTGTGCTTCCTGGATCTTAATAGGATTGCCACTAGCTTTTGCTTCTGACAACTTCCCCTTCCATACTTTATTGAGTCCTTTGTATTCATATCTTCTATCACGGAAACTTTAAAGCAAAAAATAACATGTTGTTACCGAGCACAGAGATCATTCACAACCAATGATGCTTATGTGCCTGCATAAATTTTATGGAAATACTTACCTTCTTACAGTATCAACATAAAATGGGTTTTCACGCATGCATATCCCTGCTTCTCGAATTTCAGTAACTGGTTTCTCAAGCACTCGCTTATATGCCTATGAAGGGCAACACAATATGTAATGATAGACATGGCATACAAAATTTTAAGTTTATGATAGAGTTGGCAGAGCGTAAAGGGTTGAAACAGGTCACTTAAGTACAGATTTAAACGGGCTAAGTTGGGTTGGATTGACCCACAACACTTTTTGTTCATTTATAAAAATACAAACAATGAATGTGTTAGTTGCGACAAAATAAACAAATCTATAGCCATATTATTATAAATCTTTTAGAAAGATGATTTAGAAGGTTGTATCCAGACTTTTGGAGACCATCAACCCAACTCATCAGACATGTTCCGTTTTTAGCTAAGTTTAAAAACTTGACATATTTAGCCATTTGAGAGAACACAACCCAAATACACCCATTCATAAGTAATGATAGAATTTGCCAGCTCTAGTTTATGATTAGCAGGTTACCTACCTTTTGGCAGTATTTCCTTAAACGGTCTTTCAGCTTTAGTTGTTGGTCTACTTTAGGCAGGTCAAGGAATGATCTTGAGTTGGGCCCATCAACAAACTCGGATTCAATTTGCCTCTTAATATGAAAGTAATCACTGATATTCAATTCAGACATTAGTATATTTTCAGTTTTAACATTAGATTAAATTGAGGTTACCTTCTCTTTGCTGTGTATGTCTCTCCACGCCAAACCCATTCAAGCTTCCTAAGACAAGTTTTCCCAGGACGATTGAAATCACATGCAGTGCAAACCTCATCTGAAACTATTGATGGTGGCTGACATTGCACAAAAGTAGAGTTTCTTTCAGTAAATAAATAGCGCTATATCAAAATCTATAAATTTATAAAATAGATGAATGAGCAAACCTGAAGTCTGTTTGTCAATATAATGTTGGGATACATTGCAGCAACATCTAGATGATATATAAGGGGGCTTTCTTCTCGTATAGGTTCATCTCGTAACTTCATAAGCTGCATAAGTAAAAAAGAACAAGTACATTTGTGACACCCTTATGAAGTCTATATAAATAAATAAATATAGGGGAGGGTTCATGCGAGAACCGTTGTTAGCGCGAGAACCGTGAGAACCAATCTTAGCCGTTCCTTGGATATGGGAAAGATCATGAATGGAGAGTGTGGAGGGATAGAACGTGGCAGGGTGCATGTGAGGAATTCATGGGTGGGCAATGACATTAAAGTAGGGGGAATTGAACGGCTCAGATTGGTTCTCGCGCTAATAACAGTTCTCGCATGAACTTTTCTCTCTCTCTCTCTCTCTCTCTCTCTCTCTATATATATATATATATATATATATATATATATATATATTATTATTATTATTATTATTTTACACAAGGATATGAAACATGTGATGGAAGATGGGTAAATATCAAGTTTTCAGTTAACATAAAAACTGAATAGAACAAGATGTATAGATGTATGCTAGCTATATTATTTTTCTTTTCCTATACAACATTATTCTAACCCATTTCCCCTTATTAATTAAAACTTACAAGACTGTACAACAGAACCTTTTTTGTATTTGTCACTCTTAAATACACTAAACAAATAAATAATTATAGAAACTTTTTTGACATAAACTACAAGATTGTCGATTATCTATTGAGATTTTTTTTTTGGGGGGAAGGGGGGGGAGTCCTGACAGTACCTTTTCCATGATAGCATCCTTCACTTCATCATAATTTGAAACCGACTCAACATCCATCTTACCCTCTACTTTAATAGCATACTGAAGATCACGATCAAGATTTCCAATAAGTTGCTGAAAGATGTGTAAATCAAATGTTAGTTAACAGCCCGAACGACTGGAACTGATGAAGAAAAAACATACGCAGACAACTTCTAAATTACAAAAATATGACCAGTTAACTGAAAAGATCAATAGCTAACCTCAAAAGCAGATGGATCAAGTTTGAAACTAGTTGGAAGATCAGATCTAAAAACACCAGTTTCTAGGCACTCCACATGGCCACCAATGTATGTCTCACTCTCAAGAAGATGATTATTATGAAACTTTTCTGTTTCAGATTGATGCTTATTAGGACATATAACATTTGCCATATATGCCTGCAAGTATATTAAGATCCAAACATGAGTTAAAAAATACATAAATAAAAAATAAAAATAAATATAAATATAAAAAATGGACCAAACAACAGACCTGGACCATAAGAAGCATTTCACAAAGAGTCCCACTTCCTTTACGTAACACCTCATCAGGAGGCATTGGTATTATAGTTGCAAGGGAGAAAATGAAGGGATGAACATAAGTCATATACAAGTAGTATGTTGAAACAGCATCGGATACTGAATAAGAGGCCATCATCTGAAATAAAGCAAGTTTTACAGAAAAAAAAAGCATATAAGAATCACTGTAGATAACTTAAAATGTCCATAGAGATAGAATTATGACACAAATGCTTAGAAATAAATTGTAGACCATTTCAACGATATGTATCACCTGTGGTTTTTCCATTGCGTAGCGAACCATATCCTCAGGATTTACCTCCAGTGGATCATAGCCCAACTTAGCTTTAGTGACAGCCTGATATCATAATAAAGAAGAATGTAAAAAAGTGTAAATCGACAACATTTTTGCAAAATGATACATCACTTCCCAAAATTTACAAGCCTGATGCAAAGAGGCGGAGATGTATCAGTATGGGGGAAAAAAAGTTGTGCATCATTTTTGAAAAATATGTGGTCTTTTTACATTCACTAAACCTTATTTATACATATACATGCTTACATACATACATACATATGCACACACATACTTACGTACGATATATGTGAACTATATAAGTCTTGCTCTGTTGTTTGACATTGAAATAAGTTATAATTCCATTAACATACATGGTCATTGACATTTTATAAATTTGTTGTCTCTATAAGTTTTATCAACTTGATGAGCTTTGTTATTTCTGTTAATTTTGCTTATGGTTTACCAATGTTCTAATTAGATGGATGAAGAGATCATAGGAATCTAAAAGAGAAAACAAATTTGAATTGAACAATATGCACCTTCAAACCATGGCTCCCTTGAGGTAGATAACTATCACGTTTGACCCATGCAAAGCAATCCAGATGGCATGCAAACTTTGCACGACATTCACCTTGAATTTTATCACACTGAAATCCTAGCTCCTGCAAAGAGAAATAATTCAGTAATTAATAATGGAATCAGTATAGCATTCAATTTTGACCCCTTTTCGCAAGTCAAACAGAATGCAATACACTATGATTTCCTACTGATTTTAAGCTTTCACAAAACCATTTGCCAAATTCAAGAAGTCAGCATCAACTTATATCTATTATTTTTCCTTGACAGTGAACCAATAACCTATCTAAGTTTTAGACTTTTAGACTTGTTTTGTAGATCATATAATGGCTAAACATGCGTCAATAGCTGCTAAAAAATGAAATTTCAATTTCATGGAGATATATGTATTTGAAGTATTAGACATGATTATTTCTTGGTAAAATACACCATCTTGAATTATAAATAATAAAAAGTTTGAAACATACATCATTCATATTCAAGCCATGATGAGCTGCTCTGCTTTCCAAAAATGGCCAATCAAAAAAGTCTCCGTTGTATGTGACATAAATACCAGGCTTCACCTCTCTCATATGAGAAAACCACAATCTAAGCAATTCTACCTGCATGCAAACGAAAATTAAACATTCAGCTATAAGCATTGCCAGCAAGATAAGATCTAAATGCGTATAGAGAAATCACACCTCATTCTTCACATTTGTCACTTTAAAATATCCTTCAAATTCAGGTTTTGGGGTATATTCCAGATCATCTATGTCTTCACCAACACACTGAAAAAAGTAACAATACAAAAGAGTTACAAATTTGCAACAATCATATTTATACGTATTCACCTGAAAAAAATACTAATAATATATCAATGCTAAGACTCTATATATCACAAAACACATTAGTCTTGTTATTATACCCACCTCTCTATTAATAATCAAATATCCATGTCCATCAACCATGTATGAAATCATCATCACTGAGTCATACTCGGCATCAGGAAACTTTAAAGGAAGCTTTGTCGTCTCTATATCGAATGCACAGACATGAACTTCAGCACGTTGCAGAAGATCATGTCTCCTTTCTAACGTGACACCATCACTTGACACGTTAACATCATACCACAGCCCGGATCTTACATCTGTCAAGATTGATATGAAAGTGAAAGCACGTGAGATGAGATACAATATTTATAAATAATATTTTCGTATTGTAAAAGGTTATCACCTTTGTCAATGGCAAAACGAACATGGTAAGGCACATCATACTCCCGTAAATCAGCAATGGAATCTATAAAATCTTGAACTCTCTCTTTGCTATAAACTCAATAACCAAAACCAGGTCACAGCCGGAAAGGACTAGTAAGTGACTTAGTGGAACACAAAACGGGAGCGGTAACTTATATATATTAGATAATTAAAGATATTGCGATTTATACATGTAGAAACTTTACATCATGAAGTGCATACCTTTTGCCTGCCAATATGGACTCGTATGCCTCTGCAGCATTTAACTTTTCTTTATTTCTTTCGACTACATGCATCAGATCACTCTTCACTTGCATCAATTGTTGTACCGTGTCAAATGATATTTTTAAGTATGTTTTTCGTAATCCAGAAAGATGGTTTTTCTGTCATTAGAATCAATAGAGTTATGTTTAGCAATATAGTTCCACTGTGAAATGTTGAGGTGGATGCTAATTAGTTGCTATTTGAGGAATAGGCAGAAACTGCCCTTCATATTAGCTGAACAGACAGTTAAAGGGGGTTTTAGGTACATGAAATGATAGCCAGAAAAAATAAAGGGGTGTTGATTTTTATAACGACTTCAGGATCTCTGAAGCTAACTTTTGAGTTTTGATGATTAAAGATGAACCATATCAAGGTTTGACAGCAGGAACAAATTGTTTCGAAAGAAATGTGAGCGCAATGAGAAGGCAGATACACTATTAACTGTTCCCAAGTCGATACTTATACGATATATACAAGTAAAGCCCAAAAAAGAGATGAAAGAAAAAGAGGGACTAGGCAAACAAGTATGAAGCCTTATATAGTGACTTACAAGATCAAGGTCCTCTTTCTCAACGATTTGGATATCAGCAATTTGCCCCTCGTATCGTCTTCTTAAATATGCATCAACATCCATTTCCATCTTATCCTAAAAGTCAAAAATCACAACCTTTAAGATATTTATATGAAATGCGATAACACCATGCTTTGGTTAGAAACAACTAAGCACATACCCAACATAATTCATCTTTCCCGGAAAGAAAAAAAAAGTTAATCTATAAATATGAAACAATTTACTGAATTTCCACACGGGCGTACCTTCGTAGTAGCATAAAAATAAGGTCTAAATTTGTACTTGGCTTTAAACGTCGAACCATCCTTAAGGCAAAATCAAGCAAATATTAATAATAATTTCCATGACAAGGGCCAAAACTCAATTCTAAACCTAATTATATAAAAAATTCACCTGGCAAACGAAGTAAAGATCGACACAACTATAGACTTTCTGTGTATCTTGGTCCTCCCACGATGACTACAGAAAATGAAATCAAGTCCATGAGTTCCAATGAATACTAAAATTCAAAAGGGGGTTTCATAGCGACGGAAGTGCATAAACTTACAGAAGCAAATGTGAGTAGCCAACCAAGGCGTTTCTCGCCTTCTGTGAAAAGATCAAAACCAAGCTTGGCTTCGAGTTTTTCTTCGGCAGAGAGAATGAGCTTCTGCTTCTTCGAGATTCTTGTGTCTCTACGGTCTCCTCTTCTTCGATTATCGCCATTCATTTTCAAAAATATGTAACAGTGAAATCCAGATTGAGCGAAGATGGATCTGGAATAATGATAAGAACCCTTGTGTGAAAAATGGATTTGGGGCTGCTGATTGGGGACGAAAGGGGGCTACTAAAGTTTTCCCGCCCTTTTGTCAATCTGCTATGTATGCCGGGGCTGTCTAAAATTACATTTTTGTCCTCTGGTTAGCGGCTAAACGAGATTGATTAAATCTTTCATACCAAGACCATGTGCATGGGTAGGGAAGTAGTGTTGGCTGTTTCATTATCTAGTGCTAGAACACCATCGTGACATCGGGGGTCCAAGCTGGTTTCCAAACCGGTGACGGGTTCTCCTCTTTTTTTCCTTTTTCTTTTTCTTTCTTGTAAATATATATATTTTTTTACTAATATTTGATATAGGTTTAATATGAGGGTTTATTAATTAGAGAGTGTTGAAGATGGAAATGTTGTGGATGATGTTGTGACAATGGTCTACGGCTATGATATATCCCCTTTATTCTTATTGTTTTTTTTTCCTTTCATCCATTCCACTCCTGTCATTTTAACTCTCAAATCTATCCCTTTAATCATCTATACACACAGTCAGAAAAAAAAACCCAGTGTGATTAGAAACATTACGTAGATAATAAGAAGTGAGGACGATATACACGGAGGTTATATACTAGTTGATTAATGCACTCCGTCTGAGACCATCAGCATCCATTACATGCTTCACATACTTTTTTGTCTGCCACATCAGCGCCACATCATTTCCCACCATTCCATCATCCCATTATACAAACCCCTGCATCCATCACATGCTTCACATCTCAAAAAAAAAAAAAAAACAACCCGGCTCACCTGCGCGACGATGGTCACACCCGTGACCGTGAAGCCCTCCTCACGAAGAGGGGCGATGGATGTTCGCAAGAGTGAAGGCTGCTCATGAGGCTTGTACGTGATGGATGCTCCCGGTCTAATATAGAATATGTACTTGTCTCTTAAATGTCTTAAACTTTTAATTTAAATAATTAAAAATGGCTAATTTAGTCCTCGTTTGAACTTAAAATAAAATTACTAAATAATATTTAATTTGATTCTTAAACATTATTCCAAAAACTAAACCTTACATATTAAATATTATTTAAAAATATCACTTTGATACAAATTAATTATTAATCTATACGATATTAAATACATATTGTAAATTAAAAATTAATCTTCATAAAAACTAAATATCTATCATATAAATTTGTCTTACTTTTAACTATTATGGAATATGTATTACTAAAACTCATAAACTTGATAAATGATCAATATATCCTTAAACATCCTTGTTTTTTTAAAACACGTAGCCTTACTAGTATACTTTTTCATACCAACATAATTCCTCATCCACATCAACATAGCTTCTTAAGTAATGATATATTTTGATCATCTAACTACTATATAAACCATTTAACATTCACTCTCCTTGTTCATTTTAAGATTTTTTTCAAATTCAAGTAAAACACCATCTTGACCTTTCATTTTATCTATATTAATCTAATCCGTCTAATATTTAATTATTTCACTTCCTATTCTTCTTTACTTTACTTAACTTTTTATTTATTTAAAATACACTAATCCACTAACACATTATCGGATACTAACATTATTAACACATCAACACAATCCTTACGCTCTTGTTATCTTTCTCTTTCCTTAATTTACAAATGTAAAAAGAGTTTATAAAAATAAAAGAAATAAAAAAAGACGTATTGATGAACAAAAACTATTTTGTGACATTGAATTTCGCAAATAACATACCATTATATTTGTGAAAACGGCATGCTACAAAACAAAGATTATTCGCCAATGTCACATTGCCCTAGTACGATACTAGTTTTATTTTATTAATAGATATTTTTTTCTTATTTTTATTGTTTTTGAAAAGTTACTTTAATGATCAATAAAAAAACATATAGATAAATAGAGGAAGTGGGAAAAAGAGATAGAAAATGAACATATGTAATAAATATAAATTATTCACTGTCATCATAGTACGTAAATATCATACATCTACATTATCGAAAGCAAACATTTATCAAGTAAGAACTATTTATCGTCATCACGTTATACAAATATCATACTACTGTTACAAAAATGACCTTAATTATATATATAAATGTTTTACAATAAAAAACTGATTTTAAATAACTTGAATATATAATAATAATAATCACTATATGTTTTATAATGGTTGCGGTTAGATTATAACAAGGTATGTTTTTATAAAGAATTTGTATATATATTAACCGTATTTGTTTATACGGTTCGAGTTGGTAAATAGACTTACGACTGTTTTGACTTTACAAAAATGGATGTGTTCCGGAATAATTGTTTTTTTAACCAACATAATGCTAAAATAGTTGTTTTATTTTATTTTATAACATTGACCATTCATTGAGTAACTATCTGACATTATTTTTATTTAGATGTTCCATGAGAATATTTAAATAATATATTGTAAATATTAGGAACAAGAAAAATAAACAACTAAAGATACAAGAAAATAATGTAAAATTTTACATAGTTTATACCATTAGAGTTATAAGTGTGTTCGGTAAGCAACTTTTTAAAACTTATTGGAGCTGGTAGTTTTTCGTATTGAAACAAAAAAAACTACAAGTTTATTCGAATGAAAAAACTATAAGCCTTTTTTATAAAGGGTTAAAGTTGCGTAATAGCATACAACATTGCAACTTGTCTCAATGTTCCAATATAGTACTTAAAGTATTTTTTTTACTAATATGACCATTTAACTTGTTAAAAACGTGTTATAATACCCATTCTATCAGATGTTACATGTTCAACACGTAGAAACCCTGATTTAAGGTCTTTCATCACCAATTTTTAAATGTAATACTTTCAGAAATATGGGAAGTGTTTATTTTGCAACTCTTAAAGTGGCCATAATGTCTTCTTCATCTTCATTCAACTTCAGCACAAATTTAAAGGTTCTATCTGAATGCTTCTGCGATAAACCAATAAAATATCGAACATCTTGGACAAGAAACAACATTGTTCAAAGATTTTTTACATGCTTAATTATTTGGTATAATATTCTTTGAAATTAGTTGCTGAAATTCTGTGAAAATTGTCCGAATTAGTCAAATGGAATTACAATCAAGATTACACAAACTACAAATAAAATTTGGATGACAATGAAACCGAACCTGCCATGTACAGGGAAATATGAAGTTATTAAAGTTAAAAATTGAGGAAAATAAAGTTTTTGGAAGATGTTTGGATATGTACCAAAAAACTTTAAGTATCAGATTTTGAATAATGGGACGAGATTCCCACCATACCCTAACACTTGAAATAAGTTTAAAATTACGGATTTATTGGCTAAGCCGGTTGCAGGTTAAAAAGGGGGTATATTAACACGTTTTTAACAAGTTAGATAGTCATATGTGTAAAAATCATATAAGTACCATATTACATCCTTTTGGTCAGTGGGGAATATCACTTATTACATCATTAGTCTCTAAACTACATGTATAACGTTGTGAGTCTCTAATATAAGACTTTTGCTTCATTGATGGTCTTTGATTACTTAAAAAATGATAGTACCCTTCTCAATTCAATTTATACTTGTATTTGAGCGTTATTTTTGTAGATATTAATAAGTTATATTAAAATTATATAACAAATGTTAATAAAAAATAAATATAATTAATAACCATTTGTTTATCATCACCGCCATCAACCACCTTCTTCCACCCACCACCACTAGCACCACCATTTACAAAAAACGACCACCAAAACTCATAAAAAACACCACCACGGGTGCGATTGTTAGATGAAGGTGAAGGGAAAAAGGAGTTATGAAAATCGAATGAAGAATAAAGTCTCTAAAAAATCCCAAATCATATCTACAAATTAATTACGCAAACAGGTTCTCCAAAAATCAAACACACACATACATCAAGAAACCGAGCGATGAACGCAGTCTGAAAATTGCATTTACACCAAAATTTAAAACGCTACACAAATGAAGAACAAGGATCTGAATCGCAAATCAGGAACAAGACCTGAAATGGTACACATATTTGAAAAATCGCACAAGAAAACCCTTATTTGAAGGGAGAAATAGACAGAGAGACAGAGAGAGACGCGACAGAGTGTACAAACAAACCTAATATGAACGGCGACAATGGTGGTGGTGACGATGTTCATGATGTGGCGGTAGTGGATAAGGGGGAAGGGTGATGACGGTGGTCTTTGGCGGGGATGGTATTCTCTAGCTATGGTGGTCGCTGCTAGTGTTGACGCGACAGAGAGTGGTGAAGTGAATGGAGGGGAGACGATGGTAATAGGCTGTGTAGTGGTGGTGGGAGGTGCGGTGTTAGAGAAGAATGAAGGGGAGGTCATGGTGGTGGTATACGGTGGATGCATGACTGAGAGAATAGTTGGCGGTGGTAGCCGGCGGTATGGTGGTGGGCACTAGTGGCTAAGAGAAAAGGGCATCATTTATAGAGAGAGAAATGAGGTTGGGCTTATTAGTTTTGATATTATTTTTGAACTATTTATAATTAAAGAAAATGATAAAAAAGAATTAGGGTATAATGGACTTTTTCAACTTGATAAAGTAATAGTATTTTGGTATTTTCAGTTACAGCAGAGATCGTCAATTTAACAATATGCGGATAGTTAAGACGTCTACTAAAATAAACGTAGTTTAGGAACCAAAGATGTTAAAAGTGACATACCTTAGGAACCAAATATGTAATTATCTCTTAATTGTTTTACAATTCCTTTTATATTTATGACATATTGTTCTTTTACACTATTCAACTCTACTTAAAAGCTATTTTGTTTTCAAACACATACATAAATAAAAGATACAATTTTCAGTTTCAGCTATCAGCTTTTAACTATCAATTACAAATATCGGTTATTTCCGTTAAACACACCCTATATCAATTGCCGTGTTAATAGTTGTTATACAATACAATAATACATATTTAAAAGTTATGTTATAGATTAGGTCTGCAAGTGGGCTCAAAGCCTCAAACACTGGACAAGCCTGTTTTTTTTTACCTGAAATGAAGCCCACGAAGGCTCGAAGGAAACGGTATTAAAATTTGTTATAAAGAGTATTAGGGTTTCCAGCTTGCCGCAGAACACTAGCGCCCACTGCAAAGAAGAAAAAAATCCAGCGACGTCTGTAACAAAGATTGCAGGTATCTTCTTCTCTGAATTATGAAACTAGGGTTTGTTTGTTCTCACGATATCATGTTTCAAATTAGTTAGTCATGTGTGTGCCAAAATGTAGTGAAAATTGATTTCAGTGCTACATCTCATTTTGGACTCTTTAATGTTAAATTCGTAGTTCATAAATATGCATAATCGTATTGTTCTATATGTTGATCGAAAAAATGCGAGCTTTTGCTAGTGTGTGAGTGTTAATTGTGCTTATTGTAAGGGTTACGGCTTGATTACAATACGCATTTTTTCCAATTTCTGTGCCAGAATGAAGGTTGTTGCAGCGTATCTGTTGGCTCTTTTGGGAGGTAACACCTGCCCATCTGCTGAAGATTTGAAGAAAATTCTCGGTTCAGGTATGCCTTTTAGGTCGAAAGTTCGTATGTATTGATCCTTTAGAACTCGGTTACATAGTATCGTGCATACCTATATTTTGTCCAAGTTTACTAACTTGTTAGTTTATAGGTATGTATGAAACTTGCTATATTGGCTACAGGACCCTTTACTGCTACTAACCTTATATTTCATAAATGATAACATGGATTTCTGAGCAATGGAGTATTGTGTATTGATTATTCATTAACATGGTTTTGTCACTTTTAGGAATCATTTGTTTGTTTTGGTCTTCTTATGGCACTGACTAGCAATGCTCAAGGATACTTCTCATCATATTTTCTCATCACATGGTTTTGTTACTTTTAGGAATCATTTGTTTGTTTTGATCATTTGTTTGTTTATGTCTTTATGTTAAAAAAAATTGAGGTTTCTTGTAAGTCCACATGTGAACAGAGCCTAAACTTTGATTAACTGATAAGTTATTACTCGGGTAATTACTTTTTTACGATAAATTATCACATGACATGGCTTTCTAGTCCATGTCATCCACTGGGATTGGCAGAGTATTTTTCTGGTTTGCCAACAAGTGTGACTATGTTTCTACAACATTATAATGTTGCCATTGTATTCCATTGTCTAGTTGTCTGTTGTTGTCATAGGTTATTTTGCATCTGGATTTTTTTGTCAATTACATCAATCAATACATGATGCTAGCTTTGTATATTACATCCTGCATTTTATTAATTCATTTACAAGTGCTTGTTATGATAGTCATGGTTTAGCTAAAACTGTTGATATTTGATTTGTGATGAAGTGTTGGGGATATATATTTACGAGTAAGAGATTGATTATGTGCAGTGGGAGCTGATGCTGATGAAGATAGAATCGAATTGCTTTTGTCCGAGGTTAAGGGTAAAGACATTACTGAACTCATTGCAGCCGGAAGGGAAAAGTTAGCCTCAGTTCCTTCTGGTGGCGGCGGCGGCGTTGCAGTTGCTGCTGCAGCTGGTGGCGGTGGTGCTGCACCTGCCGCTGCAGCTGCTGCCGAGACAAAGAAAGAGGAGAAGGTTGAAGAGAAAGAGGAGTCCGATGATGTATGCTCAACTATACCTTTACTTATTCTAAGCTGTCATGTGTTGATCTTCTTTGACATGTTTGTTTATATTTGTGCTTGCAGGACATGGGATTCAGTTTATTCGACTAAAAGAAACAGCCTTCTGTATCTTCTTTTGAAGCATACTATGGTTTCATTTATGTAATGGATTTTTGGTTTTAGTTTTGTGGTTAAAATTTTCAATTTTGTAAGACTAATCAAAAGTCTTAGATGTAAGGTTTAGAGATTTATAAAAAGTGGTCTTGATTTGGTATGATTGGTTTTTTACGTTTTCGTTAATGACATGGTCTTAATGTGATTGAAAAGATAGAGACAAAACTCCAATTTAAACCCAAATCAATTCGGTTGCAAATTAAACTCTAATTTCAGTTTATAGCAACACATTATGACAATTATAACCATGACACAAAATCAAGAAACTGTTACCAATCAGTAATCACTAAACTCAAAGGAACCAAGCTTGTATGACCCAAATAATTTTGAAGTATGCAAATAAAATCAAAGTTATGAACTTACTTAATTCAAGGGTTTAATAGCAACTTGTACCTTAAGCTCAAACATGTACAATTCTTGAATAACCACATAACACTTGGTCACTTTCACGAGGATAAGGTTTTCATTAAATTTATAATTTGCAAACCTAGGAAAAATGTTTCTAACCAAGTGATACTTCCTTGCTTTGTCGCACACACGTATTAAATATTTCTAAAACAAAAAATATACAATAATTTGTCAAAAAATGTTAATGCACATCTATTAGTTAATTTATGTACAAAATTTTTGAATGTTAATTTTAGAAGACTAAGTAACGTTTAGGAGCCAACAAGCAATTATAAGCTGAATATATAAACACGCGTTATATATTTACATGCGCAGGCGAATTTGTAGTTATAAACCATCTATGTTGCCTTGAAAGTTTGTAAAATCATGTGACTATTAAGTGACGTATTTTAGAAAACCCCACATATGAACTATAACACGCGCATAATAAGCCGTGGACAATTGTATATTGTATACTAGTACTCTCGAGTGATATTGTGTAGTTCATCTATCATATCTTTGATTCTAGTTTGGTGTAATATAAGAGCATACGCATACATCTATTCTCTTTGTAATATCTCACACGCATACTTGAATTGTATACATTTTCTCGGTCATCCTCGCTCGATTACATCTCTACTCATTGTATGTAAATGAGAGAAGTGGTGACAATTCTATCAATGAAAGAAGCTAGTAGTTGCTATTGATTTTTAAGTTGCAAGAAACATGAAAATTTGTTTTTTTAACTAAATACGATTAGTGCCTTATAGGGGGACATACCATTACTCCTCATCTTAAAACAGACATTAGTTATCCAATACTACGTGAAGAAGAAGAAGAAAAAAATCTGGAATAAAAATGTTATTCCTACAAAACGAATGTAAAATTTTGGAAAGTGATCTCCCTAAAATACAAGAAGAGAAAATTGACATATAACCTGTGTAATATGTTCTTTTTCCCCGTTTTCTTGCAACGCCGTCTTTGAAACCGTTATGCAGAACTTGAAGATATCTTTACTCTTCATAAACTATGAAATCATTGCTAAAAAGGTATAGACCTCTTTCTCTGCTTTGACCCATTCGGCAAGCTCATGCCGGTGTTCTTCAAATAGAAATTCTTGACAACCTTGGAAACAACAGGAAAGAAAAATTGAGAAGTCAAAACTTAATTTTTTGTTCCCGAATACTTTGTAATGCAGTTAGTAGATACTACAGATTCATGAAATCATCTAATCCTCCAGTTTCAAAACCCTATTCCAGTTTCTAAAATGAAATGTGCTGAAAGATCCCATCATGTAGAGGTGGTAATTTTGACTCCTTACACTGTGTTCCCGAGTTAAAATAAGGGGAGAAAAGAAAAGATTTACGAAGGAAAATGAATTTAAGTTGTGTTCCCAAGTTTTATAGGGGAGAAAAGAAAAGATTTACACTGTGTTCCTGAGTTAAAATCAGGGGAGAAAAGAAAAGATTTACGAAGGAAAATAAATTTAAGTTGTGTTCCCAAGTTTTATAGGGGAGAAAGAAAAGATTTAGGAAGGAAAATTTTCTCTTATTTTCCTTCCTGATTTTCCTCCAAAATAGGGAAGATTTTGGAAGGAAACAAAAGAATACTTCAAATTTCATCTCTCCTCTAATTTTCCTTTTAACTCGGGAATGCGCAATGACAAACACATTTCTCTTTCTCTTCTTTTCTCTCCCCACTCTAATTTTCTATCTCAAATAGTCAAACGGGTCAAATAAAAAATATTAGCTAAAAGAGAAACTTGTCAAATGGGTCAAACGTCACCAAGGTGTATTTGAAGTGCATAAAACCCAAGTACATTGTTTTGCTAAAAGTATATAGTTTTCTGTCATTCAACACATTAATTATTTACTCAAAAAATTCCAAAATAACAAAGCACAAACGTGCTTTAACCTGCCCTCCCCATTTTAGCGCGTGCTAAAAACTACCCAACCCACCAATGTACACACCTCACAATTAACAAACAAGAGGGTAAGTAGGTAAATATGTACCTAATTTAGTCCTTTTGGTCAAATGCTATCAGCAGACAATAAGATACAACATACATAGCCATCAATCATAATTTTGGAACCGTCACATTTAAGATTTTTACATCTTGATACGGTTTATCTCCCTTGTCTGTCTTCACTTTCTCGATTGCCTAAACAGAATTCCATTACAGAAATTCTTCAGATTATCCACTTTACAACATTATTCCAGGAGCTTTAAAAGTCAATATTAATATTAGGGCGGGTAAAGCAAATACCTGAACAACATCCATGCCTTTTAGAACTCTTCCAAAAACAGTATGCTTATTATCCAGCCATGGTGTAGCAACAGTTGTGATAAAGAACTGAGACCCGTTGGTGTTCGGGCCCGCATTCGCCATCGAAACTGTGAAAGGCCTATCATGTCTTAAACTGCAAAAACCTCAAAAAATTGTCATGTTTTGGCAAAAATAAGTTAAATTCCTTTTTTTTAAATGGGAAAATTGTTTTGATAATATGGTGTTACGTTGTTACCTTTTATGAAATTCATCTTCAAACTCTCTTCCCCAAATAGATTGTCCACCTGTCCCATCTCCCAAGGGGTCTCCAGTCTGTATCATAAAACCCTTAATAACCCGATGAAATATCAGGTTATCATAGTAACCATTTTTACAGTGTGTTGTAAAATTCTCCACGGTTTTTGGACATTCTTCTGGATACAGCTTCATGTGGATATCACCAAGTGTTGTATGCATAACCTGTTAACAGGCGTCATCAAGAATAGATATTATAAAAGTAAGCTAACTACTTAAAAACCATAAATTGTATGTAATACAATTATAAGAATACTCACCACATTCTCTGGAAGTGATGTTGTAACAGACTTTCCAATATCTGACACAGCCATAAGTTCTTCGGCAGGAGGCTTTTCATTAAAGACATCTCTACCCTTGGTTGCATCTTCCGGTTCCTCTGGTTCTCTCCGGCTACACAAATATAAATTAGATTTTAAACATATTTAATTACATATCAGATTTTTAGAAAGAAGAAAAAGGTATTATACCTGAACAGATAAATCCGGTGTTTCTTGAAAGCACAGCATAATAGAGTAGGATCTGTGAGGGGTTCTTTGTTTTCATTGACATTTGCAGCTGCAGCAGGAATTTTCCGCACTTTTTTGCTGCTTTGATCACCTTGGTACAAGGCAATTCTTAAAAACCTATCATTATTTTCCACCTTTCCTAGAATTCTGGCAACTTTATTTGTATGCAGATTTACAATCTACCACCAAAAAGCAGAAAAAATATATTATCTTACAACTTATTTTACTTGAGAAAACAAGTTATGAATGTTTATAGTAGAGGGGCAGACGGTTAATCTCTTACTTTAATACCAAGGAGGGTTGGATAAATAATGAAATTGGAGCTTTCATCAAATAGGGCGTTTGGCTGTGGTACATTTTCTGTTTTTTCAATTTCTCTTTCAACCGCCATTCTTCTACCAAAATCAATAGCTTCCAGCCGGTACATGGGAACATCGCTTCTTTGAAGATCTTGAGCATTCTAAACAAACCACAGTTTGTTTGTCCCATGAATAGTTGATAAAAGAAAAGTAGAGGTGGCAATTTCAACTCAGTTACATATAAACGGGTGGGTCGATTTGGGTTGTGTTAATCTCGACTGGGTCAAATCAAATAACACAAGCTAAAATGGGAATGGCTTAAACACATTGAAGCCCCCAAAATCTTTTACGGCATTGTTACTACTAAACCGTGATATACAAAACTTTTAAATGCTATTTATAATAATATAGTTATTTGCCATCAATCCATCCTAATTAACTATTTATAACAAACAAACAAAATTTTGAATAGTTAAGGAAGCTCTTGAGGGCCAACCCAACCTGGCCCAGCCCATTTCCACCCATACATAATATGACCCGTTCCAACGAGAATCCATTTTGACCCATTACCCAACCCGCTTGAACTGAAGATCTTGCCACCTAAAATAAATAAATGCCATGAACCTGACTGCATAAGCTAAATTACCTCAAGTGATTCATCATAGACACGTCTTAGCTTACCCGTCCGGTACCAAAATATACGTATTCTACGATCAGGTGATGTGATTGCAAATTGCTTACCATCTTGGCTTACCTGAAAGCAAGTACAAAAAAGTAAAATAAAGATGGAAACCAAATGATGTTGTAGATAATATTGTGCATATAATAAATCTTTTCTTACATGCGGTTGCTCCATGGAAATGATGTACAAACATTATAACTATAATGACACATTATTATCTTGAAATTATTAGACATTAGAAATTGGGATCAACTTTAAAATTACTAGAAATTTCAAATAGAAAAGTTAGAAAACTATCCACATAACGTGTTATACCCAATTTAATGGCAGAAACATCAAGCCCTTAGTGTCACAAAATATTTAAATGAAGCCTATTACTGCTCTATAAAGCATATAACAAATCAGGTCATTACCTCTATAGCAGAAACAGCAGTTTTGCATTTCACAATTGTGAATAGATCAGTATCACTTTTAAACTCATAATTAACCCTGTAGAAGCCAAAAAGAACATCAACAAATTAATCAACAAGAAGCATATTTGACTTAGACACTATACCTTAATATGTTTAGGCTAAGTAAACTCAGTCTTTTGTCTCAGAAATTTTTAGCATTTAAAACATACCCGCTTTCAGGGAACTGGAGTGTAGTAGGGTCCCAATATTCAATGATTCCCATGGTATCGGCAGATACCACAGTATCAAAAGCATGGTTGTAGCTCATCACTTTTACAGGATTCAAGTGTATCTGAAAAAAAGAAAAACAAACACTTTGATATCAGAAAGATTCTTTAGAAATCGTTAACTGCAAGTGCAAATCAACATACCTTTGTAGAAATAATGGGTTCATTTGTTCCAGCTCGTGCATCATATACATGCACAAATGGGGAATTACGGTCACTAATAGCAAGCTTTGCTTTCACAGCTCCTTGTTTGTAAACCCATTGAACAGCACCAGGTGTAAAAGTAAGGCGTAACATGACCATCATGTCATAGTTATGCACATCATATACTTTCACAAAAGGATCGACTGAAATTGTACAACAAAGCATACCATCTACACTAACCTGCAGTTGTGAACCAGATAAATAGATGATTCCTATATAGTATGCTTACTCGAGCTCACAAAATGTAAATACCTTAACATGATGCCAAATATACATAGATTGGCAACCAGGAAAAAAAATGATATTTAAAAAGTAAAAACAAAAAAGTTACAATAATAAAACAGAAAATAAACATAAATGCTGTATGAAAAATATATGCACAACTCACCGCCAGCCCTTCAATAGGCCCGACATGGGATTTAAAGTGCTTAGCAAACTCAATGCCAAGACCTTTTTTCTTCCAAAATTTCAAGTGTCCTGAAAGAAAACAAGAAAACCAAGATTGGATGTGATACCAATATCTCATTCCGGAACATTCTTTCTGCAGAGCCTCATGGGGTTTGATTACTAACACCAATATTATCATTAAGTGCAGTAATGCTATCACCGTTAATAACAAAAACCCTATGGATCTATTGCTAAGAAGCTGATTGGATTACTAACACCAATATTATCATTAAGTGCAGTAATGCTATCACCGTTAATAACAAAAATCCTATGGATCTATTGCTAAGAAGCTGATGTAAGCATGGTTCTATATAACGTAAGGTTTGGCGTGGCGGCGAGGTCAAGCCTCAAGCTTTAGGAGCCATGGCGAAGTCGTGGCATTAATTAAGGCGTGACTTAAGGCGGCGATTTTGTATGTATATTATAATTACATATATCAAATTTATCATTAATAATATACTAATTACACAAAGTTACAGATTTGATGAGCAAAGTAACATATACAAATTACAAAATACAAATTTATAGAAGTTCTATACACGCAATCGCAAAATGTATACAAAAAAAGTCCAATTTTTTTTAAATGATTTTTTCTGCGCCACGTTTTATAAAACTCGCCATTTGGCGCGCAAAGGCGCCCCTTGGCAAGCACCACGCCTAGCACTCACGCCTATGGCCAATTCTGAGCCACGCCTCACGCCTTGGCGCGCCTATTAGAACACTGGATGTAAGTATTCATATGTAGAAAAGTAATATTACCGTCTTGACTCCCAGTGATGAAAAAATCAGCTGCAGAAACCGCCACATGAGTTACAACATCTCGATGCATGTAACTTTTCTCGTACCTGCATTTAATCATATAGGCAAAATAAGTTACTATCACATACACTACTTCAAAGTGGAAAACCACTGATTTGCTACCAATTCAGAAGAGAAACTCCAATAACATACAAGAAGCAAGAAGCTAATGATACTCTCAGATTTCAATATCCGTTTTGAGAAAGAGCAACAATCTGATCTTTTCTATGCTCATCTAATACTCTTTCCAAATGCATAATTTATAGAATTCTCCTGCAGTAGTTGTTTTGAAATTTTCGTTGAAACCCTTAGAATTCACATAAAATAGAAAAAAATACACTACTGTACTGTTTTCACCACTAAAACGATCTAGTTCCAATCCTACGAACAAATTATAGTGTTTGATCAAATAAAATCAGTCAGCTGACAAACAAAACACAAGCCAAATTAAAGCACTCAAACATGAAATTCATATCTTAAATTATCAAAAACCCTAAACCCTAATCATACATGTTAGAAGATGGAAGTGAATCAAGATAGGCCTGTTCAAACTGGAGTGGACGTTTGGGGCGTCGGGCCGGGGCAGGTCCCGGTCCGACCATCGGCTCCTCCTCCTCCTCAGCGATCGCCGATAACGAGCTTCCATTGTTATCTTTGTTGTCATTCTGAGTTTCCTCCATTGCAGTACTGTTAGCGTAGTGGGAATTTGCAAAGCTCAAAAGACCTTCGAGTGGTGCTACTGTGCGCCGGTGCGTCAAAGATTAATCTATCCTACACACGGGCCATGGTTGAAGTAAAAACCCATAACATCCCGGCCCATAGTTTACTAGTATAATCCAATATTGGAAAACTTTGGATCAAAAGATTTATTGGCCCATCTACAAGCCTAAGAAATAAGAATTATGACTTCTTGCCACAAATGTTTTTATTGTATACATTAATTTATTATAATGGTTTACTATTTTATGTCTACAATTAAATAATAATAATTGACTAACCGAAGTATCTACATCTTAATAAAAAATCATCAGTAAAATTAGTTTATCCTCTTCATCTTAACTAAGGTATTTAGCTTGAGATGCTTGTGTTGATCATGGTTATGTTGATGCATGTTACTAAAAAAAAGTTCAAAATATTGTTTATATGCATAATTTAACTTTCAAAATCCGTTGCACGTATTTAAACTCATGTTAAAAATGGGTTATGAACCGGAACATTAAGTTGTTACGCTTGAATAGAAGGGCTTAAGGCCGACTTACAACCGTGAGTATTATTGGGAGTGCAAGTAAGTGTCAATATATAAAGGCTTACGACCATATAAAGACCGGAAGGGTCATATGACTACTACCGTACAGTGATCGTATGCAACCCATATAGGGCAAAAGTTAAAAAAAATTAAAAAAATTTAAGAGTTAAGATTTTTAGTTTAAACAATATATCATTACAGGTGGCAAGCAAGCATATGGATTGCTCTTTACTTGGCCTGGAAACGTAGAAATGATTGGGTCTTTCGGCAAAGGAGGAAAAGCAACAGTGAAGTGTTCTTCGAATGGCAGTCTTCGGGATTTCGTTGGATTTCAAGTAGATCGGGTCACAAGAAAATGGATTGGTCCTCTTGGTTAACTTACCCGAAGGGTATTTAATTTGATATTCTACTGCGCCTGTTTGTGTTTTCTTTCGCATGTAATTTCGATCTGTATATGTACGTATGTTGCTGTTTCTGCTTCGGTTGTAAGGTGCAGTAGTTTGCACCTGCAGGTTCCTTTTCGATGGTAATGGTATAAGTTATCATTTCAAAAAATATATATATATATATAATTACTTTTAACCAAATTCAATTATATGATAGAAAGGAAGAGCCTGATGTCCCTAAACTACCACTCATTATATGTTACATGCAAGAGAGAGTACATTTTCTTTATTTTTTGTATTTAAACTATTTGCTGGTTATACATGACAAATCATCAGCCACATGACTAAATAACATCCTATATATTTTCAAATTATCCTAAATATTATGTAACTAATTAATTAAAAAATCAATTACGTAAATAAGCAAAATACATTAAACATTCGCGAAAATAAGCTAAAAAAAGTCAAATTACGAAAATAAGCATCAGTTTCGCCCCTAGCTTCGCCCTCCAATCATACGACGACACGTGTACTCAGTTGGGGGCGAAACTGGACTTGTGGGGCCCACCAGGGGCGAAACTGGCCTTGTAGAGGCGAAACTGGGCTTTGTGGGGCCCACCAGGGGGCGAAACTGGGCTTCTAGGGGCAAAACTGAGTTTGGGGGGCGAAACTGAGGACACGTGGCGGGCAATGATTGGAGGGCGAAGCTAGGGGCGAAACTGAGGGTGTTGGGGGTGAAACTGATGCTTATTTTCGTAATTTGACTTTTCTTAGCTTATTTTCGCGAATGTTTAATGTATTTTGCTTATTTGCGCGAAAACCTCTTAATTAAATTATCTTTCTTGTATTAAACAATTTGAATGATAACCGAACTTTTTACATGTTGAATTAAGTGTAAATATGTAAATAATTATGATATAATTTATGTTAGTTAAAGAATGTGTAAATGCCTATGATATATCATTTCCCCTTCAAATAAATCATATGCATGAATTAAATCGGTTGATACTTCTTTTTCAGTTGCCCCATCCTTCTCAAAACTAAAGGTTTGCAGTTATGTACATTTTAGCGCAATATGCAACCAACCCAACCCAAATTACAGACTTTGATATATTGCCACGTCTCCTGAACAGAATCAAAAGTTGGACAGCAAATACATCAACTTATATAATCCTTGCTAATAGTATTCCACCGGAGTCCCGGGACAACCATCATCCGCCACTACCTCCTGGTGACTAAACGGTGGCGGGACAAATGGCGGTGTTGCACACCTCAAGAGTGCCCAATTGATCCCATGAAAAAACGGGTGATGCTTGATCGCCGATGCACCCATTGTGGACCCCATTCGCCGGTCTGGGTCCTTAACCAACAACTGAGATATCAGGTCTCTAGCCGTAGCCGGGATCACAGGCTCTTTTGGGAACTCGAGAGCCCGAGCCACAATATTAGCTAGCGTTTGCTCGTTATCCATCCCCTTAAAAGGCGTAACCCCATAAAGTAGTTCAAACACAAATATTCCTAAGGTCCACCAATCCACAGCGCTACCATGGCCTTCACCGGACACAATCTCTGGCGCAAGATACTCGTGGGTCCCAACAAACGACATAGACCGAACGTCCACAGGCTCAGCCACAAACTCGGGCCCACCATGGTTCACGGGCTTCTTCTTGCGTTTACGCTTTGGGTGGAAGCACGAGACAGATGGGACAATGCAGCTGGGAAGAATGCACGAGGCCGAGGTGAATCTGGGTGGATCGAGTGGGCGGTGATTGGTTGTTGGTGGCGGGTTTGGGTGGTTGTGATTGGGGAAAACCTGAGCAGGGGTTGACATGGAGAGGTCACATTTCAAGGAGAGATCAAAATCAGTCAGCATGATGTGACCATCTGATCGGACCAAAACGTTTTCTGGTTTGAGATCACGGTAAACAATTCCCAACATATGAAGGTATTCCAGAGCTACAACAACCTCAGATGCATAGAACCTGTAAAAACAAAAGTCAAATTATGATATGTTTTTTGGGTTAATTAAATAAAATAATTAAGAAAACAAGATCATGTATTACTACCAAATGGTTATAAAGTATGTGTAGTTTTGGTAGGGGACCAAAGTAATGGCGGTTAGTAGTATTTAGTGATTAAGGTCCTTTGTGTTGTTTTTTGTCTTTGTAAGGACATGTTTTTTCTTGTTTGGGGTTTTCTCTTTTATCATTACTCTAAATAAACCAATTATTTCATGCACCATTTTGGCAATTCTTCCCCCACATGCCCTACAAAATATCATATCTCATTACTTCCTTACCAACAATATTTATTTTAATCTAATAACATTAGTTTCAAAATAATACACCACCACAATCATTTAAATTTGTAAAACAAGTGTTGAAATGAAACTCCCCTACTTAAACACTAACAACGGACTATTTTTTAATCTTAGAGCGTGTTTGGATTAGTTTATTTTCTCATTTACTATAATATGATAAGTTCGTATGTTGTCTTTCACTTATGAAATGATATAGCAAGCAAAGTAGTAAAAGGGAGCTGATTCTTCCACTTACAAAATTGATTCATCCACTAAAAGTACAACATATTTAATATTATGTTATAAGTTATTAAAGCATAATTTTATCTTGGATGAATCAAATTTATAATTGGAAATATCATTTTTCTTGTTTTAAACTTGTTATAAGCGGACAAAGAACCATTGGGCTTAGCTGTCAGCGGTGAGTGACTTCCTTATCTCATTTAATATTGAACTTTTTGTGAGCTCGGATCGTGTGGATGTACAAAGGCCAAGGACCCGCGTGCCGTAACAATGAGGGCCACGATGGTTTGACTTGTAACCAAGCTCACGTGGACTCGACCATATACGTACTCTCATGTCATGTCCCATGAAACCTATAGTATTCGCCTCACCTCTCATGTGAATTGTGATACGTTTTTATAATCAGGTATACACCAGCCTACGAGACAAACCATGCACCTCCACTAGTGATGATGAACCCAATTATTCATTACGCCAGACCTATAATTACTATGTCCAAAACAATCATGCAAAGGATTCCTGTTTTTACCTTATGGATATTGTACTAATGCATTTAAATCTTGTACTATTTAGGTCAGTGGAGCAACTGAAATAGTAAAACCTGACACTATCCAAACGGTCAAGATTTAAAACCAAAAATACAAACCCTAATTGCTACTAACTAATATAACATGTAGTTTAGTCTTGGGCCCCATGCCTTTCCAAACAAAAATAAAAAAAGATAAAAAAAAATTGAAGCAGTTTACTCTTTTTATATTAAAATTTACTAAGATAATGTGCTTATGATGTTACACTTTCGAATAGTTAAATTTACATAAATAGTTAGATTTCCGTTATTTATGTGAACCACCCAACTATTTATATAAAAATATAATACACTCCACTAACGGTTGACTTATAGGAATGTAAATGAGCATAGCTACTCGCGTCAAATTCAAATTGTTAAAAGCTTAAAAACGAACCGACCCAAGCTTGCTCGAATCTTAAAAAGTGGACTCGTTTAAGCTCGCAAAACTAAACGAGATTTTATACGATAAAAATTGTATTTTATATATTTAGTATTTATTTATACATATCTCATTTCAATAAAATTTTAAATAATACTAAGCCTAAATAAGTCAGGCCATTTTCATTTATCTTAGGGTTCAACATCACGAACTAACTTTGAGCTTAAAGGTCCTAAATAAACCGGATCAAAAACTTTTAGGCTAATTATTAGACTCGTTTATATCCCTAATCTATCATATCTACACATATAAATTATTAATAGTTACATTTTCATTATTTTTGTGATTAAAAATATTAAAAAAAACATAATTTTGAGAAATCTATGCTATTTTGTGGTCCCCACTAGCACATGCTACTACACAGACTCACAGTAGCCAATGAAATAGCTGGAGCAAATTTGATGTGATATGATGCGAAGCAGCGGATCATTACGAATCAACATATGAAAAGACATGCATAGTTTCAAATCCAAAAGGAGTGCTAACTTGCGCACCTGACTGCGGATTCCGGGAAGCGTTTGCATGGCTGGCGTTGCCGGAGAACGTGAAGATCACCGCCGGGACAGAATTCAGTTAATATACACGACCATTTTTGTGACTCCAAGGACGCGTAGAGCGTCGGCAAAAACGGATGATCCAACATCTCGAGAATCTCCTTTTCTGTCCTCGATCGCCCTTCCTTGTTACGGCTCGCAAGCTCCTTCTTGTCCATGACCTTAGCGGCGAGCAAGGTGGTGGAGGAGGATGACGGAGTAGGAGAGCATTTAAGTTTGGCGAGGTATACAGAACCGATGTCGCCGGCGCCAAGACGGTGGAGGAAACAGATGTCAGTAAAGGAAAGGCTACCGCCGGGTTCAGCGGCGGAGCGACGGGTTGCGTTACAATTATAAGATTCGACGCAAGGAGTGTGAGATTTGGTAGCGGTGGAGGGGAATTGAGGGTTGTGGCGGGCGGAGGATGTAGCAGTGGTCCAAGTGGTTTCGGATTCAGAACTGGTACTGCGATTAATGTCGGTTCGAGTGGTAGTGGTGGTAGTGGTTGAGTTGAAGCTGATGCTTTTGAGGTCATCGGCGAGATCGTCTAGCCATGGCGGTTCCATTTTGAAGTGAAGAGGAGGAAGAAAGCGTGTGTTAAGTAAGAGAAATGGGGATTGCGTTTTGAATGGGACGAAATGGGGAAGACAATTAGGCCTATTTATGGGCCCTCTAATTAACCCCTTTGGTGTCTTCACAAAAGTTTAGGCTACATCCTACATCTTCTCATATCTTGGTATATCACTATAATATTATTTTTTTCTCTCTGTCATACTTCTATTACTCTAACCGTATATCCATCACCCCTCAATCATCTTATTAAATATATTAATTAGGTGCCCGCGTAATACGACAGCGTTTGAAAGAGGTGATAGTGAGATTGTATGGTGACATATTTTTTGTGGTGGCTAGCAATGGAAAGGACGAATGAAATAATGACGGTTACAAATTGTATCTGACGGTGATAAATAATGTTACAATGAATTTGAAGTAATATAGGTGCTACTATTCCATTATGTTATAAACCTTTAAATTTAATAGTGTAGTAATATTATTTATACACAAAAACTAAACCAATATGAGATTGTACAAATAAATTACGTTTAGATATTAAAATCTGAAGAAAATAAGTTTTTGCTCTTAAAAACATGGATAAGTACTTGTTTAATCCCTTTGCTTTGTCACAATTACATTATAGTCTTGAATTTCATTTGTTATATTGAAATTCCTATTTTTTGGATTTTGTTTCATATATGATCGTGTCTCTCTGTCTTCGACAAACATAGATTAAATAACCACATTACATGTTTACATTAAAATTAGTGTTGTATATGTAATCTTAACAAAAACTTTTTTTAAAAATCGTCTTTGGTAATAATTATTATATTGATTCTCTAAGATGATAATTTGTTTTAAAAAATTTATTAAGTCATGAAATTTAATTTTTTTAAGCGTGAAATCAATGAATTATTGAAATAATGGAGTTTTTATAGTCGATAACTTTCAATGTGCATACCAAATTTAAAATATATTTACAGATATTTTTAGAATGATGTGCATACCAAATAGAAAATTAGCTTCATTAAATAGAAAATTTTAATTTAGTTTAAAAGGTTAATACTTGAATAAATGTGATTAATCTAGATTAAATGGATGGTTAGGATGTAGTATTGATTGAAAAATAAGAAGTCTTAAAATTTATGATAAAAGAGAATGTTGTATGGTTTATATAGTAGTATAAAATATAATATTATAGATATCTATTTATATATATGACTAATGTGAGTGAAAAAAAAATAAAACAAAATGTAAAATCTTAGCGTGACTACACACCAGCCCGACCCCCTACTTTCCCAAAACTGTATAGGTTGGTAACATGTCATCAATTCAAAAAATATTTTTTTGAGCTCAAAATATGTGTAGTGTATTCAAAAGCCCACAAACTTTCTCATACACTACAAGGTCTAAAACGTATATCATATAGTACTCATATAAACGATCGAAAACCATATGTCTTTCAACAGAGATGTGCTATCAAAATCAGACTAAAATAGACAATGTTAAAACAAGTAGCAATGAATGAGCGCTATCATCTGAACCAAACCTTTCCATGAAAACCGCAAAACCAACTTAATCTTGATGAACAATTGTAATCTTGAAACCAAAGTCATTGATCTCATCCTCCAATGAAACTCAAAAGATCATAACTTCAGTAGCTTTTTTACAAACGAAACCAAACCAAGCTTGTCTTCACATACTTCCATAAGTGATATATCTCTTTTTGGAAGAAAATAACCTTAAAAGATCTCGAATCTTCGGCATTTGAGAACAGATCTTAACATTATCTAGGTTAGATGATATTTCTTTCATAAAATCATTTTTATGTGTAAACATTTAAATAACTAAACCAGCGTCTAGTTATATGGGCGACGATACAAATAACTAGTGAGAAGATTTTTATTTAAAGGCAATTAGTGAGAAGATTAATTGGTGACACCACATTGAACTAGTAAGAGAAGAGTTGATCTCCACATAATTAGTAAGATAAAAAAATGACCACTACCTTACCAGGTAAGTAGTTGTATAAGAGTTTTTCAAAAAAGAAGATTTAGTAAAATAATTCTTGGTCGAATACTAAAGGGCATTTGGTTTGTTGGAAGGCGTTCAATAAAATTTGATTACTTTACAAATTTAAATCTTAATGATTGAATTAAAACGAGTAATGAGATCCGCGCATTACGGCAAGAAACTGATGATTTCGGGTAAATCTTTCGTAACTCTTAGAGCAAGAAACGGAACTAACATTTATCTACGTGTCATATAAATAATAACGTAATATAATATTTATTGACGAACTATATTTTTTAGTGTTGGATATCGAAAAATAAATTTTTAATAGATCTTATATTACGATTGAATTTATATAAAAATATGGATTGAAATAATATGGTTATATATATATATATATATATATATATATATATTTATATCAGACATTATAAATTAAAAGCTATATAAGACAAACAAAAAATGTATAAAATTATATCTTTATATACGTAAGATAATAAAATAATTATAAAATAAATTTATGCGTAAAATAAATTGAAATTTTAAAATTAAAATACTATAAAGATATATGAAAAAATAGAAAATAATAAGTTTGGAATAGATTTGTAACACCACTTTTCTAAAATAGTTTTTAAAATTCGTTTACTACTTATTAGCACTCTAAAACGTCAGAGTTTGCGGAAAACAAGCTTATATCACTTTAGTGCTAAAAGTTCCATAAAAAGTAGTGTTAAAAGTACTCTTTTCGAAAGCTTGGAGCTATCCAACTCTGCAAAGCACTGGGGCCTTACCCTCGCTGGAATCTGGATACCTGCATGCACAACATACAAAAACGTAAGCTTTCGCTTAGTGAGCATACTACTGAACTAATAAACACATATAGCATGAGTATCTCTTCTCAGGATGTCTCACATCCCAACTTTAACCTGCAAGACAGTCAAACTGTTAACTTATCCCGGTGTATGATCACACCTCGCGCGTAATCAGCCCCTGACGCTTTACTTGGGTATAAGGATCTCAATATACCCCTTTCACTTGCCTGAATACAAAGTATCCGCTTTTCTCTGTACAAGACTTCTCTGAGTCAGGTACCTGCTGTACTTGTGCACATACATATCACATATCACATATCACATATCATAACACATATATCATACTTTCACTTTATGCATAAATGCATACTAATCATATCAAATACTATAACATAGTGCTACTGAACCTCTGAACAACAGCCTTTAACCTCACATATCAAACATTTAATTGATATACTATTCATTAAATTGATAAGTACACTCACCTTAGCAGCAGTTAAGGAATATACTCCTCTCACAGAAACGTCAGTCTCTTGTTGCCTACAAGCAATAAACAAGTACTGCATTAATTTCTAAACGCTCTGGGCACTCAGACTGAACCTTAATCAACAATTAACTTGACTGGTCCTGACCCTCCCTACGGCCGTAGAAAAACTACCCTACGCCCGTAGGAGTTCCCTCTCACTACAGCCGTAGAGATTTATCTCTGCGCCCGTAGGACTTGTTTCTAGGCTTTCCTTAGTCCTTAGACGGTAACTCACAAACACTAACCCACGTCCGCAGGAAACCTTACCTACGGCCGTAGGAGACAAAACAACTAAAATCCTTGACACCTTCTTACGCCCGTAGCGAATAACCCCTGCGGCCGTAGGAACAGTCGGTACAGCAGACTCATCTGCTCTGTTCGATGACAGCAACTGTAATACGAGGTTTTTCACATGAAATCAACCAAAATTCACATTCAAGCATTCCAACAAGTTCTAAAACATCACTACTAACTTTTCTACATGAAACTTAACTCAAAACATCAAAACATCTAAGATTCAATCAAGAATCACCTATTTGACCAAAAACTTCAAGAAATCATTCTAAAACTCATACCTTGATGTAACTGATCGAATTGGCTAATCAATCTGATGCTACAAGATGCTATTATGGTCCAAGAATCAGAAAACTACGTGAAAGCCCAAGGTATACGTATGTGTGTGTTTACAGATAGAAATGGAGGGCTTTTGACTAACTAAGTCAAAGCTAATCTATCATAACACAAGTTTCATAAAATGACGTAAAGGTCCTTGCACTATTCTTTTCCAAATCTTGTCACTTTTAGTCCCTCAACTATTCTAAACACATACTACAAAAAGGGAACTTACTAAACACATAACAGGAACTTACGAACTTTGGGGCGTTACAAGATTCTCAAATGGAAAAATATGTAAATAAAGAAGTAGAAAAAAAGGCATGGTTTAAACCTAGGTTGCTTGTGACACCAAAGATGATGCTAAACAACTAAGGTAACTATGATTCAAATTATAAATGATAAGTTTTACAGAAAATGACAAAATTTGACTGTTTATTCACCTGCTAAATATATATATATATATATATATATATATATATATATATATATATATATATATATATATATATATATATATATATATAGGAAGAAGTTCCATCGAGAACCATTTTTAGTGCGAGAACCAATTTGAGCCGTCCAATTCCCCCTCTTTCAAAGTCATTGCCCACCCATGAATTCCTCACATACACCCTGCCACACTTGATCCCCCACGCTCTCCATCCATGAATTCCACATACCAAATCAACGGCTAAGATTGGTTCTTGCGGTTCTCGTACTAAAATCGGTTCTTAATGAAACCCTCTCCTATATATATATATATGGGAAGGTTTAAATGAGAATGAAAAATAAATGAGAATAAGAGACTTAATCTCAACCGCTCATTTTGTAAGTAGAATTCATGGATAGAAAGCGTGGGGGATACATAGAGTGTGTCAGTGTGCATGTGAGGAATTCATGGGTGGGCAATGACATTGAAGTAGGAGAAATTGGACGGCTGAGATTAAGTTTTCCATTCTCATGCACCTTGCCACACTCTATCCCTCCACGCTCTCCATCCATGAATTCCACTTACAAAAATAAACGGCTGGGGTTGAGTCTCCCATTCTCACTTAATTTATCATTCATTCTCACTATATATATATATATATATATATATATATGGTTATATATGTTAAATCTTTCTATTCATCATTTACTCACTAGATCAAAATATGTGTCAAAATTAAGAGAAGAAACAAGTAAAAGAGAATTGAGTGAAAAGAAAGAAAAGTACTACGGATTCTTCAACAAATCACCGATTTGCACCTCTAATAGCACGAAATAACATTATTTCATTGATAAAACTACACCTTAAACATGCATGAAAAACATGGAACCTTCAAATCCTGTCGTGAGCTGATCGATTGATAGAATTTTGGTGGCCGGTGGGTGCTTTAGGCGGGTTTCTAAATCTGGGGGGTCTGGGCATTGGGTCTTTTAAAGATGCAAATTTAGCTCTTTTAATAAAATGGCGGTGGAAATTCATAAAAAAAGTCCGTTCTTCTTTTGGGCAAACTCGATTAAAGTTGTCCATAGGGTGGACGGAAATGATATGTCAGATCTTGCTAAATTTCAAAAAAGGAGGGGGGGGGGGGGGGGAATGGGTGCACGGAGGTAGGGAATGGGTGCGAGACAAGTTTTTGGAAAGATAGATGGTGTAGTTTGAAACCTTTTAAAGATATGTTCCAGGATTTGTTTGCTTATGAACAAAATAAAGATTGTTCTGTAGCTACTAGACTAATGCGCATAAACCATAGACCAAACTGGGAATGGACATCCAATATGGTGAATTTGGTAATGGCAAACAAAGTTAAGGAATTGGAGGACCTTGTTACGCATGTGTCATTATCCCAGAGCGCGGATGAATGGAGATGTGAAGGAGATCATAGTGGTTCTTTCTCAGTGAAATCTTTGCGTGTGATTATCGATAATGTTTCTAATTCCCGGTTGCAAGTCAAGTTTTCTGGAACAAATGGCTGCCACCGAACATTAACTGTTTTGTATGGAAGTTGCTTTTAAAGAGAATTTCGACAAGAGTAAATCCGAGTTCTCGAGGTTGTGAAATATATAATCAACCGTGTCCTTAATATAATGTAGATTTGGAGTTCACATACTGCTCGTGTGGATGTCACTGCCGACCCGACCCACTAACATAACTTCGTTGTTTAAAAAAGGTAATGTAGATTTGGAACAAGAAGATCATCTTCTCCTCAATTGCAAAAAATCAAAGGAAAGTATGTTGCTGGTTGATGAAATGGTGTGGGTTGAAAATAGTTCAATTTTCTACTTTGGAGCATCTTTTAATTGGGATGGTTGATACTATAGTCAAAGTTCCAAGATGAAAGCAGATTTTTTAGATGCACTGTTTGGTGGAGCATCATGGCATATATGGAAAGCAAAAAATGCTTTAATTTTCAATGGGAAACTGTTTATGGCGTCTAATGTTATAGGGGAAATCCAAGCAGCGTTGTTCTAGTGGGTAAAACATAGGGGCAAATGTAATTTGTTAGTTTGGGAAATGTGGTGTAATAATATGTTGTCTATATTGTAGTTTATTTGTACTTTTCTAGCGCCTTTGCTAGCGGTTTTTAATATAATTTTGATTTGCTGTGTCGGGGTGATGGTAATGCGGAAGCTTTGGCTTATCAAATCTTTTGGTTGTTCATAAAAAAAAGTAAAAGAGAATTAATAATTGCATGTGTATTACGATTTATTAGTTTTTTAAATGGCTTATACATCTATCACAATTTGTTTTTAATGAGATTTGAACCTATGACTTTTGGTTAATGATCGCAATTATCACACCAAAGCATCTGACTACTCACACTAGACTACAACCTAAATGTAATTACCATTTATTAGTTAGCTAAGAGGATAAAGCAAGAGTATTTAATACGCGGAAAAAGAAAATTTCTTATAAAAATTAAATCGACCCAAAGCTTGGTTCGAATATTATAACGTTGGATAGCATTTATTGATTGCTGATAGGCAGTGTTTTATTTCTTATAATAATACTAATAGAAATAATAATATTTGAAAAAAAGAACTTATACATTCTATACATAAATTAATTGTTGGGCAGCATAATTAATTAAAAGGAAGTTGCTAGAGATAAGTGGGTACGCATCAAAGATGGATGAGGAGGATACCGTACGTGTCTCGAGGGATTCGTTCGTAAAATTTTAATATATTATTATATTATATACACGTACGTACCATATATCTGATTTGTAATTAATCTGTCTTCTCGTAATCTTGTGGTTGTGTAGTATTCATTTAATTGTTAATTTTATTAATAGTATGGTCTAATTATTAAAGATTTAGATTACACTTTTACAAATTCTTTAAATATTGTAATTTAAGTTTTCAAAAGTTGAAAAGTATTTTGGTAATTTTTTTTTTGATAAAACTCATAATAGAAATATTGGTTGCGTCGGGTACGTGCATGTGATATACTTTGAAATGTTATAGATTTGTTGGTTAAAAATCAAACACCGAAGTAAGACAAAGACAAAGAGTTCTAACTAGGAAAATCTACAAAATAATTAATATATATATTTAAATCTAACTCAACTAATACATTTGGATTTATGCCACATTAAGTAATAAATTAGTTCCCATAAAATATGAAAGTTGATATATTTACAAAAAATGGTAATATTTTAACTTGACTTATAAGATAACTATGAAAATATTGTAGTATATTAGCATACTAACTTAGGCGAATAATCAAAATACCTGTTTGGCTCAAGAGAAATTCTATATTTCTTACTTTGTGTTTATACTTGTTCATTTATTGACAAGAAATTAACAAGCATTAAAATCAAAATATAATATAAACGGGAGATGATATTTTCACTTATAAAGTTAATTCATCAACTACAAACTCATGTTTCACTAATTTGTAACATAGTTTTAAAAGTGTTGTACCTTTAGTTAATGAGTTAAGTTTATAAGTGGAAGAATCAACCCCCAATATAAACAAAAAGTGAATTCCATCTATCATAATAAATCCATCCAGTAAACATATGTTTTTGAATGGTTCCTAAATTTTATCTTATTTATTTTCAACAGGATTTGAACTTATGACATTTATTTAATAGATATTAAACAATAAGTGTTTACCACTAGTCTAGGGAGTAAATAGCGATATATGACAAATTGACAAGTATATGATGGAAAAATGAAACATGATGATTACAAAAAATATTTGTGGGGGCATGAGATGAGATACAATGGTGGTTGTACGTTATTCATGCATGATGGATAATGGATGACCCATTATCACTAACTTACGCCACCAATCTTCATTTATTTCTTCATTTATTTCTTTAGCTGAAAAGGATATAAAGTCAGGCACTTCCACTTGTACCTTTTTATTCTTTTTTCAGTTTTGCATTTAATGTTTGTTTTCTCCATTTTTAAAAACATCCCCTTTGCCTCCCTCCCTCCCTCCATTTTCAAAAACTACATCCCCCTACTATATAGAGGTGTCAAAACAGATGGGTAAAATCGGAGTAACCTTGAAAAAAGTATCAAATGGATTTGGATCCAAACAAGTTCAGATTAAAACGGGTTCGAGTTAAAACGGTACGTTTGAAGAAAAAAATGTACATTTTTAGAATGTCGGATTAAGATATAATTAAGAAATGGTAGTACAATAAAATAGTTAAACATAGAGAAATTTTAAATGGTAAAACAACTGGTTTAAAAATGCTAGTATATTACGTTAATGGGTTACAAATTGGATATTTAGGTTAAAAAGAAGCAAAAGATAAAACGTTAAATGGTTAAAAACACACAAACTTTATATCTACGTGAAAATCTTTGGCAATGCTAATAACTTTTCTAGGTGTAGAGATTTCTGCTAAGTCTTACAAAGTTCTTTAAGGATAATGTTTAAGAAGTGAGCGACATATTATATGTTGTCTACGCTTTGCTCTGTAGATATGTTAAGAAAAAGGAAACAGTCACTCTTCACATTAAATCAGATCAGCTTTTCACTCTCATATCATTGTTTTTAATTTTAGACCATGATAATACCTAGCTTTAAGCCGGCTTCTTTTTGGGTTTTTTCAACTGTTTCCATGTGGATTACTGGAGTTGTGAACTCCTTTAGGGTGAACAATCATCATACAATTACAGGCGCCATTATGTTTTTATAGAAAGCACTTCATTCTCTTTAATCATGTACCAAATCTTTTTACATAATGATTAGACCGGCTTAGTTTGGTTATTTTTCATCAAATTTTAGGACACGCCTAAATAATCAAAACAATTAAAAATTAAAAAAGAAGACCATCATGTCACCCCCCTCATGTGCTCCCGCTGTGGTAGTGTGGCCTGCCTTCCCCACCATGCCGTGGCTGACCCTCACCACGGCCTACCACCGCCCCCTCTCTTCAAGATGCAACTATTTTATATTGATACAAGATGCAAAGATTTTATATTGGTAACTTAATTTCAAATCATAAATAATGCATACAAATGTCCAACCTTGACATACAGGCAAACTTTAATACTCATTTAGTTAAACAACTAAAAGTAAACTTCCTAAATGGTTGCCATCTTGACTATATATTCAGATCAAATTAGAATTCTATATTATGAAGCTCTGATTAATAATACCTTTGCGTGATCTATTTCTCCTTGGATTGGCGCTAATAATGCTAGAAAAAACATTAACAAGCTCTGTATCCTCCACGTTTACTAGAATCTTGGCAGCATCTGGATTAGCGAGCAGTTGTTTTGCAACAACATATCCTGCAATGGACCATGTTTGAAAAAGGCGTGCTTGTTTCCCAATGAATCTTGCACTTTTGGTATCATAATATTCAGGCCACTTGTCTCTTGCTATGCGCCTTTCAGCAACTCTTACCGCGTTTTCAGCAATTTCAGGCCTGTTCATCTTTATGCTTGCTACAGTGAGCTGAATAGAAACACAAATTACAAACTCGTGTGAAACAGAAAGTTTAGCAACAAATAAAACAGAAAGTTTAGCAACAAATTAAACTCACCTGCCAGAGTAAAGTTGGCCATGAACCTCCATTATGGTAAGACCAAGGCCTACACAACAAATAAAACACAATATCATAAAAACTATCCCAGTTTCTAAAATAAATAAAATCGGCAATAACATCTAGTCAAATGCATTACGTATTCTTTGGATCGCTGCCTGTAATGATTCGCCATTCCTGGCCTTCAAGAGCAGGATAACATATCTTCAATGGCATATCACCAACAAGATCCGCCCATTTGGCTTCATAAAGATCCAATATAGCATGTGATTGATCCGTGGTTGCAAGACTGCTCACAATAGACCATAAGTTTCCAAGAGAAAAGAAACGGAAGTCCATATGAGCTGGCTGCAAGTTCCCGATCATATAACCACCTTTGTTAGGCATCCATTCCACTAACCATGGAGGGATTTGATCTGGGTATATGTTAAATTTATTAACTGCGTCATAAGAATATTCTTCCGTTTTGTAACGGTATATTTCATTCAGCTTTCTCATATCAATCCAATAATATTCTCTCACATGAAACGATAATGCAACAAGACGATTGTTAAGGGCTGTTGTAAGGTCGGCTGATGCATCTTCATGGGTTAGCATCTCCCTTGCAGAGAGTAATGCAGAATAAAATAATGCCTGCATAGAAAAAAAATCATGAAAACAAGTAAAAAATGGAATGCAACAAGACTATTGTTAAGGGCAGTTATAAGCTTGGCTGATGCATCTTCACAGGTCAGCGTCTCTCATGACAGCGAGTCAAAAACACCAACTTTTTTGGTATGTCGGGTTGACCCAGAAACAAGTACCTGAATTTCCAAGGGATGCCCATGAATTCCCATACGTCTGTCAATCATGCAGGAACCATCAGTCACAAGTAGAGTTGGAAACATGTCAAAACCGTCAGCAAGACACAGTTTAAGAATCATTTTCATTCCGGTTTGCACATCAACCCTTTCTTGAACAGAAAGGTCCCCCGTGCATTTCCCGTATGCTCTTAATAATATTATCCACCATAATCCTGAAATAAACATTGTCTAAGATAAACTATTCACAGAGTGTCCACGAGACATTTACACCATGGCAATTGATATAGAAGTAGAAGCGCTGATATAGTGGATCTAGGTGAATATGCTAAATATGAATTCAAAAGCTATATTTTGACAATGATAATCCGAATCTGTTTAACAAAACATTGGTTGCATGCATTTATATACACTTTGCAAGATTCCTGACCCATTTGACTCTCTTCATTTGTAATTATATCTTTCAGTTTGACCTGTTAGAGATAAGACATAGCCTGAATAAACCCGTTTGTTGGTAAACAAGTTGAAATGACAATCTCTATAAGAAGTTGATTTTACTCACCAGAGTCAACTGGTGCCACACGACCAATGGCAGCCTCACCAAAGTCTGGATCCAATATATCTTCGGTTGCAGAGTCATCTCCATCCAGTGGCACAGTACGCACCTTGAAACTTGCAGGCATCAATCCTTGACCAGGACTATGACAATCCATGGTTTTCTCCCAACTCTATTTGTAATAGTTTCTGCTTTAGTCAATGCCATAAGGAAGAAAAATACAAATCTAAATGGAAGTTCAATCAACAAAGGTATGCTTTTAATTTTCTACAACTCTTTGTTACAACTGATTATCTTATTCTGATTTACTGATTATTCAATACCAGATAATGCTTTCAAATTGCACATCCAGACATCCCTAAGAAAGGGAGGTTGTAGGAAAGACATTCACATGTATAGAGTATGCATTAACTGATGTTATTCCTGTAGATCAAAACATGTAGCCACATGATTGGATGAGATTAAGAGTAGCAAATTACCTGCAATTGAAGGGTGTGTAAGATGAAGTTCCGTACAATATCATACTCTCCTTTCAAAAGAAAAGCTATCCCAGATGGTATAAAATCACGTATAAACACTTGATCATAGTTGAGGATGCTAGAATCGTTTGGATCATTTGCAGCAATGGTTCCAACTGGATTATCACAATAATACACCATAGACGCACGTAATAAATCCCATGCTTCCTTCTCTATTGAATTTGTTTCACCTTTTTGCAACATCCTGCTAAATGCTCCATTTCCATTCCTAGACAAATCACCATTAAGAAAGGGTTCTCCCTTTTCATTCTGTAAAACAGAAGCATTTTCCTCTCCATTAAGCCTGCTGCTTGAGTCTTCATTAATTGCATCAGTAACTCCGTCACTTTGTCGGCATTTACATATTAACGATCTATAACATTCAGTAGGATTTAATCCATGGTGAAATGCCGATACCCTCTTGTAACTTTTACGCCTTGAGCCTTTTAATTTGGTGCAACCAGACTCTTTATTAGTTCTATAACCCAAACCACGTTTAGACAAAACCAAAAAGTTTGACCTTTTGGGGCATAATTCAATATCAGATATGCCAGGTCTTGCACTACATAAAACTTGAAGAAAAGCTTCTGAAGTGCCAGCCATTGAGATAAGCTAAACTGAATCTGGATATTTATGTCCTACACCAATCATAAAATTTAAACCATTTAATTCAAGTAAATAAAGTAAAATTTAAAACAAAAGTACAAACTACCTGTTGCACAGAAAACATATGCACACTTTACAGACATAAAAGCTGGAAAGGTTTCATTTTCCCTATAAAAAAATAACTTATGATCTTTGCTTGGACTGCATTTTTACTATCATCATCGGTCATTTACATCTTTTTTTAAAGGATATGCTTAAAATTCATCTTCAATTGGCAGAAAAACCTAATTTTATTTGAACTGCAGAAAAACCTAATTATATAGCAATTGAAACCCCCATTGACAATTGCAAATGGTACATACTTGATACTCCTACTATTCTATGAAGATTGTTAGAATACCCATATCCAATTCCAGCTGAAACATGCACAAATTTATTCTTTTGGTACCTTTGAGTTCATTTCCATTGATAACTATATAGCTCATACGATTATCCTGTTTCCTAGCAACCTAGTTGAGAGACCGCTGACTATGTCAGACTCTTCTTACAAAGTAGCTATATTCATTCTGTACAGTGAGGACAAGATTTATATAACTTTCTATGATGAGTTGATGACAGTAACTCAAGGTCCTCTCAAAGAACCGTAAATCAGATTCATACAGTATAAACAAGCTGATATATCATACATAAGAGTTAAAATACATCTTTTTTTGTGTCGGGAACTAAAAAGGTTGGTATCATTTCCAGAAGATCATGTGGAAATGTGGATTAACAGAAGAGGGAATACAAGAAGAACGAATATACGAAATCAAGTTGTAGTAATCGTAGATGAAACAAACATAAAATCATGGAAACTCATATATTGAAGAATAAGATAAGATGATCTTTAGGTAAAAAATTAACGAGGAATTGCAAAGGAGAGTAAAAGAAACTAGTCACAAAATCATAAATCAAGTGATAATGGATAGAATTGACTAACTTTGGGAAGAAAAGACGATCTCAGCAAGTGCAGATTTCTCGGAATATTCACGAAACGGATTCTGAATTAGGACGTGAAACTTGAAGTTTTTTCTTTATATTATTTCTGTCTCGGGATATTACCTTTTCGCCGTATTCCATAGTTTTGTAACGAAAGGAAACGGATGAGAAAGAGAAAAAAGGAAATGAATCAATTTAATAATTTCAGCTGTTTTGTAACGATATATCTTCTTATTTTTTTCTTCTTTCTCATCAAGATAAAATATAAAAATTCTTTCGTCTTACGCAGTAACTATTACTTCTATTGTCGTCTCATATTCACATGTTGCATAGTTATTCTTTATCAGGTACTTCTAACTGTCATCTCTAACATTATCAGTTAACTCTACTGGTTGTAGTCCTCGTTAGCTACTTGTGTAGGCCGTCATCACTTATTTATGGATTATGATAAGAGCACAATATATATAGCAATGAAGAACAAGGCGACATAAATGAAGAAAAGGACATAACTAGGGTTGATGTGTCCTTTAAAGCAATTAGTATATGGATAATCTACATGATCAAATTACTAATAAATTGTTTTATATTTAGATGTTTTTTGGTTGATTCAGCATTCATGTATAACAAAAGAGGGTTGGTTGTGATATTTGATGTTATGTATTTCGTATTACATAAAAACATAAAAAACTTTGTTATATCATTTTACTTGATGTTATTCGGGCACTTAATATAGTAGTTTTTAGTCGTTCAAACCAATCTCTCTACTTATAAGTAGAGGTATGATTGTCTACATTTCTACCTCCATCATACCCCATTTTAGCGGGATTGAGTACCGTTGTTGTTATAGTCGTTCAAACCAAACCTTCTAAAGTTTCATCAAACATCTCGTTCACATTCAAAACCATGAATATATCGAGCCTTTGAATAATTTAGTCTTTTAAATAAAGATATGTATATTTAAAGTTTACAAGGATATAGACGTACTTTTGTAAAGTTTACAAGAATATTCTAACACAAAAGACCAAGTAAGTCACTACATGCATTGCAGTCCATGCAGATGCCATCTGACTTTAAAGTTCATGTGAATACCAAAGCAATGTTCATCACACTTTTTTTCTACTTTTTTTTTTTTAACTTACAAGTCCATGTAAACCGTAATAAAAACATTTTATAAAACAATATTGTCCAGTATAAATTATAACTTACTTTCACGAGAATCACACATTGTTAATACCTTTAAGATAGGACCAGAGTAGTACTACTGAAACTCGTGATTTTATGGATGGTTTGCACTGCCAATTGAGTTCTTTCAAAATTAATACCTTCAAATAAAAAAGTACTTATTCCGTATGAAATTAGCAAATAAACACACTTCCTATTTTCCCTTCCAAACACCCAAAAGTGTTCACCGTGTTCAAATCAATGTTTTACATAACATAAGGCATAGCGTGGCGGGTCAACCTCAAACTTTGGAAGCCGCGGTCATATAGCTCAGTACCTTTAAGTCTTTAACACGCTTAAAAAAACATGGTTTATAATGGGTAAAGAAGTGCCAAGCTAGGCTCAAGCCTTGGTGAAACCAAGGCGAGTTTTCAGAACCATGATTCAAATACATGGTAAGATAACAGATAGTCAGACACTTTTCAAAAAACGCAATCCCAAACACCACGTTTCTTGTCTATGCAGAAAAATGATTCCATAGTATTCTACCATGAAAGATATTATTGCAAGAATAGTGATGATAATTTCAAAATGCCACGGTTTGACCAGCAGCAAACAAAGAATTGATGAATAAAATCATAGTATCATTACGAAGTAACAAGTCTGCTACCAGGTTATTATTCAAAGTTGAAGCACGTAAACTTCAGAGACATGAGAAGGTTATATGCTTATTCTTTCTTTCCAATCCCATGAGACATGTTATAGATTCCTCGTCCCTGAAATGACACACACGATTTATAAAAATAATATAAAAGCCGAAGCACTTCAAATAAAAAGTTTTAAAATGCAACCTAGGTCAACCGACCCAGCACAGACTGTTTTGGCCCGTACAATGAGAAGTGAATAGCAGACTCACAATGAGAAACAGAGAAGAACCAGCCAATGCAAGTGGGATGGCAACTGAGGTGATCTTGTCCATTGGACTCTTAAGATGAGTGTGTTTGTGGATGCTTTGGAACAATCTTTGCTTCTCAATTAGCTTCTCTCTTGGCCTAAAAGGTGCCTCCTCAACCATCCTGCAACATTCAGTGACTAACTCACTTTAAGATGGTAATTTATCTAATTTTCAATCTTAAATAGAGAGAAACCATGAAAGATGTGGAGGATGTATGAAAGGATCATATTGCAAAACTTGAACATTCACCACAAAGTTAGAACTGAACAGTACCAAAAATATGATGATGACACCACAATGAATTATTGTTTAACCTTAGTCATATAAGGTCTAAACTCAAACTCAATGAAATGCCTTTTGGTACTATTAGCTGAACAACACCAAGAAAAGGTAAAAAGCTTGTGGAAAGATAAAAACCAAAAGAAGCTATGTTGTTATTAATACAAAACTTAATCATGTTATGGTCGCTTTGGAAGATGCAAAAGCATATATGACATTAGATGTATATCATGGGATACTAGAATGCACCGGATACTAAGAGTAAAGATAACCCTCAAACCCCACCATTCTCACAACACACGCATGTCAGCTTTTCACTCTTACCACCCAACCTACCACTTAGCACTGTAGTAGTCACTCCCCATCATATCATATTCTAGAACTCACCAAATACCCAACAACCAATCAAAAACAAAAAAAAAAGAGAAAATTTATGGCAGGACCAAACTCTTCACAGCGCCCCCTTTTCTTGTGTAAGAGGTCCCACACCCAGACCCAGTCACCTCCACTATGTGGTGGAGCGTCAACTCATCTTGACCACAGTGTGGTCTTGTTCAACCACGGAGAAAAAGCCTCCATTTCCAACACTCAAATGTAAAACTTGCTCCAATTTATCTAAGAAAGCAAGTTATCTTGCATAGTTTTCTTTTTATTCCAAAGGTGGAGATGGCATTTGCTCCTAACATAAGAACAAAAACAAAATAAACCCATTCCTCAAAGAGTTATAGAGAAAGATTTAAAGAAGACAGATGCCTTTTTACCGCTGGTAAGATAACATGACTTGGGAACCATTCATAGTAAGAGAAATGAAGATGAAAATCTTTATAGCATTTCCACATACAAGTTTCTTTCTATTAATCAAGTAAAGCAACAATGGCACTCAGCCCAACACCAAACAGAACGACTGATCATAGTACGAGAAATAAATCTCTAACCTTTGACAATTTGCTAAAAGCCAAGGGTTTAAGTTAACATAGGCGTATACCGATCAGCATACCATGAATAACATGTTAAAATGACAAAAAGAAATAAACTTTAAAAAATCACATTAACAAACTATCTATATGTTAAAATGACTTAAATCAACCATCTTTGCCTTGTTTCGCCAAACACCCATTCACACAGAATCCCGATTGCAATACGAACACATCAAGTCAACAATGCGACGCCAGAAATTACAAATTGGCTAACAGAACAATGTAACTCAACACCTCACTACTAAAATTATGTTACATATTCAACATAAAAATCCTAGTGTAAACCTAACAGAACACACTTACAAAACGAGTATTTGAATTTAAAAGCACGAATGAAAACAGATTAAGATTAAGCTTGAATTAATTAACATTCAGAGACATCTATCTAGATAAACGCCACGCGATATAATTTCCAGAAACACAGAGCGATCTCATGAAGACGATGCGTACAGTTCGATAATTTTCAAAACACTGAACCCTAGAAATTAGATTCGTGAAAGCGCACAGCATTAAGATGATTTGACTTACGTGATTGTGGAATACCGAAGATCGTTGCAGAGAATATATAATGGAGATTAGAAGAGCGAAACAGCACGGCAGAGATGACGATCTGAGGGCGATTATTAGGAAAGGGTAAATGAAATAATTGCAATACTCCCAATCTCACATGGAAATGGGGGTTTGCTCTGTTTAGAGTATCTTTTATATAAAAAAAGAATTATAAACAACTTGCATCTCAATAAAACTATTAAATTTTTTGAAATTATGGTTGACAAATACATATTAGGGGTGTGTTCGATACTTAGTTTTCTAAAGTTTTTTTATAGCTGTTAGCCTTTGTTTAGAAAGAAAATGATACAAGTCTTGTTCAGATACAAGTCTTGTTCAGATAAAAGAACAAAAGTTTAAGCACTTTTAGTTTTTGATTGTATATAACTAAGACCTTTCATCATAACATTAATTATTGAACTAGACCGTGTCTATGAACAATTGGAGGGAGGGGGGAGGGGGTTGGAGGTGTGAATATATATGCATTTTGAGACCAACTGCAATGAGAATATGGACCATATAGGAATATAACATGTATCATATATTTACAACACCAACTAAACTTGTTTTTGATGTGTTAGTAATATTTAAGTCCATGTCCTTGACACCATGATATTAAGTTGATTTAGAATTATTGGACTAGATCATGGCTATAAACTATGAGGGGCTAAAATTGTTATAACATTGATTGTGAATATATATGCATCATTGTATCTTGAGACCAACCAGTATGAGAATCTGGACCATATAGGAATATAACATATATCATACATCTATAAAACCAACTAAATTTAATTTTTAAATGTTAGTAAAATATAAATTCATGTCCATAGTACCTTTTAAGATATCAAAATATTTGCTTAATCCATCCCAATACCTCTTCATAGAACATGAATAACAAAGAGACATAATGTTTGCGTATAACTAGCAACTATATCAAAGTCTTCATGCGTTTAAATACAGTATTTTTAGACCAAAAATCTCCTCATTAATAAGAATTTTGTTTCAACATCAAATGACTTCACAATTATTGGAGTTTTCACTTGATGTGATTTATTTATAATAATATCCTTCCAACATATTGTTAAAGCACGTTTCTTGGCGCACTATTCTTTTCATGCTCAAGAAATTTAATTGGTAACCGAAGAGAAAACCATCGTTTTTCCAAATTATTTTAATTCAGATTACTTCTATTAACATTCGATCATCTTATGAATAACCTCCTATGACATCCTTGCTATACTGAATTTGACAGTTATATCATACTTATATCCATATCCTTAGGCCGCCCGTATGGGACGACCAGAATTCAACCGGGAGGAAAAAGGATTGGTCGGGTAGCTCGGGTTAACCACTACGCCCCTCCCCCTTCAGGTTAAAGGTCGGTTTCCCACACCCGATTCATCCGAGTTATTGTGTGTGTGTGAGAGAGAGAGAGAGAGAGTAAGGGGATGAAAAATATCGAGTTGTTTGTATTAGACTATACTTGGGTTTGGTGATAAGAAAGAGAAAATGAAGGTAAAAGTAAGAAATTAAGGTGATTGCCAAAGAAGATAGGAGCCAGCGAAGGCATCAACGAAGGCAATGGGTTAATATTTGGAGGGAAATATACGCCCCGTTCTCGAGTTATTTTTTGGAAGGAAAGGGAGGGGAAGGGAAGGAAACAATTAGTATGATGTGTTCTTGAGTTTTTTTTAAGGAGGGAAAGGGAAGGAAAGGGAGGGGGAAGGAGGGGTTATTTTGCTACAAAATCATCCTCCCAAAAGTGGGATGATTTGAAAGGAAAGGGTTCCCCCTTCCTTTCCTTCATTTTCCTTCCAACTCAAGAACACAAATATATCATTTCTTTTCTTTCCCTTCACTTTCTTCCCCTTCCCTTTCCTTGTTTAAAAAACTCGAGAACGGGGCGATAGGGAGAGGGAGGGGAGGGAGTTGATCATAATAATAATAATAATTATTATTATTATTGTTGTTGTTTTAATTTTATATGTAAAATAACAACTTACACAATAGTATCCAAGTTAGTTGTAAGGCTAGCGAAACTTACACCAGTATGGCAGTATGTACCATATTAAAACAACTTTGATACATCACCTTTTTACCTCTTCACTCCCTTCACTTTAATGTGTTTTTAAGATTATAATATTTAATTTTCTTATATTTAAACAAGTTAAATGATTTAATATTAAAAATAATATTGGTTCTTCAAAGACTTAGATGCAAAAGCAATGAAAATAGTTGAAACTCTTTTCTATAAAAGCTTGCAAAAATAAGAACACAAGGAGTATTCGCCATCACCAGCCATGACCTCATTATCATGGTCGTCATGCTACTCTGTAACCTTCATTGTCCCAATTGTCATCCAACATTCGTCGTGTAGACGGCAGCTATCTCGGAAGGTCTTGTTTTAAATTTGTAGGTTAATTTTCAAATAATCAAAAGCCGGTAACAAATATTTTTCTAATATAAATACCACGCCCTTTCTTAAAAACTACACATAATTTCTTCTCCTCTTCATCTGCAAATATCATCTTCACATCAAATCATCACTAAAAAATGAATTCAATACGGTATTATCTTCTTCCTCAAAAAAATAATGACTACTGAGGATATAAAAAACTATATCTCGCACAAAATAAAATATGCAAGACAAAATTAAAATGAGTTAATTAGTTTTAAGTGAGTGACATATTCTTTAGAAGCTTTTATGAGAAAACATGACAAGGTTGACTACATACGTAAAAGAGGTGAATAGTTAGACAAGTTTGACAAAAATTTATCGACGACAAGACACTAATAGATCCAGGGGCGCTGGGGCGAACCCAAAATTTCAAATGAGTGGTAGCACTAACTTAAAAAAATTAAAATTTACACTATGAAATAGTAGCACCGGCTCAAAAAATTCAAATTTAACACTACGCAGACAAGTTTGACTGGTATCCTGTGTTCGCCGAGTTACCCTTGGGTCCACTATTGAATCGATCTTGGTATGTGCACTATTCATGAGAAAGTAATCCGACAAATCAATCTTCAAATTGACCCAAAATTCCAGTTATACATGCATTACTTTAGTAATTTTTAATTTACTGTATTTATATTATTATATTATTGATTAGTGTATGATCATTTAAGTTTTAGTGTAATGTAATTTTTTAATTAATAAATTGTTTTTATATTTAATTTTATATTTTTATATAAAATAAAATTAAAAAAAGATACAGTCAAAAAAGAGTTTGTAATTGGTTAGTAAGGATGATAATGATTTGTTTCAACAAATCAGTGATATTTGTATGTTACGTTTTTTTTTTCCTTAAATTTAAATAGGTCTTAATGTAATCGAATTGTATATTTTTTCTTCTTCTACTTTATTGATACACTAAAAAATAAGGGAGTTGTTAAAATGAGAATCGAATATCTTCACATTAACAAACATATATATGCACGGGCATTGCATTTTCTATTTTACCGGCCTTTCATAATTATTTTTAAGAAGCTGTTTGATAAAACACCGGTATTATATTATCTATTTTACTTTTCATAATTACTTGTGAGGTATGGATTCCTTCAAGCTTTTATATTGGGATTGGTATATGTACCGGTGAGTTGTAAACCATGCTTTAAAATATGTACTTAGAAGTGAGAGATGTTGAGACGTCATAACTCATAAGTATGTAGACTTTGAACATGTGAGATTGTAACTTTGACTATTAATGAAATTTATATTGGTGGTTCAAAAAAATATAGAATTGGGTAAGTTGTTTGATAAAGATTATCTGAATAATACAAATGATCACTTTAGATTTCGTAATGATTTATTATTAATTATGACAAGATATGATTTTTAAATATGAGAATATGTGAAAAATAAAGATATTAGAGTAAAATACATGAGCCTTTTTTAACATAGTTTTCATTTAAAATCAAAAGTCAAAATCAAACGTATTAAATATTAGGCCCCGTTTGGTTCGCTGGAATTGGTCGGAATTGCCCGGAATTGGAATTGAAGATTCCTAATCCTAAGTCGTGTTTGGTTCACAGAATTCTAAGAATTGGATTTTGAATTCCCCCCAAATCCTAAGTTTATGGAATTACAATTCCATCACTAAACCAATGGAATTGGTCGGAATTGGCCGACCACCACCACCAAACGCCACTGCCACCACCATCACCACCGCCGCCGACCACCACCAACCACCACCACCGCTGCCGACCACCGCCAACCGCCACCACCGTCACTACCGCGCCGACCACCACCAACCGCCACCACCTCCACCGACCACCACCAACTGCCACCGCCACCTCCGTCACCACCTCCACCGGCCACCACTAACCGCCACCGGCACCACCGTCACCACCTTGACCGACCACCACCAACTTGAAATTTGGAATTTCATTCAATTCCGCGAACCAAATACACGAAGGAACGGATTCCGTTGGAATCCTTCCGATTCCAATTCCTTCTAATTCCAATTCCTAAACGAATTTCAATTCCGGTCAATTCCATTCCGCGAACCAAACGGCCCCTTAGACTATTCAGAATTTAGTACCGAATGATTCCATTCGAATATAATTATATAAACAAAGAAGTATTGTAATGTTTGGATTTAATTCGTGGGGGCAATGAGTTGCTTAATAAACCTCATTGCTATATATATGTATCAGTTTAAGGCGGAGGCAATATCATAGATTCTTTTAGAAAAGCTTGTGAAATTACATTTAACACTTATCAGCAACACACTCTTTTTTTTCTTTTTCTGTAAAAAGAACGGCAACACATTAATTTAGAGCATTTAAATGATCCTAAAGACAATATCATAATCATTAGTATTTTTTTTATAATGCAAGTGAGGGTGGAAGGGTAAAAGAGTAATTATAAGTGATAAAGAAATTTAACATGTTGCAATTTCTCCTACTTTGTCTTTGCCCCTAAGATTCTCATTTCATTTTATTAATAAATTAGTGTAGGTGAGTGAGCCCTTCTTCTGCACTCTTTAACCAAACTTTCATCCAAAGCACCCTGCTTCAAGTAAAATGAAGATTCATTCACACTCTTTTTTCTTTAGACATTTCAACCTAATAATGAGATAGTTGTACATTCAATTCATAAGTATATAACAAATGTTTGTCTGCTATTAAAATATTAACTGATTTCTTTAAACTGGGTCTGAATCACGGGATATTCAGACCGAGTTTTTTTTTACGAGAAAACAATTTGTACCCTTTCTTTCTCTCTAGTCACATGTCCAATCGATCGTGTGAGCTAGTATTGTAGTTTCTTCTAAACTGAGTCCTTGAGTAGGGAGATTGAATTAAGGTGTTTTATGTAGTAATGATAAGCTTAAAGAACTTAATTTTATGACAAAAGAATATGTCAACCTATGTGTATATGAAATCTAAGGTCTAGTAGTTATAAGGCATATAGGAGGACCAATTAGGCTTTTCACATAATTATGCATAAAAACTAATATTGTATGGCTACTTGCACCTCACAACTCACTCATACTCCAAAGTTAAAGTTTCCTACATATCCATTGGAAGGAAGTTGGCAAGCTGTTTTATGAAGTTGGTGCATGTTCACTATTTGCTAATTAGCACAATGACAAGGGCATTTTAGACCTTTCTCACTTCAGGTCAAGATTTATTGACAATAAAGCTAGCTAGTAGGACATAATGGAAATTCTTAAAGCCAACTACCTAGATTGAGCATCTTGAACAGAAGCAAAAGATGACCATAATTCCAACACAAAGCATATAAAGCAGCATATACTAAAGAGAAAACAAGATTATAGTTCTTTAAGATGGCATTGGATAGGCAACAACAAGCGCAAATGCTGATGCAAATGAAGAACTCGGGATTAGTTACTTATAACGCGAGTCCATTGATGGGCGAAGATGAAGATGAATTATCAAAATCAGCCTTGTTGGCTTTCAGGGTCAAGGAAGAAGAGATCAGGAAGAAGAAGATGGAGGTGAGGGAGAAGGTTCATGCTTATTTAGGCCGTGTTGAAGTGGAAACCAAAAAGTTGGCTGATATTCGTGAAGTGAGTACATTGGTTCTGAAATCTCTTGCATTAATTTATTCTTTAAATTAAATTTAAATTAGATTCTTGAATTACTTGATTTGATCCACATCCATAATCACACATGATTATAGTTCTGACTAGTTTCATATATATAGCTCATGTTAGCATAGAATATACAATATAGTCAACAACATTTTGCTATATTATATATATTGCAAAGGATATATATGGTATTTTTTTTCCATTGATGCATACAGAGGTAATATGATCCATTAGCTGTTTACTAATATAAATAAAATTAATAAGATAATCATAGCTATTGATTTAAAATAAAGGTTTTAATTAACATTTGAATCATCTATTTAGTAAATTTAGAAATCCAATTTTGATTTTTCTTTGATCAGAATTGGATTCAGGAGATTCCATATAGCTCTTCTTAAACAATAAATCATATATATCAATTTTCATTTACATTTATCATATTTGCGCTTTATAACATTTCAAAATATTATTTTTAATCAAATTTTTAGTTTGTCATTTTAAAATATTTTATAATCATTTTAATTTACAAATAAAGACTTAATTAGACTATATTGCTCTTAATTATAAGGATAATGAAAGAAACTTGTATAAAAAAGACAATCACGTCTTTCTTTATCATGTTACCATGTTTTTGCCGTCACGTCTGCCCCCTCACGCCCACGCTTTCATTGGTAGTTTGGGTGTTGATGTAGTTAAACAACCGATAAATCACTACAACACATCATCCTTTTTTGTGTGGACGAATCCGTGGGAAAATGATGTTTCTCTCGGATTTCCCACGGAATCGACCGTGGCTAAAAGCTTCGTGGGAAAACCATTTTCCCTCGGATTTTCCCATGGAATCCGTAGGGAATCCGTTGAAAGTCGGCTTTCTGACTCAAATAGGAAATCCGTTGAAAATTTCCCACGAAATATGGTCCGTGGGAAATCCGTTTCTGATGCCTGATTTTCTTGTAGTGAATTAGCATCTTTATCGGGTCATGCAAGCAATCGAAGGCAATAGATGCATCTAATAGTCCGATGCCTAAATTAACCAGTTAAAAGCTAGCCAACATCCAACAAAAAGTTAAATTGCAAAACGTATTCCAAAACAATCAATGTGGTTAATTTTGTATTCTAGCTAGCTGTATAAACATGCACTTAATTTATAAGTGTACGTTTCTCCAGTTGTATTAAAATTTTATTAATAATCTGAAAATTAAAAATAAAAAAATGCGAGGATATATAGGAGCTTGAAGCACTCGAAGATCCAAGGAGGAAGGAGGTAACAACAGTTCGTAAGAAGATTGATTTGGTCAACAAGGAGCTAAAGCCACTGGGACAAAGCTGCCATAAGAAGGTGAAACATCCATCATCACATACAATATATATGCTTTAATTAACTAACTACGCTTTTCTTTCTTAATTAATTAATTTAACCACTTTTAATCATTAATATAAGTACATCATTAATTAAGTTCTTTTAATTATTTGATAATTGAAATCGCTAGGAGAGGGAGTACCGAGAAGTTTTAGAGGCATTCAATGAGAAAAACAAGGAGAAAGCTCAACTCGTAGCAAGATTGATGGAGGTACGTAATCAATAAATTAATGCAGACCAGCATTAATTTAAAATCCAAACTTATCTAATTACTATTAATTAACGATTAATTAATTGATAATTTTTGGCTTGATTATGCAGTTGGTGACTGAAAGTGAAAGAGTGAGGATGAAGAAACTTGAAGAATTAAGCAACGATATTGAATCATTGGGACAACTTGTTCCAAGATAATAATGGAACCAGCTGCTCCGATCCATTTAAGTGTTTTGTTATAATTAGTAATGCTCCTATAACTAATGAGTTTGTGCTATATATGCTTTTTTTGTAATGATTTTTACTTGTTTTTTCAGCATTATTTTTCTTAATTTTGTGTGTGATATGATGAATGTGCGATATCAAACCTGACAAATTAAACTTGTTAATTAAACAAAGCTTTTATGCATTAAATCTTGTAAGCCACAATTTGATACATACGATTTTCTATATATAGGCATGTGTGTTACGTCAGGATGGATACAAATTTATACGATAGTCTATTATATATGTTGAATTATATTTTTTGAAAGACTACATGTTACCTAATATAACTAAATAATATTATCACACCTTTTCATTAATTAACTATAAACTGAAAAGTTCTTTATTTATGATTCTTCAAAAATTGATTTTAGATTGATTTCAATGTAAAATATAAAAACAATAATAATAATAATAATAATAATAATAATAATAATAATAATAATAATAATAATAATAATAAATCTTGAGGGAATATGAGTCGATAGATATGTATATACTAATCTTTTTTTTATCAAAATTTGTTAAATAATGGATATATATAGTAGGGATCTGGTACAAAAAAGGTTATGGTACTTAATTTAAGAAGAGATCTCAACCATAGGATCTCTCCAAAAGTCAAACAAAAAAAGTCATAAATTTAACCAAAATTTCGGAATTAAATATCAGCTAAAGGGTATAATAGTCATTCATCCAATTTTTTACATCCACGTCTGAACATCAGAGTACAGATCTCAAAATTCAAAGAATCTCACTAAAAAATAGATTTAGAACTTCACCCAAATCTGATGCACTACTTGAACCGTATGAACACCTAATTTTTGATGCAAAAAGCTATTAATAAAGTAAATCATCAAAATGAAGAATCTTCAGCCATTGATGGTGATTGTGCATCGATCGTCCATGGCAGATATGGGACGGCGACAGTGCATCTCGAAGGCGTTTGTGCATCAAGTGACGATGCATCGCACGGTAAGTAGTCAATGAAATCAATGATAAACAGATACACAGATGCACAAAAACAGATAACACAAAATCATAGACTTGAACTGATTTCAAATTTTCAACAACAGATGCACTAAACACTTGATGCACACTAATTTCAAAAAAAGATAGAAAAAATCTGAAATATGTAAAGAAATCGACTTCAGAAAGATTTACAAAAAATCAGATTTTAACTTCATGTTACAGTAGGTCAGAAGGAAAAGCAGTGGTGCACAAACCCGAAAATCAGAACCTTCGTCAACCAAAATCAGAACCTCGAATGGCGAACATCGAAAGTCGACGGTAAATGGCGATAAATGGCCGCGAACGGCGAATCCATCGATTGCACCACTGCTTTTCCTTCGATTGCAGAAATGGAGACGTTAAACGGCGAATAGATTGCACCACTGCTTTTCCTTCGATTCCTTCGAACAGCGAGCAGACGTTGAACGGAGACGAGACCATCGATTGCAGAAATGGGAGGACGGATGCGCAACCCTAAATATATGGCGGTGGCGGCTTCTCTGGCGGCAGCGATTAAAGATCACCGTAACCCAAATTTGGGAAGCAGGAGGCGATAATGGAAGAGACGATTAGGGATTTGGGTTCTGATATGAGGGGCGGCTAACGAAGGAAAAAATGAACGTGGGGTTAGTGCTACAGGGGAGAGAGAAACAATTTTATACTTCCTTTTTTACCCTTTTACATTTTTTTAATTAAAATGACACGTGTCGACACCAGGTTTCTCCTTACTCTTTGTACCATAAAATTTTTTTTACTTGAACCTGATTATATATATATATATATATATATATATATATATATATATATATATATATATATATATGTATGCATGTATGCATAATGTGTTTTCAATGACACTACCACATGTGGTCTTATATACTTTCTTCTATTATTTTCAGTTATACTCTTTTAGTACTTTCGTTCATCCTAAAATAATTGTTTACTACTAAAAATAATTGTCATTAATTGCTACCTTTTATATTTACACCTTAATTAGTTATTATTATTACATCTTTTACAAATCAACAATGTCACTATAAGGAAAAAGACTTTCGGAGAGGACAAAAGTCGTTGTCAAAAGATTAGAAATCGTCTCTAAAAACTTTTTGCGAGTACAAGTCGTCGCCAAAAGGTCGTCATTGAAAGCCCGTATGGAAAACTTTTTAAAATAGTCTGGTTTTCGCGAGGACTATGTCGTCGCTAAAAGCTGTGAAAAACAATAGCACGTTTTCTACCGCGTAAATATTTTTTTTACACCGGGAAAAAAGTCAAAATAAAATATTAATTAATTTTCGCAAAGACATTGTCCGCGCCGAAAGTGTCACCTGCCAATCTCACTTTCCAAGGTAAAAAACGTATGTAAATATGTCTTCTAGTAACTTTTAGCGAGGACATATGTACTAGCTGAAAGTCTTAATGTCTAAAACCCATTTTTCTTCTAGTGTGTATCAAATGAATAAATGCAATGCTAAAAATGACAATTAATCCTTTTAAAACATGTATTATTTTTAAATATAACTTCATTATAAAACTCTAAACTAGCTAGCATAGTTATGGTTAATTTTATATTTATGAATCACTAAGTTGGTAATTCTTTTTTAGGAGATAATTTTGATTTAGGGAATATGAGAATATATATATATATATATATATATATATATATATATATATATATATATGGTTTTTTCTTAATATAACTTCTTTATAAAACTCTAAAACAATTATCATATATATGCTTAATCTTATGTTTATGAATTATTAAGTCAGTAATCCTTTCTAGAAGGTATTTTTGATTTAGGGAATATCATAATATATATGATACACACAAACCGATTAGTGAGTTATAATCCATTTTTATAAGGTAGTTTATGTTTATGTCTATAAATGAGTTATCTCTTTCGTGATATAATCGTATAATGTTAAACTCTCTTAATATGTTTTTCTCGATGCTAATGAGGTGATTTGTGTATTTGTCAGGATTTGAATTTTGGGTTTTATGTAATAATAATGATAATGTATAATTAAATTATATTTTAAAATAATCCTTAAAATTTTGAATTAAGAGAGATAAATCCTACCTGCAAGCATTTGCTTATAGAATGGTGGAGGGAGGAAGAGGCAAAACATTAATAATTTGAGATATAATTAACTTAACTAGTGATTGAAATATTATTACTTAAGCCTTATATATATGTGTGTGTGTGTTTTTTTTAGGCAAGTCATAGTAGTTTTGTTGCTCAAGTGAGAGGAATTTAAGTTTGGAAATGAAAATGTAAATTTAATATATAAATACTTCATTAGTTATCATTCTCCATTTTGAACTATCTGGAGAATTTCCCCGTCAATTTAGGAGAACGAGTTAATTGTACCCGCGCGTTGCAGCGGGGTTTAAAATATATATGTGTCGTGTAGCAAAAGTCTAACTTGACGTATATAAATATAGTGATTTCATACGTTACAACGAAGTGAAATTCGTGTATCATTTTTTTAGTACTCGTACTTTGCTATACGTTTTTAATGTTGGAAATAGATTGAATCTATTTATTAACCAGATTTGTTTTTTAATCCTTTATACCTAAAAATATAGATATAAAAAGGCAATTTTAAGAAATTTTTATATTAAAAAGTTTATAAGCATATATATTAAAACAGAAAAAGAAAGAAAAAATATCTCAAAAGTCTCTATTTTTTTATTATAAAATTTAGTATTAATTAAATTAATATTAAAAATAATAATGATAATCATAAACAAAAAACCATGGAAGAAGATTTTGTAAAAGAAAATGCAAAACAAAGAAACGGAAATGAGAAAGGAGGCCGGATACAAAAAAAAAGACTTCCCCGGATTTAAACTCGAGACCATGTTTAGAACAAAACACATCAATTGCCAGTCCGCCTAAGAAGCAATTTGTTAATAAACTTGGTTTTTTCAAAATATATAATATATAAATATCTTTGTAGAAAAAGAAAAAATATGAAAACTATTGAAAAATAAATATAATGAGACGTTAAAAATACATATTCATATTCATATCAAACATATATATCTAAAAAAATTAAAAAAACATATTAATTACATGTCTTGATATGATTATAAAAATTTTGAATATTAGAAGAAAAAGAATGACGTACATATTAGGAAGAAATAAGGGAATTAGACGTGTTGAAAAGGTAGTGGTCCCTCCAAGCTCATTCTACCAAAAATAAAAAAATTAATAAAAAATAGGAGGAATGTTCGAACATGGGGCTGCAGGTTTATAAAGCACCACTTTACCAACCCAACTACTTAGAAACAAAGTTAAAGTTTTGTGCTAATTATATTTTTTACATTATAAATTTCAGAAAAAGACCATTTATATTTCCTGTGTTTTGTTATATATATATATAATAGGAATAAGAAATTTCAGTAATTTTGAAGATTTCATGATATTAATTTGTTGCATGAAAGAAATGAGCTCTAATTAGATTAATTCTTGATCCATTAAATATGCTCTAATAATTACTAAGACACATGAAGAAATTTGAAGGCCTTAGTGCTTATTGTTGTTTTTATTCTCACTTGAAGAAGATAAATAATAAAATACTAGTATATTGACCCGTGTACGTACGGGTATTTCAAAAGTGTATTTGAGATATTTAAATTTTCAAACAAAAATAATGCAAATAAATAAAATATTACCGAAAACTTAATTACATATGTCAGAATTCGTAACAAAAAGAAATAACTAAATTTTTTGAAGCACTTTTGTGTAAACTACATTTGTTGTTTTGTTTGTAACATTACCATTGTTGTCACAATTCAAAACTTTTAATCATTTTTTACTTCTAACAAGTGAAATAGCAACCTACGATTGACCATGTGTAAACACAAGTTTCCTGAGGTATAAACCAACTTCTGAAAGTGAATATTCTTGACTTTTGTTAATCGTCGTGTCAAAGCACAATATCAGAAAATTGTCTTCTTTCAAACTTAACCGTAAGTTTTGTATCTGATGTAATCATTTTCAGATAAAAAGAAAAACTAAAAGTTTTTCATATCTAGAGAAATTGGAAATCCAAGTTCACATAACTAATAACTAAATGATGATTTAAGTTCACATAACTAATAACTCATCTGCATGTTTAAATCCGCTACTAATGAACTCATATCTTATCTTTTGTATAGGCTCAATTGTATTTCCACTTCTAAAGCTGAATTTGCGTACACCTTCCAAGTAAAAGAGAAAAAATAATGTCTCACGTGTTAAATATTTAAAAAAAAATCAAGAATAGTTTCCTGTTTTGTGTATAAAAAATTAACATTTATATTTTTGAAGAAAAGTAAAACCTTATATGAGAATCCTTCAAAACGACATAGTTTTGCTAAAAAACATGATTTCTTTCAAAAAGTAGCAAACCCACGATACACCTACTTGACTTATCTAAGATTGATTTATACTCCAAAGAAATAGACCCAGGGCATCGACTTTCTCCTCCGATGCCTGTGCCGTCTTCTATTGAAATCAAATCACAACCCATGGTTGTCTCTAATTTTTTGTTTTCATGCGTATATCTTCCTTCATGCTTACGTCATGTTTATCAATATTTGATGTAACCTTTATTTTAATGATAACCAAAAATTAAGAATATACTAATTTCAAAAAAGTGTCATATTACGATAAAATTTATACCAAAACGTAGATAAAAATGAGACGGACGTAAATATATAATTACTTTAAAAAAATAATTAATTTCATTAATAATATTTTTATAAAACTCCCTCATATTTTCTTAAAAGTCTCTCACATATTTTATAAAAACCCCTCACAATTTTTATCCAGCCCCCCCTCAATTTATCTAGATTTGAATTTCGAATTAGCCAACACGTTTTAAATCTTTCCAAAATTGTTTTTAGAACTGAGTAATTTTGTAATTGAGGGTTCCTATTAATTGATTGAGATTGATTTAATGATTATTTTTAGAAAATTGATAAGACTTATATATATATATATAGATAGATTTGTGTATGTATGTAGTTAGAGCTATGTTGATTTTATTATTTACAATAGTGTCTTTCAAACCAATCATTTGTCTTTTTCCATATTCAAATCTAGTGACTTTGAATATATTACTTTATTAAGCCACTATTCAAATTTGATAGCAACAAATACGGTTTGATAAAATAGGCGAGAAACATTTACTTTTCATTTAAAATTATTAATTTGTTTTTTTTCTTTCATCATTATATTACGATATCATTTAATATAACAGTTGACATCTATCATAGAAAAATGTTAATTTATTAGTTATTGATTATATAAATATGATTATTTTTATTAGAATTGTTTTATTATATATATATTTTTTTATTTATAGATAATATAACTGGCTAGTACATTATTATTTAGTAGTTTTTATTAAAGGAAGATGGTTTTTGTACGTAACAAGTTTTGTTATATATAATAATTATGACTTTTATGTTTTTAAAATTTTACTATCTTTTAAGCTTGTCTATATATATATATATATATATATATATATATATATATATATATATTTAAATGTATGATAATTCAAACAATAACTAAATTATTATATATGATAAAAAAATATATGTATAAATCGGTTTTTTTTTACTAAATATATCTCATATTTCTAGCGTAAGTTGTTTTCCATGGGTCTTGCTTTGAAGAAAATTTCATTACCTTACACGTGTTTTGACTAGAGTCGTATCACACCTCATCTACTAACCCAAATTTAGAATCTTTTGATTATATATGTCAATGAAGTGTGAATAGGTTCATCATTAGTTAAGAAATCCAATCAAACCTTAATTAATTTTATATGAACCATGCAAGTAAACCTGAAATGATTTCTCCCCACGAGAGGTTCATCATCATATATATGCAATATATATATATATATATATATATATATATATATATATATATATATATATATATATATATATATATATATATATATATCTATATAATTAACAAATTATTAATTCAGGAAATACCAATATATATCTCATTTGTTTCGATGTTCATTTTACGTTTATAAAACAGTTGTCTGTTTTCATAACAAAGCATGTCGTGCACTGGTTGGTTTCGATCTTCACAAGAATTCATATTTTATTACTGCATTCATCTTTTAAAAATATTAATATTTTACGTGTACAATGTCACAGTGTATATATCATATTATTTAAATAAGGTTTACTTTGTTTAAAATTAATGTAATATTGTACATACACTGAGGATTTCTTTGCTCACATTGTAATCAAATGATCAGTTGTCATGAGTTATAGTGTTTAAAAATTAATTATTATTTTATATTATAACTAATTTAAATACTCGTGTAAATACATATGTCAGATATAATTATTTATGTAAAAATTGTTTAGTTAAATATATAATTGTTTTATACGAACGAAAGAATATATTGATCGTAAAAAAAATTTGTATTTATTTTCGTCTACTTAGAAAAGTAAAAGATAACAATATTAAAAGACTATTAAGAGATTGGTATCAATTTAAATTAATACAAAATAATATTTAATTTGAATTTACAAATTAGTGGAAGTTAATATAATCAAATTGAGATACAAATGGGTCGATTTTTTAATTTAGAAGCAAAATTTAGATATATTAAATTATATCAAACTTAGATATAATCTTATCTCATATAAATTTATAGTAGTTTGATTCTTCAAAGTCAAAATTGAGTTTTCAGTTTTAACCTAAAGAAATGGTTAAGATTTAATTTGATTAATTATAAAAGGCTAAGATCTTCTAATTAAATCGCATGAACCATGGTGCCAGAACTTGTCGGTGGTGGTGGTGCCGCAACAAATCGGTGGTGGTGGTGGCAGAACAAATAGCCGGTGGTGGTGGAACAAATATCGGAAATCACCCTCGATGAATGCTCGATCTGAAACCAATTCATCTTGTTATTATTATTATTACTTTATTATTATTATTAAATTAAATTTTATTTTTATTTTTGAATTATTTTTAGTTTTAAATGCAATGTCACTTGCCACTTCATTCGACACGTCAGTAAAACCGGTGTCATATCATCATGTAACTTGGTAACTTTTGAGACATAAATACAAATATACAATAAATAGTAAGTTTAAAAGTATAATACATATAATAACAAAATATAAAAGTTATGAACTATATAAAGTCCATAAATAAACTATGTATTATTATGCTAATAATTTTGTCTTATTTTATAGACTAAATATCTAAATATATAATTCGTGTGTCACCATGTGTTTATTGAGACATTCAAAACTTTTGAAAAAGAATTATATATGCATGACTCATGTGTATTACGTCTCTTTTCTTTTGCAATATGAACTTATTAGCGACATAATAATTTAAATAATCGTTTGTATCGTGTATAATATTTTTTGTAAAGTAATGATTCATCTTAATAATTCAGATTTCACAAGATATTATTTTAAGATGGTTCGAAGATTTCCCTCTTTTGTTCTATGTGAATAACTTAGGAATGAACACAAAGGATCGATATATATTCTTCTTCAAGATCAAAAATAGAAAATAACTATAATATTGTAAAACCACTTTTAGTCTCTGATAAACCATAATAATTATTATTGTATTCATGAATCATTATACATGCATGATTAACAAAACTTTTGCCCTCTTTCAGTTTTCACAACTACTAACTTTTTTAACAATATTCGTTTTGTTTTACTTTCGTATGTTACTACAAAGTTTTTTAAGTTTATTTCTTACCGGTATGTTTTTTGTTTCCAAACAAACGTACCTCCTAAATTTACATTTAGAATTAATTAACTATATAGGTGTTTTATATAGTTGTAAAAAAAAAATTATATTTACTTTTTTTTTACTTTATAAAGATGGTCATTAGGAAGCATGTATGTGTCATTGTTAAGACATTCAAAAGCAAGATAACAAGTATACATTAAGACACCATAAAACATTGCTTTTGAGGTCGACCCCATTTTGGTTGCATAAAACATATTATAGGACCATGTGATATGTTTAATAAGATTGGTCTTTATTAGGATGGACTGATGGACATACGTGTGGTAAGAACTTTACAATATTTTAGAACGTCTTTGTATAAGACACTTTTATACTTGGTCTTACAAATTAAAGCGTCCCATTAAGTAACATGTTAAGATGAAAATTTGTTGTAGTGTAACCTTTACATCTCTTCATCTCTCCTCTCTCGTTCACTGTGGTTGTTTCTATCAATTCGGTCTTAATCTTAAAATATCTGCTCATATTTATTTAGGGTGTTAGACAAAAGTTCATGCGAAAACCGTTGTTAGCGCGCACTACTACAAATATAGAAATAAAGACCCCCATATGGGGACCTGTCTAACAAAAAACCGGTCCTTTTTTCATTTTTACTATGGAAGATGACTATGGGTACCGGTTTTTTAATATACAACGGGTTTTTATGACTTAAAATATGGGGACCGGTTCCTATCTTAAAAACCGGTTCCTATATAATCAATAAAGACCGGTTTTATATATAAGAACAGGTCCCCATATTATTTACTTATAAAAACCGGTTTTCAATTACAGGACCGGTCCCCATATTATAAATTAAATTAAGAGGGAAATTTTTTTGAGAGGGAAATTGAAATTGAGAAGAAAATTTTGGGAGGACATAGTGACATCTTATCAATTAATACCTATGTTCAATTTAATGTTGATTACACACAAACACACTATAATCATAACTGAACATTTGGTTAATAGTTTTGTTTTGGCCGATAACCAAACCATGTTCACAAATGGTCAACAATGGTCAACGTATATTATAAATGGTTCTTGGTCCTATTCTAAACTTGAAATTGTTAAGTTAACTTTATCCATACTCTTATTTATTTTAAATGGTTTGTAAGGGGAATTACAAAAACACTCATTTAAAATCTAGGAAACCTATTTAAAAACAAAAATCATAATGTAATTGTTTTTATTTATCTCATATTTCAACACTTAAATCTTTAACATATATTGAAATAATAGAATAACGAAGTCATGATCATTATATTTTTTTAAAAATTACATTAATTGTGTTCCTTTTATTTTCTCAAGTGTCTTTAAAATTAGTTAATTTTATATCAAAAGATTAAACATTAAGATATGTTTATCTATATAAGTAGTTAAGGTTAGTATATTTAATTCATTTAATTAATTATACGTTATATACTATAATAATATAATATTTATTAAGAAATTGATATTTCTTTTAAAAACTTAAAAGAATTAGATTTTTTCATTTCCCGCTCCCTAATTAAATTTTCCCTCCTATCTCCAAAATATGCTCTAACTTTCCCCCATTCTCCTCATTTCCTTCACTTCCGTCCCGTACGTAGGTAGGTCCCAAATTAGTGGTTTCCGTTTAGATCCTCCCGGCTGCCACCACAACGACGCCTACAGCCGGACTGCCATATCGAGCGCCAGACCACCGACCACACAACGAGCGGCGACTACAGCGACCGCTGACTGCCGATTGATTCGTTGACCACTGACGACCACAGCGAGCAACGACGCAAGGTACGTAGCCTTTGATACTCTGAATCTCGCTGTGAGGTTGAACCCACGATTTTAAGGTTTTCGTTTGTCCTGCCATGCTTATGATTTTTCTGTTTTGAATGGTTTACACTGGCTATGCTTTTTCTCATTTGTCCTGCTTATGCTTATGCCATGCTTATGTTCTAGAAAATAAAGTGAATTTATTAGATATTTGCAATTGATTTTAACACTGGCTAGCTAGCTAGTAGCATAGAAATAACATATGAATATACAAATAGATAGTCTCCTTCATCAAGTTTCTGGTAAGTGGTAACCACCATTACATGATCACCAGTCTTGATTTCAAATATATTATCTGCATGTGGTTTATGCCTGCTAATATTCTTCTTACATTCATTATTGGGTCTGCATTTGGATGGGTGCTTATGATCATAACCAAACCACCTCAACATCTAAAAGGTCTTATCTTAGGTGCATGTGCTGCAGGTATATAAGTACTACTACACCAAACTGATGCAAATTCTTAATTTTGATGAATTATTGTATTGTGATTCTTATTATGATAATGGTTATGACAGGGGACCTTGGAAGCCTGCCAATGATAATTATCCCAGTTGTATGCAAAGAGAAAGGCAGTCCATTTGGTGATTCTGAGGTTTTCCATGACTATGCCATGGCTTGCTCGTAAGTAAATAGATCAAAATTGCCATTATAATATTTTTATGTTGAAATTTCTTAATATTTCATCTAGTTTAAGTTTGTGATAAAGGATGAAATCATCAGATTGGCTCGATTTGTTTATGGTCTTATGTTTACAACCTTGTACAGATTTACTTGGGTCATTCTAAAGATTCTGGTAACAATGTGATCACATATGTCAAAAAACAAGAACCATAAGAGAGGATTTAACTGAATGCTTGCTTCCATCATCTTCATCTTTTCTTATCGTGAAGGTTAGTTTTTTCTAAAGCTTGTTGTGACCTGTGATACATTTGCTACAAGAATTAAATTTGCTAGTAAGTTTACTTTATATTTACTATATATGTAACATGCATCAGGTAATGTTAGATAAGTTGAAGCAACATTTTTGGAACTTTTCAAAATGGGCCAACTTGAAAGCATAGTTACATATTTCTACAAGTAAGTGAAATAATTTTTACGGTATTCCCTTGATTTAATTTTATTTGATCTTTATTTAATGGCATTATCATGTTTACAAGAGGGTTATACTACTCAATGGACTCGTCTAGTCGAGCAAAACTACGTGTCTTGAACCCTTGTAGGATAACGCGTGAAGAATGTCTACTTATGAAAATGGCAGCTGTAGAATACTTGAGGGGAGTAATACGAAACCCCAATTACTCTAGTTGCAACTTTTTTTATTGCTCCATTTCATCAGAGGTGTTATACTTTTTAACTAATAATATATAAGTTACTAGTTAATATGTAATTATCATGACTAATGTGTTTACACATTTTCAGTAATCATTGGGTTTTGTATATACTACGCCCTACATTCTTGATTCCTTGAATAAGGATAAATAAATGACGGAAAAAGCCTATGCACTCACTAAATGTGTATATGAGTTGGTATTTTGTTACTTTGGCTTACCATTCACATTTATAGTACGAAAGCTAACATTACCTTTTGTTTTCTTTCTAGTGCTATTGGTAATCTCTCATGGAATATGATTGAGGTAAACAATGACATATGTATACATATACAAACACACTGATTTGAGTTTTACATTGTTTGTAATGCAAAGTTTTGGAATCTTAATTAACAATGGATATCTAAATATGAAAGCTGACACTAATGTATGTGGTCTTACAGGTATATTAATTATGTGTAGAAGAAAGAAAGATTTTTTAGGTAGGTTGTTGCAGTTAGGGAAGTTTTTTGAAGTAGGTTGTAGTTAGGAAGATTTATGATAAAATATTTACCGAGTTTATCTCAATTGTAATATTTAATCACGTTTTGTATAATTACATTGTGATATGTTATTTAGGGATATTTTGATGAAATTATGAGAATATTGAAATTTATAGGCACCCCTAGTATTTTAAATTTTTTATTTTTTTTATTTATCATTAAAAAGAGACCGTTTCTTACAGAAAAACCGGTTTGCATGTTTCGTATTTTTTTTTATAAAATTCATATGGGGACCGGTTTTTTTAACTATAACCGGTTTTTATAGTCTCTAATGGCGACCGGTTTTAAAAATAACCGGTCTTAATGTTCATTCTCTTCATATGTTTTTACTAACCGGTTTTTTTAGTCTACTTATGGGAACCGGTTTTTTATTTAACCGGTCTTTATATGTTCTTATGGGGACCGGTCCAAAAACCGGTCTTTATGTGTTTAGTCAAGGGAACCACCCCTAAAAGGCACCCCCTGTAAACCGGTCCCTATGCATAAAAAAAGGGGTCCCCATAGCTTTGTGTGTACTAGTGGCGAGAACCGCGAGAACCAGTCTAAGCAGTCCAATTCCCCCTCGTTCAATGTCATTGTCCACCCATGAATTCCCCACATGCACCCTGCCACACTCTATCCTTCCACGCTCTCCATCCATGATAATTCTCATATCCAAGGAACGGCTGAGATTGGTTCTCGCGATTCTCGCACTAACAACGGTTCTCGAATGAAGCCTCCCCTAGGATATTTATCAGTGAGTTTTAACTAAGCTTATCTTTTATTGCATCACCCAAACAAATTGCTTTATTTTGGGGTGTTAATTTATTTATTTAGGGTTAGGCAATGAAGATATCATTTAAGTTTTCAAATTTGCAGATTTGAGCCTCTTTTTTTTTTTTTTTCCAAAAATCACTCTGTACGTGTTCTCGAGTTATAATATTTATTGTTCTTTTTATTTATTGGGTGCTACCATATGGGGAAGAACCGGACGACCGCCACAAGTGCATTTCCTACGACAGCAACTACTTTCCTCCGTTTCCACTTTCTCTTTCCTCTCTGCTAAAATGATCTTTAAGAATGTGTACGTGTTGTTGCAATTTTTGATTACTATACACTCTTACTTACATGTAATTTTCAGACGTGTGTTGTTTGAGTGAGTGAGTGAGAGAGAGAGAGAGAGAGAGATTAATCCGAATTCAATTAAAAAAAAAGTATCATGCAATAAGGATGGGTGATTAAGCTTTCTTAAGTTCTACAAACAAACTCTTAAAATATAATTTTATACAAATACTGAAATTTACATAATCACTACGTACTTTTTCATGGTTGGTAACATACAAAAGTCATTCGATATTTTCTTTGACACTGTTAATTTTAAATAATGTTTGATCGTATCTTGTTCTAAGAAACTTCTTTTTGTAAGTTTAAGCCATCAAAACTATTCAAGGCCATTAGTTATTTCACGGTTTGGGTCCTTTGGAGATGGAGAACTCGGCCGTGTTTGCCTAGGATGACGATAAATCTACAGGTTTATCCCAACATGTCTTTAGCTCGATTGTATCACTTTACGTGCCTTTGAAATAAGGAATTTACCCAAAGTCCATATGTGTTTTTAGCCTCCTTCTTGGAAGTTCTTTATCCCATACGTACATTGTTAATGATAACTAATATATTAATTAATTTGATTAAATTAAAAATAAGGGAAATCATCTGTGTAGTTAACAACACCCATGTTAGGTGCTGTTACACTCACAATATCACTTAAATCATTAAACAGTTATGACAAAAATACCCTTCATTTATGTGTGTTGTGAGTGTAACAACACCTATGTTAGGTGCTTTTGACAGCATGGATGATTTTTCATCATTAATATATGGAGGTTTTGATTTTCTACCTAGAGAGACATGGAAATCAATCCTCGAGAAGAATTATACAAAATCCACAAAAAGTCCATCCATATAAACCCTAATCAGTAATTAGGAACGTACATAACTTGAATCACTTGAGTGGATTTTCTTTGCAAAAACACGTACCAAGATTAAAGCTCCATATCTTAATCTCCAAATTAAAATATATACACAAACACCAAGAACAAACACTCACCGGCCGGCCGAATAAATTATAAATAGGGGAGCGTGCCCTCAGTATTTATTCTTTTCATATTATTCTTCCATGCACAAGGTTTGCAAAGTTTTCGTATAACAATCCCTCCGAGTTTCCTTAATTTGTTTTATTTTGAATGTGATACTATTCAATTCGGACCTCCTCCCACTTACATATCATACATGTCACATTAATGAATAACAATTTTCAATACATATCATATATATATATATATATATATATATATATATATATATATATATATATATATATATATATTACATCACATGCATCACATCAAGTCAAATTAGATATCTAAATAATTCAAATAAAATCATTTCTAAATAATTCAAATAAAATCTGTGCTTCGGTATTGAGATGCTATGAATCCTCTAAAGAACCGATGGGAGTCGACAGACAGACTGGAAGAAATGTGTGCACACATCATAATTTTACACATACTGTGTGGTATTGTATTGGAGTTCAAAAAGATGAATTTGATCGATCAAGCTGTTCCAGGTTAATTCGAAGGGGAAGAAAATACAGAGGCTCTACGGTTGTTTCAAGATCCAAAGTACTTTTGCTGGCAATTTCGTGAGTAAAGCAGAATATCTAATGGTTGAATGAGAAATTAATAATATGTGGTTGGTGGCACTAACCAACATCAAGAAGGTTTGCATCAGTTTCAATGTGAGCAGGTAATCTGAAGTGATGATAAAATATCTAGAGGTAAAGTCAATGGGCATTGGTCATGTGTAAAATATGCATTATATATTGTACCTTAGTTTTGAAAGTGAGAGGCTACATGTAAGTGTAAAACTACTGGATTGTGCTTATTAATATAATCTTGGGTTGTTAAAAAAAAAAACACTAACACTTCAACATCTAGGTTAATAAATACTTTTATTCATTTCACAAATTGTTAGGTATTACACTACACACATCAAGGTAAGAGCGAGTACACAAACAGATCTCGATCTCTTACTTACTACGTATAAACTGATATTTAGTAAGAATCAATCAAAGGATGGAAGATTGAGCATATATGTACTCACATATGAACATAGAAGGTGTTACTTCGGATCGATGTATATATATATAAGTGCGGAATGTACACAAATTTATTTTAGAAGAACCTATTTCGTTAATTAAACCCTAAACTATCTTTTACCTGGTCCTTGTACGTATATTCACCTATAATATATATATATATATATATATATATATATATATATATATATATATATATATATATATATATATATATATATATATATATATATGATGATAACATAAGCAGTTAATTATAAGCAACACATATAAACAACGCATGAGGTCAAAACTTGCGTCGTCTGTTATAATATATCCGGCCGAAATAAACACATCATATCATATCCTCCACAAGAAAACTGGTTCTGACTGCCGATTCCGTCGCTAATTAAGCACCAATACCAAATTTCGTCGCTAATTGTTCGTAACTCTTCCTTCAGGAGATCGATAACCAAATTACATTCTTCTAATGCCTCCAAAGAGACGAATCGATGTTAGAATGAAAATCATGACTCCAATCAAACCCCTTTTTCATGCCTGGTGGTGTAATAACCAATCCCTCCGCCATGCTATTATAAAAACTTGGCATGTTAAATAACATCTCTTCATCCACAAACGCAGTACTATCCGCCTGCACCTCCTCCTTCGTCTCCAAACCCATCTTTTCTTCGACTGTTTCCACCTGAAAAGACCTCGATGAAGAGGCAGACAACTTATGATCAGTACTGTCGTGACATTTTGGCCCGAATGCAAGCGCTGCTTCAAGGGCAGCTTCTTGAATATCACGAACAGAAGATGACTTAGCCCGTCTAATCAAACGAGCGGAGTCAGTGAAGTTAAGTGGCGAGTTATCACCACGTAAAGATAAAGTTGCTGCATCGTAAGCTCTAGCCGCCATTTCAGGGGTTGAGAATGTACCCAACCAGATTCTTGATTTCTTCTTGGGCTCACGAACCTCACAGACCCATTTGGTTCCGTTTCTTAACCGGACACCTCGATAGACCGGATGTCTTGTTTCTCTGAACTTCTTCCTCCCGGCCTTTCGTTTCGGGCGGTTCGTTGCTGACGAAGCAACCGGGTCATGAGGGGTATCGGGTTGAGAAGATGATGATGAGGTGGTGTAAGAAGAACCATCGTCTTCAATAACAGTTTCCATTTTTGTAACAGATCGAGAGGGCATTAATTAAATCGAAGAAGTTGACGTGAGTTTTTTTAATCATGGAAACTTGCTATTTATGTGTATATATGTAATTGCTATTTATGTGTATATATATAATGAATAAAGTGTTGGGTGCTCCCACAAAGTTGACATAGAGGGTGCTCAATAAAACACACGTGATACAACACATGGGACATATATAGGATTGATAATTTTGTCATTAAAAGCACGTGCCTGATTGAAGCCAAAGAAATAAAATTAAAAAATGGGTACCACAAACGGACGGTTGCTGGTCTAACACGGTCGTTAAAAATTTGATGACTCGAGGTCTACGAGAGTCATGTGTCGCCGTTTTTTTTTATATATTAAAAAAATAATTATTATTATTATATTATTAATTAGTTTATTGACCCGTACATGTACGGGTATTTCGAAAGTGTATTTGAGATATTAGAATTTTCAAATAAAAATAATGCAGTAAATGAAATATCACCTTTGTGATGATAATATACTAATTTCAAAAAAATGTCATATTACAATAAAATTTATACCAAAACGTAGATAAAAATGGAGACGGTCATAAATATATGATTATTTTTTCTCTAAACAAAATATATCACAAGTTACTAAGCATAATTTATAAAACAACTTATAATTAATTACATTAGTATACAATTTTTATAAAACCCTCTCACATTTTCTTAAAACCCCCTCATATTTTTTATAAAACCCCCTCACAATTTTCATCCAACCCCCTCCCAATAGATTTAAAATTGAATTCAAATTTCTCCAATTGATTTTTAATCTTTCTAAAATTGTTTTGAGAATGGAATAATTTTGAAATTGAAGGTTGTGATTGGTTAATTAAGATTCAATTTATGGTTATTTTTAGAAAATTTGCATCCCTTTTATATATAGAGATAGAAGATAATCCGATAAGTATTTCTTTTATATATATTATTTATTATTTTTATCGATTAATTGTCATTTATGTATATTTATAGGATTATGTAATCGCATACTTAATTTGAAAGTTTGTTTATAGTTTTTTTCTTGTGAGTTTATTTAATTTATTTTAGTAAGTTGTTTTAATCTAGATGATATTTATTATTGATTTTATTAAGGGTTATCTTTATCTTAATTTATATTGGTTAGTTATATTAGTTTGATTTTAAAAAGTCAAAATTAAAATTTTAAAATTAAAGAAATGAACGGTTAAGATTAAATATTTTACTAAATTAAAGGTCTAGATTATCCAATAATTTTTTTCTAATTAGTCTTTTATATATATTAGAAGATAATAATAATATATAACTCGATCAGCCCTCGAATTAAATTTGAATTGAACCACGCGAATATTTGTACATTCGATTCTTAATTATAATATAAGTAGGCAATATGTAGATGGATCGTGCATGTTAATTAAGCACGGAAAGTTTTGTATATTGAAGCAAGAAAATTTAAAATTGGTAATGTATATGAATAAAGAAATAGTTCACAGTAATTAATATTAGGGAAAAGCCATTAAACACCTATTAATATATTCTTTCGTGTCTTATTGTAGCATGTCTATTTTTTTACACATGTAACCAATTAAGTCATTAAAAACGTGTTATTATGTCATTTTGTTCTTTCACCTGCTATAGCAGGTCACCTTTCCCCTCATCTTCTTCACCTTGAAATCAAAACTTTAAACTCGAAATTCTTCATTTATACTTGACGAAAATCAATGATTCTTTATTCTATGAAAATGTAATCGACTTGTTTATAATATAATACCAAAAAACTCAACTAAAAACAAGTCTAATAGGAGTCAAATAATTAAAATACCGCAAGGGTGCTTAATGGGTCATAGCCAACTTTAATTAACAATTTCTTGGCCCATACTTGATAAAAATTCATGAACTTGGTGTCTTTTATAAGGGTAAAAAGATTATATGTTATAATTCGTAAAAAGAATTATGTAAAACGAGTAAGACGTGGGCGAAAAATGAGTGTTTTTTCTAGCCCTGTTTTTGAATTGAAATTGAATAACAATCCGACACTTTAATCTAGAAATTCCCCATTATTACATTATGAAAATTTATGATTCTTGATCATATGAAAAAATAATCGAGTTATCTATAAAGTAGTACAAAAAGAGCGGCCAAAACAAGTTTAAATTAACCAATCTTTAAAAAACAGTAAGATGGTCTTGAATTATACATAATCGACTTTAATTAGCAAATTTTTGGCCTACACTTGATGAAGATTCATGAATTTTGTGCTCTTTGAAAGATAAAATGATTATTTACAAGGTTCTGCAAAAAAAATTAGCGAAAACGATCAAGAAACCTGCTAGATAAGTTGCGGGTCGAATTTTGACACACTGACACGTTTTTAATGACTTGACTGACCACATGTGTAAAAAACAGTAGGCATGCAACAATGGAATATGGGAAAAAGATAACAGCTATTTAATGGCTTTCCTTTTTAATATCAGTATGAGAAATTTATAAAATATTCTTAAAAGAAGGTTGTGCATGTAGATCGACGTGCTGTTCATATGAGAGTTTATACGTTCAAAAGATAAGTACATCGATATATGGGTTGTTGATAAGGTTTAAGAAGACAAGAGGATATATTTGGTGGAAAGCGGCTTGTTAAAGGGTAAAGTGGAGGCTTATTAAATATTTACATAATGCATGGATATATTATTTTATTCAAATCGTGATTTAGGTATAGTTTATGTTGAGTGAAGATAGAATTTAATTTAAAAGTTCGATATATATGATTTGTTGCTTGGTGTAATTTATCCAATTTGGGGCCCATTTTTTGAAGATAAATTTGGCCGGTTGAATTTTGATGGTTAGCTTTATCTTGTCTCTCCTATAAATATTGATATCATGTAATTTGATATGTTTTTCTAGCTTTTCCGTTAATGCTTGGATCAATTGCAAATTAATAGTTTGTTATGACCGTTTTTACTTTTTAGTAGACAATTTTGTAAAACCGCAAGTTTTAAAAGTGTTCATCGATGGTAAGATGAAGTAAAATATAGTAAAAATACAAAAATGCTACAATGAGCAAGTATATAAAGATGACAGGTTTTTTTGGGGGTAACATCATAAGTTTTTAAAGCTTTTCCTCTAAAAGTATGTCGATATTCCAACTCAAAATTCTACAGATTTGAAGTTAGTATTACTCATCTTCAAGCTCTTAGCTTAAGATAAAGGTTTAACGCCCAATTGTGACTATTTTTGGTTAATTGATGTTGCATAATACCAAATTGAGTATATAAAAAAGTTACTAGCTTTCGCTTTTATACAATTTGAAGCGACAAAAGCATGAAATGAGCCATTTATGCTAATAATTATAGGCTTGAACCTAAATGGGTCATTTAAGTTAAGACTTTAGATATGGAGATGTAAAGATGGAGATGTAAAGATGTATAGTTAGCCAAATTTAAAAAAGAAATGTTGCTTGAAATATAATAAGCTTATTACTTTGTTGTTTCTAGAGTTGTTTGAGCTAGCAGAAGGTTCTACTGTTGTTAACCCTTTATAGCCTGCTTAGTGCTTGCGAGTTGCGACTATAAGGTGGGGCACCAGACATGAGTGCACCCGTAGGGAGAAAAGGGGTATAGTTGTAAAGAAGTTGTAAAGTTCTTACAACTGCTTTATTTAATGTGTCTATATGTGTGACCCTTAAATGTTATAGTATATCGGCTATAACCATGTGACTTGTACTCATATACTCATACTTTTAAAACTGAGAGTAAGTAGACATATCCTACGATTGTCACTTCATTTTATACACTTTTTAATAAATTATATACATCAAAAATATGTGTTAAAAGTTTCTTTTAATATTATTTTCGAATAATTGTGGTTTGAAGAAAGAAAAAATAAGAATCGGATAGTTTAATATATGGTTTATTAGTGGTTCTGATAAAAAAAATGATAAAAAATAATTTAAAAAAAGTCATGGAATCGTGTAACATATGATAGAAGAAGCAATTAAACAAAAAAGCCAAAAGTTGTTATTAGAATAGAATCCTCACTGGTGGAAAGCATGTGGGGCCGCGGGGGTTGATGCCATGGGCTTTATGCAAAATTCAATGATATATTTTTCATGGTCTGCATAGTTATTGATTTACAAATAAAAACGAACTATTAAAAATAAAAATAAATAAATAAATAAGTGCATTAATTTCACATGGCTGATAAAGATCATTTGCCTGGGGCTTTTATAGATAGGCTCATTATCCTTTATTAACAAAATTACAAAAAAGCCTCTTGCGTTGTAGCCTAATGTGAAGTGAATAGCACTTTAGTGTTTTATCAAAAGTTAAGAATTTAAGTTTCGTTATGGATAAAAAAGACGTAAATTTAGAAAAGGTTAAAGATTTAAGAGTGTGTTCTGCTATTAAAAAGAAGCAAAATTACAAAAAAGGCCATAAGTCCATAACATAAATAAATCTACTTTTATTGGGCTGGACTTTCACAATCCCATTAGCTTACAAACAAACTATCGTTCTAGTTTTAAGAGAGTTAAAAGAGGGATATAATAGTTATTTAATCATTTTTTATAATTTAAATTTATTTAAAATGATTAGTAATTGATAAAAATATTGATTTGTGCAAATAAGATATTATCAAGTTTGATAAGGGTATATAGGATATTTAAAATTTAAGATGAGTAAATAAAATATTTAGATGTTTAACAAAGGTATATAAGAAATTATCCCTAATAAATTATTTTAATTATATAATCTTGTCCGTCTATTCTTATAAAATCTGGAATCCTTCTAACTTTTATTAGTTAAAATAGAATTCAACTTGAACTTTAGTTTGATTTAAAACTTTTAGAGAATCTTACCCTTATTAAACATTTAATATCATATTTACTAATTTATAAATATAATATTTATCCTTTATAACATCTTAAAATATTATTATTAATTTAAATTTAATTTTTACTGCTTTAAATTATTCTCTAAACATTTTCAATTCTTTTTAATTTAAACTAATAAATACTTGATCTAATTAACAATAATTGTAATAATAATGCAAAAATATAATCACGTCTCTTCTTATCATAATATCACGTTTCTATCATTACATCCGTCTTTCTACTTGTGTTAACAACTCCGCCGCTGGTTAGCTGTTGAAGTCATCTGTCGTATTTTCTTAAATTATATTTCATTCATTGTAAAATCTATCCCACATCGGTTGAAGAGGGGGAAGAACACGCCATATAAAGATGTTACCGCTCATAGTATGTGGCCTTTTGGATGGAGTGTTACATTAAAAAACAACCGCAAGCTAGCGGGTTAAAACGGACAATATTATGCTACGGGATTTAGGATATTACATTCATGTTTTATAATTATTTATTAAATGTTTAGTAATAATTCATATATGATTGAAATTGATGTTCTAGTTTCAAAGAAGGGTTTATTTCAATTGAAATGATAAAGGGTGAAAGAGTGAAACACTGAAACTCTGAAACCCTACATACTGAAGCCACCTGAAGGGGGAAGCATCAGCATGAAAGGCGAGATGGATGTACTACACCAGGTAGGGCTCCGAGTGGTCGGAATCGTAGCAGCGGCAGCCGTGGCCGTCTTCTTCTCCGACCTCCGACAGGTATTTTATTGATCGATCTGTACTTGCTCTATAAACTAGAGATGACAATTAATCTCATTTGCTTAAGAACAAGAAAATTATAGATGAACTAATATCACCCTTATTAGTACTTTGTTATAATTATTTAAAGATATTCAAAAGTGAAGAAATTCGTTGTCTTTATTCATTTTAAAGCAAACATTGTTGGACGGTATCGTTTTTTAATTTGGAAATATCTGAGGCTATGGATCGATGTGAATTATTTTATGCCTTCAGGCCCACGCGCAAGCTGCAAAGTCTTCGTCGTTTTTATAAATTTATTTATAATTTCTATTATTATTATTGGTTTCTCCTTCCACTTATTCTTAAACACAGGTAGCAGGAAAGTTACATGTAAAAAGCAAAGAAACCCCCAAGATTTTGACTTTTTCAATCCAATTTCTTCATATAATCGAACCCCTAATCGGGTCTAATCATTTACTTGTAAACACCGAATCAAGAATCCCTAAAAAGATGGATCAAAATCATGTTATTACCATAGATCAAGAAGTTGAAATCATGAACACCCAAATGAAAAAAGCCCCAAAATTACTACACAAATCAGCTGGCAGGGAATCTTGTTGCATCTTTAGAGTTCCCCAAAGTCTGGTTGAGATCAACAAAGAAGCATATCGACCTCGAATCGTCTCAATCGGGCCATATCACCATGGAAACAAGGATCTTGAGATGATCCAGCAACATAAATGGAGGCTCCTTAATGATATGATCACAAGAACAGGTAAGTCACTTGGTGTTTTCATGAATATCATAGTGTCAATGGAGGGTGAAATTCGAGAAAGCTATTCGGAGAGTATTGATCATTTTACCACCAATGATCTTGCTAAAATGATGGTGCTTGATGGGTTTTTCTTGATTGAGTTGTTCAGAAAAGTTGGGAAATTGGTTTCAACTCATCCAGATGATCCTGTCTTTAGAATGGTTTGGGTGTCTCCCTTTTTAATGAGAGATCTTTTGAGGATAGAAAACCAAATACCATTTTTTGTTCTACAAAGGTTGTTCCAAGAATCTAGGATGGATTCTCGTACACTTCAATCTTTAATCCTCGAGTTTTTCAACTACATGGTGGATAGGCAACAACAAGTTTTAAAAGAGTACGAGAATCTTGATGGGAAACATTTGCTTGATTTTTTCAGAAAGAGTTTCATAAACAAAGACAGTAACTCACCTGTGTCTGATAAAAAGTCTCTTAAACTCATCCAACCTGCTACCAAGCTTGATATTGCTGGGGTCAAGTTTAAGGCTAATCATCAAGCTGATAGTTTCTTGGATATCAAGTTTGAAAATGGGATGCTTTTGATTCCTCAGATCAATATGGATGATTTTTACAGTTCATTCCTTTTAAACTGTGTGGCTTTCGAGCAATGTTATTCTCATTGCTCGAAAGACATTACAACATATGTCGTGTTCATGGGATGTCTCATGAATAACTCAGAGGATGTGGGTTTGCTTTCAGAAAGTAAAATTATTGAGAATTATTTTGGGACGGATAGGGAAATCTTAAAATTCTTCAATAATGTTGGGAAAGATGTTGCATTTAATATCAAGAATCACTACTTACTGGACTTGTTCATTAAAGTAGATGAGTTTTGCAAAAACGGGTGGCACGTGGGATGGGCCGGGTTTAAGCATACTTATTTCGAGAGCCCATGGGCTGCAATTTCGGCTTTCGCGGCTTTTATGTTGCTATCGCTAGCCGCTCTCCAGACATTTTACACTATTTATCAGTACTATAAAAAGGATAAGTGATCAAGTAGTTGAAGGTGGTGGTTAATGACTGCTGCAAGAACACTTCTGTATTGTTGTTTGTCTTAATGTTCATTTGGTTCAAGTCCAATTCATTGTAATTAATTCATCTTGCAGCTAAATTGTTTAAGGTCTTACCATAGACCCCCAAAATTCTTGTTTCACCAATGAAGCTCTCTTTTCCTGTATCAATTTTTAATCAAATTAAGGATCTGGTTTGATTAATAACTTATTGCTATTTGGTTATTGCTAATTGCTAATTGCTCAATGTTTGTTGCTTATATTATGTCTATTTTTTACTACTTTGTTATATATGTTTTATAATGTTAAGGGGGGGGGGGGGGGGGGGTTGGTTTACTTTCGCCCTACACCGTGCACGGATTTATACTGATTCAAGCAATAGCTTTTGAATGTGTATGGTAAAAAGTTGTTAAATACAAATCATCACCTATTCTCAAACATAGGTTAATAGTTTGTAAACAATAGTACTTGTGTATGGCGTCCATATATACAATAGTTTAAACAATAGTTTAACCAAGAACTGTTTTTCGTACAAGAACTATTTTTGTCGTCATTAATGACTTATTAATAGGAGTATTTTGGTCTTTTAAATATTTACCCAATCGTGAATTACGTCCGGATGAACCGTCATTAATTTGTGAGGCTTGAATTTACAACAAAATCTTCCATTGATGCGTCATTGACGAACCTTCAAAATTTCTTAGCCATTTACTAATTTTAATCAAAGGCTAAGATTGGTTTTCACAGTTCTTGTACGAAAAACAATTTTCATTTGGATCCTCCTTGTCGAACAGGAACTCAGGGGGTAAACAATCTAATGTATGCCTACATTTTATGACTAGAGAGCTCGGAGTGGGCAAGGGGGTGAGTGAGAGGATTAGGGGGCCGCACCACCACGCCGTCGACGAGTGACCGTGCACACCACTGCGCTATGGTCGAGCCCTCCAAACTATCTGCTTCCTCCGTATCAAAGTATACAATTTTTAGAAGAAGAATGCTGGTGATGATGGCGATAGTGAATAGTTGAGCAAATGAGGGGGGTTTTTAGTATGGCGAATGAGGAAATAATGGTTTTATTTCTTAATGAGGGCCTAGCTGTTTTATGGCTTATGGATTTCTTTAGTTAAAGATAGTAGTGTATTTTAAAATCCAAGCATATGGGGAAATATATAACTTAATAAAGTATGACACTTTTTTAATTCTACTTTCCAATATTCTACTTTTTATTTGGGTTTAGGAAAGACAAATTTTATAAGTTATCGATTCCTTGGTAATGTAATTTTTTTATGTTTAATAATTTTTAGTAATGTAATCTATTATGTTTTTCTTATATATTTATTTTTTGATTGATTAATATTATTAATGTAAAAGTAAAAAATAATTACCCACTGCTAGAACTCAAGACCATATTATATTCCTGTTTATTTAAATTCTGCCTTAAAAAAATATGGAAAATGATAACACATCCCTTAGGACGGTGGATAAGAGTAAAAAAAATAAAATTATAAGTTTTAAAAATGGTAACCATATGTTATGAATAGAAAGTTTGAATGTTATTTAAAAGATAATTAATGTGAATATTTTACAAACATGGAAGGTTGATTATGTAACTTAAGTTATGATTATCAGTTTTGAAAAGTAAAATTATCTTTTATACTCTTAACCACAGTCCTACGAACTGTTGTTATCATTGTTCTTAAAATATATATATAAATATATATATAGATGTTTTTTCTTTTTTAATTGTTTATTTCAAATGACAGGATAAGGTCGCAATAGGTTGAAGCCACAAAAAGGTCGGAAGGGAAAACGTCAGGAAGAAACGCGAGATGGATGGATTACAGCAGCTAGGGCTCCCGGTGCTCGGAATCGTAGCAGCAGCTGCCGTCACCTTCTACGTCGTCAGCTTCTCCGAGCTCCGAGAGGTATTCTCATCATCGAGTTGATCGATACTTAAATCTAATTACGAATTTCAAATCAATCTGTTTTCGTAATGGCAATCGCCCTATTCAAATTTCAGAAATCGTTGAATAGAGACTGGGACGAAGATGAATCCGGAGGATTCAAAACGTCGTTGAGCTCGAGAGAAAGGAGAGCTAGAAGAAAAGCACAGAAACAGAGTAATAAACCCTAACATGTCTTCATTCTATCCGTTTCCAGACATTTTGAAACAGAGGACGATTGTTGCCATTGTTACTCGGAATCGTTGTTTGTAGGATTACAGTTTTTCATATCATATCATGTATTTTAACATGATTAATCTGAAGTTAAATCAACTGTGAAGCAGAGTCGTATCTTATTTGGTTCTCTTTGTGTGATTTTGTTTTGAACAACAATAAACCGTTTAATTACAACCAACATCTATGTTTGTTTAGTTGGTTTACAGTCGTATATAAAACTTAAAGTAATTTTTCAATGCTTTTGTGTTAAAAATTAAGAACAATAAAATCTCCCGGATGGTTTATGTGGTATACCACTTATTACATTTACGGTTCTTTAAGTTTGTTTATTACACTGGAGGTCTCCATGGTATGTATTTTGTTACACTGGTAGTCCCTGGTCCAACTAAAAAGACCAAAACACTGTTATTTTTTATTGAAAATGACCATTGTACCTTTTTTTTCTATTTTTATTCTTTTTCTTAGTTTTAAATATTCAAAAGAGTTAATTACAAATTTGGTCCTTTTAGAATACGCCTTATTGCATGTTTGGTTCTTTAAGGAATTTTGTTACAAAATTAGTCCTTTAAATGAGAATTGGTTACACAATTGGTCCTTTACTCTAACAGGGGTTAAAGTTGACTAACGGTTAAAGGGCAATTTGGTCTTTTTACAATAAAGGACCAATTTTGTAATTAAAATAGTTAAATTAATATTTTTTTAACAATTTTTTATTATTAATGGTTTACTAATTATTAATTAATTAATTTTAGCTTAATTACCCCCTCTCTCTCCATCTCTCCATCTCTCCCTCACCCTCTCTCTCTCTGTCCATCTCTCCCTCGCCCTCTCTCTCTCTCTCTAAACACATAACAAGAAGAGTGAGTTTCTCTCTCTGTCTCTAAACACATGTCCAGGATGAACAATCAAGGTTTTGTGGTGGTTTTATGGTGGTTTTATAGATGAAATCCATACCCAACACCACCGGTTTCTTCATCAATCAGCACTTTTACCACCACTTCTAAACCCACCACCACCGTACTTCACCCCCTCCCCGTCGGTTTCTTCCTCAACCACCACTTCTAAACCTACCACCACCGCCGGAAAAACGAGGAAAACCCTAGACGGAGGTGGCCACCGCTGGAAAAACGGAGAAAGCTTAAAAAGAGGTAAAAACGAAGTAGGGTTTTCTTAAAAAGAACACACAAGATCCAGATCTGAAAATTTTTAAACATCAACAACAAGATCTGAAAACCCTAAAAGAGTGAGTTTCTCTCCCTCAAAACAAGATGAAAACCCTAAAAGAGTGAGCAATGGATATGGTTTACGGTGGTGTAGATTTAGGGTTTTGGTGGTGGAGGAGGAAAATCCTAGAAGAACAGAGCGGTAAACCCTAGGAAGTGGTGACGGTGGTTGTTGAAGACGAAGGGGGAGGAGGTGGCGGCGGAGGCGTGGTTGATGAAAACCCTAGAAGGAGGCGGCGATGGTGGCAGTTGAAGACGAAGGAGGAGGTAGAGGCGTGGTTTCCTTCAGTTTAAGGCGATGGCGGTTAAGTAAATGGTTGTGGTGCTTTCTTGGTGGCCGCGGTGTTCTTGGTGGCGGTGGCTGAGAGGTGGGCGGGGTTTGAGTTCGAAAAAGGGGTTTGGAGGTGACTACACAGGATTCTGTTTACAATCGCACGGTGGCTGGTGGTGGCTACTGGTGAGAATGCGGAGGCGGTGGTGAACAGCGAGGTGGTGGTGTTGGTGGAATGAAAGGCGGTGGTGGTAGAGAGAGAGAATGTGGGTGTTGTGTTTGTGGTGAGAGAGAGGGTAATTACAAATTTAATTGAACATAATTAAAGCATTTATTAATTAAATGTTCTAACAGAAGTGTGTTTGGTTACAAGTTTAACAAAGGAAAAGACAAAAATACCCCTAAACTAACGGTGACATTTAACAGCGTTTGAGTAAAGGACCAATTATGTGACAAATTCTCATTTAAAGGACTAATTTTGCAACAAAATTCCTTAAAGAACCAAACATGCAATAAGACGTATTCTAAAAGGACCAAATTTGTAATTAACTCTATTCAAAAGCATTATTAAGAATTAATAAAATAATAATATACACACCTGACACCTCCTCATTTCCCCACCTCACCACTCCTCTCTTTCTCATCCCCATCGGCCATCGTCGGCCGTTCACATCCCTCTCGCCGCCAGAAGAACACCACCACCAGTCTCCTCCCTCTCATACAATCACGGATGTACGCAGTAATCAAAACTCTGTGTCAATGGTGGTGAATGTCGGCTAGGTTTTAATTAACCCCCACGATTTCTTCAACACCCAGTTGATCCGTCAATTTACAAACATCATGAAATCCGGCGGTCTGAAGCTCAAAGACCGGTGAAAAAATTCACCCAAGTTCATGCTCTTACTATCAATTCCATTCTTTCATCTTTTTCAAACAGTGATGAATCGACCACACTACCATTCGTCAATGCTAAATCTCTTCTTCCTTATGGCCTGCCTGATTCGCAACTTATAGAACCCCCCAAAGATCCTCACCTAAATGACGTTAATTTCGTTGACTCAATATCCGACCTCTACCGTAGATTCTGTTAGCTGATGCCTTATCTATTTAATTAGCATTATCTATCTAACTATTTGGAGTTATCTTCTTCTAAGATAGAGTTTGTTTAGGATAAATAGTTTGTTATTTATTCCTTGTTTTTAGCTTATGTATCCTGTATATATACGGTGGGCTAGATGAATAAATCAAGCTTTTCCATTCCTAAATTTGTCTTGGTATCAGAGCCAGGTTAACAAACATGACGGGCTCCAATGACAGATCGCCTCAAAAAATCGAAAGTAATTCCCCATATTATCTTGGTCCTCAAGATAAACCCAGTGATTACATAACTCCCGTCAAATTGAAAACAGACAATTTTGATGTATGGGCATACTCCATACGTATGGCGTTGATTGCTCGACGAAAATTTGGTTTTCTTGATGGTACGATTAAAACTCTGACACCTCCATGTACTAACGATGATTGGGTGACATTGCACTCAATGTTGGTATCATGGATTATGAATACTATTGATCCAGATGTTAAAGCTTTGCTCTCAAATTATGAGAACGCTTACTTGTTGTGGAAGGATCTACATGAACGTTTCTCCGTCGTTAACGGACCACGAATACATCAACTGAAGTCTGATATTGCCCGTTGTGAGCAAAGCAAAACCATGTCTGTTACCACATATTATGGAAAACTTAAGGTTCTGTGGGATGAACTTAACAACTATGAACCTATATTGAGTTGTTCCTGTGGCAAATGTACATGCAATATAGGAAAGGCTCATGAGAAAAGTCGGGAAGATGAACGGCTACATCAGTTTTTAATGGGTTTGCGATCATAATTCTATGGCCAAGTTCGTTCAACACTGTTATCACAAGATCCTCTTCCTTCCTTAAACAGAGCATTCCAACACGTTTGTCAAGAGGAACGTGTTCGTGAAATCTCTCGCATTAAAGATGAACAACTTGAAGTCGTTGGATTTACTGTTCGTACAGGAGCACCTGGTAAAGGACGGTTTGACAAAGTTGACAAGTCTGGGTTAAAGTGCACTCACTGCCAAAAATCGGGACATAGCGTGAGTGATTGTTTTGAACTTCACGGATATCCCGATTGGTGGGTTGGTAATAAAAAGGAGGGACAAAATACAACTGGACGAAAAGCCGCAACACACCGAACTTCGCAAACTGAAGCTAGAGCCCACAATGTTGCTGCTCAAACAAACACAAGTGGAGGTGATGCTCAAGGATCACCTGTTCCAGGTTTCACAACCGAACAGTGGCAAACTCTTGTAGCTGTTTTTGGTACTAATCTGCAACAATCAGGAAATCGTTTAACCGGTAAGTTTCGGGGTGATTTGTGGATTATTGACACAGGGGCAAATCGTCATGTTACGGGAAATATTAATTATTTGACAAATGTACATGACATACCCAACTTACAGGTAAGTCTTCCAAATGATGAGACTGTTGTGGCCACTAAACAAGGATGTGTTCGCCTCTCTGATCACATATGTCTTCAGCATGTTTTATATGTACCAAAATTAAGTGTAACTTGTTATCAGTATCGCAACTAAGTGATGATCTGATGTGCTCTGTTAATTTTTCATCTGACACATGTGATGTACAGGACCTTCTATCGAGGAAGCTAATTGGAACGGGTGAACGCAGAGATGGACTGTACTACTTGAGAACGATGCCGACATTACATGCTACCTCCATTAGATCTTCAGAGATCGAGCTTTGGCATAAACGTTTGGGACATCCCCCTGAGCAGATACTAAAGTTAATTTCCTTGGTTAATTCTAGTGATAGTTTAAATAAAGCATGTGAAGCTTGTCATCGTGCCAAACATTCTAGAAATTCGTTTACTTTAAGTGAAAATGTTACTTCTCGTATTTTTGAACTTGTCCATTGTGACTTATGGGGTCCATATAGTACTCCTTCTTCTTGTGGGGCTCGTTATTTTTTGACGATAGTTGATGATTATTCGCGTGCAGTATGGGTTTTCTTGTTAATAGATAAAACTGAAGTTCTCAGAACTTTCCTCTCGTTTGTTGCCACAATTGAGCGTCAGTTCTCGCAACATATTAAGATTGTCCGTTCTGATAATGGAATAGAATTTAATTGTTTGAAAGATTATTTTTCAAAAACGGGTATTCTCTTTCAAACCTCTTGTGTTGGGACTCCTCAACAAAACGGACGGGTTGAAAGAAAACATCACCATATTCTAAATGTTGCTCGCGCTTTGCGTTTTCAAGGAAATCTTCCTATATCCTTTTGGGGAGAGTGTGTATTGACCGCTGCTCATTTAATTAATCGGACTCCATCCAAAGTTCTCTCAAATAGATCACCTTATGAAATGTTGTTTGGATCGCCTCCATCTTATCGGGAACTTCGGGTCTTTGGTACATTGTGTTACGCACATAATCAAAAGAACAAAGGGGACAAGTTTGCTAGTCGAAGTCGGAAGTGTATGTTTGTCGGATACCCCTACGGGAAAAAAGGATGGTTATTGTTTGACTTAGATACACGTGATTTTTTTGTATCCAGGGACGTGAATTTCTTTGAAAACATGTTCCCATTTGTGGTCAGTACAGAAGTAGACAGTGAAAAAGAAACCGTGTCCACAAAGAATTCTGAAGATAGTGCAATCTTTGAAGATGATGAGTATGATTTTTTAAATGAACCCAGTTCTGAGCAGACACCTGATGACATTTCAGATACAAATGATAAGCAATCCCAAGATAGGGATACACTTGAGTCAGATGAAACTAACCCAAAATCTTCTACTCTTGGACGTGGTATGCGAAACAAAGTACCTTCGGTCAAACTTCGTGATTTTGTCACACATACAGTAGTACATGAAAGTCCATCTCAGTCGTCTCCCATACCTCAATCTTCCTCAGGTACACCATTTCCTATCACCAACTACATTAATTGTGCAAAATTTTCTATGCCACACAAACGCTTCCTTGCAGCAGTCACTGCTGGTGTAGAGCCACGGTCATTCGAAGAGGCTGTCAAAGACAAAGGATGGCGTATGGCCATGCAATCTGAAATCCGTGCCTTGGAAGACAATGGAACTTGGACCATGGAGACACTTCCCACAGGAAAACGAGCATTTGGAAGCAGATGGATTTATAAAATCAAGTACAATTCTGATGGTACGATAGAACGACTTAAAGCTAGACTTGTTGTGTTTGGTAATCACCAGGTTGCAGGGATCGATTACAACGAGACATTTGCACCGGTAGCAAAAATGGTGACGGTCCGTTCTTTCTTAACCGTCGCGGCTGCCAAGAATTGGGAATTGCATCAGATGGATGTACACAATGCTTTTCTACATGGAGATCTTCATGAGGAGGTATATATGAAGCTTCCACCCGGGTTTAAATCTCCTAAACCGGGAATGGTGTGTTGTCTCCAAAAGTCTTTATATGGGTTAAAGCAGGCTCCACGCTGTTGGTTTGCAAAATTGGTTACAGCCTTAAAGGAATATGGATTCAAGCAATCGTACTCAGATTACTCTTTGTTTACTTATTGCCGTGATAAAGTTCGTGTCAACATTCTTGTTTATGTTGATGATCTTCTTATTTCTGGCAATGACGCAACTGCAATCTCGACTTTTAAATCCTATCTTAGTAGATGCTTTCACATGAAAGATCTTGGAGTACTTAAGTATTTTTTGGGAATTGAGGTTGCTAGAAGTCCAGCCGGTTTGTTTTTATGTCAACGGAAATATGCCCTTGACATTATTTTTCTGAAACTGGGTTATTGGGTGCAAAACCGTCATCTTTTCCGATAGTTCAAAATCATCAGTTAGGAAAGGCTGATGGTCCCTTTCTTGTTGATCCAGAATCTTACAGACGACTTGTTGGTAGATTAATCTATTTGGTTGTTACTCGACCTGATCTAGCATATGTCGTCCATATTCTATCTCAGTTTATGCATCAGCCCCGACACGAGCATTGGGAGGCAGCTCTTCGGGTGGTTCGTTATTTGAAAGGGTCTCCAGGTCAAGGAATTCTTCTGCGGTCTAATAATGATTTAACTTTGAAAGGTTGGTGTGACTCAGATTGGAACGCATGTCCCTTAACTAGGAGATCACTTACAGGCTGGATTGTTTTTCTTGGAGACTCTCCTGTATCCTGGAAGACAAAGAAACAACACACCGTCTCTCTTTCTTCAGCTGAATCAGAATACAGATCAATGGCTGCAGTCACATGCGAGCTGAAATGGTTAAAAGCATTGCTTTCAGATATGGGGGTTGAACATCCTAGTGCAGCCAAGTTATTTTGCGATAATCAGTCAGCTCTACATATTGCCAATAATCCGGTGTTTCACGAACGTACCAAACATATTGAAGTTGATTGTCATTTTGTTCGAGATGCAATTCAAGATGGCCTGATTTCTCCAACCTATGTTCCTACCACTACACAGTTAGCGGATCTCTTCACTAAAGCTCTTGGAGAAAAACAGTTTCGACATTTACTTGACAAGTTGGGCATTTATAACCCGCATGCTCCAACTTGAGGGGGGATGTTAGTTGATGCCTTATCTATTTAATTAGCATTATCTATCTAACTATTTGGAGTTATCTTCTTCTAAGATAGAGTTTGTTTAGGATAAATAGTTTGTTATTTATTCCTTGTTTTTAGCTTATGTATCCTGTATATATACGGTGGGCTAGATGAATAAATCAAGCTTTTCCATTCCTAAATTTGTCATACATTCTTCTTCTGAACCCGAAACCTGTTGTTTGTATCTGGAACAGTACACACCATTGTGCGCACTGGGTGATGCGAAGCTGCTTGTAAGAAGTTTACAGTCTGCTAGGGCACACGCCGTTGTGATACATTCGACGGTTGTACTCTCTGCTTGGCTGCGATACGAGAGGAGAGAAGACGAGCTTGTGCGTATTTCCGCCATGGATTGTATAGGTAAGGTTCTCGAATGCCCAAAATCTGCTTTGGTTGATAATAGTTATGATCCTTCACTAACTATTTTCGATCGCTGCCAATGTGTTCGTGAAAATGCCTCTGAGGATGTTAAGATCGCCTTTTCAGACGGTGTAGGTGGTTTTGGCGGTGGGCGACGGCGGTGTGGGTGGGGGCAGACGGTGGCGGTGTTTGGTTCAAATATTGTTCTTGATGGAGGTGGTGGGGGTTATTTGTTTCACGGTGGTGGGAGTTGTTTCAGACGGTGGTAGTTTTCTTGGTGGTCGACGGCAGTGTGGGTGGTGGCAGACAGTGGTTTTGGGTATCAAAGTACTTTTAAGGGGAAGAGGTGATGGTTGATGGTGTTTTATTTTTTTAATAATATTAATTAGTAATTAATGAATAAAAATACAAGAAATTAAAAAGAAAAGGGTAATATGGTCTTTTTAAGTGCATATGAGGTAGAGAGGGACTACCAGTGTAACAAAGTACGTACCATGGGGACCTCCAGTGTAATAAACGAACTTAAAGGATCGTGAATGTAATAAGTGGTATACCACAGAGACCATCCGTGAAATTTTCTCTAAAGTTTATAATAAAGACGGTGTTTAGTTAAGATTACTGATTTAAGCTTATATACCTTATAAACATTAAAAAAATATTTTATTCAACCAACTTAACTTGAAAATATTCTAGATACCCTTATTAAACTTCATAATATTATTTGCCCAAATCATTATTTTTAACACTTACTAATCATTTCAAATAAATTTAAATTATATAAAATGATTTAATAACTATTATACCTTTCTTTTAAATCTTTCTATAAAATATCTTCTACGATACGACTATATGCCCCTATGTGCCTATGGTGCCTTTTATGGCTTTATGCCATCAATCAATTGGGCTTGCCTAGTATAGATTTCCTGTGCTAGTGGTTGGCCCATGAGTGCCATCTATCATACTTTTACAAGCCCAAATAAGAAATCTTTCAGCCCAATTAAAAATTTAGCAGACGAAGCGTAATTACTTTCGACTTTTAATCTCTCAAGTGACAAGTAGACAAGATAGAGAGGTTTATAAAAGCATTTGTAGTGGTACCTACTATAACTCAATAGGATGCATGTTAGTACGATTTATATATAACTTACCGCTTTTAGTGATGATAAGTGATCGCTATCGTGACTCAAAGTTTGAAACCAAATTTATTTATTTATAGAACTTGTGTTATAAGCGTCATCCGCGTGATACTATCAACTCACTAGAGCTTCTTTTAATCAATTTTCCTTTAGGTTTTACTTGTACTATTATTTCATTTTGTAACTATTATTTTATGTCAGTAATGGTGAACGAAAATCCGTGATCCATCGCTACCACCGTCAATACGATAGCAGTTATCTACACAAATAACCGTGTGTATGCATCTTCTCTATATAGTCTAGTCGTTATTTACTTTAGGAAAAAGTAGGTATCCATAACACAAGTAGCCAGACAAAAATACCAAAACTTCACGCTCTAAAATTCTTTTTGCATGCCCACAACACATATATGGTCCTACTAAATTAAAAGCACAAGAAATTAAACCGCTCATGTGCCTTTTTTTTCCCCTTCTTATCGAGTATGACAACGAACACAATTAATAATTCTACAAAATATGCTAAAAGGAGAGTTATAAATCATGATAGCATACATACATACATTTTACTAAATGTTATCTCGACTTCTTTAAGTTAAGCTTTAGCTTATGATCTGGAAAGTAATCGATTTCAAACGTTTTACGTTTTTTTAAAAGCATATTACGTTTATTCTATATGTTAATGTTAATTCCCCGTTTTGCCCCTATAATTTGTTCATTATCTTGGTCCAGCGGTATCTGATTTTTAAAGTGATCCCAAGATTTTATGTTCAAATCTTAAAGCAGATAAGATGTTGATTTAAAATTAGGTTTAGAGTATGTATGAGTTCTTTATGTTGTAAAAAAAAATATAAAGTATGAAAGTAAAGGAATTATATATGTAGCTGTTAGATAAATTTGGTGGGTGATATTTGGAATTATAAGAAGATCCAAATTGGTTGGAGACAAGGGACCATCCCTGCAATAGTAGCTCAAGCAGAGTATTAGCGTAAGCTAACCCTTATCAGTGTTAGTAAGCTAATTAACCCACCACCATGGATGATTAGCATATATATGCTGATCATGATTTATCAGCTGGTTATATATTAAAAGTAGAATAAACATACATGATTTTTATATACTTTTCTTGTTAAATATTTGAATGTAGACATGCAATACAAGGGAGACAATATTTATGGTAAACTCTTGGCTACTTAATTAACGCAGTATTTGGTTCCATATATATGACAGACAAATTAGTAAAGCTTTCAATGTAGAGAATTGGAGGAAGAATTTACGAGGACGATCAACTTATTAATGTTACACAGGAATCTTTTCGATCCATTTATATAAATAGCAGCCTACCCGCGCAATGCTGCGGCGGCAAATAGTTTATGTTTTATAACATGTTGCTTAAAGAATGTAATGATATGTTATTCACATAATTCGATATTACGAAAAAAAATTCTACATCAAACGGAACAACATTCCGTTTCTTTTCAATTTTCTTTTTTTATTTGCATCAACTATTTTATTTATTCTAAAAATAAATTGTAAACAACATTAAAATAAAAAAAATTATATTTATGAAATAAAAAGAGAATGGTTAATAAGATTTTGAAATTATGTTGATGTAAGTGAATAATTTTGTTTGTGGGAGAGAGTGTTTTAGTGTGAAAGAGTAAATTTTAAGTAAATACAAAATTAAAGTAAATTAGGAGAGAGAGTGAAATGATTAAAGATTGAGTGGATGAGATTAATTTAGATAAAATGAAAGGTTGAGATTTGGTATTGATTGAATTTTAAAAACTCTTAAAATTAAAGAGGAGAGAGAATGTTAAATGGTTTATATAATAATATAGATATACTACTTTTTGTTGGCCCCAAGTGCATATATAGTTGTTTGAACAATATTGTCATCAATACTTAAGACTAATTAATTACATTTGACACTTAATCTATAATTTCGTCTTCTGTTATATTGAATTAATGTTCTGTGAGGACCTTAAGATACTCATGCCCGACCATTGATCGATCAATGTACATTACATAATAGATTAATAGTATACCAACATTAACACCTTTATTTGAACAGCAAGAGATGATGAACAAACTTTACAGTCGCATTAATAAATAAAGGTGTTAATGTTTTTTGAACAACAAGAGATTAACATTCATTCATCTTCTCTTGCTGTTCAAAAAACATTAACACCTTTATTTATTAATGTGGTTGTTAAGTTTGTTCTTGAATCTGCACGCCATGGTGATACCCAAATCGTTCATACACAACTATTCCTTCTAATACGCTATTTTTATTTATTGTTAGAGATAAGTATCCCTATAAAGACTTGATAGCTAGAGTTTGCATTGTTCAAAGAAAAATAATACTTACTAGAAACGTAATAAGAAATTGTTCACCAATTAGTCATAACTTTTACATGCCGTAATTAACGACAAAAACTTAAATTTGTTCTTCGAAAGAAGTTCGTATGATATTCTAAGCGATTGAAGTAAGAAAGGTAAAAACAGAAAGCAACTCAAAGATGTTACACCTTGCTTTGCTTAAAGCGCTTATATATAAGTTATCGATCTGTTTAGGGAAAAAAAACTATTTCTTTATACTATATATTTCTATTTCATCTTTCAACTTACTAACATTTTATTCTTAGTTATTTTTAGAAGATAACAGAGAGTAATTACAAATTTTTTTTGACCGACAAATTAATGGGGACACTTCCTCGCCTCTCCAGTGTGAATTCGAATTGTTTGGTGGCGGGTTTTTAATCATCCTTTGTTATTTGGCTTTAACCAAGGTTCGAGCACCACACCTTTACTCCATTGAGGAAACCCCTAAGGGAAAAACCCTCAACTCACTGCATGCAGCAGGATTTGATCCCCCAACATCTTACGAGGACGGGAGATGCCTTACCAAATGGGCTAAACCCCATCAGCCAGGAAATTATACAATAAAGTTGATCTTTTTTAAGTTTTTATTAAAGAGGAGAACAAATGAGTTCTTATTCAATTCTTTTTCTTTCTTTTTAACTCAAGAACTAATTTAAATGTTTTCATTATTTTCCTTCCCTTTCATTTCTTTTTTCAATTTTCCTAACTATAAATTCGAAATAGAGCATAAAAGATAAATTGTTTATTCTACTAATTAATTCTTTTTTCTTATAATCTTCATTGATTTTATTATTTATATTAATAATTTGGTGAATAATCTATATCTATCTATCTATCTATATCTATCTATCTATCTATCTATATCTATATATAAAAGGCATGCAAATTTTCTTAAAATAACTATAAATTGAACTTCAATTAACCAATCACAAGCTTCAATTTTAAAATCATTCAATTCTTAAATTTTAATATCTCAAATACGTTTCCAAAATACTCGTGCGTGCACGGTACAATAAACTAGTAATAATTTATAAGAAGATAGAAAGCCTCTCATCTCTTAACTTTAAAGGTAAATCTTCTATTTATAAATAATAAACACGGTTCGATTATGTTTTTATATTCATAATTTCTTGCTTTTGAGTCCTAAGACGTACATTTAGGATGAAAAACCATGTTTTCTTTCAATAAAATGAAACTAAGATTTGAATTAATATAAAACGTTACGTCATTAAAACACAATTCCATTACTTATGATTTCTCACTCCTCTTTTATAGACCAATAATAACGGCCTTTATGTACATACACACTATAATTCATCCTCAAAAAGTCAAAAAGTTTGAGGAAAAAGTGCCCTCATAGCAACTTAATTTTCAATGCCAATGCGTCTAACATTAAACCGTAATATTAGGGATGGAAACTCGTATGCATACACAAATCGTTTACTAAAATTTATAAATGTTAAATAAAAAGATAATGATAAGTGTTAAAAAGTAAAGATGATAATTATGAGAGATAAATTATCTAAGATACGTATCAAACTTTAAATGGATTAGACATATCGTTAAGTTAATTTATTGGGTATATAGATTAACGGATATATATTTGTTTAAAAATCATAGTCTCATTTTTTATTACATAATTTAACGTATTTTTAATAAGCTAAACACTTTAATGCTTTTATAACCATTCACATATAGATTAGAATTAACCCGTATATAAATTATATTTAATAAGATAATTATACATATCAATATGAAGATAAAGGTGAAATACTTAGAGTTCACCAAAAATCTATTTTCAGGTTTAAAAAGCCAAAAAGAAAGGCTAAAAGACAATAATTTTCATTAAAATCCGTTCACTCTTAAAAAATAAAACAAAAAGTGACGAAACCCTTTATATTATATTAGTTTTTTTTTCTCCAAAATTGAAACATGATAACATTCTTTCGGGATTCCTACAAATCTACAATTTCCCAACAATTTTTCCACCTTTTTTTATCATACATTATATAAGTTAATTGATAGATTTACAAAATAACAAAAATCATTATGCTTATATAAATATTTTTCAAATGAATAGGTTTGCCAAAAGAAGTGGTACTTTGAAACCCCATAAAGTGACCAAGAAGAAATTAATATTATTGGCTCAATCGTGGCTACCAATTCTAAGGACTATGACTGAATCAATACAATCAAATAGATTAATAACAAGTTGAAAAATACCAAATTAATCAAATCAAGTTTCAAACTACTATAGGAGGAAAGTGTATCTTAATTAAACATAGAATATAGGCAGGTAAAAAACTTTTCATGAGTGGGTAATGAGATGTAGAGTGTGGAAGGATAGAGTGTGACAATGTGTATGTAATGAATTCATTGGTGGGCAATAAGATTGAAGTATAGGGAATTGAACTGCTCATATTGGTTCTCGCAGTACTCACACTATATATATGTATATAGGGGAGGGTTCAAACGAGAACCATTTTTCGTACGAGCAATCTTAGCCGTTAATTTGATAAGTGGAATTGATGGATGTAGAGTGTAGGGGAAATCAAGTGTGGCAGGGTGCATGTGATGAATTTATGGGTGGGTGATTACATTAAAGGAGGGGGAATTGGACGGCTCAGATTGGTTCTCGCAGTTGTTGTACGAAAAACATATTACTTGTTGATTTTCTAGCTTCCTGTAACGTCCTTTACACAAATTAAAAATAAATAATATAGAAGAAAAAATTAGGCATTTAGAAGTCACAATGCAATATATGTATTAAAATTTTTTGTTATTTATGCCTTAAAAAAATTTAATATAGAAATGGGTATATATATATATATATATATATATATATATATATATATATATATATATATATATATATATATATATATATATATATAGGGTAGGGATAAACTAAAAAGAGAATTAAGGTACAAAAGGTAAGGAGAATTTTCGGCCACAGGATTTGTTAGATCATGTCTCTAAAAACATGGGGTTTTTAATTTTTCTTTTAGTTATTAAATATATATTCAAGGGTATATCAGTCCTTTAATCCATTTTTTACATTTACGTCCTCGTTATTCGTCTCTGAACAGATTTCAAAATTCAAAATCAAACTAAAAACTGATTCACAACTTTAACCATCTAATTCATAATCTGAACCATATCAAATATCAACAACTGATAAATTGTTTGATGCACAAATCCATGAAAATCAACAACTGATGAACAATTTTAACAGAGATGCATACAAAATTAAAGCATAGAATATGGCGGTGCACAAAGATTGAATGGAGATTGAAGCACAGAAGATGGCGGTACACAGAGATTGAAGCACATAAACTACGGTGCATAGAGATTAAAAGATAAATTGTGCATCAAGTCGACAAAAGAAATTAGAGATTTCAGATGTGGGTTCCTTTGTGGAGGTCGGTGATGGCAGATCTGAACCCGAAATCCTAGGCGGCGGCAAGTCACAAAGTGAAACCCTAGGCGGCGGCAAGAAGCAATCCACAGCGGTGGGGAGGCGGCGGGAAGCAGCAAACCGAAACCCTAGACAGCGGCAAGAAGGAACCGTAGCGACGAACTGAAATTCAGAACGACGAAGGTTTCATAATTGATTGGCGAAAGTTGACTGGCGAAGAGCGAGTGACGGCATATTTTTCATCAATCTGAACGACGAAGGCATGGGGGAGGTTTCATAGGAAAGTTGCTGGAGGGGATGGAGGCGCTCGAAGGGATCTGGACGGAAAAACAAAAACAGAAATAGGGATGTTCGCGGAAGTGGATTTCACGAGGGGTCTGGGTAATTAGGGTTTCGGGGACGGGATTTTGAAACTCATAAGGAAGTGGGGACCGGATATCAAGGGGAGGAGGGAGAAAATGGGGTAAAATGTCTCAAATACCCCTCTACTAATTTTTTTTATAAAAGAACACGTGTCATGCTCAGGATTCTTCCTTCATTTTGTAGGTTAATTTTCTTTTTATTTGATCTCTCCTATATATATATATATATATATATATATATATATATATATATATATATATATATATATATATATATATATAGGTAAAAGTTCAAACAAAATCAAATCGCAAGCCATTTTTGGGTTTGTACTGATAAAGATTTTTTTCAATTGGCTCGAAGAACTTAAATAAAAGCTAGAGATTGTTTAATCACTAATTTTCTGTCGATTATTAATTTTATTTCTAGATTTTGTTACCTCAATAGCCTTTTCAGAGCAAAATTTTGATCTTCGGTTAAAAAGATTTAACCAGTCAGCCCCATAGTAAGTTAAAAGAATGTTTGAATAAAAAAATTGGAAGATTAGAATATTTTCTATTAAAAACCTAAAGAGTAAAACTTGTAAAAAGTAAAGTTTAATAATTAAACCAAATTATTTTCTTTCCTTTAAGTTTAAACCATTTTTTTTTACCTTTTTTCTTTTTAAGATAAGAGGAATAAAACAGTGCATGTAATGTGTAAGCGTCATAAATTCAAATTATGATTTTACATGTACCAAACTACCAATCCAATATCCTAAGAATCTAATTTATTTGGCAACCTTGAACTAAACAGTATAAATGAAAAAAAAAATTCTATTTTTTTAAATTATATCCTTCTACTAAAAAGATAACATGTATATTTACGAACTTTCTTTTTCTTTACTTTCTTCCTTGATTTAAACACCCTGATTTATAGATAAAAAGATAACACTTTATAAAAGTATGTAAAAACATCTGAAATCAAAACATAACTTGAAAAAACATAGATATAGCCCCAGATATAAAAGATGTTATATCAATCATGTATTGATTAATTTCCATTCTAACACAAATAACATACAAATCTTTTGACTGAGCATACCAAAATCATGGTCTACATCTATCACAACAAGAACTTGTCCAAGAATAACATGACCAAAATAGACTTTTGGTTTTCATCCCAACCTTTTTGAATTAGTAAATATGAAAAAGAATAAAGGTGTGTAAACATAAGAAAATTGTTTTTTTAAATGAGAAACTTTAAAGAGAATAAAATAATAATAGAAAAAAGTTATAAAAAAAAAAGAAATCTAAAAAGATGGATTTGTTGACTTAACTCTTGGTGGCATATATTAACAAAGTGAATTCTCTATTCTCATCATTCTCTTTCACCTTATCTTCCAACCATAACCTGCTATCCAACCCATTTCTTGTTCTGAACATGAAAACTGCTTGACCCGACCCGGATCCATACCCGGTATTGAAGAACCAATCATGAACATCCCATAGCAGGTCAACTGACAACCCATCAACAAATATGGTCTGGTTCCCCCTGAAATTCCATTGGAGCCTCTTCACCCGAATCACGACCCGTTTATCGATACACACCGTTAACGTCGGGTCCTTCAAGCCGTCGTCTTCTCCGGTGCACCGAATCAATATATCATGCCAACTTCCGGCACTGGCAAACTGAGCTTTTGTGGAATAAAAGGTGTTGCCGTAATACTGCTCCCGCCGGGAAATCAGAGAGAAATCGGCGACCCGTTTGTGAGTGGATTTGACTTTCTTGACGGCGAATTCCGCCGCCATGTCTCCGAGGAACAACCCCAGCTCGGAATCAACCATGATTATAACGTAATACCCTTCAACCGGTTCCGCTCCGGCACCGTACTGCGCCGACGAAAGATCATAGAAAATCTCGAACCTCGAATTGTTGATTTCGATCGATTTGCTTCCCTTTTTCTTCCTAAACAATCTTGAATTTGTGTTTAGACGGAACGCCGTGGTGGGGTCTTCGCCGGAGTTTATCTGAAGGCCTTGAGTAGTGGCGTTCCGGCACCAAGTGACGGTGATAAGGTGGTGTACGCCGGTGGAGAGGGTGGTTTTGTACAGATTCGTTGCGGCGGTCTGGATCGACGGGATTAAATTGGGGGACACAGAATTTGAAACGCTTTTGTAATTTGAACATGAAGCCTTTTCAGAAACTTGAACCGCCAATTCGCTGTAGCAAGAAATCAAACCCATCATTTTGACTCTCTTTATTTTCCGGCGAGGAAACTCCGATCAGATTTGCAGATCCAAATTTGCGACGATGAAAGATATATGTGTAATGTACGGGGTATAGTGTGTGAAATTAATGGAGAGAAGCGTGTATTTAGGTGTGTAATGAGTATGATTTTGTGTCATAAGTTTACTCTTTGTTGGGTCTAATAAGAAAAACAAATGGCAGAATAGGAGTGTATATATTTAGGAAAACTTGCTGGATATAATTTGTATTTATTATATATTATTTTTTTAATTTAATTTAAAAAAAGATTATAACTTTTTAAAGGTTTTTTAATCATAATTTGGCCAGTTCATCTGAGATATCTTCTATCTTGAATAAAATAAGGAAGGTGGAGGAGTTTCATGTTTGGTATATATGCCTTTTTGTTTAAAGTTGGGGGCAAAGTGTGAATTTGGATAGTAATAATAATAATGAATAATTATTAGTATAATATTTTTATTTTTGAAAAGCATAATAGTTAGTATAATACTTTGTAAATTATAAAATTTTTGTTGCTTCTTACTTATTACTAAAATGATGACTTAGATACACTTTTAAACATATTTACCATCATAATGATATAAAATTATACAGAAATTGTCATCGTGTCATAATATTACGGGTGTTTTAACGATGAACTTTAAGCTTTTCGTTTAAAAACTTCTAGTGAAATTAACCATTGTTATCTCGTTATTTTTTCTTTCGTTTATACCGGAACCGTTATATTGTTTAGATGGTGAAAAGTTCCGTATGACATAAATAAACAAATTGATGATATTGTCCTTGTGTTACATTATTATACATGATGGAGTAGTAATGCCGAAGTAAACAAAAAGAAACGAAAATAATGGCTGGTCTTCGAGTTATTTGTTACTTTAGATTTACTAGTAATTGATCGGAGGAATTAATTGAGGATGAATGCACACATTAACTAATATCATCTTCTATTTTTGTTTAAAAATTTAATATTTCCAAATAATTAAATGTTTGATAATTCCTTTGTGTTGGCATTATTAATAAATGTGATCTGTTGGTAAGATAACATCATATACGATCAAATCTTAATAAATACTAATGATGTCGGCTTGTCAGGAGTAAACTCTAGTTTCCAATTACGTAAAATAAAGTCTAAGTTAAGCCAAATATCAAGTTATATCGTTTTCATTTGTCAATTTTAAAGTTAATCCACTTTCTGGGAATATTAATTTCCTTATAAATAAGAAATATTATATCTTCTTAAATAATCTCTTCTAAAATTTTCTTCTCTTAAACACTTGGAATAATTTTTTCCGTTTCTAAATCAACTTGATTAATATTCAGGTATAGTGAATAAGGTATTAAAACTTAGGGTCTTACTAATTGGATTTTTTCGCTCTCTCACATATTAGATATATCACATTAATAAATTAAAATTTTTAACACAAGTTATATATTCACATATATCATACCAACCAAAGAGCTTGTAGCACAGTGATATTTAGTGTTGTAAGGTGGTGTCTCTTTCTAAAAGGTTGTGGTTTCAAGTCTCGACATGAACAGTAAAGTAGATTTAACAGTAGCTAGGTTTAAAGAGTTTGTGTGTTTGGTGTTAAAAAAAACATATATCATACCATATGAGAGTCAAATTATATTTACAAACGATTCAATTAGAAACACTCCGCAACTAATTCTAATGAGTGTATGAAAATAAAAATTTCAAAAATTAAACCATGATAGTTACAGTTCACAAAATATAAATGACTTTTTACAAAAAAACATTCTTTTTTTCTTCTTGTTTTAACCTGAAAAGCTGTGAAGCGCACAAAAATACAAAATAGAGACGAAATAACACGATTTACTAGATCCCACCTTAGACCGTGCGCATCGGCTCGCGAGGGACGTTCGTGAAGGCCCCTAACGGATGTGAGGAGTATCGCCGGTCTTCGTGAAAGCCGGCTCACCGTCGCGCATGTGGGGTTGGTGTGATGGCGGTCGCGCATGTGAGCGGGAGTCGTGAGAGAGAGAGGTTTTTTTTTTTGTGATGTGAAGCATGTGATGAATGCGGGGTTTGTGTGATGAGATGAGGGAATAGTGGGGAAATGATGTGGCACTGATGTGGAGCTGATGTGGTTATGTGAAGGGTGTGATGGATGCACATGGTCTTACACCAGACGTCCTCAAATGTTGATCTATATATAATATATCTACATTCTACAACACCCCCAAAAAAGTACTATTTTATATTTTAAATTTAGCGGAAATTATTGTTTAAAGAGTGCGTATTCGACATGGACTACGAAATAGTAAAACATGGTGAGTCGCAAATAAGTCATGTCGTCGAGTTAAGTTTGAGTACGATTGAACTTAAATGCGGCTCGACTCTGCATATACTTGAAGTCCAAGATCGATAAGTTTTCATCGTGCATGTTCAGGTTTGGCTCAAGAATCAAGATCGTTTTGAAAAGTTCAATATTTATATAAAAACTGTTAAATGTATAAATCCCGTTAGGGTTTAATGCATTGCTCACCAGTATAAATAATACAAAGCTAGATTGTACAAGTTAAATAAAATATCTCTATATTATACCGTATGTCAATAGTAAACCAAATTATATACACCTATACATGTTTACCATTTAACAAAAACTATAATTTAGTAACCAATGTCATTTCATATATAAGTAAAAAGTATATTAAATAACAAAAAATAATTTCAAATGTGTATAAACATTATAACAATATTTTACAATAAGCCATAAGATGTTTTAAAAAAACTAATTACATTATAATCTAACAATAATAACAATTACAAATTTATATTCGAACAAAGTTTGAGACTTTGAGCAAGCATAAGTTCATCTCGAATAAAAACAAGATCGAAATATATAAAGTCAAGCTTGAACTTAGAAGGACTCAGGTCAAGCTCTTATCAAGTCTTACGGGCTTTATATAATATATAACTGTATTTCAAACTCATGATAACTATTTAACTTACAGACTCGAAGAAAGGAGAATTGTATCTTATATTGTTCAAATTTACCCATTAAAATGTTAACCTTTTTGTATGAAGATTCATTCAAAATGCATTGCCGCTTAGATCCAAGTTACTTCGTAAAGGAGTTGCTTTGGCTTTGGTTTTATGTGTGCTTTGTGAGGGGCAAGCTGAATGTTTGGATCATTGTTTATTTTTTTGCCTGGAAAGTAGATGTTTGGAGAAAGATATGGGCATGGTGGAAGGTTTCTTTCCATCGGCTGAACTTTTTAATTGGATTCATTCAAGATGCTTCTAGCAGATTTTTTTTCAGATAAAAATGGCAGGAAAGCTATTTAAATTATTGCAGTTTGTATAGTAGCAGTTTGGTGCCTCTAGAATTATTAAGTGTGAGTGGATCCTTTTTGCTAGCATGGAGGAGGTGCAACGGTTGGATTTCAAGCAGAAGCTCTTGTTGAAAGATATCTTGATTAGGCTATTTTTGTAATTGTCTTTTCCATTTTGGCTGAATGATGATATATGTTGAATGAAAACTTATTACGTATCTTGTATTACATTAGTAACTATTTATGGAGTACACATGGTACAAAAGAAATCTTAATGGACCTAGCCTGTCTATACAATTGGGTCGTGTCAACCTATACTACAATGTATTTCATGAATATCGTACGTGTTTAAGTCTTAAGAGCTTTTCGAATTTGTTAAAACGTACATCGTCATCTGTTATATAGATACGATAGTTGTCTACTTAACTTGAAAAGTTGAGATATGACAATATATATTGTTAATTCCTAGTTGTCTACTTAACCCGTTGTCAACCCGAACCCCTTCAGCTTAAGTTGTGCGCTTGGCCTAAGAAGAATGTATATGTGTTTAAAAACTTAATAACAAATGTTGTGGACATTATTACCAATCATGGAGATGTTCCAAACATGTCACAAAGAGAAGTGGTTTTTTATCTAAAATAAATCTTGGTAATTAAAGCCTTGTACTCAGTCTTATGTTGGGTGCAACAGCACAAGATCCAATTAGGCCACTTTCATTAGGCTATAAGCAATATGGAGGAAGTCAACTTTAGCTAAATAGACCTAGTGTCATTTTCATATCAGTTAAGTGTTTAATCACCTTAACTTCTAGGTGACTTCTAACACTCTTCTTTGACAAACGACAACACTAGTTTATTAATTTTTTCATTTGATCTATTATAAAGACTATGCATAAAATATTTTTAGGGAAAGATAAGATATTTATATAACTAATTAATCTAATTATGGGTACACAAAAACGTTACACGTCAAAGATCCTGAAAAACGTCTTAACATATAGTTATTTGGATGTCTAACATACTATTACCAATTTAGTTTTTTTTGTGTTTTATTAGAAAGTGGTGCATATACACAACATAGAGAGCAATGTAATAAAATCTGATTTTTTTGGTTGACCTAGTGTGACGACAAAGTCACGAGTTAACTGGTTTAACTCGGATTTTAAATTAACATGAGTAGAGAGTAATATTTCAAAGAGATTTTCATGACGTAAACAATCATAAAACCAACTATATTTATAGAAGCCAGTAGTTTTTTTATCGTACAAAAATAAAATTAAATTTATGTGTGGACATGTTTACACGCAAGTTTCCAGTATTATTATTAATATTAACACTACTACACGAATCATTATTTAGACCCAAGCTACAAGACCCTTTTTATAAAACCGGTTTAAAAAGGTCATCTTTAAGACCGGTTTTTCGACATTGGGTCTTAAAAACCTAAAAAAATTCACGCTAAACATTAGAAACTTAATAGACCGGTTATAAACCGGTCTATATATCATCTTTAAGACCGGTTTTAAGAAGTCGGTCTCAAAAACCCACGTCTAAGCTTTTTAGACCGGTTGTAAACCGGTCTGTAAGTCATCCTGATAGCGACTCTTAAAACCCAAGCTTCTAGACCGGTTGACACAACCTTTTACACCGGTTATTACCGGTCTGTACGCCATATTTAGATCTAACTTTCTAGACCAGTAGAAACCGGTTTGTATAGTCTCAACCCTCATATATGATATATCTTAACGTAACAAGTTTTCAAATTTTTATTATAGATAACTTTCAAGACCGGTAAGAACCGGTTTTAATGCTCTCGTACTTAACTGATTTTCCAAAAAATTCATAGATTTATATCTCTTATCTATATAAACATTATATATATCTCTATAATCTCCTTCACAACCTGCCCATCCCATAATCTTTTTCAAAAACCTGCGCACACCTTTTATTTACTATTTGAGCATTGTTCAATCATTGAGTATTCAACAAAGGCTAAGGTATTAGTTTTATTCATATATTAGTATTTATTATTAGTTTTTTTATTCTTTATAGAGTTTTGTTTCTTGAGAATTCGTTAATTGCATAACTATATTGATATGATTACGTAATACATAATATTGACTTATTCCTCTATATTCTTTTTCTTTGTTCTATATTTATCAGCACGTAACTCTTGTGAAGAAGAAGGAAGTTCGACAATAAGATCTATATTCACAATTAGCTAAAGGAAAAATACGAGTTTCGGCTATTAAGGTAAAAATATCTTGCATCATTTTTTATCTATCGTAAGATCGTTTCATAAATATTACTTGTGTGATTATTTTTTTAATGAGATTTCAATCAAGCAATTATGGTATTTTCTTTTGAAGTGGTAGGTTAAAACAATTCCTTTTTTCTTCAATTTAAATATAAAGTTGTCGGCAATTAAATAAAAAGGGCATTGTGATTTTTTTTTACTAATATTCATTTGAATTAATGTAATCCCTACAATCTCTCACTTTACTAATATTCATTTGAATTAATGTAATCCCTACAATCATTTTTCCTTAGAGGTTTTTTTTGTATCAACTCCACTATTTTGTTTCTTAATCCCACGTTTGTTAAACTTCCTCTATAAGTTTTCATGTATTACAGATTCTCTGATTTGTAATTAATCTTCATATGCATGCTTTTTTTTCGTCGTCTCTATTGCGTTTCTTACTCTTAGTTACAGAAACGCTTCTCGTATTAAAAGAACTTATCGCATGAACTCTCTCATATATATATATATATATATATATATATATATATATATATATATATATAATTGTTGTGGGAGTCATGAACTTTTAATAAGAAAATAACTATATTTTAACCTGAAAATAAATTTAATAATATGTATTTTATTGTAAATAGACTATTTTACTATAAAAAAAATATGAGTTTTATGTTCCTAAAAAACTGAAATTTACTTTTTGTCATCGACTTCCGGAAAATAAATGAAATGTAAAAAGTTAAATTAAAGCAATTAAAAATAAAAACAAAACCATAAATGGTAAAATGAATCACAGGGCACCGTTTGAACAATTGCTAATAAAAAATAAATTTAAATTTTGAATTGTGATTTATCTTTCAATGTCATCGTGTAGAACTTGCATAATTGCTCACATGTTTATCAATTGTTAACTAACTTTCCTAATTAAAAGATTAATTCATACGGTCAAGATATAAAATTATCTTTATCTAATAGTTATAAATAATTATAATCTTACTCACCGTTGGTAATATATATATAATAGTTATATTGGATTGCATCTAAAATCCTTTGTTTTAATCAATTCTTTTTATTTTTAAGTTACAGATGGATCGAAGTAAATGGATGTATGAGATACCGCGTTGTACCAATGAGTTTATGACAAAGTTATCCGAATTCATAAAAGTTGCCGAAGATGATCGAGTGAAAAGGGGAAGATCTATAATTAATTGTCCTTGTCAAAAGTGCAAAAATATTGAGTGCTTTGGTGATAGTGATAAAATTAGATATCATTTAATACTAGACGGGTTTGTGAAAGGCTATACGCGTTGGTGTTGGCATGGCGAACCACTAGATGGTTGTAACGAATATGTTCCAGAATATAATGAAGATGGATATGATGATTCACATATTAACGATGACGACAATTTAGATGAAATGTTGCATGATTTAGAGGATGGTATTGATGACAAATATTATGATAAATTTCAACAACTCTTTGTCGACTCAGAAAAACCATTATATAATGGTTGTACCAATTTTACTAGACTTTCTGCAGTGTTGAAATTGTTTAACTTAAAGGCCGACAATGGGTGGAGCGATAAGAGTTTTACAAGTTTGCTAGAGTTGTTACACGAAATGCTTCCCGATGACAATGAGTTGCCTGTTTCAACATACCAAGCCAAGAAATTGATGTGTCCGATGGGGTTGGAAATTAAAAGAATACATGTATGTCCAAATGATTGTATGTTGTACCGAAATGAAGATGAAAACCGACATGAATGTAGGATATGTGGTACATCAAGGTACAAAAGAAAAAATCAAACGATTAACAATGACGTGGCAAAAAATGGCCCTCCTGCAAAATTATTGTGGTATTTTCCTATCGTACCGCGACTTAAACGTTTATTTGCAAATGCAAAGGATGCAAAATTGTTACGCTGGCATGCCGAAGAACGCAAGAAAGATGGAAAAATAAGACATGTTGCTGATTCTCTCCAATGGAGGAATATCGATTACTAATTTGAAGAATTTGGAGAAGATATTAGAAATATACGCTTCGGACTTAGTTCAGATGGAATTAATCCTTTTGGAAACATGAGTAGCCGTCATAGCACTTGGCCAGTCCTGTTATGCATCTATAATTTTCCACCTTGGTTATGTATGAAAAGGAAATACATCATGATGTCATTATTAATTCAAGGTCCGAAACAACCAGGAAATGACATTGATGTGTATTTAGATCCACTAATTGACGACTTAAAAAAATTATGGAACACGGGTGAAGAAGTATATGACGCTTATAAGAAAGAATATTTCCAACTACGTGCCATGATTTTCTGCACCATTAGTGATTTCCCGGCATATGGAAATTTATCTGGATATAGTACCAAAGGAAAAAAAGCATGTCCAGTTTGTGAAGATGAAACTCACTCGATTTGGTTAGAGAATTGCAAAAAAATGGTATACATGGAACATCGAAGATCGCTTCCTAAAGCACACCCGTACCGTAAAAAAAAGACGTTGTTTGATGGTAACATAGAGCTTGGAGTGCTAAGACAACCATTGAGTGGAGAAACTACACTCTCACGAGTTGCCGAACTGAAAGTCGTTTTAGGAAAAAATGGCATCACTCCACCTAAAGGTATTTGGAAAAAAAAGTCAGTATTTTGGGAATTACCTTATTGGAAGCACTTGAAAGTTCGACATTGTCTCGATGTTATGCATATTGAGAAAAATGTTTGTGAAAGCTTGATAGGCTTGTTGTTAAACATTCCTGGAAAATCAAAAGACGGGGTCAATGTTAGAAAGGACATGATTCAGATGGGAATAAGACCAGAGCTTGCTCCAATTGATATCGAAGGTCGGCGAGGTACATATCTACCACCTGCTTGTTATACCTTGTCAAAGAGTGAGAAAACTAAATTTTGTCAATGTCTGTATGATATTAAGGTTCCATCTGGCTATTCATCTAACATTAGAAAGTTGGTATCGTTGAAAGACTTAAAATTACTTGGTATGAAGTCACATGATTGTCATGTTTTAATGACACAAATGATCCCAATTGCAATTCGTGGAATATTGCCTGATCGTATCCGACACACAATCACAAAGCTCTGCTTGTTTTTTAATGTGATTCATTCAAAGGTGATTGATCCTGAGGTCTTAGATGAATGGCAACGTGATATTGTCTTAACACTTTGTCAGCTCGAGATGTACTTCCCACCTTCTTTTTTTGATGTAATGGTTCATCTGATATCTCATATAATTGGAGAAATAAAATCTTGTGGTCCTGTTTTTTTAAGATACATGTATCCATTCGAGAGATACATGGGTGTCATAAAAGGATACGTGAGGAACCGTTATCGTCCAGAAGGAAGTATTATCGAAGGATATGCTTCCGAGGAGGTGATTGGTTTTTGCACAGATTATATGCGGGGCATCACAAATATTGGACTTCCACAATCTCGACACGAGGGAAGGCTTGAAGGAAAATGGACAATTGGTCGTAAAGTGGAGACACCGAATCAAACTGATTTAAACCGAGCACATTTTACAGTTTTACAACACATGACATGCATTGCTCCATACATACATGAGCACATGTCATTGCTAAAAAAGGAAAACATTCAGAAGAATTCAGTATGGTTAACTACGGAGCATAATAGAACATTTTCACACTGGTTACGGGAAAAGGTGAGAAATACACTTTCAAATGTTGATAAATCGGTGGAACATCTAGGATTTGGCCCCATACTTGTCATAAAGTACCAGGGTTATGACATTAACGGGTATACGTTTTACACCAAAGAACAAGATGGGAAAAGTACGCTACAAAATAGTGGAGTGACTATAGTAGCCTCAACGACGGAATTCTCTATAGTAAATCGCGAAGAAAGATTGAGGGTGGCAAAAAATTCATATTATGGTGTCATTCAAGAAATATGGGAAATGGATTATCACTCATTCGTATTTCCGTTGTTCAAGTGCAAATGGGTCGACAATAACCGCGGAGTAAAAGTTGATGCATATGGTTTCACAATTGTCGACCTTTCGACAAACGCATATGTATCTGAACCATTCATCTTAGCAAAACAAGCAAGCCAAGTATTTTTATCAAGGACCCGAATGATTCAAGATGGAGCATTGTCCAGTTTGGAAAACGAATTATAGTTGGTGTTGATAATGTCGTGGACGAGGAAGAATACGATCAATTTGACGAATTACCTCCATTTTCTATTGGAGTTACGCCTTCAATTGATACTCTCGATGATACTACTTATTTAAGAAATGATCATCATGAAGGAATAGTAGTTTGACAATTCTATTGATTGCAATATTATTTCAATAAACATATAATATTAGTTCATTCTTTTTTTTAACTTTTCGTATGTATCTTAGTCAATTTTTTATTTAATGGAAAGGTAGAATATTAATTTTTAAATAAGGTAAGTTACGGTAATTATATATACTTTATAATTATTATTATACATTTTCTTTTTTTTTCTAGTAAAACTTGTTTTCCCGCCCACTATTTTGAGGCTTTTTTTCCCCACCTAAAAACTGTTTTAGTGTTTCTTCCCTTCCCTGGATATCTTACGATCAAAAAAAAAATTAGGGCTAAGTTATTTTTCATTCCTCAACCCAACTCTCAAGAGATCCCTAACCTCAATCGACGATTATGTGTTCCAAACTATTGTTCTAGCATTCAATCGCTAGCTACCGCTTCAAAATATTCTCTCGTAAGGGTCAACCTCGTTTCTCTAGCAGCGCTTAGTCGACAAAAAACCTATGGAGAATGCTCAACGGCAGCAAAAGTCTTCCTAGGTTTATGATTTCGTAACTTCGTTTGTAAGTGTGGCTATCTTGTTCTTCCAATTTTTTACTTACAATCTTAGAAAACCCAAATAATTGTGTATTTTCCTACCGAACTCAACTATAAGATTGAAGAATTGGGATCGGTTGCTCAAGGGGACACGTATAAGGAGGTTACATATTTCCTTAGGGAGGTACCTCGATGATTTGTAACTTTATCTGTTTATTTATTTGTTTATATAACTAGAAAGTTGGATGCCTTCTAATGCAAACCTCCTTTTTTAAGGTTCTGGATATTTTCTTCATAAAGGGATTGCATCTAATTGGACCCCTCAAAAATGATATTAGCCACTTTAAAAGAATGCAAAAATAGATAATTTATTTCCACATGAAGCCATATGTATCTCTGTTGTAAGCATTTTCATTTGTCATGTTGCTGCCAAATGTTTCTAGAACTTTGAGACCTATCAAAACAAATGAGCTCATATGAGTCATATGAACTGTCGATTTATTTAGTGGAAATGTTTATTTTTGCCTAAATGGATATTTCTTATTATATATAAACTTTGCAAACATATTGTAATTTTTTTAGCTTAAGTGTGTTTAGGAGATATAATAAACTCTTGAGGACTGAACCGGAGGAATGAACTTTTAATGAAACCATTGTCCTTCCCTTTTGACATTTTTATTTTTATAACTAATGATCTAACTTTGATATTATTGTTTCATGTCCATTATATCTTGTTTGGTTTCTTTGTTGGTTATTTAATATAGATTTTTTAGTAGATTTCTCCAACCAAAGAGGTGTTTTGGATTATTATTTTCATTTGTACGGACTACTAGACAAAATGGTATGTTTATTTATCTCCATTATTTTCTTTTACTATATCTCAATTAGTTTATCAATATTTCTTACGTGTTTGGTTTTTAGGACCAAAACCAAAACGATGAAAATCAAGAAAGACCAAGAAAAAGGAGGGGACCGAGCAAGTCAAAAGATCCTAAACCAGCAAATGTTGATGAGGTTGAATTTAATGCACTTGGACAATATGTACATCAACACCAAAAGGAGTTTGCTACACAAATGGGTATATATACTAGGTCGAGAATTAGTATTAACCATGATAGTTGGCATAAAATTCCCAAGGATGAAAAAGACGCATTATGGTTAATCATCAAGGTATAAAGTATTTAATTCATGATATATTTGCATTTTAAAGTGTGGTTATAACGTCTATTTTGGTTTACATGACAGGACCACTTTAAATTAGAGGATGATTTTGCTAAAGAGAACACTCTCTTAGCATGCAATAATGTTTGGAAGAGATTCAAGACATACTTAAAGAATAACTACATGGAATTAGGAAGAAGTCCTTGTGAAAGATACACTTATATAACCGATCAAACGTGGGAAGAATTCTTGAGGAGGGAAGACACACCTGAAAAACAGGTATATTTGATTACCATTTATTTTTATACAAAAGTTGTTTCTTGTTAATGCGTAATACTTTTATTTGAAGGCAAAACGTATGCAAGGAAGATTAAACGCCCAGGGCCATGTCAATCGTGCACGTCTTGGTAGAAAAGGTTATCGTGGCTACCAAGAGATATGGGAAAAGGAGAAACAGTCTGAAGAATTAAGGACCGAGTACCACAATATCCAGGATGAACGTGCCAAAAACTGGATATTGGCTAGAACTCGTCTCAATGAAGAAGGAAAAAGGACTTTGTTGCCCGATGTTTCTGATGTTGCACAACAATTGGTGTGTAAGATATATAGTTATTTCTAAAATTCAAATATTTTTATAAGAATTGAATACATTTGTTATTGTATAAATTTACAGATTGAGTGTGATCAAAAAATTTCTCAAGGGCTTGATGATTCTGGAGTTGACCCATTGATTAATGTATTTGGACCTGAGCATCCATGCCGCACTAGAGGTGTAGGAAGTAATATAAGCTGGAGAAAGGGGATACCGAAATATGCTCAGGTAAAAAAAATGAGCAAAGTTGACCGAGAAGAAATGAAAAAAGAAATGAAAGAAGAAATGAAAGAAGAAATGAAAAAGTTAATTAATAAACAATTAAAAGAGGCGTTAGAAGAGCAACGAAAACAAAATGAAGCTGATAATCTACAAAAGGATAAGGAGCATCAAGACAACTTGAAGAAGATGGAGGCCATGTACAAGGAACAAATTACAGTTTTACAGAAGAATCTTGTAGAGGTTAAAAATGGTAAAAAAAATCCAGTGCCGATGCCTCAAATCAATCGACAGCCGTTGCAAACTCAGCAACAACCAAAGCTACCACGACTACAAGATATTACGGTATATAATCTAGTCATTACATGTTACATAAAATTCTCACATCGACTAATAAATTATACATGTTCATGTTTTATAGGAGCCACGACAAGTAGCTTTATTTGACCCACAGGGTGAAGATTTTAATAATGACATTGCTCGGGGCATGGTGCATCCGACAAAAGATGGTGTACTTCATGGTTCTCGTATACTACCATTCTACATGAAGGTTTATGTAGATTTTGTTTATGACAAATACGTGGACTTAAAACTACCTGTGCCTGTGGGTGAAGAGATTGTGACATTAGGTCAAGCAACGGGTAGTTTTATTCAGTGGCCTGTGCCACGTATCCGCGTGATTAAGAAGACAGTGATCACCCCTAATCAAACGGTGACTCGCCCTTCCATGTCTAAATCTACAAGTTTCATGGAGGTCTAGAATATCTTTTTGTCTTTTTATTGCTTCACATTGGTTGTTAGAATTGTGTTTGTGGAAATTACCCGAAATTATATTAATAGTTTTTGTTGTTTAGGACAAAGAAGAGGAAAGAAAAAAGGAAGAGACAAGAAAAAAGGAAGAAGAGAAAACAAAAGATGCACTACAAAAGAATAAGAAAAGCGATGAAGATGAAAAAGAGAGAAAAAGAGAAATGTCTTATAAATTGCTAAGATTGCATGATAATTTAGTTGAAAGAGGACGGTCTTTATTTGATGGCTATAGAAAATGGATGCTTCGATATGATCCTACTTCACCTTATGTGATAATAGTTACTCCTATGGATGAGATCTTTGGGATAAAGGATCAAGATGTTAATATCATTGTTGACGCCCGTGACGTGTATGATTTGTGGACAAATAATTGGCTAGATATGGGAGTCATAACTTGGTTCGAGTGGTAAGTTTAAATAAATATTGTTATGGTTTACTTGTCTTTCTTGTTGTTTTACTAATAAACATTTTACTATATATGTTGTGTTATGGTTTTAGGGCGCTTTACCAAAACATGGATTTGGTAGCTAAGGAGAGGGTGTTTTTCTTGATGCCTAATACTATTTGTGATGTATTTCTCACGAGACAACGAGAAGAAGTGTTAGCTTATTTGAGGGATGTCTTATATGATGAAAGAAACGCTAAAATTGAGTTTTTTCTCGGTGCATATTTTCAAAGGTACTAATTTTTGAACTTATAAAGCATGATTACTGTATTACTAATTGTTTTACAAATTATCAGCCAACATTGGGTTATGTTTGTCATACACAAAAAGCAAGGAACTGTATATATTTTCGATTCCCTCAACAAAACTGGTGCAAAATCAGAGAAACAATACAAATTCACAAATTGTTTGATCGAGTAAGTATTTCCTATAATTGTTAGCATATTTTAAGTGAAACTATATCTCCTAAACGTGCGTATTTTTAGGGTGCTTGGTAGCGGTCTGAAATGGAATCTACTTAAGGTAAATTTGTATTATGTATAATTTCACTGATTTAGATAAGTGTTTATATGTATTTATTTGTTCCACTAACAAACAGTGTAATAAGCAAAACTATGGCTGGGAATGCGGATACTACATGATGAGATTTTTATACGATTTTGTTACGAAGCACATGTATGAATTCCCTGCTAAAGTAAGTATTGTCCTTTTTGAGATTTAAAATTTATTTACAAAAATATCATTAGTGAAACTATGAAAGTATATATATTAATTTTTTTTCTATATTAGAATCCTTGAACCAGTATGAAGGCTTTTACCAAGGAAGAGTTGAATGATATTGTTAATCTCTGGCACACAGTTTGTGATATTGACCAGGTATGTTTACTTATTTGATTTACTTGCTACAACCATGCCTAGTGTTTTCGGAATGTCTTTTGTAGTGGCTTGTTAGTAGTTTATACTATAATCATTTAGACATATATTTTTATGTTTTTGTCATAATTAATAATTATAAGTTGGCTATCTTAATGTTAACTAAAACTATATTTTTCAGAGTTTGTAAAGCTACCGGCAAGGAAGATTGAGGAAAGAGTTGAAGTTCTAGTCCAACCACACCAAGTAAATGCACAAAATATTACTTCGTTCTTATTCTCTTTAATTGTAAATTAAGTAAATATCTTAGGCCGTGAATTGTATTTGTTATGATGCAATGTTAATATGTCAAACCCGCTAACACTAAGTTTGGCCGACAATATTGATGTCAGGTCTCACTTTTAATTTTTGATGGGTAGAATTATGCTAAAGTTTTGGTGATATATTATAATAGAGAATGGTGTGTTTGTGTAATTTATCGTATTGTATTATGAATAGAAAATGATATTGGTCTCGGATGCAAAAAATAAATAAATAAAAATAAAAATCACTTAATACAATCACCATCCATATAATTTATTATTTAAAAAAATTATATATTTGAATCAGTTATTAAAAAAATAGTCCATTAAAAAACCGGTCTAGAAGACACAAAAAAGGTGTTGAAACAAAAAAAGAAGGGAGCCATATAACGGTCTCGTTGGTACATAAACCGGTCTATATATACTTTTAAAGACCGGTTTTTTAACCGGTCTTTATGTGCTCCGTCATGAAAAACCGGTCTATATATACTTTTTAAGACCGGTTTAAAACCGGTCTTTATATGATTAACGCATGTTCCGTCATGAAAAACCGGTCTATATATACTTTTTAAGACCGGTTTAAAACCGGTCTTTATATGCATCCGTATTTAGACCACCTCCTAGACCAATCAAAAACCGGTCTGAATAATCATTATAACCGGTCTAAATACTGAATCCTATGAAAATACATTAGATGGCTTAAATTAATTTATAAAGATAAACATGTTTCATTGAAATGACGAGATATTTGGTACATTAAAGTTTCACGTTCCAAACTGTTAGTACAATATATCACGGTCAAGTGGTCAATTGAACTAAATCATAAACTATACATTAATTTACTATTTTAATTTTATATAATATAATAATGAGTTAATTACATTTTTGGTCCCTGTGGTTTGTTCAAAATAACGGTTTTGGTCCCCGGATCTAAAAAGTTACGGGTTTAGTCCCTCCCGACCCTATTTCATTACGCGTTTGGTCCCTGCTAAATTTAAAATGACTAATATACCCTTATATCTATTTTTTCTCTTTTTTTTATTTTTTGTTGATTTTAAATATTAAATATTTAAATTTCTTTATTTTCTTTAATTTTAATTGTTTTAAATATTATTTAACATTAAATCTCTCTCACACATACTTTCTCTCCTATCTCTCTCTCTCTCTCTGACTGCCGGCTCAGATACCACCGCCACCACCCCCATCTTCTACTGCAACAACCTCCACCACCGCCACTACCATCTTCATCTTCACCTATCACTGCTACCTCGAACTTCAACCACCACCGCCATCTTCAAACCCTAAATTGAAAACCCCTATCACCGCCACCTTCTTCTTACCTGCCACCTTCATCTTCAATCACCACCACTACCATCTTCATCTTCACCCATCACTGCCAACTCGAACTTCAACCACCACCGCCATCTTTAAACCCTAAATCGAACACCCCTGTCACCGCCACCTTCTTCTTACCTGCCACCTTCATCTTCAATCACCTCTACTACCATCTTCATCTTCAACCATCACTGCCACCTCGAACTTCAACCACCACCGCCATCTTCAAACCCTAAATCGAACACCCTGTCACCGCCACCTCCATTTTCAACCACCATCACAGCGACTATCTTCAAACCCTAAAGCGAACACCTCCAAACAATTTATGAAACCGAATCAAACATCAAATCAAACTATAGATTACCGATTTCCAAACCCTAGTTTGGTGGAAACCCCTAATCGCACCATCCACTACATATTCTTGAATCTTTCCTAGTTGGAGATGGTGTGCAGGATAACGACGGTGGTGGTGTCGGCGAGAAGCAAAGAAATCAAAACCCTAACCCGATGGTGTGCAGTATAACGATGGTTGTGGGTGATGGTGTTCCTGGAAATCAATTTGGGGTTTAGAAATCTGGTGTTCGATTTGGGGTTTACAAATCTGGTGTTCGATTGGGGTTTTATACTTGTAATTGACTTGTTGAAGAAGAAGGTGGCTGTCACGGTGGCTAAGTATGACGGTGGCGGTGGCGGTGGCGGTGGCTGTTGAAGAAGGAGATGGTGGTATGGTGGTTGTTGTGGAAGGAGATGGTGGCTATGGTGGTGTTACTAAACCTACAGAGAGGAGGGAGAGAGAAAGAGATGGAGGGAGAGAGAGGGGAGACACTAAATCATTTCTCATATTTCTTTTATTTTTTTAAAAAACATTTAATATTTAATAATAATAAGAATTTGATTAAAGATTAAAGAAAATGGAGAAAAATATAAAACAAGGGTATATTAGTCATTTTAAGTTTAGTAGGGACCAAAAGCGTAATGAAATCGGGTTGGGAGGAACTAAACCCGTAAATTTTTGGATCTAGGGACCAAAACCGTTATTTTGAACAAACCACATGGACCAAAAATGTAATTAACTCTATAATAATTGAAAATGATAAATATTGCATTGTATCTTTACGTCTATTATCAGCATCACGGTTATTAATACCACCTCAAATTAACCTAAATTAATCTTGCATTAATGTATTTTCAAATAGAATAAATAACTAATATATTATATTGCATACTCGAAGAAACTTTGATGACTTCGAATGTTGAAGACACACGCATGTTGTGCAGAAATTTTGTAATTAGTTTTGAAAAGTTTGTAAACCTTATTACACACGTAAGTTTTAGGGATTTTCGCTCAAAATTTTACTATTTTAAATACTTTGTTTTTTGAAATTTAAATTAAGGTGTTAAGTTGGTATTAGAAACCTAATTAAGTGAACGATGTAGTACTATTAAAGCTCTAAACATCATTACATATTTGTTACATATGTACCCTTCATAAATCGATATAGTCATTCTGCCTCAGTCATTTATCTAGGGCGATCAACTTAGATTTCATCATAAACCTAACAATAACCGGTTGTTTGGAAGACTTTCACGATATATTTGCACTTCCAAGGGTGAATTTATATACACACTTTGATTTGAAATATTTTACATCGGATTTTAATTTGTTTGTTTATCCTTATCCCTTCGGCAACAGTTGAACGTCTGTTATAATACCGTACCATATTTATGTGTGTATCTCAAGTACAAATTCAGCCTTGACATTTGTTATATTCTTTCAATGTTTAACACTTGGATTACTAATATATTTATTTAGCTACTCATTGTATATGATAAGTCAAGTACGGTACAACTCATGAAACACATTAAACTATACCATTTTTAACTCTATTGACATCCGTTGGCTAGAGTTTTAGCTATATTAGTTCACATCAATTAAACTTCTCAAACATCTTGTCCGGGTAATGTGTTGACTCTGCATAATTTCACTTAGAGTTCATAATTACATCCGCTAAATCTATATATCTTCAATGTTAAACCTTGACTTTAACATATCTTTTGTGAATCGTATCATTTTCTCATCACTTAATTTTAATGATAAACATATCGTCTACATGTGTTACATTTTGTGTTCAATTAATTATTGTTTTTGCTTCTTGTTTTTACTTCTAAATAATATTCAACGACTTTAAATTTTAAAAGAATTGAAGAAGAAAAGATGTTCCACATCTTAGTTATTATTCTATAATCGGGTGTCAAGTGATGATAGTTCAAATTTATTCAAATATATATTATATTCTTAATTAAACCGTCATTATTTTATATACAAAATTTGTAACCATGAGATCTGGCTTCCTTGCTTTAAAGAAGCAGATGGCATGTTGTTTATGCAAAGAACACGCACAACTAAACTAAATATATATTAAAATACCACACTTTATTAATTCTTTGTCCCTTTTTTTGTTGTCTAGAATTATTCCATGATCTCTACTTCGGAACTTAACTTGTATTGTTTACTTTATTTTGTCTCGTCACCTAACAACTGAGAATATGTAATTTATAGTGTGTGTATATATGTATATTGAATTGTTGATTAAATCTGGACAAATATTTATTTGATTTTGTGTTACATCATTTATCTTTTGACGGATATTTTTGTGGTTAATTACTATTAACCTTAGTTTTTAGCTTTATTTATTATGCTAATAGTATATACTGTCTAGACTTTGTTATACTGGTAGTTCCTGATGTAACTAAAAAGACCCAAATACCCAAAACGTGTGCTAGCAAGGCCTTCCTTTGTTACCCAGAGGATCCAGGTTCGAATCCACCCCTACAAAAAAAAGAAAAAGACCCAAGTACCCTTATTTTTTTTACTTGCAAAGTATATATGTTATGCCCTTGTTTCTTTTTCTATTGCTTTCTTTAATTTTCAATAATTTAATTTTATAATTAAAATAATAATTACTATATATATATGGGACAGTTCAAACGAGAACTGTTTTTCATACGAGAACTGCGGGAACCAATATTAGTCGTTGATTTGATAAAGTGGAATTCATGGATATGGAGCGTGAGGGGATTAAGTGTGACATGGTGCATGTGAGGAATTCATGGGTGGGTGATGACATTGAAGGAGGGGGAATTTGACGGTTTTCAGATTGGTTCTCGTATGAAAAATAGTTCTCGTTTGAACTTTTGCCTATATATATAGAAAAGTTCATTCGAGAACCGCTGTTAGCGTGAGAACCGCAATAACCAATCTGAGCCGTCCAATTTCCCCTCCTTCAATGTCATTGTCCACCCATGAATTCTTTACATGCACACTGCCATACTCAATTCTTCCACGCTCTCCATATATGAACTTCCCATATTCAAGGAACGGCTGAGATTGGTTCTCGCGGTTCTCGCACTAATAACGGTTTTCGAATAAACTTTCCCCTATGTATATATATTATAATACATATACTATATACACAAGTCAACCCTTACCTTATCCCTTATATCTCTACAATTGGTGATCCCTTTTTCTCTTAGCCACCACCACCACCCACCTCCTTCTCTCAACCGTACCTCTGCAGAAGACCACCACCATCTTCACTTTCATCCCTTCTTTTCCATTGTCATCACCACCATCTTCTCTCTCCTCACTTCTTTTCCACTACCATCGTCGTTATCTTCTCTCCCCTCCCTTCTTCTCACCTAACCACTGTTACCTATCACCTTCCCCTTCTTTGGAGAAAAACATCATCGTCATCCACCATCTCCCCTCGTCGCGTCAACACCTACGACCTCCTTACTCCATCAATCTCTCTCACAACGATTGGTGTGTGTCTACGATTAAGTTTTTTTCCATCGTCCATAATCTTGCTGGAGTAGAAAACACATCGGGGGATGGGTGCGTGTGTTCCGTCACCCGTCTATCATCACCACCACCACGTTTCAAAAATTAGGGTTTGTTCCCTTTAAATCAAGGTTTGTTCATGCGAGTACGTTGATCAACACCCACTGAACTTCTTCACCGCCACCACCATCACACGTTCTCTCTTTCATATTAGGGTTTGCGGTGGTCACTTTTAGATCTTAATCTTGATGGTGGTGGCGATTTTCAGATCTTGTTCTTATTGGTGTTTTGAGTTACTATCGTGTTCTTGATGGTGGTGGCGATTTTGAAGTCTTGTTCTTGATGGTGGTTTGTAGTTTTTAGATACTTGTTCTTGACAGTGATTAGGAGACGGTGGGTGTTAGTAAACAGTGGTAAGAGATGAAGTGGTGGTGATAGACAATCCGTGATAATGGTTTGTGTTTCTAGTGGTGGTGCACTTTAAATCTATTTCATTAATTTATTTATTAAAAAATATTTCATTAGTAATTAATTTTTAAAATGAATAAAAGTCATAGAAATAATAGATCAAGGATAAAAGGATGAAGTTGTCTTTTTTCAAGTGTATAAAAAGTACATAGAGATCATCAGTGTTAAAAATCTAATAGTAGAAACACTTGGTATAATAAATGTAGTTTAAGTACTATGTAGTATATAATAATAAGTATCAAATCAAGGAATAAACATGTAATATACTCATAACAATAAAATTTTGAAAACAGGCCTGACACCTTATTGTGTTCTCCTTTGTCGTTTGATTTTTATAGAGAATATTCCCTTTAAAAAAAACAACTGACGCACCAATAAATAAATATATACGATACCAAGAAAGTAAACGGAGTACGCGACAAATAAGTGTATGAAAGCATTTGGGTACAAATCAAATCTACCACAAAAATTCACATACTTTAGAAAATTGGTCCCTGACTAGCTTTGAACTTTTGATTTATGAGTATTTACATATAGCTAAAACATATTCGTTCCAAATAGTCAAAGTTTCTGTTAGAATCCTTAGTTGTGTTCATTCCATTTTAGTAAAGTTTTTAAATAGTTTAGTTGTTATTTGATATTAATAATAGTTTAGGGTACAATTTGTAAATACTCAAGGGGTATAAATACTACTTGGCTAGCCCTATTCTAAGTAAGCTTTCATTTGATCGAATACTGTGTTCTTTGGTCGTATACTTGCTCTCGTGCGTATCATTCTTATACATCCAAGAACTACATCATTGTGTATTGATTGCTTCACATATTGTTTGATACTTGATAATATGGAACCTACATTTGGTATCAGAGCCTAAGAGTGATTCAAAGGTAAGTTATTTCATCTCTTTGGCTCGACATAAGAAATATATTGTTCGACTACTTCTAAGCCGTCGCTCATCTTAGGGTTTACAATAGATATCGATATTTGGTGTTTGATCCGATTTGCTAGTTGGGTTTGTTTAGTTTGATGTTTATTTGACTATTGCAAGTGAATATTGTTGTTTTGGTTGTGGTTTGAAGATTCAAATCGATAAAAGCTACTGGTTTTGTCGTTCGTTTTTTGTTTGCTAGGGTTCTACCTTAACACCTAGCCAACTAATCCTAGCCAAGTAATCCTAGCCAAGTGATCCTAGCCAACTAAACTTAGCCAACTGATTCTAGCCAACTAAACTTAGCCAACTGATTCTAGCCAACTGATTCTAGGCAACTGATTCTAGCCAACTGCTTCTAGCCAACTGCTTCTAGCAAACTGCTTATATAGCCAACCTCTACCTAGCCAATTGCTTACCTAGCCAACCTTACTTAGCCAGTTTGAACATTTACCTACATTTCTCACTCTAAGATCCAATTTCAAGTATCACTTTTGCTACAAATTCAAAATGTCAAAAGAGGTTCTAGCTCTCGGTTCGGACAACAAACCACCCGTCCTTTTCAGGGGTAATTATTCGTCTTGGCGCATTCGGTTCTTAAACTATGCCGGACAGAAAGAAACTGGTGATGACATGTTAGATTCAATCAAGAATGGACCTGCAAGAATAATGAGAACCGTTACAGCACGTCCTAATAATGATCCTCCTCTACCAGAGATGGAAGAACCCAAACCTCCAAGCGCGTATACCGATGATGAAAAGAAACGGGTTAAAGCAGACAAAACCGCAACTGCAACTCTACTTCAAGGACTGTCTGATGAAATCTTCAATAGCGTGGATAGTTTGGAGACTGCAAAAGAAATATGGGATGAAGTAGAGAAACTCATGCAAGGTACTGACATGGGAAAAATCAAGAAAAATCAATTATTAAATGATTATGAAAAGTTTAAGGCTGAAGAAGGAGAAGATCTAGAGTCTACCTATCTTCGTTTTGCTACATTGCTCAACAGCTTAAAGAAACACAAATTGACCAAAGGAGTCAAAGATATGAACATTAAGTTTCTTTCAAATCTGTTACCTGAATGGACCAAGTATGCTGATTTTATTCAACAAAACAAGGACACTGATGTGTTGGATATTCACACAATCTACGTTGATTTGTGTCAGAATGAAGGCAAAGTTCTCAAGAAGATGAGTGACAACAAAGCGAAAGCTGCTGCAACAGTGAAAACCTCTGGAGATCCACTAGCACTGGTTGTGGAAAAGAAAAGTCGATCTTTCAAGTCAAAGAGAGATAAGGCACCATCTAAGTCAACAGAAGAAGAAGCTAATGCAAGTGAATCAGAGATAAATCTTCAAGACCTGAAGGATAAAGTTGATGCTCTTCTGTCTCTTGCTATGAATAATTATGGAAAGAAATCATCCTCTTCTAACAAGCTGCGCACATCTTCAACTTTCAAGAGTAAAGATAAATCAGTTGCCATAGAAAGAGAAAAACCAAAGAAGTTCAGAAAGGCTCCTGCTACAACTGAACAAACTTGCTACAAGTGTGGTAAATCAGGTCATTTCGCCAAAGAGTGTACTAAAACAGTTACGAAGGATTCTGGATACTATACTCAAAAGGCTCTCTTTTGCAAAGAGCAAGAAGAACATGAATCCTTGATGGTTGCTGAAGAAGCGTGGGAAGAAAAGACTGACAGTGACTCTGAGGATGAGCTTGCATTGATGGCGAATGTTGAAGAAGATAAAGAAAAGATCTTTGAGGCAAATAAAGAGGATGAGTCTGAATCAGACAATGAAGATGGTGATCGTAGTTCTCAATCTGGATCTGAGGTTAGTGTTTCTAATTCTCAATTTATTGATATGATTCATTCTTTGCAAGCGCAAATCTCTCACATAGAAAAGGATAAGTCTCAATGTCAAATCTTAGAAGCTAGACTATCTAATAATCTAAATGAATTAGTCCAGTGTAATCGTGAATTAGCCACATCTAATGATTATTTGTCCCATGCTCAAGAAAAGATAAAAAGTTCAGAGGAAAGAATAGAATTTTTGAATAGTTTTAATTCTGAACTTGCTGTTAAATTAGGGGATGCTGAGATTAAATGTAAAGATTATGATGCTGAGCTTGATCGCTATGTTAAAGAAAGAACCCAATTGTATTCCAAAGTCAAAGAACTGGAAGATAATCTTTGTAAACATGGTCAATCAGAACAGACTATATTTTTGAATCAACCAAAAGACATTAAATTTTACGATGTAAAAGCAGGTCTAGGTTTTGAAAATCCAAAGAATTTATCTAAAGTCTGTCGTGCTCAATTTTATAAATTTGACTTTATGGGTCGGGGTTTCATTGATTTAATGAAATTCACTGGGGCTTCAGAAGATGATGAGTTAGAAATTCCAAAACGGGCAAATAAAGATAAAATGCAACTTCCGTTTGACTACACTGAGTTAAACAAAAGTTATGAAAAACCTAAAACTTCTTCATCAACTGAATCTCCAACAACTTATTCTTCTGAAGAATTTAATCAAAAATCAGAAAATCTTTCTGAAAAACCCGAGTACTCTGATCTTTATATTCCAAGTTCTATTTTGAAAAAGAAAGTTTCAGATCTTCAAGAAGAGTTAGCAAAACAAACAACAGATTTCACTAATGAAAGAGTCATTCTACTCGATAGAATAAATTCTTTTAAAGACCAACTCATTTCCGCTGTCAACCATAAAATAGAAAATGTTTCAAACTCTTTCGTTGACAAAGGTAAATCTGTTGTAGAACAAAGTTTTGATGATTTTATGGAATCTGATTTTGGTGACAAAGTTTTTGATAACCAGTGCAACACCTCTCAGCATAATCAATACGTGAAGTCTCCTAACCTGAATTTGCATGTAATGACAGATACAAACTTAAGCAAAAGACAGGTACTGAAGATGATGTGGCAGAAGAAGCAGAAAGCTAAAAAAGATTCGGAGAAATTTTTTAAAGAGAAAATGAAGTCGAAAACGTTTCCTACTTCTAGGTCTAAAGTTAATTTTGTCACAAAATCAAATGTATCTGCTGGTTTTAAAAACAATCTTTCGTCTGTTCTTTCTGAAAACAATTTTGATTGTATGCATGGTTCATTGTCGGATGTTGAGGATTATTCTGATTTTACTGAGACTAATGGTTTGAATGCATTTGGTTTTAATTCTAATATTCATTCTCGTGCTAATGTTCGAATGTATAAATCTTCTACTTGTGTTAATTCTTATTGTGATGCTATAGATAAACCTGATGTGAAATATTCATTCAAGGTGTATTCTGTTAAACATCTAATGAGGTTATCAAAGGAGAAAATTTGCACTTCTCCAAAAAGAGTGAATACATTTATTATAAATCAAAAAATTCAAAACAAAAAATTAAAATCCACTTTTAAATGGCTTCCTAAAACAGCTAGTGTTGTAAAAAGCTCTACTGCTTCAGGAAAATCTGCAAAGAAAAATATTCCCAAACCCCCCATTATTTATGAAAAGAGAGGACCCATCTTTAAATGGGTACCTAAAGTTTGCTAATTTGTTTTGCAGCACGGTCATGTGTGGTACTTAGATTCTGGATGCTCCAAACACATGACTGGAAGAAAGGAGCTGATTTCAAATTACAAAGATAAATTCTGCGGGAGAGTACGTTTTGGGAATGATCAGTTTGCACCAATCATGGGATATGGTGATATAATCAAAGAGAATGTCACCATCAGCAAGGTGTCATATGTTGAGGGTTTAGGTCACATCCTATTCAGTATAGGTCAATTCTGTGATAAGGACTTAGAGGTAAGGTTTAAAGCTAAAAGGTGTAGCATTTTGGATGATGATGGACATGAAATCTTAGCTGGAATTCGTCGCTCAAACCTCTACTCCCTTGATCTTAACAATATCAAGCCCTCAACCGATGTGTGCTTAATGTCAAAGACATCTGTGCAACTGAACTGAATGTGGCACAGACGGTTATCTCATCTTAACTTCAAAGGCATCCAGAAAATAACTTCAGGTGGATTTGTCAACGGACTTCCAAAAGTCAAATTTGCAAAAGACCACCTCTGTTCAGCCTGTGAACTAGGAAAGCTGAAGAAAACTCCCCACAAGCCTAAATCCATGCCAAGTACTTCCAAACCTCTTGAGTTGCTGCATATAGATTTGTGTTGCCCAATGAGGACAGCTAGTATAAGCAAAAGGAAATATGTGCTCGTGATCGTGAATGATTATTCTAGGTTCACTTGGGTGAAATTCGTGAAAACCAAGGATGAAGTCCCGGATACAATCATCTCTTTCATCAAGAATATCGAGGTGCTTCAGCAAACATCTGTTGTGACAGTACGCTCAGATAATGGGACAGAGTTCAAGAGCAAGAAGCTGTCAGAATTTTATGAAGCACGTGATATCTCACAACAGTTCTCTGCAGCCAGGACCCCTCAACAAAATGGGGTTTTGATACCCTAAACCCGTTCTTTGCCCTAGTCTTGTCAATTGTGTTCTTGATGTAGTGTTTTGATGAGGATATGTGATCTGTAATCTGAAATTGTTACTCGCTTCATGATTCATATGATTAATTGATCGAAAGAAATGATCTTGTGTTGAGCCAGTGTGAACGGGTTTGACTCCTGTTGATGCTTTCGAATTTGACTCACACACAAACACTTCGCTGCTGCCTGTTTCTGAGTAAACATCCTCGCAAACCATTCCCTGCCAGATCATACCTTAGCGAACCATCATCTTAGCGAACCTTCAACCTAGCGAACCATCACTTAGCGAACCTTCAACCTAGCGAACCATCGTCTTAGCGAACCATCATCTTAGCGAACCTTCAACCTAGCGAACCATCACTTAGCGAACATTCAACCTAGCGAACCATCGTCTTAGTAAACCATCATCTTAGCGAACCGTCACTTCCCTAACTATCCATCATAAACCAGTTAGCTAACCATCTACTTCGCTATCTCACTTCTCAATCCGACTTGTTCACATTTTTGTTATTCTTTGTTCCAGCTTCTTATTCTTTTCTTGATTAGTTCAAGTTATGATATTGTTGGTCCCGAATGGATACTACAACAACAAATGTTTGTAGAAGGGGGGGTTGAATACAAACTTTAGCAAATTAAAATTTAAGAGACACACGGTTTACTTTTATATAATTCTTATTGATGTGAATCAAGAATTACATGAACTAGATGCGGAAAATCTAAGTTCAATAAAAGGTGGCAACTAAATTTGTCTAACACATAGACTAAGCTAATCTTAAACAACTTATGTCTAAAATGTTCAACACATGAACAAGTTTGTTATACTGAAAATAAAATGCTAACTATTCTAATTCTCAACAAATGAGATTTCAGTATTTAACTATCTATTCGCATACTTAGCATGTTTCCATGCATGAGTATATATAAGCAAAGGTGTCCGGGTTGATGAAAAGAGAAGGTCATAAAGGTATTTGGTTTAATAATATTATAATAGATAAAGGTAGTGGGTGGAAGGTAGTTTATCTTTACAAGCAAAATGTGTAAAGTAAACATACTTTTCAGTAATGAGTTTACCCACTATCTATTATTATATTATTAAAGTACTACCTTTATGTCTTGGAAAAGTAAACTTTTCTTTCCATGCTTGTGCTTTAATCAACACCATGCTTTCTGAAGATTTGACTTAACCAAGTATAGAGTTGCTAGCCATACTTAGTTGAAGCAGCATATCTTCGAGATCTTCTCTTCAAAAGTATCTTTCTCCTTTTCCAGGGGATAAAGATCTATTCTTTTTGTTTCTTTGCAGATCCAAAAAGTGTTATGTACTTTTACAATGAGAGATCTAAGTCATAATAGAACAACACATGTTCTGCCTTTGACTAAAGAAAATATTACATAGAAAAGCTATTAACTGAGATATAGAATAATAAGTCAGCTAACAGATACTGAACTGCAAATGTAATTTTGCTCAGCTAAGGATAAATGTGAAAGACTTAGCTGACTATATTTGCTCAGCTGATCGAAATGCTCAGCTAACAATACAAATCAAAGTAACTAATAAACTGATCAAACTAAACTGTCAGCTGATCCCAAGCGCTCAGCTAATCGTTTGAGTATGATCAGCTTATGAAGAAAAGATTGGATAAGTAGTAAATACCTTATCTGATAGATGGGAGGCATCAACTGATTAATATGATTGTGTCAGCTGATCCTTGATAGCTCAACTGATCTTGAAACTTTCCTCAGCTGATGGTTTTGGACCATCAGCTGATCCATTGTAGATCCTCAGCTGATGCTTCTTGACTGATATTTTCCTCTCAGCTGATCTTCCTGAAGCTTGTCCTTTAGCTGATACTCAGTGTTCAGCTGACACTTGTTTTTTTCAGCTGACACTTCTTACTTACAATTTTCTTTAAGTCTAACATGAAAAACAACACATGTTTTTCATTTATCTATGTCTAAACTGAATAAGTGGTTTGTTAACATCAAATCCTATTTTACTTAATAGACAGGTTTGATTTAGGTTTGATATTGCTATCTCCCCAACAGATATATCTCAAATAAATCTTCATGCATTCCAGTCAGATCTACAAATATCTCTATGCTCAAACATTGTGATTAAATGCTAGTTGTGTGGAGGTAATTTATCACAAAGTGATCTTGACTAACACTTTGTATGTCTTGTGCTGCTAATAACTGTCTTGCAGAAGTACTAAATGGCCAATTCATCGGTTATTGTTCCTGCTGGTGATATTTTCCCTGAAGATAAGTGGCTTTTTTTGGCAGCAAACAACTTTCAGTTAGATCCTGATAATTTTGTATGCCGTCATCCGGTGATAGTGGAAATCCTAAAAGGTCATCCACTATGGTACTCGTTGAATGCAACCGCATCTGTTCCTGAAGTGTACCTGCAACAATTCTGGAATACTCTCACAATGAACTCTGATGTGTATCCTCATACCCTCAAAGCAAAGATCGCCGATAAAACAGTGTCTCTCACACAAGCAGAGTTTCGAACGTTGCTTCGCATGCCTAAACCAACGCATTATCTAGGCAAGAAAGTATATGACTCATACACTCCTGATGAAGAATTGTGTGTCGATCTTCTACGCCTTGGTTATAATGGAGAACTCCAAACAGTTACTCTATTTAAACGGATGTTGTTACCCAATCCTTGGGCATCTCTGTTTATGATTGTCAACAAATGTCTCTCCGCAAAACATGCAGGGTTTGATAAGTGCAATATCAACTTCATGGATCTCTTTTGTGGGATTGCCATGCACAAGCACTACAATTATGCTGCTATCATCTGGAAGGATATCATTGAACAACTCCGTGTCCGAGAAAAGCCAAAGATCAAGCAAACCTTCATACCTTATATACGGTTCTTCTCAATCGTGATTGATCATTTTTTGAACAAATTCCCTGAGATACCTACGCAACCTCCGGTTGAATATGTTAAGCCACCAAATCTTAAATATATGTAGAAGGATAAAGGGGATCAGAAATTCAAATCAATGCGAATTCCAGTAGCTCTATTGTTACTGGCTGATCAACAATCAAATGCTGTGATTAAATATAGGTTAGATAATCCTCTAACGGGTCAACCACAACCGGGAGACCCTACCCAAGGAGGACATGATAGAACTTGTGAGGGTCCTGTGAATGAGGGTGCACAAGGTGGTATAGGAGAAAGTGAGACTGAGGGAGCTGATAAGGGTGATAAGACTGATGGTGCATCCCAAACAGCAACTGTTGTTTAGAAAAGACCGTTAGTTAGACTTCCGGTCTCTGGGGTTAGGAGAAGTATATCTGTAGAAAAGGAGAAGTCCACAAGCAAATGAAAATCTGTGGCTACCTCCTCTCAATTAAAGAAAAAGTCAAATAGTGAAGGTGTTCCTAAACCCACCATATTAAACCGGGCAAACCTTATAGGTGCTAGTGCTAATCCGTTTAGCATTGGTTTAGTAGATACTGTTCGCCCAACAGTGCAAACACCACCCTACCCAAACCACTCGTCTATCTCTCAACAGATGGATGTTTCAATTTCACACGGGGGATTTGCACATAATCTATCACCACCTCGCTCGGAGGTCGGTGGTATTGAAGCAAGTGGTAGTCTGCCCCACACCACTGAACGTTCTTTGACCACTAAGAGTCTAGTTCCTACATCACAAAATGTTTTATCCATTTTTAGGACACATACACATTTTGAGTCATTTGTTGGTCTTTGTGGCCAAGTCGGAACTCCTGTAGTACCACCTACCACAGGTGTGTTACGAGGATTGGGAGGAAGTCCTACCAGAGTTAACATCACGCCAGCTCTGAAAGTAGACCACCAAACTGATGCTACATCAGTAAAGGTGTCAACGAGTATCCTAAGTGGACCCGGAGTTACAATACCCCCAGTCCTTAGGACTGCGGATCAACTCAGTCATAGCCTTCAATCCTCCCTAGCAAAACTAAATCCAACCCATACTCAAGGGATAGAGAGTACCAACACCGGTGCTCCTGTGGATAAAGGCAAAACCCCTATGACTGAGGTTCCTCCAAACCCAAAATCCCCACCCCGTCAACCTCAGCCTAGTCAACAATCTGATGCATGTACTATGCCAGTTGACGAACTGCAAAATCTTTTATTAGCCCGGTTGTTGCAAGTAGATAAAACTCTTGCTGCTTTACAACAACAAATGAAAGATATGTGCTCTACTCTACAACTCCAGATTTCCTCTTCAATCAACAATTTGGAAGATAGAGTGGATGACGCACTTAATAAAGTTTTAGATGCAGTTAATGAACTTGGACGCAATATCAATTCCAACCAGCGTTGTTCAGATGAATATCATTTTTTATTCGATCCCGACATGATGATTCTGATGATGAATCAGATCATCATGAGGGGGAGAATAGACCTGCTACTTCACCTTCAGCCAATCCTACCCAACCGAACCAACAACCTGAAACCACTAACAACATGAAACCACTACTAAAACCACCCAGCAAACCCATCCTACCCAAACTGAGCGCCCAACTGAGTCTGTCTCGCATCATTCTGGTGTTGAAACTCTTACACAGCACGAGCAGACTTCAGTATTTCCAGAAATACCTATTCCAAAAGTTGCCACACCCACAATAGAACCTATGATGGTTGAAAAGCCGGAGATTATCATTTCAGGCACAACTACCTCTGCGTTCCATAATGATTCTAATCCTGATGATTATGACTCGCCACCTAAATTTCCCCCAGGTTTTGAAAGAGCATGTTTAGAAGACTCTGATTATAATTCAGAAGGTTTATTGGATATTGATGAGGTATTAACCAAACATCAACAAGAAGTGATGGATTTGTTTGGTTTTGGAGAAGAAGAGCTGCCGGTAAAAGATAAGTCTATCGAAGGTCCTACTTCCAATGCACTCCAGGTTGCTCCTACTTCCAAAACTAAAGTGATCTTGAGATGGCCTCGTTCTCTCATGAATAATGCTTACCTTGAGGATTATATGCCTGAAGTATGGAGACATCCTGATAGAATTTAAACTTTTGATGACTTTCGTCTGCGAAACTTAGAAAATTTGGAGAACTTGCGGATGATTGAATATTGGTATATACTACGAAACGCCAGAAAATGTGATAGGGGAGATTTTCATAGAAAAGACAAGATTGTCGACATTATTGAGGTTCAATGCAACCAGTTCTCGAAAATACCTTATCCCATTTTTAGAGTAAAGCGTTGCAACGAACTTGAATACACTTTCTCCGAAGCAGATTTCGATAATCTTGCGCTGCAGGATATGGTGGACTTGTATGAAATATACAGAAAAAAATTCATTGTTGATAGTTCACCTGTCCTTCGTACGGGTTTTGAAGCCATTAAACGATTTATGATGTGTCAGGCACGTCTATTTGCAGCAATGGATATTCAAATGGCGATCGAAAACAACATTCAGAAGGTCAACATGACTAGAATGAATAGAAAACTGGGTGATCTTCAAGACTTTGCTGATAATACTGTTATTGAAGATCCAAAATTCGGAGTTGTCTACACCAATGCGTTCAAAAAGAAGTGTTTCATGCGGTTTAATGAAGTACAAAAGTACTCCGACGGAACGCTGAACAAAATCAAAGAGGTGTTAAGCGGGAAGACAACGAATACGTCTGCGATATCCAGAGCTATTGATGCAATTTCTGACCGACTGGAGCTGCGTAAAAATATCAGAAAATTCGAAAGAATTTTGAACATACGCAGAGCCGTCTTTGAAGATATTACGCCAAAGAGGTATTTTGTTTGGAAGAAGGATGCTGAAAGACGTTCGAAGATTAATTGTTGAATTTAACTGATTTCTTATTATCTGTTATGCTTAATTGTAAAATGAACACAAATGGGGAGATTGTTAGAACCCTTAGTTGTGTTCATTCCATTCTAGTGAAGTTTTTAAATAGTTTAGTTGTTATTTGATATTAATAATAGTTTAGGGTACAATTTGTAAATACCCAAGGGGTATAAATACTACTTGGCTAGCCCTATTCTAAGTAAGCTTTCATTTGATCGAATACTGTGTTCTTTGGCCGTATACTTGCTCTCGTGCGTATCATTCTTATACATCCAAGAACTACATCATTGTGTATTGATTGCTTCACATATTGTTTGATACTTGATAATATGGAACCTACAGGTTCACCGTTATTCATACATAAAATACGTACGTTAATGCCAAAAAAACGACTAAATCAGTAACACTAAACATGTGTCGTTACATTTAAATATATTTTCAAGTCAAAAATACATTTCTTCTGAATGATCGAGGGTTCGCCGTTATTCATGCATAATCTGTTAAAGCTAAAAACTGATTATCTCGATTAGATTACTTGCACAAACAAGACATGTCGTTACTAATTAAGATCCACACATTAATAAACCCTAAATCCTAACATTAATATAAAATGAAAAATGATATTTTCGCAAACGGCACCGAAGATAAAGTCATAAAACCCGAAGATTATTAATGTACAGGAAGCACAAAATTAAAAGGAAAAAAAAAACTAAAATACCACCTTTTTCATATGCACTTTCGTATAAAAACTAGAATATTGGCTCAAGTTTGCTTAAATAATTTATCGAAACATTGGGTCCTTTCTGCGCTTACAAGTTCTTATAGCCCATTTAGAGTCAAGATCACATTGCTATATCATGGACTAACACATTGTTTTAGCCCATTGGGTCCTTTCTGGGCTTATGATATTGTATTTTACGTTTCTTAATTTATTTGAGAAACACATTGATTAAATCAAACATCGAGCTCGACTATACAATGAACAGTAACAATTGCACCCTCTAGATGATGCAATTGAAGATGAAAGATGTTCTTATCTTGAAACACCCTAATTTTTTCATGTGGACAACAATTGCACATGAAGAAGACCCTAAGTCACAACATTAACTTTAAAAGAACTACAAGGAAAATGAAACCATTAAAGATGAACAATCAAACAAAACTGAACAAAGATGAATACAGGTTTGGGTATTAATCATATGAACAAGAACATAAACTGGAATTATAAATCTCAGCAAACACATTTGTGGAAATTATAAAGATGAAGATAAAATCAAAAACCTTAAACGAAAGTCCATGTTAAGAATCAGAATTCCAAACATAATTGATGGTGAAATCGCATACTTGTTTGAACCCTAAATCGAAACCTTCAAAATCGAGTAATCGTGTCTGAACAATCAAAGAAGACGAACCCATCCCAGAAAGATTGACGGAGATGAACAAAATCGTATGAAGATGAAGACCTAAACCAAAGATGTTCTAACACGAAGATGGATGAAGATGAAGATGAACAAAACAGTAGGGGATGAAGACCCAAATCGTATGGATAATCGCAGACAAAAATGTTCTAGCGATTTTACTTTTATTTAATTTTAAATTATGAAAAATCCAATTCATATGTCATGTCACCAACCACATCTGCAAAAATGATGTTATGTCAGCTTGTAACCTACTATAATAGGTTCGATACATAATATGGTAAGTTTGGAAAGTCTACTATATTAACTGGTAAGTTTTATAATTCAATACCTATAATAACAAAACATGACAAATTAAATATATTTTTTAGGATTGAACTTTTTTAGAAATAGTGAAATACCCCATCTTAAAAAGAATCTAGGCCCATTCTATGTAGCCCATAAAATTCAAAGATGGCCCATTTTTTGTTCTTACATCATCATTGAATGGTCTATTCTTCAATTAAAATCCAACTATTTTAAGAACAGTTGATTTGAAAAACTTAAATCTTCAATTCATGGTGAACTTAAATCTTTAAAGTCTTTTATTTCTAGTTAACATAATGTATTTATATATGACCTTTTAAGTTTTTTCTTATGTGCGTGTGATCATGTCTCTCTTTTCAGATATTATTTATTTATATATTTTAATTCTGTATGAGTTATTATATAATCTTTTACTGTCCATGCTTCAATGAAATGTCCAAATTCATCGTTACTCTTATACTCACCAACGGTTTAGTGGTTCAATATTATGGATGTGTTTGGTACCTAATTTTTTTAAGCTGGTAATTTTCATTTTAAATAACAAACTATAAGTTTTGTGTGGATAAAAAAGCCTTTTTGAAGTAGTTTTTAAAACTTATTAATTGTTTTACAATTTCTCCTTTTTTTTTATCATTTTACACTATCATGCTTTAGCTACCAACTATTTTGTCAAACACATATACAAATAAAACATACAACTTACACTGTCAGTTACTTTCGCAAAACACACCCTAAATATGGTTAATTAGGCTCCCCATGTTCAAATGTTGTGGATGCACCAAATGTCACATTAGTGTCATATCAGCGACACATCACTTTTTCACCATTTTTCTCTCTTACCCCACAATCCAAGTATTGCCTAACACAACTAACTCAAACTTTTTTCTCCTCTTTCTCTTTCTAACACTGCTGCAACAAAAAGAGAGGCTCAAGTGAAGTCGGGTTGGCAAAACCGAACCACCCGCCTGAAGATGGGGCCATACGGGTGAACCACAAACACGTAATGAAACCCGATGGTACTCGAAGAGAGTCAGGTCACCCCATATGGGTGGCCTTATACATAACCACAAACACGTAATGAAACCCGATGGTACTCGAAGAGAGTCAGCAAGATCATTACATGGCTTCTGCAACTTGTTTGCCTCTCTCTCATCAATCACTTGTATATATCTCTCTTATATTTAATTTTAAAAAAATGAGAAAGATATAAATTATTTAAGTGATAATTAGAAAGACGAGAAGCAAAATGTGAATGAGAGAGATATGATGACGAGTAACTAGAAAGAGAGAAAAAATAGAAAAGAATGTATAATATAATTAATATTTATAATACGTTGTCTAAGGGGCTAAGACCATGAGTAGCACATCCTGTGAACCCTCTGAACACTGCTGTTACATCTTCGTCATATCAGCTTTTCTCTCTCATACCTCCTTCCTACCCTCAAGTGGAGTACCACACCCCATCTACCCAACCTTTTCCACTTAATTTCTTTTAATTCCTTTTTTAAATAAATTTAATAATATAACAAAATAAAATATTCTTATGTTGATTAAAAATTAAAACAATACAAATAATAAGAAAAAAATTCCTAACATTACTAAACATTAAAAATAAAAAATAACATAACAATTAATATTAAATATTAAATAATAAAACATCTAAAAAACTAGTTATCATTGCTGTTGTCATTACTAAATATACAATTTGTGATATTTATAGTGAGTGAATTGGAAAAAAAATGTATGGAAAATGAAAAAGTAGCCATTGGCTTTTAAATTAAAAAACAATTTTTTTAATAAAATTTGAACCATGCATAAGATGGTAAAAAGGGGGGAAAAAGAAAAAATCAAATTTATTCAGCGGGTCAAGTGGCTTCAAGAAACTGTGGCTGAAACCACGGGCTCCTAATTGTTAATGAAGTAGCAGTGTGGTATGGAACCCAATCAAACCACCCCCCCCCCCCCCCCAAACTAATCGCTGTGACGGTACGCATAGTCTAAGTGCATCCATTAGATGCATGTTGACATGTTGTAGACAGATTCTTATTCAAAGAGAAGGTTGGATAATGTCACACCCCGACAAGGCGGAAACGCGAAGTGTGACGGAGAGGATCGTCATAACACATTGATACGTTAACAGAGAAATTGCTAAATGCTGATAAATCCAACGTGTCACAACGTTCCCCGACACAAGAGGGGACTTGTGCCGCGTTAGGTCGGTATTCACGGCAAACATAGTCAAGAGAAATAAACACAAAATAGTAAACCCACAACCCGGGTCAAGTTTACGGGACAACACGCCCAGACAAAAGGTTCCAAAGTAATACCACAAATTTAAACTCATAAAATAATTTCATGTTCATGCAATTGTCGAGTCTAGCTAAAGTCCAACTACATTTCTCCTAAGCTCCTTAAGCATTGTTATTGGTATTACCTGAAAATAGACACTCGAAAACGTCAACATAATGTTGGTGAGCTCGTAGGTTTACAGAAATAACATAGTTGTCGTGTAAAGTGTTTAAGTAGGACAAATGTGCACGTATAGCATGTTAAGCGTGTAGACGTTGTACCAACATCCAAAACCACCAGGTTCAATAGGAATCAATAGGAATCAAATCATAGTCTTCCAAGCAGTTATTATAGCATACCTAGCTGGAGCATAAACTGTTGGCTCATAGGAATATAGGAATCAAAAGTCATCAACCAACAACAAGTATTCTTTGCATATACGTCACATAAGTTGTCCAAAAGAAATAAGAAATAGTCATCACGGCATAAAAGTTTAAAAGAGAGTTTGAGTGTCATTTTCCCCCGAGAAATATAGTAAAAAGGGGCCACGAGTACTCACCTTAGCCTCAAACGAAAATTAACCTTGCCAAAGAACGGGTACGGAATCTACAATAAGTATAATACACATAAGTCTTATGTTTATGTGTTTAAACTTTCTAATATAGCCTAAAGACATGTGAAGTGATCCTATATGATCCTATGCCACAGTGCACGTTTACTGTTTTTAATAAACTTACTTTAAACAATTTAAAACAACTCAAAAGACCAACAATAAAATCCCAAAATTTATATACAGAAAGTTTAATGCTTTGACTAATTTCTGGAATTTTTCCGAAATTTAATAACTTGATTAACTATTTTAAAAAAAAATTCGAGAATTCAATACTGCCAGAAATCTAACTGCACCAGCGCAACAAAAATTTTAAATTTTATAAAAATATCAAACGATATCCAAAAATTACGAAACTTTACCAGAAAACCCTAAACTCGTCGCACTTGCTACTGTAAAAATTTTAATCGAAAACTCTAAGTTTTGAACAGGTTTAAAAATCGAAACTTTAACCCCTAAATCTATCGAAAACACTGACAGTTTGCGCCTCTCTGCGGAAAAATGCATTTGACCGACCAAACAACCTTCAAAAATTACAAAACTTGGTTTCGGTGAATCTAGACTCAAAATACTACACTCTAAACCAAATAATAGATGAAAAAGCCTACGAATTGACTATGTTATGACCTCTCAAACATAACCCTAGTTTACTGTCCAGAAACTGTTTTGAAAAGAGACAATCTTTTGTGATAAAAATCATAACTTTAACATATAAAAGACTCTATCCTCCTCTCAAACACGTTTTTGAGGCATCATAGGTTGATCATATGCATGCTTTTCCATGGATTCAAGAATAAGAATGAACTAGGAAAAAGATGAAGATCATATGAAGAACACAAGATGAAAGAAGATGCTTACCTTGATGCTAAGAACACAAACCCTAGAAAGATTAAATCTTGATTTCTTGTATCCCTTGATGTGAATTTCAAATTTTGGAGAGGTGGGGAGGATGAGTCGACAATTTTGAGGACGTGGGGGTGAGGTCGGCCGAGAGTGAGTATGGGAGGGGGTAGGGTTTTGTTATTTAGTATTTATAGGAGGGGATAAGGATTAAAGGTTTGATTTAAATTTTAAATAATTAAAATACATATCTCAAATCCATACTTATCTAAAGTTTGAAAGAAAAAAATTTAAAAAAACTATTATATATAAATCCGAAAATTAAATAAATATGGATATATATATTATTTTTTTTAAATATAAGTTGGCAATTTTTGTGGCTTTCTAGTGAAATTATTTAAAAGGATATAACTAAACCCAAAATACAACTTAGGCTAAAACTAATTCCTATGAAAATCCTAACACTAACAAACATACTACAAATATTAGAATTAGCCTAAAATTTATACAAGCAAAATTAAAGTTTAGAACGCGCGGTTTAAAGTACTAACCGAAATTCGGTGACGGATGTCACAGATAAAGTCAAAGTCAAAACTAGAGATTTATGCTTTATTATTGGAGAACATTTTTTATGTCAAAAAAAAAAAAAATTGGAGAACATTTTTATTTTTTTTTATTTTAAGCTTTATTCATTTGGAACAATGAATATATTGATTGGAATAATGAATATATTCTTACATTTATATCATTTGGAACATATATATACCTGACATGTAAATGAAACATATTGATTGAAAGCAGAATTAGGATCAAGTAAGATGCAAATCTTTGTAAGATGGGTAAGATGTAACAAGAGTTTGACATGTGGCATCATTAATTAAAGGGTATTTTAGACATTTTTTATTAAAAAAAAACCCTCACAAAAGACTTAAATCTCGCCTCCTCCCATACTACACCGATTAAATTATGTTTCTCCCCTGTAACCCTAAAATATGTGCCGCACCAAATCTCTGCTACCATCGATCGATGCAGCAACGAAGTCGGTGGTGACCACATCATCCACGGCGTCGTTCTAGGATACCACCGTACATCATCCACCGTGTCGACTGTAGTCGCAGCCGTGAGATCAATCAAAGACCCTCTCGATCTGCAAGCGTAGTCGGCGATCGATCTACAAGCTGTAAAAGAACGTTGACACACTTATAGTGATCCTAAATGACCACTTACTGGATATCGCTATAAACAAATACTGCTTCAGGTTCTTTTCTTCTCGTTGATGATGTATTTGGCCAAGGAGTTCAAGGGATTTCATATATATAATTACTGTAAGTGCTTAAGGAAGAATTTCAGGCATGTTTGACTTCAATGGTTCCATTAATTTCAAAGGTCAGGGGATTTCTTTCGCCAGCCCCCTTTTCGATTTTTAGGGTTCTTCTGATGTTTAAGCTGCCCTCAATAAACAGTTAAAGTATTTCTCTTTCTGTTAAAATAGAAAGAGGACGTGATTCCGTTCAGCCAATTTCGTTTGAAGAAAGGAGTTGCATCGGATTTGAAGAATGGCATCGATTTGGGTCTTAAAAGACTTGATTTTCATCTGCAAACTCATTCATCACTTTCTGCAAACATTCATTCTAAATGTTGGATTTTCATATTTCATCAATTTTTCTTTTGAATTTGATTAGCAATTAGGTTGAGATTAAAAATTATCTCTGTTTTATGTATAACTTGTGTGAATCAAAGAGGGGTTGTTCATCTTTTTTTTTTTTTTTTGATGAATATTTGTTGTGTATAGAAAACATGCATTTGTTTTGACGGAGAATAAAAATGGAGATGTTCATCATTTTTCTTTTTGTTGAAATATGTGTTGTTAATCAGAAAATTGTATCTATTTTTGCAGAAAATCAAATTGTGAGTTTAGGATTGATGTATTTGCGACCTCCCAGATCGTTTAGTTCTTGGCACTAATCAAATTTTGATGAAGCTCAAACAATGTTTTGTGATGTTTTTAAAAGTCCAAATTTTAAAAATTAGTTTGATATTCTGTCTCCTGATTTCTAGCACTCGTTGTGGTCTTTAATATTTCTTATGCCTAATATACCCTTGATGTCAATTTAATTAAAGATCAGATTCATCTAATTTTGACACTTAATTTTTGATCAAAGCTCACGATCCTACGGCTGTTGTTCCCTCTTACCCATCTTACTACAAAATACATCTTACAATAACCTCACCCTTGAAAGCATAAGTACAATTGGCACATATTTGACTTCTATATATATTCATATAGGCTGCCTATAAGTAGAAAGTTTTATAGAATATAAAATTAATTATAAAGTAAGAAAGATAGCCGGATTAAGATCATAATAATAAGACAAGAGATGTTCTTACATGAAAAGTATTGTGTTGTTTGGTAGCCGATCGAGGATGATTTGCCTCCTCCCTACCTCATTAATGGTTTAATTAATAATAATAATAATATGTCTTAATTAACTGATGCCTTGATGTGTGGCGCATGCAGCAAACTATTGCTTTTCATGCTAGGCCTTCTCATTTTCTATATATAGAAAGATCTTTGGATCAACGACTTCTTTTAATTAATCGGATTCCATGAGTAAGTTTATATATGCTTACTTCGATAGTTACTTGTTTCCATGAATAGTTTATACGATTATCGTTATTGTAATTGTCATTAACTAAAACTATTTTTTCTTGTAGTGTATTGACAGGTTCCCAACGAACTATTTTACTTTTAGTGTGAAATAAATTTAACTACATACATTGAATCCTAACAAACAAATGTTTATTCTATATTAATTGCTTAGTTTTTTTTGAACAACCAAAGTATACCTTCATTCAACAAAAGTCTAAAATAGGTACATGCTAGTATCCACGCATTAATATTGAGATACACCAAGTCAAACACATATTAAAATCACAGCACTCTCTTTTATATCTCACACTATATAAACACTCATCATGAACCAGTATGCTCCGATCAGCACAATGACAGCAATGTGTTAAGTACCATCTGTAACACCCTGCACAACACCATCACAGAGAATCCAATAAATCCACAACGGTTCTGCCTGCGGCTTCCTTCTGCCCAACAACGACCACCATCCATTACAAGACACTCAGTAACGGAATTGCTTAATTATTTTCTCTTTCTAGATCTTACTTTTAATTATGTCGCGTTGCATGTCATTAACTTTCTCTTAGACATACATTCAATCACACGTTTTTTACATAAAATCATTTTCCATAGTTATATATGTTAATAGATCTTGACTATCTCGATTTTTTATTTAAAAATAATATCTACTAATGGGTTTTTGATGAAATTGATTTTCAATTTACTAATGATAATATTCCTGAAGGATTTCCAACAGACTTGGTAATTCGTTGATATTAATGTAATTTAATTTCCTCAATTTTAAATCATATTGTAGTATTTCCTATTAAATACGCAATTACATAATTAAATTACATTTTTTTTCTTGAACGACTCATAAATCTACATCATTTTATCTTTAACAGGACTTGAATCCATGACATTTGGTTAATAGAGCACCACACCAAAGCACTTAGTGTTTGGCAATAATATTAAAAGTTTTCTAATTTGCTAAAATTGATCATATACAATTATACAACTTATCTCCACCTACGTGAATATTTGATTATTAGAGGGTATATTAAGTAAGTTTTAGTTATAGAAAAAATAACAAGTGGATAGATAAAAGTGGAATATAGTGATCTTAATTTTCGAGCCCGAATAAGAAGCGGGCCAGCACCACTCACCAGTCACCAGTGGCATGATCAAAATTTTTTATTTCTCTTTATTATTGGACTGGATTATCTTATCTACAGCAATTGATTGTTTCATCTGCAAACAATGAAAATTCACCAATAGACAAATTATAAGCAGATTAAGAAAAACAATAAACAACAAACAAAATAGAAAGGACTAGTTCTATTTCACAATTAAAATCTCACATGATTAATATAAAAACTTAATGAATAAATAGAAAAAAGGGATAGACAATATTTCACACTTAATAGGTAACTAATAATCGATATGATACGATTGCATTAGACTCATTCTTTTTAATTGGTGTCATAAATTAATAATGAATTTGAAAACGCTATTCGAAGGATTTGATATTAATCCTTTGGTTAATGTAAGGAATGGTTAATTCCCTTGGCTATGAGATTTCTATAGAATTGTCGATTCAAGTCAACTATATTATGTGAACCAAACATGATAAAGATTAAGCAAGTAAATTACCAAGGTTAGTGAAATAATGAAGTTGACCTCGTAACAACATTGAAAAAAATACAGAGGAATTAATTGGTATTAGCAGTGATAAAGCTCTAAAGATACTAATAAAGGTTTTAGAGGCGACATGTCACTGCTATTAAGTCAGTCCTAATGTCTTGTCATTATGTTCAACTATCGTTGTTACTAATGCCACTACTATTACCTTCCATCGATGCTAATGATGTTGCCCGTATAACACATGTTGAACGTAAAAGTGTCGTGTCTAAACAAAATGAATGAATTGACATGATTGAGTATTCACTACAAAAATGATGAATTTTGCCCACTGAGTAATCGTCATTAAAGTCCAAAAATTGTCACTAAAGATGCTTTAGTTTTCTCCCATGAAAGAAAGCACCACTTTTAAAGCCATCGCTAAAGGTCAATTCTGACTTAGATTTCCCATCACTTCCAGTACGTTTAAACGTTGTCAAAAAAGGTTTCAGAAAAACGCATGATTGATCACTTTAGTGACTTCAATTTCAGTCAGTAAATGTTTTGAGAAAGCACAAGCTTCTCTAATAGAAGTTTTGGTGTTTTTTGTATTTCTTTTAATTTCAAATTAGGTTTTTTTGATTTGTTTTCAATATAATAATATTTAAAATAATTAAAAAGTCATATAGCTTATAAAAATATGAAGTATTTTAGTATTTCATTGTTCAAAAGACATACAAACATGACGCTTAGGGTTTGACTTATGTTTATTACATGGCAAAATTCACTACAACAAAGTTTTTCAGTACCAAACAATAATAGTAAGCACAAAAATTGTCAGCACAAAAAAAGAACACTAATAATTAGCACCAAACAACAGATAAAAATAATTCTCAACTATAAATGAACCTTGTCGATCGGCCTTTTCTGTACATACGTAAGAAAATTATAAAAACTCATGTTAATTAATTAGTCATTTCAAAAAATAAAAATAAGTTCATGTTAGTCGATTCAAATTAGAAGTTTAATTGGATGATCACACACACATGTACATATATAGGAAGAAGTTCATTTGAGAAGTTCTCACACTAACAATTGTTCTCAAATGAACACTCTCCTATATATATGTGGTGTTGTAGAAATAAATTAATACTTAATAAATCACTCCAGCCATGCATCCACACTCAAATGATTTCTACACGCATGCAGCTAGCTGGTGGTGCTATATTCTTAATTAATTCCCTTTCAATTTTCATCCGGCCATTACTCTGAAAGATCTACGTACATCGTCATTCATCTATTCGATCATCTCCTTCTTCATATATATTCTTCCCAAGTAAACTACAGAAGCAAGGAAAAACGTACCCAAATTTTGGAGGGATCGATCATATCGATGCATGAGAGAGAGAGAGAGAGAGAGAGAGAGAGAGAGTTGTAACATGATCATAAATCATACAACTTCATATATAATTCGATCTCCCGGACCACCAGGCCACCTCCTTACTTGAATGATTTCATCACATAGTTTGTTGGGATGCAAGGATCATGAGGAGTTTGTTAATTATTAATTAATTACTCTTTTACCCTCAGTTGTTATTTTTATAAACACTGTAATTCTCATTTGAAAGGTTATGGAATGAATTGCTCTGTCTTTCTCACTCTCCTTCTTCCTCTCATCTTCTTTGGAGCTACCTTGCTCGAAAAGGGATCCGATCATTGGTGCTTTCATTGTTCTCTTCATTCCATCATTTTCTTTCATCTGTCCAGCATGCCAACTCGATGGCAGACTACAGAGGATAACTTGAATTCCTTAAACAATGTTACCAATCAACTGCAGACTGCCATCGCCAGTCACGATGCCACCATAGCCGAATTACTGCAATCTTCTCATTCAACAAATGAACAACTCCAAACCCTCACCACTTCAGTCATGGAATTACTCCTTTCCATGGCTCGTATTCAAAAACAACCAGAACCACAATCATCACCACTCTCTTCTGTTTTTAACCCACCACTTCTATCACCCCCTTTTCCGATTCCATCATCGTCAACTGTACCACCGCTGATTCCACCGCATCCCAATCAGCCACCACCCGTTCCACCGATCCCAAACCCACCCCCTGTTCCACCCAACGCTTTCGAGATTCGGCCCCTTCGATTGGAAATTGCATTATTCGATGGCTCTAATCCTTCCGATTGGGTATTACAAACTGGTCGTTTCTTCCTCCTTCACAACACACCAGAGAATCAAAAAATTCACGTAGCTTCATTCTTCTTTAGAGGGGAAGCTTTGAGTTGGTTTAACTGGATCTATCAGAACCAGCAATTGACCACATGGTCTGACTTCTGCAGGCTACTAGAAATCCGATTTGGCCCATCGTCATTCATCAATCATGAGGCAGCTTTGTTCAAAATTTATCAACACTCATCTACTGTAATTTATCAAGCAGAATTCGAAAAGTTATCCAACAGAGTCTTTGGATTATCCCCACAAACACTCTTAAACATATACCTCTCTAGTTTGAAACCTGAGATCCATAGAGAGTTACAAGTTTTGAAACCTACAACCACATCTGAAGCCATGGGATTAGCTAAGTTGATCGAGGATAAATTATCCATTCAACACTCCTCTGTTGCTGCTCGGCCGCTTTTACGTCTTCCATCGACCAACAATCCATCGTTTCCACCTAAACCACCCTATCCGAGTTATAACCCTCAATCACCCACAAGTACAACCTACCAAACCAAGAGTACAACCCAGCACAGCAACAATCTCAACCCTAACATCCCTGCCTTTCGTAAACTGTCTCCTTTGGAAGTCCAACAAAGAAAAGAAAAGGGCTTATGCTTTAAGTGTGATGATAAATTTAGCCCAACCCACAAGTGCAAAGCCCAATTTTACTCCATTGTTACTGACCCAGATATATACCCTACCCTTGACCAGCCCCTGATCGATCTTGAATCAGATCCTTCATTGCAAACAGTGGATCCCATTATCGATCTGCTGACACCTCCAAAACACCAACATCAGCTCTTCACTATCTCGTTGTTATCATTTGCTGGAGCAACACAACCTTCTACATTCAGATGTACATCGTTAATCAATGGTAAACCCCTTTCCACCCTAATTGATAGTGGTAGTAGTCAGAATTTCATACATCCTAACTGCTTGAGATTCCTATCACTGTCAACACCATTAAATTCATCTTTTCCAGTCAAAGTTGGTAGTGACCATTCTTTAAACACACAAGGCTTTCTTCCCTCTGTACAATTTATAATCCAATCCACTAATTTCACTGCTGATTTTCATGTTCTTGCTATTCATGGATGCGATTTAGTATTGGGAAATGCTTGGTTACGGACATTGGGTCCTGTTCTCACAAATCATTCCAATTTTACTATGTCATTCATCCATAATGGTCACACAACTTCGATTGTAGGCAACCATGACACACCTATTACCTACCTCTCACCTCATCAACTCCGTCGATCCATGGACAAGGACACAATAATTGCTTTTACCCTTTTGTCCATATCACAACCGGCCACTACTACAAATCACTCTTCACCTCCAAATTCAGATATTTCCAGCCTTCTAGCTAAATTTTCAGACATCTTTGTCGTTCCGACTCATCTGCCTCCACATCGTATTCTTGACCATCATATCCATCTCATCCCTAAATCGAAACCAGTCAATGTCAAGCCCTATAGATACCCTCAATTTCAGCGAACTGAAATATCCCGCCTCATAAATGAAATGCTCCAAGAAGGAGTAATCAAAACTAGTACTAGTCCTTTCTCATCCCCTGTTCTTTTGGTGAAAAAGAAAGATGGGAGCTGGAGGTTTTGTGTGGATTACAGGGCACTAAATTCCATTACCATAAAAGATAGATTTCCGATTCCTACAATTGATGAATTACTTGACGATTTGCACGGGGCCAAAATCTTTTCAAAATTAGATTTACGTCAAGGATATTTTCAAATACGACTTCACCCCGGTGACACGTCCAAAACAGCATTTCGAACAACGGATGGTCATTTTGAGTTCATTGTAATGCCTTTTGGGCTTTCAAACGCACCATCCACTTTTCAAGCAACTATGAATTCTCTTTTTAAAAACGAATTACGAAAATTTGTTTTGGTTTTTTTCGATGACATACTTGTTTATAGTAAGTCCATCGAAGAACATTTGCACCATTTATACCATGTTCTAACCATATTGCAGCACAACAAGTTCTTTGTCAAGGAATCAAAATGCTCATTTGGATCAAGTACCATAGCCTTTTTGGGGCACATCATTTCGGTAGAAGGTGTAGCTACGGATCCAGATAAAATTAAAGCAATTTTGGATTGGCCACCACCTTCCTCTCTCAAACAGTTGCGAGGTTTCTTGGGTTTAACCGGGTACTACAGAAAATTTGTCAAGCACTACGCATCATTGGCGGCACCTCTCACGGATCTCTTAAAGAAAGATAATTTTAAGTGGCATGATGATCAACAGGCAGCTTTTTCAAAACTACAGCAAGCATTGACTTCCGCTCCAGTTCTTGCATTACCGGACTTTTCTCAACCATTCTTTATAGAGACTGATGCATCGAGGGTAGCTGTTGGAGCAGTTTTAAGTCAAGCCAAACATCCGATTGCTTTTTTCAGTAAAAAGCTATCATCTCGCCTTCAATCAGCTTCTACCTATGTCAGGGAGATGTTTGCTATCATTTCGGCAGTCGCCAAATGGCGTCACTACTTGTTGGGTCGTCGGTTTACCATCATCACCGATCATCATAGCCTAAAGTCACTGTTAACCCAAACGATTCAGACCCCGGAACAGCAGCAATGGCTCACAAAACTTTTGGGATATGATTATGATATTGTTTATAGATCGGGACTAAAGAACGCTGCTGCAGATGCACTATCACGACAACAATTCTTTGCAATCTCTAACATATCATCCCCGGTATTTTCCTATCTGGATGAAATTCGTAGGTATTGGTCGGACACAATCGAGGGGCAGCAACTGGTGGCAAAAACAACTCAAAAAGATGATCTTTTTTCTTTTTCAAATGGATTGGTTTATTACAAAAATCGTCTATTAGTTCCTGATGTATCACAACTGCGTACTAAGCTCCTTCACGATTTTCACTCTTCTTCTGTTGGGGTCCACGCGGGTATCAAACGGACCATGGCGCGTCTTTCTGCAAGTTTTTATTGTCCTCATTTAAAAAAGTCAGTCGCTTCATTTGTTGCTTCTTGTAAGGAGTGTCAGCAAGTTAAATACAGCACTTCTCCACCCCTTGGCTTGCTTCAACCCCTCTCAATACCTGATATGATTTGGGAAGAGATATCCATGGACTTTATCACGGGTTTACCACCTTCGATGGCAAAACTTCCATCTTAGTAATTGTCGACAGATTATCGAAAGCGGCACACTTTGTTCCTTTACCACCAAGAATAGACGCACATAAATTGGCAGCCATCTTTACTTCTGAGTTTATTCGACTGCATGGTTTTCCAAAGTCTATAGTTAGTGATCGAGATCCTCTATTCATTAGTAAATTCTGGTCTGAATTATTTTCTCTCAACAAGATAGTTTTGGCAATGAGTAGCGCGTATCACCCTCAATCTGACGGCCAAACAGAAGTACTTAATCGCTGCCTTGAAGACTATCTTCGCTGCTTTGTCTCAGAAGAAAATAGGCTGTGGACACAATACTTACCTTGGGCGGAGTGGTCTTACAACACTTCTTGGCAATCCTCCATCAAAATGACTCCTTTTGAAGCGGTCTACGGACGACCACCCCTAACATTCCTCACTATATTCAAGGCAACTCAACTAATCATGAACTGGACTAAACTTTAACCCATAGAACAACACTTTTATCAGCTCTCAAGACCAATATTTATCGTGCCCAGAACCGTATGCAGCAGCAGGCTAACAAACATCGAACGGAAAAATCGTTCAACCTCAATGATTATGTCTATGTTAAGTTGCAGCCTTATAGACAACACTCAGTGGACACTCGAAGCTCTCAAAAGTTATCGAAACGGTATTTTGGTCCCTACAAGGTAATCGCAAAGATAGGAAAAGTTGCTTACAAGTTGGAGTTGCCATCATCTGCTTCGATCCATCCCGTATTCCATGTTTCACTGTTACGAGAATACAAAGGGCCACTTCCGCAAATCCCAGAACCACTTCCAGAAATACATGCATCACACCAAATTCCACAAGAGATTTTGACAGTCGATCAAACCAGTTTCCCCACAAGGATCTTGGTTAAATGGTTCAATATGCCAGTCAATGAAGCCACTTGGGAAATCTTATCAGACTTTGTGAAGAAATACCCCAACTTTGACCTTGAGGACAAGGTCAATTTCGAAGGAACGGGGAATGATACGTGCCCACGTGGGAAGAGGACCACCAGGCCACCTCCTTACTTGAATGATTTCATCACATAGTTTGTTGGGATACAAGGATCATGAGGAGTTTGTTAATTATTAATTAATTACTCTTTTACCCTCAGTTGTTATTTTTATAAACACTGTAATTCTCATTTGAAAGGTTATGGAATGAATTGCTCTGTCTTTCTCACTCTCCTTCTTCCTCTCATCTTCTTTGGAGCCTACCTTTCTCGAAAAGGGATCCTATCATAGTGTTTTTGTATAATTTAAGAGTTTTAATCCCAGTAGATGCTTAGAAAAACAGATAACTTTTTTTTAAATATTATCAGTATATATCATATAAAATATGATCTAATATATAGTCCATGTGTGTGCGATTGCTTTTTACGTTTGAATCAAAATCAAGTTATAATAACCATATATACCTGAATCGTTTCAAAATGAGTAGTGGTGTGACTATATAGACACTCTTTCTTATCTAATTTAACCATATATGAACATGTGATATATGTAAGTGTGTAAATAACCAAAGTTATAAGTTTATAATGAATTGATATAATATTTATAGTATGTGAGATGAAGAGCATACAAATACTAGCAAACACCGATGAACTATAAGAATGAATCTTGAATTAAAGCTAGATAGATCGATAGGTGTCTCCTCGATCATCTAGTAGCTAGCTAGTTAGGAAGATGATCGCGCCAGAAGGCCTGATCATTATCGTGAAATAGAAGAGCGGATTAAGTTAGCCAAGAAATGATTTGCCTAATGCATGCACCAGATTAACACGTATATATTTATAGATGCACACGTTAATTGACTTATCATTAAGCAAATCATCCTCGGCTACCTAATCACAACACTCTTCAATTCTACATCTTCAATTCATGTATATATATAAACCTCTCTCTGTTAGCCATATATATCCATTCATTTGTAATGACTCCTTTAATTTGTCCTATAATAAAACCTTCTATTTATAGACGCACATCATGCATATATTCCATCTTGATCACGTGAATATATCAATACTTTGTAGATCGATTACCAACGATTAAAATATTCGTCCAACTTATGCAACTTCTTGACATAATGAAAAGACGATAGGATCAATATCCTCAGAGACTAAATAACGTACTGATTAATAAATGATCTTTGTTTATTTAAGGTTTAAAGTTGTTTTACATAAAAAAAACATTTCTCTCGAGTTTCGTTATAGTACATGGACTTTTTTTGTATTCACATCTACTCATTAAAATTGAGTTTCGTGTGTGAGCATAATAAAACGTTTTTGTAAATATTAATTAATATAATGACACATTTTCTGAACGTGAAATAGCATAATAAAACATTTGTAAACTTGACCTGTATATTTAACAAACAATTCATGTGTCATAAGAAATAATTTCTATATATAAAATTTTTAACCCCGTTAATCAAAGACCAAATCTTACAATAGTATATTAAGTTGACTTTGGCTAATTGAGTACCATATCTTGCTTGCCCGTTTGAAAGCTAAGTATATATACCCGAATCACAAGGTTCCTTTACTTTGTTGAGCAAACTTATCAGGACGACAAAAAGATACATCATGTTATATAAAGTCAACTTAATAGATTTATTAATTATCAAAAAAATTATATGACTTGTTTTAATCAATCGTAAAAGTATAAGGATTTGATTTATAGGTTCGCGCAATCAGTAGCAACACTTGGCTAAGCGAAAGATATATCGAAAAATGAGATTTTGATGCTTTTCTTTCATCAACCCATTTGACTTTATAAGCATATATTGTAGGGTTAATTTAAGATTCCATTCTAATTCCATTATCAAACATGCATGCTTGCATAATGGTCCAAACATGGTAGCAAAAGAAGATATGATGTGTGTGTGTATATATACATATATATAGAGAGAGATAGAATACATTCTCCGATCGAATATTTAGATAGAGATGTAAATGAACATATACACAAATAATTGCGATATAATTGTTATATCGCCTATATAAACAACGAGGTTTTAGAATGTACGTCATATAGCTAATAGCCATGAATGAATAAGAAAGAATATCAAGTACCCTCGACCGGGACGTATAATTAACAATAAGAACTTGATCTTAATTCCTTTCATGTCTCTAGCTCTAAAGGGAATTGACCGATCGGAGGGAATTTCTAACATGAAGAGAAAGAGTGTTTTGTTTAATAGCCAAGGATGACTTGCCAGCTCCATGACGAGTGATCAATCTCCATGTTGATCTCTTGATTAATTATGGATTGATCCTTTGGTTGGTTTCTGGCAATCATCCGGGCTTTGTTGACAAGCTCTTCTCATTCATGGTAGGTCTGTCCTTCCTCCTCAATAATAAATGTCGAATTATATTGCCATCTTATATCAAGCCACTTGTAGGTCTTCATATTACATTTACATATACTATACTACTATGTATGAATGTATATAAAAGTTTAAACAATAACCGATTTTATTGCAATCTCTCTCTCTCATTTTGATAGTTCTTATGTTAACAGGAAAATGAAGAAGCAAGGGGAAGTAAAACAATATGAGATTACCTATTGGTACATTTTTTCCTAGTTTGTATAATAACACATGCTTATTTGTTGGGTTGTGTATTTTCAAAGCGATTTATTGTGTTTAATAATTTGTTGGGTTGTGTTTATCTATGTGTGTGTTTATATATAGTGTTTATTTGTGTTTAATAATGTTAGATTTGTATTATAACGTGTGTTCCTTCGTTTACGTTTGTTTATCATTTAAATGACGAACAAAAATGTACACGAACTAATCAATCTTGTAAACAATCGAACACACATGCTCATTCGTGTTCATTTATTTGTTCGTCTAAAGTTAAACGAACGAACACGAACAAATAATTCCGTTCGTTTATCCATTTGTGTTCGTTTATTTGTTTGGCTAAAGTTAAACCAACGAACATGAACAAGTCTCATTCGTGTTAGTTCAGTTCCTTTACAACCCTAGTTGCAACTTTAGAACAATTTTGAGTTGCACATGTGCATTAAGTACTTTTTGAATGAGTTGTAAATGATGTACGTACATGAGTAAAATAAGTTGATCACATATGTTTTAGAATAACTTAAAAACAAATTGATGCATATGTTGTGGTCCTCGGTAGAAAAGACATACAACACAAACAAGGATTACAACAGCGGGATATTTGGTGACGATCCCATTCCTCGTTCTTCTGAAAGAGGAAGAAAAGATAAAATCTAACACGATTGTTGACTTCAATATACATTTGAACGACTGGAAAAATTAAGTTGCTACAACAATTGTGTGGTTGAGGAGGAGAGGATCTCGTTCAAGACTATAAAAGGAGTCGAAAAACCTCATATAATGCTAAAAGAGTTTGGATTTTTATGAATTCCAGAACTCCAAAGAAAGGGTGTTGGAGTGTGACAAAAGAAACTACAAGAAAATCAGGCATTAGAAACGGATTTTCCACGGATCAAATTTCGTGGGAAGTTTTCAACAGATTTCCCACGGATTTGAGTCAGAAAGCTGTTTTTCAACGGATTTCCCACGGAAATCCGTGGGAAATCCGAGGGAAAATGGTTTTCCCACGAAGCTTTTATCCATAGTCGATTCCGTGGAAAATCCGAAAGAAACATCATTTTCTCACGGATTCGTCCAACACAAAAGGGGGTGTTGTGTTGTAGTGAGACAAACCAAATTACACAAGCAAAAAGACAAGAAATTAATACGAGCTTCACAATATATAACATTTTTTTATTATTGTAGTTAGACTTAGTATTTTTAATTGTACTTACGATTAAATATTATCGTAATGTAATATTTGAATTTTGTGTTTCTAAAACTTTAATTTTAATATACAAATTAATGTCTTTTCTATATTACATTGTATTATTAAAATTAAAGTATATAACATTTACTCTCTAGATTTTTTTAAGAGTATTTAATTTTAAATAATACGTGTTTTTATGTAAATAGAATAAATATCCAAAGCAATAATCCAATCAATTATTTTTTAAGTTACCTCGACCAGTATATTGTAATTGTTAAGTTATAAACCTTTAAAGTTAATTTGATATCTTCTATTATATTTATTGTTTTTCAAAGATTGATAAAAAAGTTGAACAAAAAATTGAAATAAAGAAAATAGAAAAAATGGTAAATAAATGTTATTAAAAAAACTAATTGCTAAAATCGTATTTCACAAATATCATATGATTATATTCTTGAAATCAGATATATTATCAAACATATATTATTCATCTCAAACATATTACCTCTAAACTTTCGATTTGGAAATGGTTTAACTCCTAGGTTATAAGTCCGCATAAATGTGGGCTTCTATTTTAGGTTTTATTTGATGAATATTTCAGAGCAATTGTACCTAAAGGATCTGTAATGACTTAATCAACAAAATATAGTAATTGAAAACAAAACCTTATACGAACATTCAAATAATTGCCCCTTTCAGCGATAGCCCAATGTGTCTAGTTTTAGAAATTCTGGCCTATTCTGTGATGCATAGGTTAGTACATAAGTTATTCAAAACCTAAGCCCAACAAAAGTCTATACAGCATGACCTATATGATTGATTATTAGATGAATGATTTAATGATTATAAAGAAAATTGTTTGGTGGATTACCTGAACATATTCTTCCAAACTTTGAGGTAACGGTAGTGAATTACCTGTAACCAATGTAATAATGTTATTTCAAATCGCATGCTTACATATAAAGGCAAAAAGAGATTTGCACTTACAGCTCCGACATCTCTCTGTTGCAGTAATCCACTAAAAACTATCAACGTCAATTTATAAATCAAATGCTGGACTATTAGGAGGTGTATTGAGCTACCATTACATAAACATGGGTTGAGTTAAGGATTTTACCAAAATGACAAAACTTAATTCCTTCGTCTCTAAAGAATAGGAGTAAAGTCTTCAAACTGATGAAAGAAACACCTATGAACATAAAGGTAATATTTTGTTCCCATGAGAAACATTTCTTTCACATATGTATCATCTCCATGTGATGCCTCTGATGCCTTTGCATCATTTGCCTCTGAGATCGCATACGCCATTTGTACGGTCACCCAACTATCATCCGACTTGAAGCTGCTCTTAACCTTCAAGAGATCCTTCATCTATATAACCAAAAAAAGTCAAACTTTATTCTTATATTGTAGATCAGAATTCAGAAACAACATGCAAATCATGATATTTACAGCTTGTAAAATTCTCTCAGATCCGTATATTAAGATATTTAGATTCGATGATTAATAGTAAAGCATAAAATTATTGAAGAGAATAGTAGAATTAAAAGGTAGTAGAGTTTAATGTTTGGTAATGTATACATAAAATTATAAATTATAAATGTTAGAGATTGTTGGTTCATGTAAGTAAAAATATTTAATTACATATTTTTGTATTTAGGTACTTTTATAATATTCAAAATAATAAGTATGTCATCCGGGTTTTAAATACAATTCAACCGATTGGACCGGTGAACCATTATGACGTCCGGTTCAATGACTGGTCCGGTTTTAAAAGTAGTAAAATTTAATATTTGGTAATGTATATATAAAATTATAAATTATAAATGTTAAAGATTGTTGTTTTATGTAAGTTAAAATATTAAATTACATATTTTTTGTATTTAGGTATTTTTATAGTATTCAAATTAATAAGTATATCATCTGGTTTTTAAATACGGTTCAACCGGTTGGACCGAACCATTATGATGTCCGGTTTAATGACCGGTCCGGTTTTAAAAATCATGCCCAATTGTCAAACTCATGAGAAAACATATAAGTAGTCAAATGGTTTCATGTGTATCTTTTTGTATCTTCCTATGTGGGACAAATGTTAATTTGCTGTAATCAAGTTCCAACACCTAAATCAGCCAAATCATCTAATTGAGTGCCATATCAGATTTAGACTTTATCTAACTACATTGTATTTTAAATTTGAAGCTTAATTACACATGCCACATAGGATTTTCAAGTTCTTAAATTATATAGGATATGGACCGATGAACCATTATGACGTCACGTTCAATGACCGGTCCGGTTTTAAAAACCATGCCCAATTGTCAAACTCATGAGAAGACATATAAATAGTCAACTGGTTTCATGAAGAATTTTTGTATGAAAAACTCAAGTTTTCAGGGGTGTTCTTTTGTGTTTTGCCCAGAACGTAGGACACACACACACACACACACACACACACATATATATATATATATATACACACACACACAACAATCAGAAAACAGTTAGTTAACTGATTAACCATGTTAACTGCCAAAAAACCGAATTTATTTTAATAAAATAAAAATTAATTCGGAATTTTCACATAGGTCAAATATCACGGTTTCATCTTGCTTCACCCACTTGTACTTTTTTGAAAACCGGACCAGACCGGCCGTTTGAACCGGTTCAACCGTGATTAAATCCGGTTCAAAAGTAGCGACTAAACCGGACAACTGTGAACCAGGCGGTTTCACTAAAGGTGAAATAGAACAGCTAAACCGGAGCAACCCGCATCGAACCGGCCTTTACTAAAGCTTTTTAACTAAAATCAAAAGATGACGGGAGACCTAAATATAGACAAGTACATCCTTCGGTTTGTTTTTAGAAGCAATGTGGGATCATAATATATATATATATATATATATATATATATATATATATATATATATATATATATGTGTGTGTGTGTGTGTATGCAGATTTCCTTGTTTTGTCTTAGCTAGCAATGTGGGATTTGTTTAAAAGCCCAAATGTTTAATTGAGTGCCACATAAGAAATCAAGAATGCATAATTGAGCTTAATTAAACTTTTGGAGGAAAATGACATATGCCAACTCATCATGGCATTTGCCAACTCATCATTTGAAGCTTAATTACACATGCCACATAGGATTTTCAAGTTCTTAAATTATATAGGATATGGACCGATGAACCATTATGACGTCACGTTCAATGACCGGTCCGGTTTTAAAAACCATGTTCAATTGTCAAACTCATGAGAAGACATATAAATAGTCAACTGGTTTCATGATGAATTTTTGTATGAAAAACTCAAGTTTTCAAGGGTGTTCTTCTTTTGTTTTTTGCCCAGAACGTAGGACACACACACACACACACATATATATATATACACACACACACACAACAATCAGAAAACAGTTAGTTAACTGATTAACCATGTTAACTACCAAAAAACGAAATTTATTTTAATAAAATAAAAAATTAATTCGGAATTTTCACATAGGTCAAATATCATGGTTTCATCTTGCTTCACCCTCTTGCACTTTTTTGAAAACCGGACCAGATCGGCCGGTTGAACCACAGTGATTAAATCTGGTTCAAAAGTAGCGACTAAACCGGACAATTGTGAACCAGGAGGTTTCACTAAAGGTGAAATAGAACCGCTGAACCGGAGCAACCCGGATCGAACCGGCCTTTATTAAAGATTTTTAACTAAAATCAAAAGATGATGGGAGACCTAAATATAGGCAAGTACATCCTTCGGTTTGTTTTTAGAAGCAATGTGGGATTATAATATATATATATATATATATATATATATATATGGAGATTTTCTTGTTTTGTCTTAGCTAGCAATGTGGGATTTGGTTAAAAGCCCAAATGTTTAATTGAGTGCCACATAAGAAATCAGGAATGCATAATTGAGCTTAATAAAACTTTTGGAGGAAAATGGCATATGTCAACTCATCATGGAAGGATCTTGTTTTAGTATAGATATAGATTATAATCCTTACACAATTTTCGTTAGATAATTTAAGCCTTAATCTTATTTTACCTTATTACATTTATCCCTAATCTAAATGTAAAATAGTTGTTACCGTATCAACAGGGAACCTCAATCAATCTTATTAATAAAAACATCTCTTCTAAAGAAACTGGTTGATGAAAACTTACATACGGACCATAGTTCCATTGATAAATCCTTGGATATCAACGATAATATCTCGATTACAGTCTTTGTTTTCAAGTTTCTGAGTAATCCATGAGATGTTGATTCGTGAATTTGTAGATCGTCGAACACCGGTGACCATTAACCAATCGGTTCATCAATCTTCACCGGCTCTAAGTTTTAGAGGCCGAGTCGAGTTTGAGTTTGAGTGGGTTCGGCTCAATTCGATTACACCCTAAGCTTAGGGATTAAAATGTTCTTTAAAAAATTGTTAACCTGAAGTGGCTAAAGCAACGAATTATAGCAAGTTTAGGAATTAAAAAGTATCCATTAAAAAGGTTTAAGGGTTAAACCATTTTTAAACTTAAACTTTAGGGTTAAAATATATTTTATCCATAGTAAAATTATATTTATATATATTACCCACGTAAGTCAATCTCATATTTAATTTAATTATGAGAGATGATGGATGAATTAGATATCGGCCATCTAAAATGGGCACTGCTATTGACATGGAGATCCGTGTAAGTAGAAATCCATATTTCACATTTCACAATCAACATCTGCAGAAGAGACACAAGAACATTTGCAGAAGTCCTTAAAGGTAACTCCATGAATAGTAACGTAAATGAAAAACAGAAGCAAGGATTCATGAAGGACTGGAGGTTAGTAAAAAATATGGAGATACAGAAAGATATAGGAGAAATATTAAAGAAATGTGTAGTGGCAAGGGTATCAAGAATCGACATGTTGGAAGATTTCTCATCTATTACCAAAATCATATGTCAAAACATCATTGACTGGAAGTTTTTAGGGGGGCAGAGACACCCTTCTCATCTGCAACTCGGAAGAAACAGCTAAAACCTTAATTAACAATAAAGAAGGTGAGATTTGGAAATGGTGTGATTCAGTTGACTTATGGTCCAAATACTACCCGAATGGCACTTACAGAATGATCTGGATAAAAATATATGGGGTTCCTCTGGACCTTTGGACCGAAAACAATTTCAAGCTGCTTGCATCGAAATGGGGAGACCCACTGAAGACGGAAAATTGCTCGTGGTCGGAGACAAAGGCCCTGGTTACAGGAAGGGTGCTTATAAATACTTTACATGATTTCCCTTTGTGTGAAAAATATATAATCAGGTGTCATGGTCACTCACGTGAAATCCTCATGAGGGAGGATGGCTGGGTGGACGAGCTTGATGGCGATGAAAACAACTCAGAAGCGGAAAACTCGGATTACAAATCAGAGGAGGACGGATCGCCGGAATCTGAAGAAGAAAGGAATCTCACAGAAGAAGCCCTAGAAATGGAGGAGAAAGACTTCTCCGATGAAAATGGCGGCAGTAAGCATGGAGCTCATGGCGGAAGTGTACCGGAGAACGTGTCACATCAAAAGAAAAAGAAAGATCAGAACCAGATGTACGAGGTACAAAACGGATCTTTCTCGGATGGATACTGTTCAAGAACGGGTCTTGAGGTAACCTCAGAAACATCAGTCGGCGGTTCAAAAAAAGGGGGTCAAGGCGTAAAGTCAACAAATATACAACAGAAGGTAACCTCCTGGGTTCAAGTAGTTAATGGGCTCCAAAAAGGAGACAACCAGTCAGATGGGCCCATCCAAGAACAAGAACCTGGTGTTATTTCAAAAAACCAAAAAAGCCCACCAGATCAACCTCAAGCCAAAATGGAAATTCAAGCCCAATCACCTTTTCTCCTAAAAAAAAATGTATCCGTTCCACCGCCCCCTCACAGCTACCTAAATCCCACTCCCAACAATCAGATCCAATTGAAAACCCAAGTACAACTCCTGCTTCATCTGAAACCTTCGAAGCTACATCGAAGACACATGGTAAACAAAGCACAAAACCAAAAGAAAAATGGAAGGGTTCCGGAAAGTTGAGCTTCCACTTGATGAAAAAACTTGCGAGAGCAAAGGGGAAACATATACCTTCTCAAAACGGTGGCCTGCTGTTTGGAAAAAAGAAATTAGGTATCTCAAACCTAAGTAAGAGTTGGTCTAATTCGGAAGAAATGAAAAGAAACATTGGAGAGCAGATTGACTTTTCTTGGGAAGAGGCAGCCGACCAACCTTGAACATGAAGTAAGTTTCGATCTATCACAATTATGAAGATTATCTCTCTGAATGTAAGAGGCCTTAGTTCAAAAGAAAAACAAAATAAAGTGAGAATTCTATGTAATTCGGAAAAACCAAACATTTTGGGAATCCAAGAGACGAAAATGGAAGACTTAGATTACGGTACTATTGAAGAATTGTGGGGACACTCGGATTACGGTTTTGCAAAAATTAATGCAAGGGGCAATTCGGGAGGGATCTTAACCATCTGGGATTCGAGAAATCTTTCAAACGTTAAAGCATGGGGGAGTCACAATTTTTTGGTAGTAACTGGAAACTGGAAAGGAAAGCAAAAGGAATTTATGTTTGTAAACGTTTACGGTCCTAATGCAAGTGATGAAAAACAAACATGTTGGTCTAATATATCTGATATGCTACAAGGAAATACAAAGGATGTAATGCTCTTTGGAGATTTTAATGAGGTAAGGGATACAAACGAGAGACACAATGTTTCGACAATACCAGCAAACATGAAATCCTTCAACGACTTTATTTTGGATAATGATCTGATTAAGATTCAAATGGTGATAGTAGATTCATGGCAAGACTATGCAACGTTAAAAAGGCTCTTAAGGATTGGTCAAAACAAAAGTTTGGAAAATTGGATTCAGAATTAAATGGGTTGATTAAGGAACTGACATGTTTGGAATTAAAGGCGGAAAATGACAACCTATCACAATTGGAGAGAGAAGCGTGGATGGCAAAAAAGAAGTTATACTTTGAAAAGGAGTCGTTAAAGAAAGAAATGTTGAAACAAAAATCTAGATCATCATGGCTAGTGGAGGGTGACGAAAATTCCAAAAATTCCAAATTCTTCCATAACTCAATCAAAAGAAGACTAAGGTCAAACACAATAGCTGGAATTCTCATAGACGTCCACTGGGAGGAGAAAGTTGATAAAATCAAAGATGAAACAGTCTCTTATTTAAGCTCATTCTTCAAGATCAAGAATACAAGAAAGGCTCAATTTCTCTCAAACAAATACAAGAAAATTCCATTTCAAGTTGCTGACCAGTTAGAGAAGGAATTCGATGAAAAGGAGGTACGAGATGCAATCACGGATTGCGGGAGCAGTAAGGCATCGGGACCCGACGGTTTCTCATTTGCTTTTTTCAAACATTTCTGGGAAGTAATAAAAGATGATCTCATGGAAGCTCTAAACTGGTTTGGAAGGTATGGCTTCATCACAAAAGGTTGTAACTCATCTTTCTTAACTTTAATTACCAAAGTAGCAGATCCTCTAACTTTTCAAGAATATAGACCTATCACTTTGATCGGATGTTATTACAAGATAATTTCAAAAGTCCTAGCATCTAGATTAAAAGTAGTTCTAGGTACTTTGATAGATGAGGTTCAAACTGCGTTCCTAAAAGGAAGATCCATTACAGATGGCATCCTGATTGCTAGTGAGGTGTTATCATACTTGAAAAACAAAAAGAAAAAATGATTTGTGCTCAAAATTGATTTTGAAAAGGCTTATGACAGCCTAGACTGGAACTTCTTGAAAAGCTCAATGATACAAATGGGTTTTGGGTCCAAATGGGTAAAATGGATAAGTGGTTTCCTTGACTCCGCTTACTTGTCTGTTCTTATCAATGGGTCACCTTCCGTGGAATTTAAACCAGAAAGAGGAGTAAAGCAAGGAGACCCGTTAGCCCCCTACCTCTTTATAATTGTGGCGGAGGGTCTGAATTTAGTCTTTCATGAAGCGGCGGATAAAAACATTTTCCAAGGTCTCAAAGTGGGTCAAGAAGAAGTAAGAATATCTCACCTGCAGTATGCCGATGATATGATCATCTTTGGGGATTGGAGCAAAAGAAATCTTAAAATTGCAAACGCACTTCTTAACTGCTGGCAAGATGTATCAGGTCTAAAAGTTAACTGAAAGAAAAGTTGCATCAGAGGAATAGGAGTCCCAGAGGAAGAACAAGTAGTCGCAACATCAATTGGATGAAAGATCGGGGAAGGTGTGTTAACATATCTAGGAGTACTGGTTAATGCAAATATGAGAAAACAAAGTAGCTGGAAGAAGGTTATCGAAAAAATGGAGATAAAACTAGCCACGTGGAAAGGGAAGCTACTTTCGTATGGGGGTCGTCTAACTTTGTCCAAAGCAGTTTTATCAAGTTTGCCTGTCTATTTCTTGTCTGTGTTTCGTGCTCCTCCAGTGACTATCGTATCCCATTGATAGAATTAGAAAACACTTCTTTTGGGCAGGGGATTTAAAGAAAAAAAAAGATTTGTTGGGTTAATTGGGAAACAGTGGTAAGGAATAGGGAGTCAGGGGGTCTAGCCATTGGGAATTTAAACACACTCATTATCGCTCTTCTTTTAAAATGGTGGTGGAAGTTTCGTGTTGAATCAAACGCCCTTTAGGCAAGAATAATAAAATCAATACATGGGTCAAAGGGAGGTCTGGGAACACTGGTTCGAAATAGGGGTTCCGGGGTGTGGGACGGTATTAAAAAGCTGGGTTGGGAACTAAACACTAGGGGGATTCCAGTACATTCTTTGTAAAATGTGGTAGTTGGTAATGGGGCAAACACTAACTTTTGGGATGATGTGTGGCTGGGTAATTCATGCTTAGCCACAACTTACCTAAGGATCTTCAAGAAATTTGGTGATATCAACATGCAGGTCAAAGATGCCGGAATTTGGACAGATGATAAGTGGGCCTGGCAAGTTGGAGCTGATCAACATTTAGTGGGTAGAAGTGCTTCGGAACTACAACAACTGAAACAACAGCTGGAATTGGTACCAATGCAAAGACAAACAACATATAAATGGTCGGGCAACGGGAAGTCTGATGGCAGGGTCTCAGTTAAATGGGTGCGGGAAAAACTGGGGGAAACCATGGCGACAAGGTCCAGCGAAGATACAGCAGTTAAACAAACATTTTGGTCAAGATCATTGCCAAAAAAGGTGTTAGTGTTCACATGGAGAACAAATAGAAGAAGATTACATGTCCTAACAATGCTAGACGAGAAAGGAATTGATCTACATACGTTCCTCTGCCCCAGGTGCTCGGAAGAGATTGAAACGGTAAGTCATGCTATTTTCACGTGTAGAAAAATCACGGGCATTTGGGAAGCAATACACAATTGGTGGGGATTACCTTTTATCGTCAAAGACTCTTTCCGACTGATGGCGGAGGCTTCGAAAGATATCTTATCTTCATGGGGTAATCAAGCTTGGGAACTAGTAATCAGAGCGACTGCGTACATGGTATGGAAGAACAGAAATTTAATCGTGTTCGAAAACAGGAAAGTACAGCCATGCCAACTGTTTTTCGAGATCCAGTTAATACTATTTCAATGGCTAAAATCAAGAACCAAGTACGGTGCGTCAATCTCCTGGTCTACCTGGCTAAATGATCCGACCAAGATTTCATAACTATGGTAGCATGGTAGCATAGATTATTTACTCTCTGTAGGTTCATTTTAATGTGTTTTGGTGGAGGTTGTTAATCTGTTAAATGGATCAATGCTGATCTAGTTAGGAAATTAACAACCTGGATGGACTTCACTTATACCCCTCGTATTAGGTGAATGTGGGTTTGTATATTGTTCCAGACATTGTTCTGTTATAATACATACTATACTTGCCTTTCAAAAAAAAAGAACACGACACTTTTCTTTGCTAGAAATGATGCTGGAGAGAGAGAGAGAGGGGAGAGAGAGAGAGAGAGAGAGAGAGAGAGAGAGAGAGCTAAGTGAAGATGATGGTGGGGACAAGAGTCTTAAGCCAGAGAGTGTCAAACTTTTAAAAACATTGATTTTTCTGACAAAAATAAAAGTAAAAGTAAACAGTGACTCTAAAAGCAGAAAGAGTTACGGGAGTCTTAAGCGATTTTATCTCACAAAAAGTAAAAGTAAACAGTGATTTTTCTGAAAAACTATATTTCTCATTTAGGAGATGCGAAATAGGAGTGTCCCAAGCAAATTTACCGGTGCCAATAGACCAACATACATCTCTAAATAAGCGGGTATGTTGTTTACGAAATGAGAAATGACAGAATGATGAATTATGAACACAAAGTAAGATGATATATCATTTCTGTTACGAAATATAAAACGTGGTCAATAACTCAATATTTCATCTGCTCATCCATTAAAAACGGCTTCTGTAACTTGTCGAAACTGCATAGAGCACACCATAACTTCACTATTCCCCATGTATACCCTATCGAGTATCGACTATTGACCATCCTCAGTCGTCCCTATCGTCTCCTTTCTCGCCTGATCAAATTCGTCATAGCGATCCAATTGGTTCTCCAAGAACCCAGAAATCCGACATGGAAGACAATGTTCTCCAAGGGTCACGAGGCTTATGGGCAATCAAAAAGAGATGGTCGTATTTAGAGTGGCCAGGTGGGTTAATTACCTGCACATTTCCCCTAATTTCACAAAAGTGTTTAGGTACGTCCCTCTTTCCCCTAATTTCACAAATGTGATGAGGTATTTGTCCAAACTGGATCTTCACTTTCTAGGAATTTAAAGTTGTATAACATGATTCGTTAAAGCACTTTCAAAGTTAAAGCGTCATCTTTCTTTACCGTTGGTTCAAACTTCTTTTCAAGATTGTTGCTTCTTTATATGCTTCCTTTCGTTGATGACACTAACACCCTTTTTAAGTCCAGATTTTACCACTCATAGACACATTTCAATACACATTTACTTTTACCAACCACATGTTCGATGAAATTCCTCAACCAAGTTTAATTAGATATTTTCAAAGGAGTCCAAATCAATAAACCTATATCATTTGTTTGAATATGCGTTCAAGATAATATGTGGTCTGGCCAAGAAAATGGCTTTTCTTGTGTAATTACTAATTTAGCATTACTTATGGCATTATGGGATTACAAAAAGATAGACATTCAGTTTTTACAATTTTATGCATCTTATAATTCTACTATTGGTGTATCTCGGCTGGGTTAATTGCTTCATCAATTGGATTTGGTATTTCATTGCTACTACAAACATTTTTAGGCTCCCTTATCCCCTCACAGACATAAGTATCACTCGGCTAATCAAATTAATCCTTAAATACATCAATAAAATTCCAGCTTTGTTGAAACTGGACATCTGTTAATGTTTGTGGTCAGTAACTTTTGAAGTATTAGTAAGACTTTATTTCCAGTGGATATATTTCCTTTTGTTTTTCTCTGTGTGGCCAAAATATCTTTTAATTTAACAGTCACAATGAATTAACTATAACCATGTCAAAAGATCCTAATACCTAATATATATTTTTCCGACGATGAATTGCGTCTGGATGGGCCGTCAATAAAGAGTGAGGCTTAATTTTTCCAAAACCGTCTTTAAAATTGGCCTTTGATTTATTTTAATCAAGGGCGAGAATTGGTTCTCGCGGTACTTACAATAATAACGGTTCTCAAATGAGCATTCTTAATGTGAGTACCGCAAGTACCATTTGTAATCACCATTGATGCTCTAGAATGACTCATTAACATGGGTGTTTTGGTCTTTTTTATATTTTTTCCAATTGTAAATTGCGTCCGGGAGGACCGTCGTTAAAGAGCGAGCGTTGGTTCCCCAAAATACCCTTCATTAATGAATCATTAATGTGCCATTAACGAGTCGTCATCTTTATTAGTCATTGATTTATATTAATCAAGGGCTAAGATTGGTTCTCGCGATACGCGAATGGTGCTCAAATAAACATTCCCCTCTATGTACATATATACATATATAATACATACTTACACCACTATAATAAATCGGTATATTTTTAATTTGCTAGATGTTTTGAAATTTGTCATTTGTAATTTTAAATATGAAACAAATCTCTTATTGCATAAAATATATATTAAATCCGAAATATGTGAATATTTTTTAGATGGGCCTTCTCGTAATGATATCGTTTCACAACTAAAATACTATCAACAACTTAAATGCTACCATTTCATGTATAAAAAAATACTATTTCACACACACACACACACACACACACACACACACATATATATATATATATATATATATATATATATATATATATATATATATATATGAAAAAGTGAAAAACCCATAAACGAAACAATATGTAACATTTCATATCTGAAATGATATATTTTATAAAGTTTAAAATAACATTTTATAGACAAGTTGCCAACTTTTGTTTTCACCAAAAGAGATTAAATTTTTAACACTATTTTCCCCAACAATATCCTTACTTTTTCATGCACAGGTACCTTTGGGTATGGCTATTACTTGGGCCATGGCATTCCTTCTAACTGAAGCAAGGGCTTACAAATATAAAGGTTGTAATCTGTGTCGTGTCTATTATTTCTTCAGTTGATTCGGTATTCCCCTCTCGTCTGTTAATGTGCACTGTATTAATTCAGGCTAAGTCTCTAATTGCATAAAAGGTAACCAGCTTTTCTTAATAACAATAATGACTGATATAAAAATTTTCTTCCTCCTAAAAAGATGCAAACTTTTTGAAGAAGTATTTTCGGCAACTAGTAAACTGAATTCTAATAACTTAGACTTAGATGCAGGATTGACCATTTTTAGGCAGACCCTCCTTCCCCAATGTTAAAAGTTGCAAGTTGATTACCAAGAAGGCAAGAATGGGAAAAAGATAATTTCCTTAAAAATATTAAAACTTATTAAAAGATTGTATCTTTTTAGGAGAAAGGAAATGATTCATTACCTAGAACTGAAGTTTGAGGAAAGTTGAGTTACTTCTTAATTTCTATGCCATTAGCCCTGAAATTGCATTTACTACAAATCAAAATAAACAGAAAACTTTCAAAATAAACAGCCTACCAATTATAACATTTACTACAGCTAGTTGTCTTTGACTAATTTACTTAGATCGATTGTGGTAATGCTTTCTGTTTCTCTAATGGCTAAAATAAATTAAAGTTAGGCAAACAAGAAACAGGTAATGGGCATAAATGGATCAAACAGGGCAATAATCATATACTAAGACACTAGGGGTATGTGCGTAAATTAACACAAATCTTTATGTTCTACGATCATTTGATACCTTTTTTTTAAACTATTTTTTCATATTAATTTACAGCTGAATTATGTTATGAACACTTTGCTCTCACTTCACATGGTGATAACATTCTTTGTAGCAGTGGTCTTGGATAACACGGTCCCTGGAGGTAGACAAGAACGAGGGGTGTATGTGCCGAGGCTGCTCAAAGGGAGCCTGGTGCTGTTTAGTAATAAGTTGAAGCTTTGTATGACTTCAGCCGCCTTCTAGATGACTAAAGAAAAAGGTGTCCAACTTACAAGGTTTTGAGTTTGGTAGGCTACATGTTTTAAAAGAAATAGCACATATATTCCAAAGGTGGTTGTGCAGTTTAGTGTTTAGGCTCAAATTTAACTTCCTAACACGACCTTTAACCCAAAGTAAGCCAAGAATAATCCGAAAAACTTATAAAAAGATTCTAAGAAAGCCAACCCAATCTTAGAAATAGATCCTCAAGCATGGGATTATGTGTCCTGAGCGATGGCAATGCACGGCCACAAGTTGACTTGATTACATTTGAGAAAAAATTATAAAAATAATAAAGTGAAGTTCTATATGCATATTTTGTTTGAAATATATTGTGTTCAAATCAATTGGGCTTTTTAATAAAGGGCTCATCGTTGAACATTTCAACAAGTTTGTTCTATCATTCTCTGCCCTATTTTGACACTGCCACTTTAAAGAGTATATGCTTTCTTTCTTCAAAATAATTGATTTAGACTTGATTAGTATAATGGTACTAGGTTTGGTATAATAATCTTATCTCGGTCCCTACTTTAATTTTCCGCCATAAATTAATAAATTGTTAAAGTCACTTTTTTTACTTTTAGTGTAGAAATCCGCTCGTTTATAACATAAAGTACATGATAGACTAATTACATTTCTAGAATCAAAAGGTTTGATTTTGTTTAAATTATGGAATTTATATTTCATTTTATTTACATTTGATAGTTACTTGATAAATTTGTTGTGATTTGTAAAAAAAATCCTGTAAAAATTCTTAGATTAAAATCAAATTTGTTGAATTAATTTGACTACTACACAAGTTTCACTTAACCGGTCTTGACAAGAATATAATTTGATTAGTTACCAAAATCCCGTTTTAGGAATGATACCTTCAATAATAAAAGTATATGGATCCGCCACACTTGTGAAGAACTCAAATTTAGCAGAAGGATAAACAACCCTTTCTACTCGTAGCCATTTTGTTAGGTCCTGAATTGTGTTCAATATATTCTAGTGAAGTTTTATATTACATTTGACATTAGTGATAGTTTAGGGTACATTCTGTAAATACCCTTGAGGTATAAATAGTTTGTAATTAGCCCTAATTCATTTAAGCTTTCATATTACGATTAAACCTGTTAGCTCTCGGTTCTTCAAGTACGTATTCTTCCTGCCGAGAGTTCATATCATTTTGTTGATTGCTTCATTTGATTGTTGATACCAGATACACTTGAACCTACAAGTGGTATCAGAGCAAAAGATTGACAAATAGGTTGGTATTTCTATGATAATCAATCGATTCCCTGTTCAAGTTTCATGCGACTGCCATATACATAAACCTTACTTCTTTTGATTTTGTGTGATATCTACAATTAATTGTTGGGTTTTGTTAGTTTGGTGTTCCGAAACTGTTAGGAATCGTTTTAGAATCCTTGATTGTGATTTGTGTGATTATTGGCTGGATTTGTGATCGATTGTCGAACTGCGTTGTTTTAACCCTGCACAAAACAATTTTATGCGCTGAAACAATCCTGCGCAGTTAACTCTCTGCACAATTAATTTTCAATATTGTCAAATTTCTGCACTGTTTTCAAGCTTTGTTTATGGGCCATCTTATATTGTTATTTAATATTCTCAATTCTAGTATTGTTGTTGGTATCCACTAACTTATCTTGGATTTTAATTCTTGCATGGATCATTTTGATTAATAGTTTGTTTATTAATCACGATTGGTTATTATTGTGGTTGGTTATTAATAGTGGTCATCTATTCATTTTTTTAAGCTTGTGCCTAAGAAGTTAGTAATCATTGTATGTGGGTAAGCTAGTTGGCAATAGGTGAGGTCAACATTCGGAAAAAAAAAGGAATCATTGTACTCCATCTTCTGCTCAGTAGACCGCTCCAAAGAGTGCTCGAAAGTCTGCTCGCACTTCTGCTCCGATTTCTGCTCGCATTTTTGTTCCGATTTCTGCTCGCACGTTTGCTCAATGTTTGCTCAATGTTTACTCAGACTTCTTCTACTCAGTAAACTTTGCTTAGTGTTTGCTCAGACTACTGCTCATAGTAAACTGTAGTCTTCTGCTCGAAAGTCTGCTTAGACTTCTGCTCCAAACTCTGCTTAGACTTCTGCTTAAACATTTGCTCGGAACTTTGCTCGTTTCATCTGCTTAGACTTCTGCTCCAAACTCTGCTTGGAACTCTGCTTGGACATTAGTTCTGTCACTTAGTCATTTTTTCAATCACACAATTCACTCACACTTCTCGTGTCATACCAACTTTTGTTTTCAATCTACGATCATATATCTGCGTATCAAAATGTCAAAAGAAGTACATGCTAATAACAGATATCTGCAGTCTTGCATCTCAGAGTCTGGTTCTGAGGTTAGTTCTACTAATTCTCAGTTCATTGATATGATTCAATTTTGCAAAATCAGATTTCAGAATTAGAAAAAGATAAAGCTCATTGTCGAATCTTAGAGGCTAGATTAGACAACAATTACCATGAGTTAGTTCAGTGCAATCGAGAACTGGCATCAACAAATGATCAACTGTCATATGTACAAAGTAAGTTGAAACTTTGTGAAGAAAATGTTGGATATCTTACTGAAGTCAACTCTGAAAATTACTGTCAAATTAAGGGATACAAAAATTAAATGTAAAGATTATGATGCTGAGCTTGATCGTGATGTTAAAGAAAGAACCCAACTGTATTCCAAAGTCAAAGAACTGGAAGATAATCTTTGTAAACGTGGTCAATCAGAACAGACTATATTTTTGAATAAACCAAAAGACACTCAATTTTACGATGTAAAAGCGGGTCTAGGTTTTGAAAACCCAAAGAACTTATCTAAAGTCTGTCGTGCTCAATTTTATGAATTTGATTTTATAGGTTGGGATTTCATTGATTTAATGAAATTCACTGGGGCTTCAGAAGATGATGAGTTAGAAATTCCAAAACGGGAAAATAAAGATAAGATGCAACTTCCGTTTGACTACAGTGAGTTAAACAAAAGTTATGAAAAGCATGAAACTTCTTCATCAATTGAATCTCCAACAACTTATTCTCTGAAGAGTTTAATAAAAAATTAGAAAATCTTTCTGAAAAACACGAATACTCTGTTCTTTATATTCCAAGTTCTATTTTGAAAAAAAAAGTTTCTGATCTTCAAGATAAGTTAGTTAAACAAACAAAAGATTTCACTAGTGAAAGAGTTATTTTACTTGATAGAATAAATTTTTTAAAAGACTAACTCACTTCCGCTGTCAACAATTCTAAAACAGAACATGTTTCAAACTCTTTCGTAGACAAAGGAAAATCTGTTGTTGAACAGAATTTTGATGAGTTAATGGAGTCTGATTGTGGAGAAAAAGTCTTTAACGATCAATGTAGCACCTCTCAGCAGAATCAATACGTTAAATTTCCTAACCAAAATTTAGAAGTGATGATAGAGAAATCTTTAAGTAAAAGGAAAGCCAAGAGAGCATTGTGGCTTGAGAAAAGAAAGAGTTTTCAAGAGAAAAATCATTTTAGTCATGGTGGTCATGAAATTAATGCTGAAAATCAATATGATTCTCGTGGTTATAAGAACAATTTTGGATATGTACATGAGAGAGCTTCAAATGCTGGAAATAGTTCTCGTTGTGCAAAGACTAATGGTTCAAATGAGTTTGGTTTTGATTCTAGTGTTCATTCTCATGCTAATGTTAGGAAGTATGAATCTTCTACTTTTGTTAATTCTTGTTGGGATGCTATTGATAAACCTGATTTGAAATATCCATTTAAGGTGTATTCTATTAAACATCTCATAAGGTTATCTAAGGAGAAAATTTCTACCTCTCCTCAAAGAGTGAACACATTTTTTATCAATCAGAAAATTCAAAAGGAGAAGTTGAATTCTAACTACAAGTGGATGCCTAAAAATGAATCTGTAGTTAATTCTCCTAATCCACCTGGACCCAAACTCAAATGGGTACCAAAATCTGTATAATCTGTTTTGCAGATAAGCCAAGAGACATTCTGGAACACCACAGTTACACTCTGAAGAATATCGTGACGTCAAAACAACTGTGTGTTCAATATGCTAAGAAGTTCAAATCTCATGGCTTGGAGAAAGAAGAGTGTTCCATGTTGTTCATCACACACATTATTCTGTACAACATCAGCCCGAGACTGATGATCTGAGAAACTTACTTTTTATAGTTTATCATTATTTTATATAACTTTTGTGTTAATGATTATTACTTGCAGGGGGAGCACAAGTCTTCAGGACACGCAAGTATGCAAATTTTTTTCTCAATAAAATTGTTTTTATGCATACTTGTAGGGCGGTAATTCAGTAAAAGTTTCACAAAAATATTTCTTTTGTTTTGTTTTCATTCTTAGAAAATCCAAAAACATTGAAAAATGAAAATCCAAAAACATTGAAAATCCAAAATCCAAAAACATTTCAAATGTTCAAAATTACAAAAATATTTTGTTGTTTCGATCACCTTGTGCGTACAGTGTTTGGGCAGCTTCTTTACTCCTATGGTCTAACCAAATCCGGACAGACCTATCCAAGGAGCTTCCTATTTTATAGAAGTGAGAAAAAGAGTGTCCATTCATTTTGGAAAGAGATTTTGAGGGAGAAGTTGAAAACTATTCAGAGAGTTGAGGGTGAGAGAAATGATCAAAAGAAAAAAAAGAAAGCTCCTCACTAAACAGTATCAATCTGGGTAGCCACATCTACTACTGGTTTTATACTGGTATTGAAAAAGACATCATGGACCCAGTGATGCAATGCACTTACCACACCCAGCTACTCAATTATCTCTTAAAAGATAATTGTTTTAACTTTACACTGAGACTTTTCTCATACACTATTGACATCTCATTTGGAGATTGTTGATATTGAAAATTGGAGGACAGCTACTCCGGTCCCCGACTTCTTTTGTGAACTTATTAAGTCTAGAGCCATTTGCAATATTATTCTCTTCTAGGACACTTAGTGGAATATTTGCCTGTTTTTGTGACAGTGCCGGAACATCTTGAGTAATATCTTATGATATTTACAGTGATAGATGGAAATCCTACCAGTGCTAACATCATGCCAACGCTGAACGTAGGTCACTCAGTTTATTTAAACTGATGTGTTAATGGGAAATCTATGTGATCTCGGTGTTACAACGGATACTTTAATTGTCATATCATTCTAATAGAATCATGCCAATATCAAGCTGATTGTAGTTTACATGTGCATGATGATCATGATGGATCCTGACTATCATGAGGGGGAGAATCATCTTACTGAGTTGAGGATGGAAAGAAGATGAGATAATTAACACGTTAAGGGGAAGCTAATACATGAAGTGCAATGTGTCTTAAATTTTTTAAAGAGAAGATGACAAAGTTTCATAGAGAAGAAGACAATTGCTCACAAATTTGAAAGAGAGTAAGGTTCTGGAAAAATTTCAGATTTTACATGCCAAGATCTTGAGCTACTTTCGAGGGGAAGCAAATTTGTTTAAAAAAAAATTCAAAGGTGCTGATAAAGCCAATCCAACCTTCGAGCAACCTGTGTGGGTAATCAAGAAAGATTATTCTCGTGTAATGCTCAAGACTGTTCCCGTGAAGACAAAAGAGATGATCATGGTTGTAAATTTTGATAAGCATGAGGCTTTTACTGCAATCTCTGATAAACAACATAAACAACCTGATCACTGCTTACGAGTCTTTGAAGATCTCGTCAAAACTCGAAACTTCAAAGAACGATCTTCTAATGTCTATTGCAGAAACAAAAAGAATCTCTGCATATTCTATACAGGGAGATTGTTTTGGTGCTTAAATAAATAAACTTCTTTATTATGCTTAATTGTAAATTGAACACAAAGGGGGAGAATGTTAGGTCATAAATTGTGTTCAATATATTCTAGTGAAGTTTTATATTACATTTGACATTAGTGATAGTTTATGGTACATTCTGTAAATACCCTTGAGGTATAAATAGTTTGTAATTAGCCCTAATTCATTTAAGCTTTCATATTACGATTAAACCTGTTAGCTCTCGGTTCTTCACGTACGTATTCTTCCTGCCGAGAGTTCATATCATTTTGTTTATTGCTTCATTTGATTGTTGATACCAGATACACTTGGACCTACACATTTAACTCGCCTTGCACCAAAGAGGCCCATTTCTATTTTCAAAAGGACCACCATATTCCAAGGAGAACAATTTATATATGTTATATGAGTTCTTAAACTATTTAATTTGTATGGAAGAAATTCATTCAAGAATCATTCTTAGCGCGAGAACCGCGAGAACCAATCTGAGCGGTCTAATTCTCCCTCTTTCAATGTCATTGTCCACCTATGAATTTCTCATATGCACCATGCCACACTCTATCCATTCAAGCTATACATCCATGAATTTATCATATCTTAGAAACGGCTAAGATTGGTTCTCACGGTTCTCGCGCTAACAACGGTTCTCGAATGAACCCTCCCCTAATTTGTATAATCTATTTCGTTTCTAAATCTTCTTAACTTTACTTGTTAGAAATAAAAATATTTCTTGTTTTTATATTGGGTAAACTTTTTGAAAATACGGTTAATTTTGTCTAAACTACCGTTGTATACAACTAACATTAAAAAAACAATAAAGAACTTTTAGAATTATTGTATTGTATACAAGTGACATATCATAACAGATAACCTTAGCTGTATCAACGGGTTATCCTTTTTAATTATTATAAATTGTGTTTTAAATGATTTTGATGAATGAATACAAGGAGCGGATTTCCTCAAACCCACCGCTGTCACACCTCCACTTGCATCGCTTTCATCATCTTTATATATGAATGTTCGACTTCTGAATCTCAAATTTGGTCTCTAGATTTGTTCATCTTCTCCATCTTCTTCAAAATGGGGGTTTGGGTTGATTAAGAGCTTGCGATTTCAAGTCTTGTTTAATTTGCAGATCTTATTGAATTTATGGTGTCGTGTACTTAAGATGCTTTTAAAGGTGTTCAAAATGGTTTCGTGTACTTGAGATACATTTATGGGTGCTTAAGCTAGGGCTTCTTGTTCTTGATTTAAGTTTTGGGTATTCAAACCACCACCATCGCCGCCTTTAAACAACCATCAACATCGAGATATGTAACCGCTGCCAATTTTTATCATCGAAAGTAGTAGTGTTCCAGTTGTAGGTATGAAATTTTGTTCTATTGTTGGTAGGGGTGTACGTTCGGATGGATCGGTCTGATCCGATCTGATTGAGTAAATCCAATCGGATTTCGGTTTTGAAAAGTGTGATCCAATCCATCCAAACAATCTTAATGTCCGAACCAAACCATCCAAATTACAATTCGGTTGGATCGGTTTTTACAATTCGGTTTTTATTGTAACACAAATACATGTTTAAAGAGTCGAGATATTTTAAAAACTAGATTCAATACATATACTATTAAAATTAAAATATAGTTGTCCAAGTTACAATAAGTAGTGAGAGTAGTGGTTTTATAAATATATAATTAAAAATAATAAGTTGTAAATAAACATAAACATGACACGTATAGATCACTTTGTTACACTTGTGTTATATATATATATATATATATATATATATATATATATATATATATATATATATATATTCTTATTCGGTTTATTCGGTTTAAATTATAGTAACCAGAACCAAACCGGAATCCATAGTAACTATTCGGTTTTGATCCAATCCGATCCAAAAATCCGAAACTTCCGAACCAAATAGTCCGATCCAATATTTTCGGTTCGGTAATTCGGTTTTATCCGATGAGTGAACACCCCTAATTGTTGGTGGTTTTCTTAATCGAGCTGGTGACGGTGGTGGTTGACCTTATATTTCTTTTGCCTTTGAGCTAGTTTATAATCTCTATCCATTTTTTTAGTTTAATGACGATCATCTTCAAGATTCGAAGCTCCTAGATAACAATGATCAAAAAACTGAATAGTAATAACAAATCAATAAATTGAAAAAAAAATCATTCTGAATAGCAAGTTAATTAATATATAATGAAAGTTTTATAGAGCTGATTTTATTGCTTTACAAAAATTAAAACTAATTGTATATATTGATAGCTTAGCTAAAGTTTATTATATTTATATACACTTTATCTATTTCTAATTTTATATTGTTTAAAATACTTAAATTTAAAAGTTTTAGTCAAGATTATATAATATTAGATGAACTACACTATAATTTAAAGAATTTTGTTTGATTTATTATTGTATATAACAAAGTTAAATCACAATTAGTATAATACATTTCTTAAAACGTTACATTACAATGCAATTTCAATTTTAGTCATAGATTACTAGTGGGTAACTTAAATTTAAAAATCTTCTGAGGCCATATGAATACGAACTTTAAACAACAATTACCATCTATCTTTGACGCACCACCGACCCGTGAACCTTCAAACTCAAATGCAAATGCCTCAAAAGCTACAAGGACCTTCAGGCCATGCGTTGTACCTTACCTGTAACTTCCCCTTACACAATACCACATCAGCGTCACATCATTCTTCTCCTCCCTATTCAAATTAAGTGTTATACCTCTCATTCAAACTATTCCTATTTTTTTTAATTTTTATATTAATAAAAAAGTATGTGTAAGATCGAGCTTGTAGACCCGACGGAACTACTCGAAGAGGGTACCTGATAGAGGCGTTTTGGTGTTCCCGTGGGTACTCGATGGCACCCATCGAGTAACCCACAACGTGTGACCTCATATAACCCAAACACCACCTATATCCAGCACCCACACACTCTTCATCGACCATCCACCAACCATGGAACCTTCAAACCTAAATTTGGTAACATTCAAACCTAAGCAGTAGTGTAACTTTTAAAAAAAAATCATTACATAAACTATACCGATTTAAAACTTATTGTATAATAATTAATCATTTAGACAAATCTGATTGTACTTTTATAAAGTTCGCCAAAAAACCGGAAAAGTATCAGTTTTAAGAGAAATGTTCAATATTGTCCATACTTAATCCATAGTTCTGAGGGACTAATTTTAGTCCTTAGATCAGCTCCATCAATGGTCCAGATTTAATTTTAAATTTTTGGGCAGAGTAGTATTTTCGTAATTCACATGTGATATTTTTACAATCACATATGATTGTATACCCGAATTACATGTGATTGAATATTAAAATTTCATGTCTGTCTTTTATATGGACTATACTAAACACAACTCTCAGTGTTAAACATAAATGTTGATAACATAATAACGTGAATACATTAAGAAGTATGGATGAATCGACATTATCTCCTATTGATTTCAATATTTGGATTGGATAATGGAGGAGAAACATAAGCAATTGGATATGATAGCCTCAATCAACTAAACTAAAATATGTGGAAAATTGGGGATGTGTAAGGTCCAGAACAAATTGCACCAAACAGAGTATTAATGGGGCACACATAATTCTTGGTTGAATTAATGGCATGACACATAATCATAATTCTCATTTTAATATTGACAACTCATCATTAACTTTTTGCTTATACATAAGTACAAGCATAATAGACACGTAGTATCATAACAAATTAAAGGGGCACGCACGAAACGCAACAAGAAATAATAAAAGATCAAAAAATGAAATATCCTTCAACTTTATCCTTCTACTTTATCCTTCTACCCAATACAATTTGAGACATCCTTCTACTTTATCCTTCTACTTCATCCTCTTACTTCATCTCTCTATATACATATAAATAAATAACTTGAAAGTAAATACGATAATGTAAATGCGTAAATGTAAGAGTAAAAATATAAAGACAAGAATATAAATGCAAGAATATAAGTGCAAGAAATTAAATGCAGATATGTAAAGAGTTAAGGGTTAGAGAGGATAACACCAAGATTTATAGTGGTTCGATTGAACTACAACCTACGTCTACTCCTTGACCTCTGTCAAAAGTTCCACTAGCACAACGTGCAAAAGTCTTCTTATAACAGAATAGACCACCGGATACAATCACCTTTGGAAGGTAGGTGACAACCTCACCAAACTCTAATTCAAGAGTTTAAATAAGTTCTTCACCAAGAACTTAAGTTTTCTTAAACAAAAACGTAAGAACAAGTTCTTCCCCAAAAACTTGAACACCCAAGAACACAAGTGTGGAATAGTCAAACCCACTTACAACAATCTTGTTCTTCCCACAAGAACAATCAAACAAATCTCTCAAACACCAACAAGAGGCAAGTGTATGAATATATGAATAGCTCAAATATCTCACTATATCTTGATTTCTCTTGCTTAGACTTGAGTTGTTGTTAGATGAATCAAAGATTTTAACAACATCAAGAATCACTCATTTAAATATAAAAGTGTATGATCACAAGTGTGTGATTAATATTATCAGAAGATTTCATATGCAAGAGATGGTTTTAAAATGAAAACCTTAAGATTTAAGATTTCAGAATGAAGAGAGAGAAAGTTGAGTGATCAAGTGGCCGCACGGTCGCAAACTCATGGTCGACCATGGCTTGCAACCGTGCGTCAATTGCGCAACTTTTGGCCAGATAAAAAATGTTACTAGTATGTACTGGCTTATATTTTGAAATCTGTATTTTGGTAGTATAATACTCATAATATAATATTATTATCTTGTTTACTTTGTTTGCTTAAAGATAAAGAAAAGTGTACTTTTGAAATGTGCAGTCCATATTGCAACTTATTTACTTTATGAAGGGTTTTGTAGGGTATAAAAACATATCAGAAAACATGCACAGCGGAAATCAAAACCCCCTCCAGTGATCTCATCTAACTCATACAGGAACTAAAAGAGAAGAGGATTAGAAATGTATACCTTTAGGGATTAAAAACTTTTCTTTGACCTCTAAACAGCTGCAAGCTATCCACCGCTACTGCACCGCCTCGAACTGGCTGCTAGATCACCTAAGGATTAAACCTCGGATCAAACCGTGACCTGTGTGTGTGCGTGAACCTTGTGCCGCCGTCGACCACCACCTGCGGCCTTGCGCCGCCGCCGATCTCGAAGAGAGAGAGAGAGAGGTCGGCCGAGAGAGGGTAGAGAGAGAGAGTGTTAGGGTTTTTCTTTTAGGCTTGTAATTGACTTAATATGATTAATGAGCTTAATAAGGTTTATATATAATAAACCCTTATTAGGCCTAAGCCCGTTTAATTAAAGCCCAACTTTAATTAAACTATTAATCAATTACAGAAAAAACACTCGACCTTTCTAATTAATTAATAACTATTAATTAATTGGTCCCGTTAATATTTAAACTAAATATTAACATCTCTCTTTTAATAATAATTAACTATTATTATTTTTCTCTTTCTCAATAATTAATTAAACTAATTAATTATTCTTTTCCACACAAAAAGTTATAATCCAAAAGGTTCTAATTGGGTGTGCAGCGGTGTGATCCTTTAGTGTCACATAGCATTGGATACGATGATACATGTTATCTATCTCTGCACATAATCCAATAGACTCCCACTTGTGCAAGATAAGTAACACTTCTTGTACATCGTTGGCCTAAGGAGGTCCCTAGCCAGACGCTTAGGTTAACCAGGCTATGTGATCTCTCACGTCTAGAGATATAATCCAAACCTTGGATTATCTAGGCTTTTCCTTTTGCATCGCGATATTTCGTAATGTGAGTATTTGACATGGAGCAGGGATCTCATCTAATACTCAGATTTTCTCGACTCTGATTTCGACACTCTGCAGTTACGGTTCCCTGAATGAATAACTATCATTCTAACCGAGCGCGGCCACGCATTTTCAGTAGTCTTAATCGTCGAGAAGCTCAGAAAATATCTCTCCTAAAAAAGATGTGTAAATCTCATCTTAACTATTTGCAATTTGAGCACACGGCTTCCACTGCACCTAGAAAAGCCCCTTATGATCACTCTGTTACGGCGTGACGTTAGAACATGCTAAAGTACAGAAGTTACCATGCCCCAAACCAAATATCTCAGGTCTAAGGACAACCTATCAGGTTTACTTATGTTAATGCTCCATGAAGTAAGCCCGATGCGGATCACCCCAATATTTATCCCCTGATAAATATCTATGAATATTTGGTCACAACCTTGTGCTTTTATTCATACCCGAATAAATCATCAAATATCCATAATAGTGTTACCTCCCTAATGTAGCTCCCACTACATTACGTAGCTACGGGCATTTAGACAATTCATAACTTGACTTGTCAAGGATAGGTTAAACATGCTAAAAATGGATAACTACGAAACATTATGCAAATACCTCCTATTTCAATCACATGAAATGTAGATACATAATAAAAGGTTTCAAGTTACATCCATAGTAATAATCAAAAACACGAACTAGCTGCTATGTTCCAAGTACTGCATTCATATAGAACTCGCATGCCTCTCATGCTTAGCCCTAGCTAGCGGCTTCGTCAACGGGTCATCAACGTTGTCATCCGTCGGTATCTTTTGCAATCTAATATCATCTCTTCCAATGATCTCTCGGATGAGGTGATATTTACTGAGTACGTGCCTTGTCCGCTGATGATCTCTAGACTCTTTAGCTTGCGCTACAGTCCCTGAGTTGTCACAGAATATATCAATCGGTCTAGAGATACTGGCAACAACTCTAAGATCCGAGATAAAATTCTTCAGCCAGACAGCTTCCTTTGCCGCATCACTTGCCGCAATATACTCTGCCTCTGTAGTAGAATCTGCTATTGTATCTTGCTTTTGACTTTTCCAAGATATGCTCCTCCGTTTAGGGTAAAGACAAATCCTGACTGCGACCTAAAGTCGTCTCTGTCGGTCTGGAAACTAGCATCAGTGTAACCAGTTACACTGAGCTCATCCATCGAACCTCCATATACTAGGAATATGTCTTTCGTTCTTCTCAGATACTTGAGAATATTCTTGACGGCTACCCAATGAGTTTCACCAGGATTTTGCTGATATCTACTCGTGACACTGATAGAATAGGCAACATCGGGTCTAGTACATAGCATGGCATACATAATCGAACCAACTGCAGAGGCATATGGTATCAATTTCATCTTGCCCTGATCTTGACTAGAAACAGGACACCGAGCCTTGCTCAAAATCGCGCCAGATTGCATAGGAATAAATCCTTTCTTGGATCCATCCATCTTGAATCTTTTCACGACTTTGTCAATATAAGTACTTTAACTAAGTCCGATAAGCCGCTTAGATATATTTCTATAGATCTTTATACCCAGTATATAAGCAGCTTCTCCCAAGTCTTTCATCTGAAAACATTTACCTAATCAGGATTTTACTCCTTGTAATACTGGTATACTGTTTCCTATTAACAGTATGTCGTCTACATACAAGACTAGGAAGGTTACCGCGCTCCCACTGAATTTGGTGTAAACACACGACTCGAACTCACTTTTGGTAAAACCAAACTCTTTGATGCGCTCATCAAAGTGTAAGTTCCAGCTTCTAGATGCTTGCTTTAGTCCATAAATGGATTTAAGCAACTTGCATACTTTATTAGGGTTCTTTGGATCCGCAAAACCATCCGGTTGTATCATATATACATCCTCTGTCAGTTTCCCGTTAAGGAAAGCGGTTTTGACATCCATCTGCCATATCTCATAGTCAAAATATGCTGATATGGCCATTAGAATCCTAATAGTCTTAAGCATTGCTACTGGGGAAAAAGTTTCATCATAGTCAACGCCATGAGTTTGCGTGAAAACCTTTTGCCACTAGCCTTGCTTTAAAAGTATGCACCTTTTTATCCATGTCTGTCTTCTTTTTGAAGACCCATTTGCACCCAACAGCTTTACTGTGTTGAGGCAAATCCACTAACTCCCAAACTTGGTTGTCATACATGGATTGCATCTCTGCCTTCATGGCTTCTAGCCATTTCTCATATTCCAAACCTGAGGCAGCGTCTTGGTAGGCAGTGGGTTCTAAAAGATCCCCTTCGTCTTGAGCAACTAGGAATCCCAGATACCTATCTGGCTCAATACGAGGCCTACTAGACCTGCGAAGGTCTTGTGTTTGCACCTCTTACTCAACCACAGACTCGGGTTGAGGTTCAACAATTCTCTGTTGAACTACAGGTTCAACTATCGGCGGTGGTGTAATCTCCTCCTCTTCAATTTATTGAAGCTCTATTTCTTTTCTTGGAGTCTCTGAGTTTAGAAACTTCTCTTCCAAGAATACCCCTTTACGAGCAACAAAAACTTTGTTCTCATCTGGGTTGTAGAAATAGTATCCCATGGTTTCCTTGGGATAGCCCACGAAGATACACTTATCTGATTTGGGTTTGAGTTTATCCGTGAATGTTCTCTTAACATACACCTCACATCCCCAAACCTTGAGAAAAGACATTTTGGGCTTTTTCCCCGTCCATATCTCGAACGGTGTCTTTTCAACCGATTTGGTTGGAACCCGGTTCAGCATGAACGCCGCTGTCTCGAGTGCGTGCCCCCAAAATGACAATGGCAGTGAACTTCGACTCATCATTGATCGTACCATGTCAAGCAGAGTACGATTCCTCCTCTCTGATACACCATTCATCTTAGGTGTATACGGAGGTATGAGTTGTGAAACAATCCCACATTCCTTCAAATGATCGTCGAATTCCTGACTCAGATACTCGCCACCTCGATCCGACCGAAGCGACTTTATCTTCTTGTCCAGCTGGTTTTGTACCTCAGTCTGAAACTGTTTGAACTTGTGAAAACTTTCAGATTTAAGTCTCATGAGGTACACATAACCGAACCTACTGAAGTCATCAGTAAAGGTTATGAAATACCGATATCCTCCTCTGGCCTCTGGAGTGAAGGGTCCACACACATCTGTGTGTATAATCCCTAATAACTCACTAGCCCTTTCATTCTTACTGTTGAAAGGCTGCTTTGTCATTTTACCAGACAAACAAGATTCGCATATATCATATGACTCCAAGTCAAATGGTTCTAGAATTTCGTCATCTCGGAGTTTCTCAATGCGTTTCTCGTTTATATGTCCTAAACGACAATGCCAGAGATAAGTTTGATTCAAGTTACTCTTGGATCTCTTACTTATATGATAGATGTCATTGTTATCTAGATTTAGCGTATATAGACCATTTTCTGGAGTAGCTTTAAAATAGAAAACATCATTTTTGAAACAAGAAATAGATTTTTCATTTAAAACATAAGCAAATCCACAGTCTATAAGCAAATCAAACGAGATAACATTCTTAATTAGTCTTGGAACATAATAACAAGGTTTTAGTTCTAAGACCATGCCCGAGGGTAAACTAAGACAATATGTCCCTACAGCTTCAGCCCCAACCATGGAGCCTTCGCCTACCCGCAGGTCCATATCTCCTTGTCTCAACTTCTTACTTCTCTTGAATCCCTGCAAATGATTGCATATGTGATGACCACATCCGGTATCCAATACCCATGATTCATAAGAAGTAACAAGACAATCTATCATAAAGATACCTGACTCATTGGACGAACCAATGTCCAGCTGATCTATGTCGAGTGAGTGCTCGCATGAATCCTTGCTACCACAGTCTGGGCAACAAATCTCTCCAAGTTCTTCCAGCCAGTCATCCTCCTGCATAGGGTCCACAACTGTTGACTCTAGCTGCTTTGGATTTGACTCATCGCTAATGCACATGAGGATTTCGTGCAACCTTGCGACAGTCATCTCAAAATCACCGAGGATATACATTACTCTTTTCTGGTAGTAGTCCGACAATGCTATTTTTGGTAGGTAAAAACTATACCAATCGTATCCTAACTGGACACGACTCCTAGATCCGCGGGACATCGGTTACAAAAACCGTGCATGTTTAGTCCCTCTAGTGCATTTTGGGCCGGGACTCCCGATTATCACCAAAATAGATCGCACCACCTAAGACAGCATGAATTCCGGCCGGGACTCCCGATTATCGCATAATCTTTAATGCCCTCTCCCGCAATGGTTTGAACCCGGATGCCCAAGGTTTGGGCACTTTCGACACCCGAGTACCGTTTAACAGTCGAGGTGTACCATTAGGTGGGTAGCACAATGATCTAAGATTTTTCTAAAGAGGATTTTCCAAGTTTTTAACGAGAAAAACTTTAATGCCAGTTTTCTTTTAAACATCTGTTTCAATAATTAACTATTATTAAAACCCTTGTTTTATTTCATCGTGTTAAGCACAACCACGCATATATAATATGTAAAAAATTAAACAACCACAAATAACTATGCCTAAGCCTTGACCTTTTCTAATGTCGGTTTCGTGAGCCACACGAAAAACACGACGGTCAAAACCTAAGTGGAAAAAACAACACACATGGCATGACATTCTTAAGCTCCCACTGGCTCCAGCATCCAATCCTGCTTCCTGCTCCTTGGTTCTTGAATCAGCTTCAGATTTATTCTAATAATGCTATTCTATTCTATTATCTAAAACTAGAAATAATAAAAATTACAAGATAATCAAAGGCACGCAGGCCCGCTAATTCTAGTACTTTTACAAAATAGAATAGGGTTTGTAAGTGGCACGCAGGCCTCCACACACCATAGAATAATAAACCAAAAACACAACCACAAGTGCAGAAAAGTAAACAATCCACAAGGTCTAAAAGAGGGCTCGGCTATGGCATCCCAAACATGTATTTAAACTAAATATTAGCATCTCTCTTTTAATAATAATTAACTATTATTATTTTTCTCTTTCTCAATAATTAATTAAACTAATTAATTATTCTTTTCCACACAAAAAGTTATAATCCAAAAGGTTCTAATTGGGTGTGCAGCGGTGTGATCCTTTAGTGTCACATAGCATTGGATACGATGATACATGTTATCTATCTCTGCACATAATCCAACACTTTAAAGAGGCACAAAGATATAGGTGAGATCTTCTCTCAAGATCTCATCTTATCTTAACTAACCAAATTAATACATAGTATAATAATACATCTTAAGAATATTTTACTTGTACACCAAAATATGTATTTTCATATTTGTAAATATTTGCCAAATGATATATATTTTGTTTAATAATTGTTGGCAAATAATTTTATAAAATTTAATTTCAAAAATAAATATCTTTAAGATTGTGTGGAATGGTTTTTAAAATTTAAAATACATTTAAGTAAAAATTGACTTTTTATTATAAGTTACGTTGTCGTTTAATAGTCATTTTTACTTTATCGGTATATCAAACGTTTGGTGTTTTAGGAAATTTACAAATTTAATCCTAATGATATATTTGTGTTGTGATCAATGCAAACTTATATTTAATTTCTCAATTTGCCAAACTTATTATTTTCATATTAACTTGGATTTTCACAATAACTTTTTTTTTAAATAAATAGTAAAATTGTGTCATCAAAATATTTATATAATTAATAAATAATTGATTGCACCAACATGTCTGTCTTGTCAAGCTGATCTAAAAATTACAAAGATAATTAATATATATATATATATATATATATATATATATATATATATATATATATATATATATATATATATATATAACATTTACTAGATGAATGAACAGTAACCATTCTATTTATGTATACACATTTCAAAGGCAAAGCGTATACTCAAATGGTGAGTTGGTGGGGTGCCATAGGCACAAGTTTTTGAGATAGCTGGTTAACGGTTCGAATCTCAACTATGAAACTTTTTTTTTTACTTTTTTTTTGCATTTTTTCAAATTTAGAATGTCTAAGAGATACATTTTACTACATACCTTTTGATATTTCGGGTATATATAAGGTTAAGATTAAATAATGGGAAATTGTTATAAGAAGGGTGAGAGGTAATCTAAGCTTGTCACATGTTATCAACTAAAAATGAATAACATAGACTTTCATCATTTTTCTTCTCTCTTTTACTAATTTCAAGTAAAGTTAAATTACTGTCATTCACGATCAATCATTATCTCTTTCTTAGTATTCTCGTTCTCTCTAATCACGACACATAGACTCTCTCTCTCTCCCAATATATACACGTGTATATACATCTGACAGTTTAATTTTTATTTAAGTTTTGATATAATATTTTAATATGGCAATGTAGTAAACTGTAATTCTCAAAATCGTAAGTTGGATCTAATATATATTGCGACTTCTTTATATCATTTATCTCACTTTTGTGTTTAATTTCCGCCGCAACGTGCGGGCAACTCACACCTCGTTCTTCTATATGAAATAGGTAATATCTGCAATTTCATGTTATAAATGGAATCAAACACTTATTTAAACTGTAAGGGCGTTCAAAAAGTCACAAGGAGGTTCAGTTAACCTAATATTAGTTAGGCCATTGTTTAACCATTCACTTCTTCCAAGACATTTGATTGCCACACGTTGTCGCTCTAAAATTGTGTCAGGCTACAACTGTACACTCCTACTTTTACGTTAATATGAATCACATAATGTTTTCCAATGGAATAGGAATTCATTAAAAAAATCAAATATGAAGGATTTAGATTTGGAATCTAAAACTCTAGCTTATTGTGTTTAGTAGTACACCTAGAATTGGAATTTCAAGAATTTATTTCCTGCCATAACCTGCTACCACCATCCTTAACCACCGCCACTACCACAAGATAACCTAAATCAAATGTGCCGCCATCAATGCCACCTCCACCACCACCCCATTATCGCCACCATCGAAGCCATGTACACTAACTGGGTCGACCCTTGTTCTCTGAAGCCCTAATCGAAACCCTAAATTAATCAGAATAGCAAAGGAAAGCGGCCTGAGGTGCGACTATAATGAAATCGTCAAAAAGGGTGGGACTGCCTTTACTCTGTGGAGATGTTCTTGTTCGACCCATGTACTGAAATCGACTTTAGAGGGTGAGACAAAGGAGTGGCCAGAGGTGAAACCTTCCTTTGAGATGGAGGTATGGCTAGAGATGCGATTTCCGGTTGCGGTCGACGCCAACTTACCATTATCATCGATATCCGGTGAAAAACGTATATCGATGGTGTGGCGAGAGATGAGTAGAAGAGTTGAAAAAGGTATGCCAATGGTGAGCAGTAGGAAGGAATCTCAATGCCTTATGTAAAGGGAAGGATACCTACCAACTAAATAACATCATATTTTGTATATACACAACTTCATGCGAAGTGGACACATTTACTAAAATTGGAAGAAGGATGTGTAAAGAACCCCTCGACAATGAAGAACATGGTTGGAAGGGAAATGTGTGAAAAATGGATCAATGCAACACAAAGGTGGTCAGTGACGAAAATGGTTGTTGGAAGCGGCAGCGACAACAATGTTTGCTGGTGGTGTTAATAGTTTCCAATGGAGGGAGGAAATCAATTTGAAACTCATTTGACCATTTTACACTTTTCACTTTATAAGAAAAACAAACTGATTAATAGATAAATTGAGAATAGATATTGTATCTTGTAGTTTTGAAAAATTACCTATAATGAAGCTAATTCCTTCCGATACAATTTTTTCATTCAAGTTTTAAAGAAGATAATTGCTTGTGATGGTTTGTTTTGTTATGACCATTAGTAAAAGTCAGGGTCAATCACTATCTGAAGTTAGATTTTGTTTGGACGTTTGGTTCTTGACATAGACAGTTTCTCATGGCATATGCAAAAAGAGCTTAAAGGTTATTTTTTATGACGATAATAGTAACTTAACAAAGAAAACTATGAATATAGTATATAAAGAAATACTACAAAAAAATTAAAACATCTGTTTTAATTTTAATATCTGAACATTAATTACATATATCGTTTTAGTAGTTAATGTTTTATAAGGATATTAAAAAGCTTGCTTAAAGTGTTCTATATATTCTCTATATATGCTTTATAACATGGAGATTTTAGGTTTATTAGAGTTTTCTTGTGAATGAATTTTCATATAAAATATCTAATAATGTCACAACTAGTGTCTAGCCTGCCTATGAAGATTCGGGGAAAACATGCCTAACCTATCGTCAATATATTTTAATTGTTGTTTAAATAAGGATTTTACATACAAAGAAAGAAGTAAGTTTATTTTATTTTATTTTTCTTGGTCAAATAATGTTATAAAATTGAAAAAGGAGTTATATATAAACTTATAATAAAGCCAAGAAAGATTTGAGTGTTTGATTTGATTCAGTCACATGTCGCGTTACAAGGTCCACGTGACCGGCTTGCTTTATAAATTATACACAGCCCGCCCGCCAGACTGTTTCATATCCACGAATACCATAAATATATATATATTTAAAGTCCCTTTATAAAAACAACAAAAATGTGCTATTAACTTATACGTATTTTATTATTTAATACTTTGTTAATATATTCTGAAAATTAATATTTACTATAATACAGCTGGAAACTTATGGCTCATTTATAGAGATTGGTATTTGCCAAAGGAATAAAGTTGGGGAGAAACTATTCTAAAATGTTCAATTCAAATTACATTTAGTTTTAGTTGTTATTGGTTCAACCAATTTTAATGACCATCATTTATGGTTGTAGTATTCTTTAATTAAACAATGTATTATTATGTATAAAGTTATCATCATCACTTATTCGACCATGTAATCACTAATACAATCAACTCCCCCATAAAAATCTCTCGTGGCTAACTTCAAATCCGAACAACCCCCTCCCTCTCCCTCCACCCAGGACACGATACTAAAGAAACAAAGCTAACCCTAAATGTGAACAAATTTTTTGACGTCCAAGTATCTTAATTAAAGAGATAATGGTGGGGAAGAAGAGGAAGAACGGGAGGCCTAGGGTGGAAGAAGTAGTAGGAACTCAGTGTGGAGAAGGAGAACCAGAAATACTTTAAGACAAATAAAGATATTATTATATAATTTAAGGCAAATGAAGATCTTACAAAATGATAGATAAATGGCTAAAGTGTATTTTTGTCATTCCGTATGAAAGAACCAGAAATACAATATTTTATGTAAAAAAAAAAACTAAATTGGTAAAAATTATAATTCATAGATCAAATATATAATTTTGACTAACCAACAGTGATTAAAGTTTTACTTTATAAAAATTTAAATAAAGTTTTGATCTTTGATGTCATTAACTATTTGGTATTGAAGGTAGGAGTAGAGTAGTAGACTTTTGACATCTACGACGTATTCACTTTTTTGTGATTTTCTTACGAATTTTGTTATCATTTCCGTGTTTTTTCATTACGTTTTTCCAAAGACTTGATTGAGGACTAAATCATATATGTTACCCGAACTATGAAGATATTACTAATAATTTATAATTTTTGCTAATTATGTGTTTTAAAAGTATATTACAAATTTCGTTCTTGTGTTTTGCACAAATCTTTACTTTTCGTCGTTTAATTTTAATAATTATATTGGCAGTCACTATGGTTTGTATTTTCTTACGCATTTAGTCCTTTATGGTAACTGTGCCTTACATACAAGGGTATTTTGATCATTTTACCCATTATCTTACTTACCAAACAAAGATACTTTCCTTTCTCTCTCTCTCTCTCTCTCTCTCTCTCTATCTCTCTCTCAATTTCTGTCTCACTATAAGAATAAACGGTATGATCACCCCTTATCACACCTATCACACCGCCATATCAGCTTATTTTTTCTACCACTTAACCTACCACTTAATCCCGTAGTGGTCACTTTTCTACCACTCTCAACCACACCAAATTATAGGACCCACCTACCATCTATTACCCATCAAAAATTAAGAATTGAAAAAAAAAGATCCATCATGCAAACTGGAATGAGTTGGGCCCACTTATTTACCTACCACGCAGAAATTAATTGTGGAGATATCCACGCACAGCCTTCAACCACTTCATTATGGAGTGGAAAATTCCTTTACCACGGCGCCATCAAGCACCACACACGCCAAAACCTTGTCCACTCCGATTAATCTAAGCTTTCTCTCTCACCACCATTGCAATGTGCCTCTTTCTCTCTCTAATTATCCAATTTCTGTCACATACAACTACCTTGGCCGCCACATACTGTTGGAGTATGCCTACTAACACACATATATTAGTAATGCTACTGATGATACACGAGCCTATTGGGGCACACGCCAAGGATTGATCCTGACAACCCGCAACAGGAAGGGAGAAATAAATATTCTGGAAACGGTGTTTCCGCGTCGCGTAACCTTTTACCGTCTGACAGTAACTTGACTTTTTGGTTATTGCTTGGCTCAAGTTATTGACTTATGGGACATCAAGGAATGGGATGCACGACTTTGTTGCCTTGCATATATGTTGTAGAAGGTGATAAAGTCTTTGGATGTCTTTCACATGTCTATAGGTGGTATAATTGATCAAGTAATCAATTGGGAACTCTCTCTCTCTCTCTCTCTCTCTCTCTCAAGAACACTTGCATACACTTTTCTAAGTGTTCTTGAGTGTTCTTGTGTATCTCCATAAAATCATAAGTGTTTAGTGATTTTATGGAAGTTGTGAGTTGTTCCAAAGCGTGATTTCAAGTCTTGAAGATCACAAATTGGCATACTAGCATTTGGGGATCAAACAAACTTGGTGTGGACTATCAATAGAGAGTTGCTCTCTTGTGACTTAGAGTTCATCCCAACTTGAAGATCTCAGAAGCTGGAGCATGGTATAATTCCTTATTCCATCTCTTCCTTTTACATGTTGCATTTTATAGTTATAGAGTTTTTGGTCCATTTTGGGTTTCAAGCCTTTTATGCTTCATATTCTTGGGCTATGATTCCGCTGCTGTGTTCATGGAAACCTAACAGTGGTATCAGAGCCACCTCTATACTAAATATGCACGTGGTGGCCTGAAAAACCCGAAATCGAAAAACTGGTTTTGCTGTCAGGTAGGTTACGCGGCGCGGAACCAATTGGGTTACGCGGCGCGTAAATCGATCTGACAGATTGTTTTAAAATTTTTAAAAACAGTTTTGCAGTCTGGTTTTTGGCATCCAAAAATGGTTTCTGGAATTTTGTTCTAGAAATTATTTTTTGGTATATTAATATGCATATTATCTTGGTTGGTGTATTTATATGTATATTATTATTTTTGGCATAAAAATAATAATTGCATATACTTACATTATGTATATATGAATATGTTTCATCAAAAATGGTTTGTTGTTACTAATGCATATATACATGGGATTATTTAGTGCCTTGAGTTTTGAGAAATAATCTTAATCAAGATACATAAGATTACATGGTTTTGTGTGGCACACCATGTTGTTCTTGTTGTTCATGTGATGTTGGTAACTAATAGATGCCCTAGACCTTGTGGATGTTTGGACGTTTGGTTGTGTTAAATTAGTTATTCATTCATTTGGTGACTATATGTCACATGGTATGTAATAATTAATTTATTTAATTTATTTGGTATGTAAATTATTTTGTGGCTTGCATGCCATTTAAATTCCATGTTATGTATTTTGTACTAGAAAATAGGATTTGTGGCTTGTATGCCATTTATTTCATTTTCTATGTAAAATTAATATGGAGGCAACCATCGGGAGTCAAGGATTGACGTCTTGGCAAACATGAAACCGAGAGGCCCAATGGAGGTAGTGGGTTTAGTGGGAGCACATCCAAGTCAAGGAAATGTCCTTAGATGACTTCGTTTTTCCGTAGTGGCTCACGGGAAAACGCATAGGTTTTAGGGGCATGGTTACCAATCTTATTGTATGCGTGTGGTTGTTTTATTTTTATTGTTTATGCATGGATTATAGGATTGCATGCTGGACAATTTTTGTCTAATAATAAAACAAAAGAGTTTTTTACAATGGTTTAACAAACTCTCGCGCGTATACTTCATTAACAAAACGGACATAAATTTGGTTTAGTATCCGATTAGTGAAAACTTTTGGTTATTGTCACTTTTGTTAATCAAACTCAAAATGGTTTTATAACTGGAAAACTAAATCCGGTTTTCTAAATGTAAATTGCACACCACCCATAAGATGACACCGTCCGAATCTAGCCGTGCAAAGGTTGACTGTCGAGCTCTAGTCGAGTTGACAATTTGATGTAAAAACCACATTCCTTAATAGGAATTCTCTGAGGAAGTGTTGAAAACACTTTCCGAGGGTCTGTTACATCAAGCATATCATTCTAAAGTCTACAAACGAAAAGGAGTCCAATGATGGACGTATATATATATATATATATATATATATATATATATATATATATATATATATATATGCATCTCAAAGTTCAATACTTGCTTCAATATGAAAATCAATAGTTTGAGTTTTCAATAAGCAAGAATGAAACATGTATGAATGTCAGAGCTAGAGGGAGTGTTGTTGTAATTCTATATTTGTACTCACATACAACGTAATGGAGATAATGTCCTGACCTTACTTTAAAAGATAAGTTAAGTCATTATGCATCCATAATGACTATAGAATATACAAAACCAGTTTAGGGGATCAAGAAATATTGAGATATGTTCTTGGTGCTCTATACAAGAAGAAGCTAGGAGTAAATTATTACTCAAGTTTTGTCTTCTGAATAGAGAGGGATAACTGCCGACTTTAATCGGAGATTACGATCCTACAAAATTTGGTGTTGTTGATAAAAAAAATGTTCTTAAAAGCATCGCTAACCCTATTGGGATCTTTTGAGACAATGAGGGTATGATGACTTTCATATAAGAACTAAAATCCCAAGCATCATTTACCTTATTGGACTTTTGAGACAATGAAGATATGATGGCTTGGAGTTCGAGCTTCATTTACCTTATTGGGATCTTCTGAAACAATGAAGATAAAATGGCTTGAATGAAGGACCATAATCTCTCCAACGCATACTTTATGAATGATCGTTGAGGAAGAGATATGGTCACTGGCAGAGAACACACGGATAGTTTTATGGCGGATCCGTTAACTAAGCTGTTGTTACAGGCTAGTGATGATTGTCATACTAGGCCTAGGTGAACAAGGCTTGAGTTTGTTTTAGTTATAAGTTTGATACATATATTTATTTGGGGAACGTAAAGCAGTATTGTATTTCATACTATATCGATTATTAAATGGGGATTTAATAATGCGCTGAGGGCAGATATTTTCATGAATCTTTTACTGTGTTACATCTTAGCATGTTTAATACTTCCCAGAATGTTTTTTTTTCATTCTAAATGCCACAGTCAGTCATTCTTCATGGGGAGGAAGTTTGAGATAAGGCTGAGGGAAGTGGTTGGTCGCTGTCTAATAATGGATTAGATAAAAGAGACGCAACACTTCGCCTGTGCTTGCAATGGTCAAGTGACTGGACGACCCGCACCTGAGATTACTTCATGGTTTCTGTCACGAGTAACTCAAGATGATAATATCATTTCATCCTTAGACCGGAGATACATGTGTTCCAAAGCATGGTCCAGCTCTGCTTTGATTGCTTTCTAACGCAGTTCGTAACTGGCTGTTATAAGGGGAACTTTTGGGTAAAATATAGGATATGTGGCGGAGCAATGTAGTCAAAGGGATTCGTTCCTCTAGTTTTAGAGAGATATTCATGAGCCCCTCGATGATTGAGAGCTGCCGTAAAATGCATGGCCATGCTCAAGCTGCAATGATATTTGATCGATTGGAACTAGATTTTAGGTCACCATCAATCAAGATCGAGAAACATAATCGTGACCGATCTGGAGATTGACATCTAACCATGTCTCGTGTTCACACGGATATCGCGAAAGAAAGGATGATTGATCACTTATCAATAGGGCCATATCAAACCTATAGGGTTGTGATTTGGTACTTTTCTTGGGATGACATAACTCGCGTTGACTTAGGTGGCAGAGATGCTTTGCTAGAGGCCGCTCTCTGTCTATGTTACTTATAGATATGTTGTGTCATGTACAAGTGGGAGTTTGTTGGAGTATGCCCACTAACACACATATATTAGTAATGCTACTGATGATACACGAGCCTATTGGGTCACACGCCAAGGATTGATCCCGACAACCCGCAACAGGAAGGGAGAAATAAATATTCTGGAAACGGTGTTTTCGCGTCGCGTAACCTTTTGGTTTCCGCGCCACGGAAACCGTCTGACAGTAACTTGACTTTTTGGTTATTGCTTGGGTCAAGTTATTGACTTATGGGACATCAAGGAATGGGATGCACGACTTTGTTGCCTTGCATATCTGTTGTAGAAGGTGATAAAGTTTTTGGATGTCTTTCACATGTCCATAGGTGGTATAATTGATCAAGTAATCAATTGGGAATTCTCTCTCTCTCTCTCTCTCTCTCAAGAACACTTGCATACACTTTTCTAAGTATTCTTGAGTGTTCTTGTGTATCTCCAGAAGTCATAAGTGTGTTTAGTGATTTTATGGAAGTTGTAAGTTGTTCCAAAGAGTGATTTCAAGTCTTGAAGATCACAAATTGGCATACTAGCATTTGAGGATCAAACAAACTTGGTGTGGACTATCAATAGAGAGTTGCTCTCTTGTGACTTAGAGTTCATCCCAACTTGAAGATCTCAGAAGCTGGAGCATGGTATAATTCCTTATTCAATCTCTTCCTTTTACATGTTGCATTTTATAGTTATAGAGTTCTTGGTCCATTTTGGCTTTCAAGCCTTTTATGCTTCATATTCTTGGCCTATGCTTCCACTGCTATGTTCATGGAAACCCAACACATACAACCAACCTTTTTATCTTTTTAGCGTTCACTTTAATCTTTCTCTCACGGGACCATAATCGAAGCTTCATCTGTTCAGATCTATGTTTTTAAAAAATATCCATGAACATCTCTGTATTTTTTATTCCAAACATGTGGGGTTTGTGAAGGATCCATGGACTCTTGAATAGATGAAGCATCAATGGATGGTCCATCCATCTTCTTTGTTTTAGGGTTTAATTTTTGGGTTCCACCATAAATGTTTTAGGGTTTCGTCACTTTTGCGGTGGTATAGATGTTAGACAGAACGAGATAGGGGTGTCAAAAAAAAACCGAAACCCGAAATAACCGCCCGACCCGTTAACAGTTCGGGTATTTCGGTTTGGTTATTTCGGTTATCAGGTATCCATAGTCGGTTATTTGGTTAACCCATATTTAGTTTGGTTCGGTTATTAGGTGGTGAAAACAAGGTTCGGGTATACCCGAAATACCCGAATTTTTTTATAAAAAATTACTAGCTACATTGAGTGGTACACTGGTACATATGGCATCTTATGTTGTAAAGTATCTCATGCCATTTACGTGAAAGTGTAACACCCAAAAGTTTAAAAGCTTTTATGATAAGTTGTATTAATTTAATTAAGTGTTGTTACTATGTTTTAATAAGTAATTATGTGTTATATATAATTGAGGGACTAAAGTTGACAGCATGAGAAAGTTAAAGTACAGGGGCCATTTGTGCTAAGTTGCAATAGTAGTGTATGTATATCTTGTTTTGACCTTGAGTAGTCAAATGGGAAGTTACAAACACAGGAAATATACGTACACACACTTCAGTTAGTTCTTTTCGAATTTTGATCAAGAAATCAGGAGATTGATAGCTGAATTCATTTCTTTAAAGAAGTAGTAACAAGAGGTATGTGTTCTTATTGGTTTATTTGAGTATTTAGGTCAACAATGGGATTCAAGAGTTGAATCCATGTTAGTAGTTTGATTTAATGTGTTTTATATGTTATATGATGATCCAAAAGGTTGTAGTATGTGTTAAAGACTGTTACTTGGTCAAAATCGTGTTTTGGATCGCTGATAGAGGGTAAAACCTCGAAACCCAGCTGCTGTTCAAACAGAGCAGATGAGTCTGCTGTTCCGACTGTTCCTACGGCCGCAGGGATTATTCCCTACGGGCGTAGGAAGGGGTCAAGAATTACTGGTTGTTTTGTCTCCTACGGCCGTAGGTAAGGGTTCCTGCGGGCGTAGGACAATGTTTTATGAGTTACCGTCTAAGGACGAAGGGAACTAGCCTACGGGCGTAGTGCATATAGCCTACAACCGTAGGAAGCCTAGAAACACTACTACGGGCGTAGGGATGAACCCCTACGGCCGTAGGGAGGGCCAGGACCAGGTCAAGTGGTTTGTTGCTTAATGTTCAGTTTAAGTTGCCATAGAGCGTATATAAGTTAATGTAGCACATGTTTATTGCTTGTAGGCAATAAGAGATTGACGCTTCTGTGAAAAGAGTATATTTCTTAACTGCTGCTAAGGTGAGTGTACTTACCTTTAATCAGATTAGCATATGTATATGCATTAAGTAGCTAGTATATCAATTTTATGCTTGATATATGATTTGATTATGTGAGATTCTGTAGCACTATGATGCAATGTTTAGTATGATCAGCATACATTTATATGCACAAGGTGATTAGTATGTTATCCGTGTTATGATGTGTTTATGTATGAGTTAAGACTATTGTTTCAAGGTATAATAGAACTCAGATATATTATTCAATACATAGATAGGGGTATATTGAGATCCTTATACCCAAACAGAGTGTCAGGGATCTGATACGCGCGAGATGTGATCATACCCTGGACCAGATAATAGTTTGAATAGTTTTGCAGGTGTCCAGCTTGGATGTGAGACATCCCTAGAAGAGTTACTCATGTTTTAAGTATTTATCTGTTCAGTTTGTATGCTCACTAAGCGAAAGCTTACGTTTTAGTATGTTGTGCATGCAGGTAACCAGTTTCCAGCAAGGGTAAGGCCCCAGCGCTTTGCAGAGTTGGATAGCTCCAAGCTTTTAAACATAGTACTTTTAACACTACTTTTTATGAAATTGTTAGCACTAAAGTGATGTAAGCTTGTTTTCCGCAAACTCTGATGTTTTAGAGTGTTGATTAGTAGCAAACAAATTTTTAAAGCTATTTTTAGAAAGTGGTGTTACAGAAAGAAAAAAAGAAAGGCCAAAAAGAAGTTTAACATTTAACCCATAACAATTAACAAGACTTTGCTTTTTGACTTCTTCTCCATATGGCTACGATTCCAGAGAGGCAGACATCCTCGAGATTCGACAAAGTTGACAGAAACAACTATAGCTACCTCATCAATTTTCTTATTTTTTTTCTTCTTTGCGTCGATCAGCAACAATTCTCGTGGAGGTGTAGTTTTTTTTCTTGTTTGCGTCGATTAGGAACGGTCTTCGTCGAGCAGCAACAGTTTCGAGTTCTGCCCGTTTTTTCTTCTTTGCGTTGACCACAGCAGCCAAATACCAAGAGGTAAGGTTTTTCAAGTTCGATTTTGGTGATTAAGTTCTAGGTTTTTCTATTTGATTGTGTTTTAGGGTTTTTTCTTTCCAATTTTTTTCTGTTTTTTGATGTCTTTTGGTGCAATTGTAATGTATTTTTATGTCTCTGTTAGCATAATTGCATATGTATATATAGTGCAGTAACTTGTTTGCATTGTGTTTAAAAACGAAGACAGTTGCTATTTTAGATTATTTGGGTTGTGTTTAATATTTGAATGATAAATGTGTTTCATTCAAATGTGATAAATGTGTTTGGGTTGTGTTTAAATTTAATAATGTAGCAACTAAATCGGGTATACCCGAAAATAACCGACCCAAACCATACCCGAATCCTAACCGAACCCGATACCTGTAATGAAGAATGGTTCGGTTATCGGTTAAAATATTTATACCAAAATACCCGAATACCCGACCCGAAATACCCGAAACCCAATGGTTATACCCGAAAAACACCCCTAGAATGAGATATGTAGAGAGACTTCATTGTTCGATGATGGTGATGGTGATCTCTGCAACGGTGGTGTTGTATCCTAATGGTGGCGATGGTTGGATTCAAAATGTGGCGATGGTCAGAATCAAGATAGTGGCGGTGTTAGATGGAAAAAAAGATACATAAAGAGAAGGTGTTCGGATGTGACTTCCGATTAATGGCTAGGGTTAGAGAACAGGTCATTGGTGGTGGTCGTTTGACTGTAAGGAGCTATGATGGTGGTGGTGACTTTCGATGATGGTGGTGGTGATGGTTGTCCAGTGAGGGCTATGAATGGTGGCAGTGTTGTGAGAGAATTTAAAAGGGTTAGAATGAGACATAAATTATTAAATTGAAAGGGAGAAAGAAGATGATCTTTGTTTGTTAATTAAAATGATGAGTAAAATGGGGTCCTTAACTAAAAAAGTAATGTCGATTATCTTAAAAGACTAAATGCTTAACAAAATACAAACCACATTAGCCGCTAAAATAAAATTTAATTAAAGAACGAAAAATGAATCTTTTATGTAAAACAAAAAATAAAATTTGTAATTTGCTATGTGATTCAAATAAAATTGAACATTTACAATAAATGTATCACTATCTTGTACTTTTTCAATAGTCTATATAGAACATGGGTAAACTTTGGAGGTATTGATGGTAGCCCCTCAACTTCTCGTAGGCATTATTAACTTTTGTCAAACTTTTTTCGATATATAAATGCATTAAAAAAAACACAAAACCACACACATACATATATATAGGAAGAAGTTTATTTAAAACCATTCTTAGTATGAAAATTACGAAAACTAATCTGAGCCGTCAAAGTTCCTCTTCTTTAATGTCATTGTCCACCTATTAATTTATGTACCCTGACACACTCTATCCCTTCACGCTTTCCATGCATGAACTTCCCATATACAAGGAGCGGCTGACATTGGTTCTCGCGGTTCTCGTACTAACATTCGTTTTCGAATGAACCCTCCGCTAATATATATATATATATATATATATATATATATATATATAGTCATTGATCAAAGAGATGGAGGGTTGAGATTAAATAGTTGTTAATGGATAACCTTAAACTAATCAAACTTATCCTTAATTAATTAAGGGTAGTTTAGACATTTTTACATTACCCCCGCATTTTTTAAACTAATATATACATCAAACGGAAAAGTGTTAAATTATGAAAATTATAGCTATTTTGGGTTGTTAGTATAAAACTGAATGTCTGATTATGTGAATAATTTACCTAATCAAATAAGAGAAACATAACTTTCTTAACCAACTAATAGAAAACGATTATTACTCGCAAAAATTAGCTAATTGGTATTAAAATGAATATAGAAGGAAGGAAGTTCAATCATCTATAAGGAAGGGACAAATTATTTGTTTGACTTCTAAATTTAAAATATGTTTACCTAGTTTAAAGTTTGGTCACGTTCACAGTTCAATGTTCTCCTACGTTTCCACCAACAACATCAATCTCATCAATGAAAATGATAGATGGTGAATTTTTTTTTCTTACCTCTCGGATCTGGGTTTACCTGATAGATGTTCTCCCACGTTGTCTACCACACCTTACAGATATGGGTTTATTTTGATTCAAAAAATCTCGAACGAGTTTTCCCGTATTCTACAGATTTGGATTGTAGGAGGAGTTCGAATGCAGATCTGGAATATTGATGGTGCAAGTTCCGGCGTGGAGCTCATATATAGAGAGAGAAGGGGACGCACAGGTCGCCGGAGAAGAGATGCGCAGGTCGCCGGAGAAAGGGATGCACAGAGAAGGGGACGTGACGTGGGTTTTGAAAACTTACCAGCTGCCCTTTTAAATTAGAAAAAGACAAATTTAAACAAATGACAGTAGTACCCTTTTAGTTTATAATTAAATAAAAAAGACAACCAACTAATTTATTGGTCTAGAATGGTTCTCACAGTTCTCGTACGAAAAACAGTTCTCGTTTGAACCGCAACCTATATATATATATATATATATATATATATATGCAAAAGTTCAAACGAGAACTGTTTTTCGTACGAGAACTGCGATAACCAATCTGAGCCGTCCAATTCCTCCTCCTTTAATGTCATTGCACACCCATGAATTCCTCACATGTACCCTGTCACACTTGATCCCCTCCACGCTTCCATCCATGAACTTTCCATATCCAAGGAACGGCCGAGATTAGTTCTCGTACGAAAAACAGTTCTCGTTTGAACTCTCCCCTATATATATATATATATATACATATATATATGTATATATATATAGGGGAGGGTTCATGCGAGAACCATTGTTAGTGCGAGAACCGCGAGAACCAATCTCAGCCGTTTCTTGGATATGGGAAGTTAAACAGATGGAGAGCGTGGAGGGATAGAGTGTGGCAGGGTGCATGTGAGGAATTCATGGGTAGACAATGACATTGAAGGAGGGGGAATTGAACAGCTCAGATTGGTTCTCGCGGTTCTCGCATTAAGAATGGTTCTCGCATGAACTTTTTCCTATATATATGTATATATATATATATATATATGAAGTTCATTTGAGAGTCATTCTTAGTGCGAGAACCGCGAGAACCATTCTGAGCCGTCCAATTCCCCCTCTTTCAATGTCATTGTCCACCCATGAATTACTTACATGCACTCTGCCACACTCTATCCATCCATACTCTCGATCCATCCATGAACTTCTCATATTTAAGGAACGGTAAAGATCGGTTCTCGCACTAAAAACGGTTCTCGAATGCACTCTCTCCTATATATGTAGGGGGGGTTCAAACGAAAACTGTTTTTCGTACAAGAACCAATTTTAGCCTTGGATTAAGATTGATCGGTGGCTAAAAACTTTTGGTGGCTCTTTAATGTTTCATTAAAAACACATTAATGGCCATTTTTTTTGGAAAACCAAGTCTTACAAAATAATGACGGCTCACCCGGACACAATTCACGGTAGAGTAATATATAAAAGACCAAAATACCACTATTAATGAGTCATTAATAGCATTACAAACAGTTTTTACAGTTCTCGTATAAAAAATAGTTGTCGTTCGAACTTTTGCATATATATATATATATATATATATATATATATATATGAGGGTCCATGTAAGAACTATATTTATTGCAAGAATCAATCTTAGTTCTTAATTAGAAAAAACTAATGGTCAATAAAAGAAAACACTCCTATTAATGAGCATTAATGATGGTTACAAATGATCTTCTTTTTTATATTGCGATAATTATTTGTATCATCCATTGATGCTTAATAAAGACTTAGATCTATTTTAGTTATTTAAATATTCACCGAACCGTGAATTACTTTTGGGTAGATGAATAATGCGACCTGATTTTTTTTTAAACTCATATTAATGAGCTATTAATGGGCATTAATTAGGGCTCGTTAATAAGTTATTAGTATTATAGCAATTAATTTAATTTAATTTAGGAACAAAATTGATTTTCATAATCAGAAGCGTTCTTAAATAAATATCTATATAACTCTTACTCAGGGTCAAGTGCAAGTTCAAGGCCCACGCAGTGTCTCCATCTCCCTCCCCATACTCGATTTCTAAGTATAGAAAATTATTGTCCTCATCTTCATCCTAGATTAACTCAGGGATTCCCCAGAAAATCAAGTTAAAGATAATACGATCCGTTATCAGGTATTAGTTTTTTTTCCATCCCTAACAAGGACTTTGACAGAAGTTATAAAATAATTTTGTCCACATATAAAACAAGTTTGATAGATGTTGAACATGTTTGATAGGCAAATAATTTGGTGCATAAATCATAATATATATATACAGAATTACAGATCAAATAAGTACATATGATATATATGAGAATTGACTTCCACGTGATGAGAATAAGTTTATAAGATCCTTCTTTTTATATATAAAAAAAAAAAAATCAATTGAGGTGCCATTTATGACATAAGTGTGAAAGCGAAGGAAGTTGTGTTGTGGTCCATTATATATATATATATGAAGAACGTAAGAAGTAGTTAGTATAAGTAGAGAGACGATCGAGGTGGATTAATATCCATCTTACACCTTACCAACCGCCACCATCGCCCATCCTTTTCCGCCCCTAACCACGGCGGTGGCGCGTGGAATCAAATCGCTTCAATTCTCTGTTATGTGTGTTCGAGTTGATGATGGCCGGATAAAAACAAAAGACTCGACAAGAATTCAATTAATCATTAATTGTGTCAAAATCGCTAGACATTAACACAAACACGTAAGCAAATTATACAGTCCGTTTCTAAGAGAAACATAACTAAAATTAAGACCTCCAAACAAAATTCCTGCCTTCAAATAATTTATATCTATATATTTACAAATACTAGTATAGTTCACGTATAATGTCACGGCTATAAATCATTATACGTGCATTTTTTATAATGTAAGCCTATTATATTTGCACACTGTAATGACATCAAACAATTTTCATTCGTAATATTCTATTTTCTTTCACCTTTTTCCATTTCTTTTATTTATCTTATCTTATAACTGTTCTATTAATTTTTGAAATAAATTTTTTAAAAGAAATAAAATGATATACAAAAATAATATTAAATATACAATAAATTAAACATTTCGTTTTGATTACATGAGTCATTAAAAAAACCCAGAAATGTCTATAAATTTAGATTACATACATGTAGGGGTGTCGAAAATAACCGAACCCGAATAACCCGACCGAACCGAATCAAATTCGGGTTAATCGGGTCGGTTTAATCGTTTTCGGGTCTCTAATTCGGGTAACCCGATTAACGGTTTCCTTATACGGGTCGGGTGGCGGTTAGAAAAAAAGATATTCGGGTGACCCGATTAACCCGAATAAGAATTTTAAGGTTTTTTTTAATAATTGTATATTTTAATTAATTATACATTTATACTTAACTTTTGGTTACAAATGGGTCAACCACACTACAAGCTCACAACTCACAAAACATCTTAGACGATTTGTAGCCGAATTTAATTAAACGAGATTACTCAACATTTTATGATTTTAGACTTTTAGTAATTAATAACAGATAAACTTAAACTTTTTAGTTAAACGAAATAACTCAACTTGGTGAAGGTATTTTTTTAATTATAAGCTTTTACTTTTTAAATTTATTTATAGTTGCATTATCTAATTATAACATTATGTATTTATTCTAGAGCTATGAAAAATTAACTTGTGATATTATCGTGTGATGATCTGATGAAGGTGTAGTGCAAGAAGGTAACAAAACATGTTTTGCATAAACTTCTTTCAAGTGTTATTAATCCCACATTGATTGTCAAATTTCACGATGATTGAAATAAAATAATCATATTGTCTAATTTCACAATGATTAAAACATAAAATGCCGAACAACAAATTCTTATTCGGTTATACCCGAATAACCCAAAACCCAAACTACCCGAAAACCGAAAAACCCGATCCTTATTCGGTTCGGTTATCGGGTAACATTTCATTACCTTTAAAACCGAATAACCCGACCCGAATAACCCGAAAACCGATTAACCCGACCGAAGAACACCCCTACATACATGAACCGACTCCAGGACCCTCGACATCTAGGTTGAATATTAATTTGTATTGACTTGACTTTTTTAAACATTTTATTATAGAAGGTTTACTTATAAAATTAAGAATCTAATTAACTCTATATAATGGTTTCTTTATAGGTTTAAATAAGGGGTAAATTAGTAATTTTAAATTACTTAAAACTAAGATATTAAAACAATAATCGAAATGATTTATAATATAGTATGAATATAGATATAGAGGTTATAACTCTACCTTTCATCTAACTTTTAAAACTACTTAGTTTTAAGTAGTATATTTTTATATAAATCATAAGGATTGATAACACAGTATTAAAGGCTTTGAATAAAAATAAAATAAATAAATTTATAGTTTTTAAAAATGGTAATATTATTTAATGTATGAAAACATAAAAACTAATTAAAAATGTATAGAAATCTAATTATATTAAAGCATGAGTTGTGATTTTCAAATTATAAAAATACTTAATCTAAAAATCTAATCAATAATCTCCTAATTACCTTATCTAGATTATGGTAAATGTTATTTAATAACTCATTAAATATAATTATAGAACTTTTCCCTTATTTTTTTTCTTTTTTAAAAATTATATTAACAACGAATAAAAGAATCAATTGAGAAGAAAGAGATGAAGACAATTAGAAGAAGAGAAAGAAACTACTTAATTAATGACACCGTATGTCGCAAATATTATCTTTTTATATTCTTCAAATCCGATATATTATCGAGCACGAATTATTTGTTACCGTCGTATTACGCGGGTATTATTTTATGTTTAAAATCATTAATTTAACAATTTTTTAGTTATATTGATCTAAGTATATTATCATATGGAATCCTATGGTACCAACAAACTAATTAAAGTTAGAATAACTAGCAAATGAAATTAGTTTCTGCCAAATAGTCTTACCTTATATGATTTAAAATCGATAGTTGAATCTTTCCACTCACCACTTGTATTAAACAATAGTCATTTGTTGCTTAAGACCTAAGAACCTCTCAAATTGAACAATTGTTAATGAAAATAAGGCCGTGTTCGGTATGAAGGAATTGAATAACTCATTTCTGCGTAATTGAAAAAACATGTTTGTTTGTCACAAATGAATGAAATGACACAAGTAATCTGATTCCTTCCATTTCATTCCATAGGTGAGAGGTGTTTTTTCATCATTTCATCATGAAATGGAATGAACTTTATTAATTAATCTAATTTTTTAAAATTTCTTTTACTAACATTAATAAATATTTTCTAGATATTTATAAAATTTATTAAAAATATATTTTCTATAATGTTCTTAACTAAGTTTTTTTATTTTTTTCATGATTAATCTTTCTATGTAATATGTTATTAATTTACATACTTTTATTAAATTATTAACTAGTTAAAAGTAAAATACATTTAGAAATGTGCATTTAAAATATGAAAATTTGATAAAGAAAGTAGCGTTTTTAATGAAAATATATAAATAAAAAATATTTTATCTTTTTTTGAAATGTTCTATGTAAAGATCATTTTAATAAAAAAATGACATTTTTAAAATGCTGTATTAATGATAATCTCGTAATTTTGAAATTTATCAATATTTTTAAGACGTGTAAAATGTATTTTAAATAAATAGCATTGCACCCGCGCAATGCGGTGGCGATGACAATAGTTTGTGCTCGATAACATGTTTGATTTAAAAAGTAGGGTATGGTATGTGAAATGCGATGTAAGTCAACATATCCATGTATTTTCTACCTTCTCTGATTTCTTTACTTTTTTATAGCAATCAACCATTTTATTAGTTGTTAAAATAGTTTTTGAAACACAACTAAAAAATATTATTATTAAATAATTAGAGAAAAAGATATTATAGCCTTAAAATTGTATTGATGTAAGTAATTTAGCCATAATGAGATAAATTAAATAAGTTTTGTGATGTTTAATGATTTATTAAAGTAATAAATGCCTTAAATTAGTTGAGATAATCAAGGGAATGATTGGTTAGGCTATTGCTTTAATTGTTTGAATCTTAAGAAAAAAAATTTGTACTACTTAAAATTAAGTAGTCTTAAAAATTTTAAGAGAGAGAAAGTTAAATGCTTTATAATGTAGTATAGATTTTATATGTGAAATTACTTAATTTAAGTTATATCTATTTTTTTAATACAGGGCATTTTGGTCATTGTGTATTTATTATATTATATTCCAATGTCTATTTCTCTTTATCAAACATACTACATTAATGATTTTCATTTCATTTCGAGAAAGTAACCAAACATGCGGATGGAATGGTAATGAACTATTCAATTCCTTTGATCATTCCATTCCTTTGTCTATTTCATTCTTAGTTTTTTAAACTTTATAAATTGTTCATGGTCTAAAACTTATCTACGGGTTTTTTAAACTTTATAAATTGTTCATTTATAACACCGCATAGTCTATGGTTGTGGCCTAGCCCAAAATTTTGAATTTAACTTAAAACATGTTAAAAATTATTGATAACACATAACTTTGAAGACATAAAGTGTTTAAACTTTCGTTCACCTATCCATGTGATTATGTGAATAGAGTTTACATAAATTTTCACACAAACTCTTTTTTATACTTTCATCAATGTGAGAGGGATTGTTATATACAAAATGAGTCGATGATGGTTTAGAGAATAATTCTCTTTTGGCATTTTAGCAGATTTACATATTCACGTCTAAAGGTTGGCTTTCTTAATTGACATAGCCTAAGCAAATTGGCCATATTAGAAGGTAGTTTTAACGTTTATGGTATTCTTTACATTACCTTTTTTAGTTTATTAATATGTTTTGCACGTTTTATTTACAACGTGTTGGCAATACTCTTTTATACTAATTTCTACTTTTTTTTGTTTTTAACTTAGAAAAAATAGTGTCTGATATTTCAATGCACATAAAGTACATGTACTTTATGTTAAGATATGACTAGAATTTAGCGATACAACAAAAACCAGAATTTAATTAAATAGGAAGTTCGATGTTAACATAAATCGGTGGGAATTTGAATTAAATAATTCAACTGATGATCGAATGGGTGTGATAAATGAAATTCAAAATTTGGATTGCATGGTTATCTTAATTTGAAGGCCCGATTAGTGTTTCAAATTGTTGGTGCTTATCTTTGTTCATTTGAATTAAACTGAATGTTATCTCATGAGATATGTAAGTATGAATTCGAATGTAATTCAAATAGGTGGTTATCCATGTTCGGCGAGTTGTTGGAGTTAATTAATTAGGATTTATAGGTATGTTCAACAATAAATATCGTAGCTATGTTTCAGTTAATAAATAAGTCTCTCGTTTTTGTCCGTTGACATAGGTCGTGGCCATGACGACCCAACCACGTTATATCATAGTGTCGTGTTTATCTTGTTTTTGTTATCCGCATCTTCTAACGAGTTTTTGTTAAGGTTTCAATTTGATCCTTACAAGGTGGTGTTTTGATCCATAAAAGTGGTACAGAGTCAGGTTTTACCTTGGCTCGCGCATTTGCTGATTAAACATGTAATGTAACACCCACATTCAATTAATCTTTATTATGTGTTAAATGTGTATTGGATTAGCCTACATGTGTTTAGATTTGTTGTTAAAAGTACAAGGGCCATAATAGACATAAATTGAAACTTATTAAGTGCTGAGGCTGTTTTGCTATTTGTCAAAAGTAATTGATATAATTGACTCTTGTGAAGTCAAAGAACCAACATGAACATTCTATTCACACACACACTTGCATAAACCTCTACTGGCCATTTTTCTTTGGAAATTTTGACAAGAAACAAAGATCTTTTCAGTTCAATAGCTGCATATCAGTACTTGAAGCATTAAGGTATAATTAGTTTGATCAAATTCAAGAGTATATCAGTTAAATGGTTCACAAGGGTGAAACATAGTGATGTTTATGTTAATTGTTGTTATTTATGCGTTATAAGCTTTGTTAGGTGTAGGAAAACACCCATGTGTCGTTTTAGAATGATTAGAATTGAAGTTGGTTGTGTTTTGGCCAGATTACAGCAAAAGCATTCGAAGAGCTGCTGTTGTTTATGTAGAGGCACGTGTGTACTTAAGGGGGTACGAGCATGCCTAAGTGACCGTGGCAAACGCTAGTTCTTGGGGTCCGGGCATGACCAGGCACGGGCGTACCTACATAGGATACGGGCGTGATTTGGAGTACGCCCATGCCTAGAGGGCCTCTGACCGTACCTGTTACAAGGGCACGGGCGTGCCTGATGCAGAGCACGGGCATGCCTTACCCCTGCTAAGTATTCATGTGTGCATTCAGTAAGGTGTTATTGATATATGTGCTATATTATTGATGTAGGACTGTGATTAGTTAACTACACAACTCATATACAATATTATATCGGTGAATTACTTATAAGATGAGTTTTTTAGACTATTACTCATATGTGCACTATGTGTGTTATTGTAGTAGAATACAATCATGTGACATTCATATATGTTTATAGCATGTTGTTTTGGGCAGTAGTGGCTCGGATTTAGTACAGTATTGTAGCTCAGCGTGCTGCCCTGGGTCTGAAACCAGTGGTTGGCATACTCTTATTACATGTGTGTTATCTATATGTGATTATATACATGTGTTTATATGATTGATAGTCTGGTAAACTTACTAAGCTTTCATAGCTTATCAGATATTTTGTGTTATGTTTTGCAAGTAGCAAAGACAAGGGCAAGGCTCCTGTTTGACATCAGTCTTTGTTCTACTCTTTTGTGAAAACAATTTATCGCCTTGTTGTAATTATTTAGCTTTTGGTACCAATTACAAGTATACATGTGTAAATATATTTTGTCAGAACTTGTTTAAAACTTTTATGCTTCCGCTTTAGCTTATATCGGATGTGATTATTCCCATAGGTGATTTAGTATTAATTTGTCAGTTTTCAAATTGGGGCATTACATGTAATCTTTAAAGTTTGATTTGGAGAGATTCAATAGCTCAAACGACTGTTGTGAAATGTAAAGATGAGGGCTCTTTTGGTTTAGCAGGGTTGCGCGATGACGTTAGAAGGTGAAGATAAGCTACTGAGGGATATAAGGGAGGACATGAAAAAAGATTTTAGCAAAAACATACTCTGTATGGTAGGTCAACAATTTTCGCTATAGAGGTGTAGGATGCCTTATTGTCAAAAGGAACTCCAGCACAAAGTGTCAGGCAATGAGGGGGGGGGGGTCCGGTTTTACCCTGTATGTAGGTAAGGGATGACACACGACAGAGAGGGTGGAGTGGGTGGTTCGTCTTCCAAGTCAAAATCCACTAGTAAAATATAGTGTTATCATTGTAAAGAAGTTGGTCACATCAAGAGATATTATCCTCAACAGAAGGGAGATGCAAGTTTGATTCCTGAAGATGGTTCAACGAAAGGAAGATGTTACAATCTAGTATGTAAGTGAATAAAATAAGAATGATTTAATAAAAAAATATAAAATTTTATATTATAACAAGGATAGTTATATTTATTGACAAAAAAAATAGAATAGATTATTACATAAATAAATCATTTGGGCTTAATTCTAAAATACAAAAAACAAGTATCAAATTATCCTATACTATCAATTTACAAACAAATTTGGTAATTTATCATGAGATATTGAGGGGCATTTTAGTAAAATCTACTATATCTCATGAGATAATGATATTTACAATAAAACGTGGCTACTGTTGCTTTTTCACCTATCTTTGTATGCTTTTCAATTTAAAAAGTAATTTAGTATTTTTTTTCAATATAATTAATTTTACTTTTATTTTTAAAGTATATACATTAAAATACACGTATTATTAAGTTGTCATTCAATTTGTTTAACGTATATAAGCTAAAAATTTAATTGAGTAAGCTTTTTATTTAATTATAAATTATGAGATTAAATATATATGTGATACACGAATTCTATTTTTAAAAAATGATATTAAACGTTAATAAAAAAATATTAAAATTTTATAAAAGGCGAAATAAATGAGAGTTTAAGAAAGTGATGACGACGTCAGCAATAAGACCAACGATAGAAGCATCGACACAAAGGATAAGATGTAATGACAGGAATATAATATCATAATCGTTATAAGGTGAAACAATTTTTGGTTATATTTATAAAAGTATAAAATGAATATAAAATCTTTTATAATGATAAAACTTAGAATTTGGTTAAATGTAATTTTTGAAATGTTATAAGAGGTAAATATAATATTTATAAATTTGAATAAAAAATACGATATTTATATATAAGAGACAAAGGTATATATGAAATTATATATAATAATTTTGATTCAAATTAAAGAAATTTGATTTCTAAAGTCAAAATCAAATTGAACTTTCAATTTGCATTTATGACTGAGATTAAATTTACTAAAACGAATATTTAAGATTGTCTAATAGAAACTATATAAATTAGTCTTTTATTTATATTTAGATATTATAATCTATTTCATTTGGTTTTTTCAAGTTTTTTATAATTATATAAAAGATAAATGATATATGTTGTCAATTGTACCTCGGTTAGGTATTGTTATACACATATATCATTTAAATCAATTAAATATTTAAATAATTAGAACACATTCTAAAATACAAAAAACAAGTATCAAATTTCAAATCAACTACATAAATCAAAAATATAATTTACTCTTCAACTATTTTATGGAAAAAAAAGCTGCAGAATATAAAATTGTAACAAATTTGCTTAAGTTAATTATTTTTTAAAAGAGAGAGATATTATGACGTTATAATTTTTAAAACACGGAAACATGTAATATTATATATTGGGAAATTGGGAGGGGGGTAGGTGTGAGCTTGACCCTTCCAAGTCTTCTCTACTCCTTTTCCATTCCCAATATAAAACCACCCCATCTCCTTTCTGTTTTCTCAGCTTGGCAATTCCCCTTCACCAAGCTACACAATCCCCCTCACCGCCGATTCAATCACCGATCAACGATACAACTTCTTACCACCAGAAAAAATGCAGTCGTTAGCTCCGTCTTCCTCAATTAGTATCAAATCAATCACGCGGACGCCGTCGCCGTTACCTAACCCCCACCGACTCTCTTTCACCATCCAATCAGCCGCTAGCCGTTTTGACTCGGCTCCCAACGCGACTAATCCAGCCGTGTCCGCCGCGGTTCCCGCCACCAACTACAACTTTGCGTCTGGTGGAGTTGGTAAGAACCGCACCGACTGGCAGAGCTCTTGTGCAATACTCGCGAGTAAGGTGGTTTCGCAGCAGCAGAACACGGAGAAGACAGGTGGTGCGGATAACATCACCGTTGTTAACGGCCACAAGACACTAGATCTGGTACCGGTTGAAAAGATCCCCAAAGCACTCACTATCACCGACCTTTCGCCAGCGCCGATGCACGGTTCGACGCTGCGCGTTGCTTATCAAGGCGTTCCCGGCGCGTACAGCGAGGCCGCCGCCGGTAAAGCTTATCCGGAGTGTGAAGCAATCCCTTGTGATCAGTTTGAGGTTGCATTTCAAGCTGTGGAACTTTGGATCGCTGATCGAGCCGTTTTGCCTGTCGAGAACTCTCTCGGCGGTAGCATCCACCGAAATTACGATCTACTGCTCCGCCACCGTCTCCACATCGTCGGCGAAGTCCAGCTTCCCGTTCACCACTGTCTCCTGGCCTTACCAGGCGTTCGTAAGGAATACATCAATCGTGTGATTAGTCATCCACAAGCCCTAGCTCAGTGCGAGCTAACTCTGACCAAACTCGGCTTAAACATCACGCGCGAAGCCGTCGACGATACAGCCGGTGCCGCCGAATTCGTGGCAGCGAACAACCTCAGAAACACAGCGGCAATCGCATCAGCACGTGCAGCAGAGCTTTACAACCTGAATATCCTGGCGGACGGAATCCAGGATGACTCAAGCAACATGACGCGCTTCGTGATGCTTGCACGCGAGCCGATCATTCCACGCACCGACCGGCCGTTCAAAACAAGCATCGTCTTCGCTCACGATAAAGGAACGTCGGTGCTGTTCAAAGTGCTATCAGCCTTCGCTTTCAGGAACATTAGCTTGACTAAGATCGAGAGCAGACCTCACCGGAACCGGCCGATTAGACTGGTGGACGACGCGAACGTGGGGACGGCGAAGCATTTCGAGTACATGTTCTACGTGGATTTTGAAGCATCGATGGCGGACGTTAGGGCTCAGAACGCACTAGCGGAGGTTCAGGAATTCACATCTTTCTTGAGGGTGTTGGGTAGTTACCCCATGGACATGACCCCTTGGTCTCCCAGGGAAGACTAACGGAATAATTGACGTCCTTCAATTTATGTATATTTTCAGTTTTTTTTTTTTTAAGAAGAAATTTAAACCCCCTACTCTCATGAGTCATGAGGTAGGGTTCCTGTTTTTTTGTGAATTTTGGTGGTATTGTTGAATTTGTGGTTCATAATTTACAAGTTGTAACAATGTGAATACAAAGTTACCTAAACTCTTTTGGTCCCCATTTGCCCATACGTATCTATTTTGGTCTTTTTTTTACTTTATTACAAGCTTGTACCTTCATTTATTTTCCATATGTGTATGTTTAACTCAATTTTTTTATTTTAAAAATACATTATAACACTCTTGTACCGTTGGTATGTTAAAATCCCTCAACAATAGAAGACTAAAGTGTATGATTTAATTTATGAATTTAAGGGGTATGGAGTAGGAATAGAAATAGTAACGATTAATATCGGTTGGTTATATTAAATATAATAAATGATCATCGATTAGATGGTCAACATCATCTTGCCACGTCTACATCACCACCACCACCACCATTGACATGGATTCAACTATGTTTTGGTCCACCGATCACGATCACCGCCACTACACTCTACCACTATCATAGATTGTTGCCACTTGCCACCACCAACAACCTCCACATTGTCTATCATCTCCACTACCTGCCTACACTTGCTGTTGCGGGCTCTACCAAACCATTGTTGTCATCAACCATTACTCGCGGTCACTAATTGTCATTAATCGTTGTCCTAACCAGCTTCGTCGTCACTCCACCAGTCATCAGCCTAATGGTTGTTGCCACCATCGTCATTCGTCAACCACCACCACCACCACCACAACTTACTATTGCCACCAAAAACTACCATCAACATAGTTGTTACCAGTAACCACCACTGGCAAATATGAATGGTAATAATTATATATAGATTAACCAATCAATAACAACGGTAATGATAATATTAAGGAATGCCCATTGCATTCCTTTATATATACTCACTCTTTGTAAATTGTAATTCTCATTATCCTGTATCTAACCTAGTGCACCTCAATATGACTTCATCCTGATTTGCCATGAGACAATTTCCTGCCATACATGTCACATTTAGGTCTTAAAATGCGTAGAACATACAAAATTTAGAACCCTGTCACATTGCTATATCAAAAAAATATGTAGAATATGCGAAATTCTTAACTTAGTTACATATCTACCTTAAAATGTATAGAACATATAAAAGTTGCAACTTTTTTAGCGAGTAAGTAATTTGATCTTAAATAATGAATTGAAAGGGTATCAAACAAATGTTTGATTATCAGGTCCTTAGTCAACATTAATTGGTTTTGTGATATTTTGGCGAAAAGTATGCAGAAGTCGGAAAAATGAATGTTGGTGTTTAGTATATGATGTTTGACTAAAGTATTATTTGAATTTGTGTTTTGTGACAAAAGTTGGTGGCCTTTTTCTTGCACTTTCTTGTATACTTCGATTTTTACCTAATTTAATGTCTACGTGGCGTTTACCTACCTCCTTAGTATAACAAAATAAAGAATGATATACTTTTTTGTTATATAGTTTTATATTTTTTTCAAAATAAGGAAGATTATACTTTTACCTGTTAAGTTAATTTATATAAGAAAATTTTATGTTTTACTAACTTTATAATGTAGTTTTAATAATGTTAAACCTTTTGTGAATGAATTAATTTATAAGAGTGATGATTTGTATATAATAAATTAATAATATTTTGTCATACATATTTAAAATTGTCTTTTAGACCATGATACCTATGAATTTTATGATGAGATTAATAGATAATAAATTGATAGGAGCAAAAAGATTGTAATTGTTGTGTATGACAAAATTGTATACAAATCACCGCTTATTTTATTAATGAAAGAAACATTTCCCAATTGATAAAGTCACATACACATGTTACTATAAGTGGCTATCTAAAAGACAAACAGAAACCCTACCTGAATGGCTCAGGACCTCAGGTTATAGTCCAGCCATGAGGTCGCAAACGAGCATTCTTACTAGCCTGAACCGTAACCAACGATCAAATCCCAAACCTTGGATGATCTTATCCTTAGCCGAACACCCCAAAAAATAAACTCGGTTTTCTTTCTCTTCTTTGTAGCGAACGGTCGAGAGAGAGGAGATATTTTGATTTTTTTTAAATGTGTAACAACTAACAAGCCCATAACCCAAATCTTTACATGTATAGGTTTAAGTCTTTAAGAAACCTATTTTAATAAGAAAACAATTTTTAGTTTCTTAAGTTATCTAAACTCTAAAACATAAAGAATAAAAAAACTTATTTTAAATTAATTAAGATAACATTTATCCAAATTATTTTAACTTGATTTTTATTAACTAAAATACTTTAACTTTTTGGTCCTTATTCAATAACTAATAAATCAAAATTTTAAATTTAATTAATATATCAAACCTTTAATTATATAAACTAACTTTAATCCTAAAATAAATACACATAATGAATTGTTCGGATAAATAACTTAGTAAATTAAAATCCTTTAATTCTGTAAAAACATCTCCTATTTATTAATTTTGTAAAACCCTTTAAGTGTCCAATAATATTGATTGTGACATAGCTGTTAGCCTGTTATGCACATAATCTATAACATTATTAACTTCAAGAAAATAACTATCATATATAATTATTAATAATATAAATCGTCAATTATTATATATTCAAAAATTTAAACGATTTAAACTAAATTAATTAATTAATTTTTGATCAACTTTAATCAATCATATATATATTTATAACATAATATATATATATATATATATATATATATATATATATATATATATATATATATATATATATATATATATAATTAATTTGACTTGATCAATAATTCCGTATGATAAATACAAACGCACTACTGATTTTTAATAACTTTTACATATCTATCTACAATAATTACTCTTCAATTGGGTTACATTGTTGCTTGAATTATAAACACTTACAGATGTAATATCATTGTGTTGCTGATTATGCACATAACCCTAACAAATATGAACCTATGGCCCTTGAATGAGGTGGATCGAGTGTTATGGGTAAGTTTTCTAAACAAGTAGTTCTATATTCTACTACTCACAAGATCAAAATATGTGTCAAAATAAAAAAAGAAGATGAAAAACATAATTAATGAATTCTAAATGACATCATTTAGTAGATAGGAATATAAAATAAAAAGAACAAGTACAATTAAGTATTGACTATAATTTTCATTTCTTCCTAAACCAAACAACTACTCAATTGGGTGCTACTATACTAACCTTTTTTTCTCATGTAGAAGAAATTAAATCCAATAATTATAACTTATAATATAGAATATAAACTCACATACATCGCATCACAAAAAGTTAATTTTAATTTACAAAGTGTAGAAATATAAAGGGCAAACTGCTTCAAAATACAACAAACACTTATTAAGCTACCAATGTATACAACAAACTTTAAAATTTTAAAAAAATACAATCAACTCCATTATATACAAGTTGTAACCTGCCTAGTAGGTTACATGTTACTTTCTAATTTTAGATGTAATTAAAAAAAACTCATTAAATCGCATCGCAAAGAATACAATATCGATTGCAAATAATACATCAATTCATATATTAACCCTAACTGTAAGAATACATCAAATGGCTTAAAATACATTTGGAAAACCAAATTATAAAAACCCTAACCGTAAAGACCCTAATCAAGATTTTGAAATCATCGATTGAAATCTAAACCATCAAGATTGCAGATTTGAACCATCAAGATTTTGAAATCAAAACGAAAGAAAACCTAAATCAAAGAGGAATATATGAAGATGAAGAAAAATTAAAACCTTAAATCATGAAGCTATGGCGGTGGTGGTGGTGGTAGTTACCCAAACGGCGGCAGCAGGCGACGTAAAAAACCCTAGTTTTTTACACGACGGCGGAAGGCGACGCAAGAACCCTAGTTTTGGCACGACGTCGGCAGTGGTGGTTTGAAGAGGAGACAACGGTGGTGGTCTTGAAGGCAAAGGCGGGGCTGTTGGTTTGAAGATGAGACAATGGCGGTGGTGGTGGTTCCACCCATTTGAAGCGGCGGCAATAGTGGTTTCACCCTGTTAGTGCATATATGGTCACACATTAAGAAATGCACTCCTTATTTTGATGATGATAAAAATATGAACAAGTAATATTATTGCTTATCAAATTTATTCATATGTTCATATGCTACATTCTTTAAAGATCAACAAACCTAAAATTAATGATCAAGTGAAGAACAAATAATTGAAGACTTCAATTCAACAAGAAAAGAAGAAATCAAGATAAATCAACATTCACGGTCAATACCACGGTCGACCGTGAATCAACCGTCGCTGCTCAGCTCCCAACTCTTAAATGTTGTTCTTCTTCAAGTCAACCGAACTCGTATTTAACAAGTTAAGATGATATCTTCAAATCCGATGACGAAGATATCTACAAACAAGAGTTCGAATTATATGAGCTTACAAATAAAATAATTAAATTAGTTTATGTTTTTATAAAATTATTTTTATAAAAACTTTATAAAAATGACAAAGATTTTATGAAACTCAATTGTGTTGGTTGATTAAATCTAAGACTTCCTATTTTAAGCAAATAACAAACACAATCCTACTTTGAAACAATACACCACCATAATTAGCAAAGGAATCTCCTAAAGGGGTAAAATTCCAACATGCTTTGTGTATTGGTTTCCAAACTTCCATATATGTGTTTAAATTCAAACTTTAAGAGTATGGGATCAACCAACCTTTTGAACATATACTTTTCAGTTGATTTTTATGGTAAAAATGAGTTGAGTGTGGTTTTAAATAAAGTCCAACGTCTATATTGCAAAGAACAAGAAAGTTCAGGTACCTCACGGTTTTATCCACGGTCGACCTTGGATCGACCGTGAGGGTACTGGACAGCTTTTGGACTTTTACCTTTTTCCTTATTTAAACCAACTCAAACCTCATTTTTTAGCATCTCTTGCACAAGCAAAAACACATAACATATATTCTTATCTTGTGAGCTCATATTCTTTGATAATTCATCTATCATTCAAGATCAAGAATCAAGCAAGAGCAAAGTTTTCAAAGCTTAAACACTACATCATCTTTCTATATATTTTGTAATAGTGTAAGGATCAACTCTATCCTTTCAAATTAGAGTGAAGTAAGGATCATCTCTAGCCTTTAGAATTAGAAAGAAGTAAGGATCAACTCTAGCCTATAGAATTAGAGTGAAGCAAGGTTATCTTTACCTTACTTGCAAGTTTGAAGTGTTAATTCTTGCAAGTAAAAAAGAGAAGTGTAAAAGGTTTATCTCTACCTTCAAAGAGAGAAGCTAGTGGAGCAAACTCTTGGTGGGTGAGGCCAAGGAGTGGATGTAGTGCAAGTTTGTTAACACTTGCATGAACCACTATAAATCTCTTGTCTACTAATTGGTGATATCTCTCTACCCTTACTCTCTTTATTTCAAGTATATATATTTGTTGTGTTATAAACTTCAAGAAAAATATTTTTAACACAACTTACAAATTTTTATTTGTGAAAAATTGGTAAACTAAGTAAAATAACCTATTCACCCCCCTCTAGGTTCTAACATAATATTTATAATAAATTATTATAGAAAGTTATACGTTACTTAACTTAAAACATTACATTATATATATAAAAAAGGGTTTTATGTATATATTTAAGACAAGTTTTAGAGATGCTAAAATAGAAACACCCTTTCCTTCTGAATAAAGATAGGATATAGTTGTTAATGATAGTAACTATTTAATACGCAGCAAAGCACGTACCTAAACAATCGTTAATATAACCTAGCATTGCACCCGCGCAATGCGGCGGCGATGACAATAATTTGTGCTCGACAACATGTTTGATTTAAAAAGTAGTGTATATTATGTGTAAAATACGGTATTAGTCAACATATTCGTGTTTTTTCTTTTTTTTCTTATTTCTTTACTTTTTTTACAATCAACCATTTTATTAATTATTAAAATAGTTTTTGAAAAACAATTTAAAAATATTGTTATTAAATAATTAGAGTAAAAAATATTATAGCCTTAAAATTGTATTGATGTAAGTAATTTAGCCAAAATTAGATAAATGAAATAGTTATTGTGATGTTTAATTATTTATTAAAATAATAGTTGTCTTAAATGAATTGAGATAATTAATGAAATGATTGATTAGACTATTGCTTTAAGTGTTTGTATATTAAACATAAATACTTATACTACTTAAAATTAAGTAGTCTTAAAATAAGAGAGAGAGAGAGAGAGTTGAATGTTTTATAATATAGTATAAATACTTGAAAGACAGCTATTAAACAGATTTGAAATTTATTTTGATGATATAATATATATTTTGTTAATTTATATAACTTTTGTAAAAAGTATATATACTTTTTCTCCGCCAATATTAACTCTTATATAATACTTATATACCTTTACTCTGCCGTGAAGCATGAGCAAAATAATACTAGTTATGTACTAATTTCATTAATATAATTATATAAAATTGCTAAATTTAGCGTATATATTTACACAATACATTTAAGATAATGTTTCTTAACATTGAAATGATTTAATAAACTCTATATTCAATAATTTTTATAAATAAAAGTTTAAACGTTTTAAAAGTATATAAAAATATTTTTAATATTTGAAACATATAAAAATAATTTAAGTTTATTTATAAGAATATAAGTTGAAATTCATATTAAACAGAATTAAGAAAAAAGGGAAGGGCGTTAGGTGAGATATGGTCAATGGCGGCAATTCTCGCAAACGGTAGGTGGCTTTTTGCTTTTTCCGACGGTAAATCTTCCCTGTTACTATTTTCCTGACCTAATTTTTTTTCTTTAGAATGAATTACAGATGAAATTGACATTTTTAACTTTAATTTCTTTAAATTAAAAGGCCCCTCACTAAACTAAACACGTGATCAATATCAGAAATGCATTAATACTTTATAATTATAGAACTAAAATTAGTTAAATTATTGTTCGAGTTTTTTTTTCCAGTTTTTAAGTTATTGGGTTAACGAGATTTCAGTTGTTGTATCAGTTTTTAGAGTCAAAATTTTTAAAACGGAACACAATATATATGAAGCTATGTACTAAAGTATTTTAGGTATATATCAAATATAGAATTATATATTATCATATTCGAGAAAAATTATTTTTTACTAGATTTTGGGTGTATAAAAAAATCACTGGTGCAACCTAAAAATTTAGCTGGTGGCACCGAATAAAAAAAGTTATAATTTTCCTTATTATCTGCAAGGTTAACTAATTACACGTACCACCACTAAATCATGATAAAACATACATCACAATAACACGATGATAACACTAAGCTAAATGTCTTTTTGGTTTTAACTTTTATTTATTAATTATTACACTAATTATGCCCTTATTACTTTTATGACAATTTAAGTTGCTAACATAAATTTCATCAGCGACCACTTGTTAGTTGTTATACTTGATCGCACACTTGACTCTTCTACGTTATTTATAAGGCCACCCATAGCCGGTGTCTCGAAGGCATTCGGGAGGCCTCGGGTACATTTGGTTATCCACTATGCATGCTTCGGGTTCCCTTCATTTCTCTCTCTCCGGCTTCGTACACCCGACTAACCTGAAGCTTTTTTTTGTAGAAATAGTAAGAGGAGAGAATATATTTGGGTTGATTTGAGATAAGTGCTACTTGGGTTTTAAATACGAGAAAGAAAAGAAAAAATAAATGATGTGACATTTGGGTTAATTTGGGTTGGAATGAATGTTACTCATTGCCTAACTATATAAAGAAAGAAATAGAAAAAAAAACTAAAGTAGCACATTTTTGTAATAAATATCTAATACTTTATCACTTGAAAATAAAATTGTCATAGAATAACGTCTAATTCCGCAACTTTTTTCTTGTTTAAAATTTCACAAAATTAACATAAAATAATAAAATAAAAACCACACCCAATAAAGATTTAAAACTCCAAAGAAAATTGCGAAACTAAAAACATTTGAAAAGACAGTTTACCATCTTACGAATCATCTGAAAAAAAAACTATGATCGTAGAAGAAATAGCATACTACAAAAGGATAAAAAATTGTGAAGAAATAAAATGTTAGGTGAAACTGTGAAACGTTTTCAAGGTCTTAAAAGTCCCTCTCAACATGTATATTTTTTGACTTCCATAGAAACTTAAAGGTAAAGCTATATGATACCACTACGCATAAAAACAACTAGTGTTATACCTTTTACATGAACTGCTTTTTATACATACTTTTTCTAAAAAAATATAAAACTAAATTTAATATCTAAAAGTTTTTAATGTGATATTAATGTTGATAAAAATAATGATACATATTATTTAAATGGATAACATATATAGATAATATTAAAAAAAACAGGCAAAATGTTTGAAACTAGTAAAAACTTTACCATATTGCCGTTGTATATGACCAGTACCATTTTGTATCTGAAAATACATACAACTTACAAATTTGAGCCATTGTATACAATTTGTAACCTGGTTACCAGGTTACTGATTACCCATTGTATACAAGAAACTAAATTTGAAAGTTATTTGTGTTTTTAGGTACAACACTCCATCATGTCTCCATTAGGCCTCCTCCGTCCTAAGCTTCACCGACTAAGTTGGCTTGCCTTCAATCAGAGAATATAGATGTAGTACTTGTACATAAATTTTGGTACATGACTTACAAGTTACAACAACCATAATCTTCTTAGAATTAATGCTAGTGTATAATATACAAAACAGTATTGGTCATTATTATATATAGTGATGGGCCCAATAATGATCCATCAAGGTTCAAGACTCCAAGCCATGAATCAAGGGATAAGGCCGGGATTCGACCAATTGTTTGGGCCTCTTTAGTCTGTTAGTCGAGCTCAAATTTGTTCATTTTGGATTGGGTTGGTTATTACTTATTAAACATTTAGGTTCCGTTTGTTTCACTTTAATGTAAATGAATGAAAATGAATTTAATTACATCCATTTTAGCTATGTAATGACATTCCTTTACCTAAATGAATATAAATACTTCAAAGAATTTAATTCATTTCCAAATAATGTTACCAAATGTAATATACAACGGAATTTGATTTCAATTCCATTACATTCTTTCACATTACGGTAAAACAAACTGGACCTTAGACTATTAGCATCCAGCCATCCATCCCCTCACCCTGATGGCCGAATATTATGTATACTTAATTGATAATTATTTCAGTTCCAAAGTGTAATTAATTATTATATAAAATATAAAACTTACAAATCTAGGATCAACAATAATACTGAAGGATGGGATTAGGCTAATTACATTGTGACTTTTTGTTCTTGGTGATATCGTTCTCATTCTTAGAGATCTCACCGTATTGTAATCTCTTCTTATTATAATACATGCAGCATATCGTTTTGCCTTAAAAAACAAATTACAAATTTACGTGTTTGCATTTTTTGGTTTATTCAACTTTTTTTTTTTTTTGAACAGCCGGCATAATTTTATTCATCTCATAATGATTCAAGTACACACTGATAACCTCACACTCACTGATCGAAGTCGTTACAACAAGGCTCAACAACCTCCATACACTGTATATGACAAAAAACTCACACAATACCATAGCACCCGACTCAACAACACCCAAAACAATATACATCGATCTCAATAAGCATCAATATATCACACCCCCTCTAAGCAACATCAAAAGCAGTCTCATCCCACACATTAACGTCCACAAGACCGGCTCCAAGGGTCAGTACCCGTAGAGACATCATCAGTATAGGCAGCCAATAGTGAGACAACATTCATAATATCAGCAACCGTAAAGTCAGACACAGCAGCCTTCAAGTCAGGCTCAACAGGTCTCATGAAGCTAAGAATCCGCCGCGCCTCGGCTAAGGAAGAACTGAAAAGCACCGAAAACCTGCAAAAACTTAAACATGACACAAAATCTGAGGCTTGAAACGAAGGGTTTGCTAAGAAAGAGAAAAGATGGCTTAGCAAAACCAGTTAGGGATTGAGATGCCCCCCTTATACACCAAGGTTTCAACAAGGCGTGCAAACCTCCTGCACTCAGAACAAACCCCAAAGCTAGCCTATGACCATGGCAATAAGATGGAGGGAAACACAAAGTGAGTGTGTGCATAAATGGTGCCACCAGGTTTCATCCAGACAAAAGAAATATAGCCACAGCCTCTAAGCCTACCATCGCCACCCTTATACCACCAACCCACGACCTAGCCCATAGATAACCCCAAATTGGGCAATCAAAGCATGTCAGAGTCGACAAAGTACTACACTCAAAGCACAAGTTCTGGAGCTTGAAAAGAGAGATTTGCGTTGGCAGCAGAAAGATGGCCTAGCAAAATCAAAAGGGATTAGAATGCCCCCCTTATCAGGGGTTTATTCAACTTCTTAATGTACGTATGTTAAAGTTACACGTATTTTAGATATGATGATAGTAATTATGGGTCATTTGTTGAGAAAACATTTTAATACATCTTAATCTAATTTGATATATAATAGCTTTTAAAATATAAATGAATGGTTTGGAGATAATGACACACTGGCAGTTGTGTGAGGGTGGTAGGTGTTATTTTCCTCTTTTCACATATTTTTGGTTAGTTTGTTGAATAGTATGTACGTATGTAACAACGTTTAATATAGTGGAAGTGATAAGAAGTGATCATACTATAGTAGAGCAAGAATGTATAGTGCATAGAAAAAAATGGCCTGACCATATTTGTATGATAGGCTTATGTTTTTGCTTATTTTTTGTTTATTTTTTATGAACTTAACAATTATAAGTTGACTAATATAATGAAAATTCACTTTTAGTGACATTTTCTCTTTACCAGTCAGTTAATATATAGAATAAAATATGTGTTTTAATTACATAATAAAACACTGTTTATAGATGTTAGACCACCCGCATCCATCGCGAGATGGGGTGGGTGAGAGTCGCTCACGGAAGTGAGGACCATCGCTGGTCTGCGCGATGGCTCCCTCACGGTCACGCTAGTGATGGTGGTCACGTATGTGAGCGGGAGGTGCGAGAGAGGTTTGTTTTTTTTTTCTTTTTTTTTTGTAATTTGAAGAATGTGATGGATGTGGGGTTTGTGTGATGTGATAAGGAAATGGTGGGAGAATGATGTGAAACTGATGTGGCTGTGTGAAAGGTGTGATGGATGGTGATAGCCTTAGTTTTAAGTCAAAATAGTAGATAGACTATCTATTATCGTAAGTCTGTTAAAAGAGCTCGAGTAATAATCTTGTCTTGCTATTCTATTAAAACATCTCAAGGTAATTAATGTTTCTATGATATGATGAGAAAAACAAGCATCATAGTACAAAATTATTGTTGGAGTTAAATGAGATTCCTCCAAGACGGGGTTGAAAGATTGATACGGGCGTAAAGTGAAGCATATCTTTATTAAAATACATGATGCTCCATCATTTAATTATTCCATCATCTTTTTATATTCGATATACATTTCAATCACCACAATTACAAACTTTACTACCACGAATCACGACAAACCATTCGAGCATTGGGTGTGGATGCGACGTAGGATTGACGATTTTGAGCTGATCTTCTATACCGATTTGAAACACCACCCAGGTGCTCTTGACACCGAAATTTTTTCAAAACGGTCGGCATTTGAATGCACACACACAGAGAGAGAGAGAGGGTGTTTACACCTCAAATGTTCAAAAAACCGTTTCAAATAAATAAAATTTACCTACTATTTATATAGGCACTTCATTTTTTACTATTTTACACCACAAATTTCTACTAGTTCTCTCTACAAACTTTAAACCACTTCATTTTTCTCTACATTTTTACTTCAAAATGGAGTCTTCTTCCAACACCCCAACCTCATCTCGATCAATAACTCGTACACCGGCTATGTCTTTTAACGCATTCCGACTCAATATGCCAGCTTCAATGTACGTATCGAACCTGATGTTTTCTCCACCGTTGTAACACCACTTTTCCAGTTTTAACTTTTAAAACATACTTACTATTAGTTGAACATACTTACTATTAGTTAGCACCCAAAGTTATAAGAGTTTAACAAAATACAATTTCTATGTACACACGTGCTAACTATTATCAAAGTAGTGTCAAAAGTACACTTCTCAAAAGCTTGGAGCTATCCAGCTATTCACTGCGCTCGGGCCTAATCTATGCTTGCCCTTTCACTGTTCTTGGTATAAAGCTACACCTCACGCGTAGCTAAGTACCCGCTGTTCTTGTGCATATCTATACCACCTGAATAACTATACACCTCTGCTCCACAATGTATATACATATCATATATATCACTTAACACAGTTATCACATAACAATTCATATTATAGATACTTACATACTACTCATACAAGAGATAGTAAACTCACCTCGCTAACAATTATATGTATATCAATGTACGTACCCTGCACACTACACGACCACACACACGAAATAGGGCCTACGCGGGTCGTGTACCCTGCACACTACACGACCACACACATGGCTACATGGCGTGTGTTGACCAAAACCCTACACAGGTCGTGTACCTCCACACAAACCGTGTACCTCACATGCTACACGACCATGTACTCAACATGGCATGTCACCGCCCTAGTTATCTACACGTGTCGTGTAGACCTACATGACCTACCATATACGCCCTCCAAAAGCTACACGGGCCAAGTACCTTATAGTACAACTGACTGTGTTACCTTACAGTCGCTGTTTTAACCTCACTTTCGATCTCTAACTGATCCAAACTCATCAGGGGTGTTTTCCTACACCCCAAACAATACAAAACAATCTAAAAACAATAGGAAACATATATGACAAGCATTGATTATTGATTCCACCTAGGAATCACTTTCTTGACCCAAAACACACAAAACACAATTAAGAACTCATACCTCTAGGCTCAGAGATGATTAGGTTGTTGAATTTCAGGTGCTAAGAATACTGTTATGCTTGATTAAAATTCACAGAAATGGTCGTATGTGTATGCGTGTGTTTCTTAGAGTTTGGAAGAAGGTTTGACTAGTTCAAGACAAAGCAAGAATACGCACACACAAACAAATGCGCGCGCGCGCACACACACACACACACACACATACACACACACACACACACACATATATATATATATATATATATATATATATATATATATATATATATATATATATATATATATATATATATATATAACTATGCAACAATGACAACTAGCCCCCTCAACTTATCACTTTAAAAAATAACAGCTTTAGCCGTTCTAGTTTTAATCACATAAATATGTAAAAGGGAAACTTATAAAACACACTATTCACTTAACAATAAATATATACATAGAAAGTTTCAAACCTTGGGACGTTACAACCACAACTCTACAACCTCCCTAGTCCTTCATTCAATATAGGCTACAATCAACATCCTACCCAAAATCTCAACTTTCCCACCCTAGTTGCCTACAACAAGTTTAGGTATATTAGCGAGTCTTTATCCGTTCTAGAGACCTAACTCCTTCCTGACACCCAACTTAGTCTCAACGTCATGTCGGAGACCCACCCGAGACCCAACCCCTTCCCGACACCCAACTAACATCCGGATCGCAACTCCATGAAACAGGAAAAAAGGACATGAACTCAACACCAAAATGCACTCCTGCGGAGGAGATGGCTTTGGGTGGATCGATGTTTTCGAAGACAAGCAAGTCGGAAACTCGCAAAAAACCACTTATTTTTAGAACTGTGTGGTGAATTACTCCCCACAGAAATGGGAAATACTCACCGCACGAACGACTAACTCAACTCCAAATGGAAAGCGTTGAACAAGCAAGTGGGTGCCTTCAATGGGATCTACAACAATTTTTTGACAAGCTACAAAAGCGGACAAAGCGACATAGACATCAATAAAAACGACTATATACAATATAGGAAGATTTGTAACACCAACTTTGTCCTTGAATACGTATGGGAGATCTTTCGAGCTTCTCAAAAATGGTTTTCCATTCCACCACCGCCGTCCTATGGTTCAAGCAAAAAAACAAAACGTCGGACTCCAACACTTTCTCGGACGCGCACACACATTCCTTCAATGAAGAAACCGACGACGAAAACGAGGTGGAATTTGTTAAACAAGCACGACCGGTTGGAAAAAAGAAAAGAAAACGAGTGGTTTCTTTGACCTCGTCTGGGGCTTCTTGAGCAAAATGAATGGAAGCTGCAATTACGAGATGAAAAAGAATTCCGAAAAGAGTTTTGAAGGTGAAGATCTTAAAATCGTTCAACGGGCAAAAGACGTGATTCGGAAAAAATATAGACTAAAAAATAAATCGTATATTTTTTTATAAGTTGTAATTTCTTGTGTACTCTTTTTTTATTTTAATGAAAAATAGTTAGTAATCTTATTATATTTTATTTTTCGCAATATATAAACTTTATAATTTAATTTTATAAATTTTTTATTAAATTTCGTAATACTAAAAGTTAAATAAAATAATATATAATTAATTAAAAATAAAAAAAGTTTGAAGCATGCGAAACATGGGTAGTACTGGGTTTAATTAGCATGGTTGGAGCATGTAGTGGGTCATGTTGATGTGGCGTGAACCATGGGATGCCCAAGCATTGATACACGCCATGTTCTTAAGTCTTAACACAACATGCACGTTATTACGATGCGGAGATGTTTTGGTCTTAACCTTGAATAGCATCCAAATGGAAGGGTCATTATTATAGGGGTGTTTTGAAGAAAAACCGTTTCAACATAAAAAACAACAAAAACGTTCACTAATAGAGTATTTTGATTATTTAAATATTTTTCCAACCATGAATTGGGTCCAAATGAGTGAGTTATTATTAGATTAACTTAATTTTTCAAAAATACACTTTATTAACGAATCATTTATGAGTCATTAGAATTCATACCCGTTATATATATTAATCAAATGCCAAGATTAATTACTACACACAATTCTTGTTTAACCAATCATTTGCCATATATGCAATATATTTCTGTCCGCCCTCATCATTTATTTCTTAAATCACTTAAAAGTGGATAGTTAACTAAAGCCTGAGTGAAGTTGCAACAAATTTGTTTGATCTTTTCAATGAAATTTACTTTGAATTAAGGTATAATTCAAGGAATTTAAAAGGAAGAAGAATATCTTAAATCTAGGATCAAGAGTGTAAAATATTGATTATATAGAAATGTTATTGGGAAGGAGGCAGGTAGTGGTGTGGTGTGGGAATTGTAAGAAAAGCTGAAAAGCAGAGGGTGATTGGGAACACGTAAAACCCGCGTTAAGGGCACTAAGATACCATTTGGCACAATAACCACTATTAATCGCACCCTACTCGATATGTCTATCATGCTTTTCTATCCTTTGAAAAATATAGATTTGTATGCTATTTTTTTAATCATACATAACAAAAGATATAACAAATGGTGTATGTTTATATCACAATACCCTTAAATACGTGGTAAAAAAATAGTTATTAAATATATGGATGGCTCAAACAAGAACGGTTTTCGTAGTACGATAATTATGACAAATAATCTTGATCCTTCATAAAATAAATAAAGGACAATTAATGGTAAAGACTAAATATTAACTCATTAACGACGGTCCACCCGGTCGTAATTCGTTATTGGAATAATATATAATATGACCAAAATACTTTTATTAATGATATTACAACTTTATAAGCACTTCTTGCATGAGAATTAATAGTTTCCGCTTAAAGTCTTTACAAAACCGATATAACGTCTACAAAACCGTGATAGAAAAAATTAGAAACACAAAAAGCTCAATAGAATTTGTTAAAAGATTGTGTATTAATCTTTTATAATGTGTTATATGTTGTGCATCATTACTTTAAAATCATTTATTTTGAATTTATAAATTTGTGTATTGTAGTTTAATTTCTATGTATCAGAGTTTTGGTGATTAAGAAAGGTAGTAGAAAGTGTGCACTAAGTATGTTATCAGCATTGTAGGCTTCGTATTGCCTTAGCCAGTTAGTCCTCCCCCTTGTGAAGAAGAGAGGTCATGGGTGACTTTGGATTAAAGGAATTTCTCCTCACTTATTCTCTTCAAAAGGAAACTTTCTTCTTTCATGTGAAGATTTTCTCTCAATGCCAACCAAATTGTCAAAATCCATATCACCTTCGTCACGTATTAACAATTCTAACCTAGTTTTAGCTATAAAAAACTCAAAATAGAAGACGATCGAACCATGTAACTCAACTCCTATTCTTTGTCAAACTTAAACGATTGAACTTTTGATTGATCATTAGCCAAATAAATAAATAAACATATAATGACATATTTCCTCATTCATGGTATTCATTATGACGATAATATTTTTTATATTTTATACTAATTTGTTTAAAATGCTAAATAAACATATAAACAAATTGTAATTACATGAATTTTACTATTTTTTTATTCATACTACTATATAAATCATTTAACACTTTTTCTTCTTTTAATTTTTAAGAACTTTTTAGAATTATGTCAATCTCTAATCTTCACCCATCTTTTTATCTAAATTAATCTTATCCACTCAATTTTTAAATATTTCTCTCTCCTAATAAACTTTAACTTTTTATTTATTCAAAACATTTTAATTCACTAACACACTCTCTTACACAAACACAATTATCCACCCACATCAATATAATTTTTAGAATTTTAATTTCTCTCTTATTATTTCATAAAAATAAATCTTTTTTAATTTTTTAATGCTTTTTAGAATTTATTTTTGAAATTAATAAAATAGTTGATACAAATATAAGAAAAATTAAAGAAAAAAAACGGACATGTTGCAGAAATTTCTTTCGTGATATTGAATTACGTGTTACATCCTTAAAAACGACATTTTGCAAAATAAAAAATATTTACCGTCACAATAGTGTGCGAATACACTGCTAGTATATTATAATAGATAACGTTAACTATTTCGCTTATATATTAATGTTTGTAGATATATTTCTTGATTTTATTTTTCCCCCTAGATCTCAAATATGTTTGAAAGGGTAATGCTTTTAAGAGTGCCACACCTATTGTTGAGCGCTTAACTCATCTGCAGTCCTATATTGTGATTAAAGAATGCCACCTGATCATATCACGAGATATAGTATTAACCCTACTGCATAATTAAGTGCATATCACAAACATTATAAAAAAAAAAAGAAAAAAAATCTGTTTATATTTCTTAAATATAAAAAGGAGGTGGAGTAAGCACCAAAATGGTTGTTGCTTACATGTGGGATCCAATTAGCAGCTTGGGTGCAGTGGAACCTTTAATTAAAACATGTATATATGTAGTAGATTAGTATGTAGCAGGCTTAAAGGCGGCACATGCATGTTAGGCAAGCTTTTTCTTTATATATCAAATCTCACTTGTTTCGTTACATGCATCTCATGGATATATACACAATCCATATATATATATATATATATATATATATATATATATATATATATATATATATATATATATATATATATATATATATATATATATATATATATATATATATATATATAGACAAAAGTTCATACGAGAACCGTTGTTAGCGCGAGAACTGCGAGAACCAATCTAAGCCGTCCAATTTCCTCTCCTTCAATGTCATTGCCCACCCATGAATTCCTCACATGCACCCTGCCACACCCTATCCCTCCACGCTCTCCATCCATGATACTTCACATATCCAAGGAACGGCTGAGATTGGTTCTCGCGGTTCTCGCACTAACAACGGTTCTCGCACGAACCCTCCTCTCTCTCTCTCTCTCTCTCTCTCTCTCTCTCTCTCTATATATATATATATATATATATATATATATATATATATATATATTGAGTTGTAATCTTTTTATATTTAATTATTTACATGTTGCTGTATCTATATATATATATATATATATATATATATATATATATATATATATATGTATGATCAACCTTTTCTTGTTAACATGTAACCCCAATTTGTTTAAAATATTTTGGGTAATTAATTTATTCTAGAAACTTCTTATTGATGGGTGTTATGGTTAATATGATGACCGTAAATCACATAACCTATGGTTAAAGAGTATGAGTCTTAGTTTGATCAATGACACAAGGTTATTATTTTTAGCAACTAAAAATTTATTTGTTTTATTTTTATTCACAACCTAAGATATGTTATTATTAAAATCCTTTTTTATATGATGTGGTTGCGGAAAATTCAGACACAACTCTATCAAAACTTGTGCAAGGATGGTTAGTATTATAAATACGTCTAGCTTAGAACCAATTATAAACTCAAAGAATCTCTAATCTTACTTTATAATTATTGACAACTTTTCTAAATAGTTAATATATAAAACGATAATTATCCATTGTTTTTAGTGGTACTTACTAGTGTGTACAGTAGACAAACATCATATAAAATTATATATATATAGGAGAGGGTTCATGCGAGAACCGTTGTTGGTGCGAGAACCAATCTCAGCCGTTCCTTAGATATGGGAAGTATCATGGATGGAGAGCGTGGAGGGATGGAGTGTGGCAGGGTGCATGTGAGAAATTCATGGGTGGGCAATGACATTGAGGGAGGGGGAATTGGACGGCTTAGATTGGTTCTCGCGGTTCTCGCGCTAACAACGGTTCTCGCATGAACTTTTGTCTATATATATATATATATATATATATATATATATATATATATATATATATATATATATATATATATAAATGTTAAGTAGTACAACAACTAAACATATTTCACAATAACTAAATCGATTAAAACTAAAATTTAGGTTGGATTTAATATCCGATAAATTACACAAGCCGGTTTCAAAATCAAAAAAATTAACCAAAAAATTAGTAACCGTTAATATTTTAATTACTAATAGAATTTCATATACAAAAATTTATATATCGAGTATTATATATTTTACTTAGATATGATTTTACTAATTTTTTACCATGTTTATACTCTTATACATAATATTCTTTAACTAAAACTAAAGAAGTCATTAAATCATATATGATAAATGTATGTTTTTAAAGACTCGACTATAAATTTATGATATATTAAAATACTAATTAGAATTAATATTATTTTAGTTTTAATTATTCCTACACTTATATAGTTTAATTATTCCTACACTTATATATTAAAATAATAACTTTTGAAATAGGTTAAAAATTACAATAAGTTGATGTTTAATTAATTATTTGTGAACTAAACTAATTAACGTAGAAACAAAAATTAATTATATAATAAAAAAATAATGTCGTTCGTCAAGTTTAACTATTCAATTAATTTTAAAAGTAACATGTTATTACTAATCACACTATTATCACTTTAAATCAATTTAAAAACAACAGGATTGTATTATCATTGTATAAAAATATACGTATTATTTACTTGTTAATAAACTAGTTGTGAGTAAAGATGTTTTAAACCACACCATTTTTAAATAAGTTTTAAATACATTACTTTGTTAAAAAAAACTCTGGAAAATGGAACACAGTTCTGGAGTACGGGGAAAAGGTTGACTTGAGATTGATGCTGTCAGCCACTATCTCTCAAAGACACACACACACACTGATTCCTGTAATAAAATGACGTGGATGGACCACTTTACCCTTGACAATGACCATACCCAGTTACCATCCTCACCTACTTTACTTTACCCTTCATTATCATCATCATCACCATAATCACTCCTTCCATATAATTCGGAATCAATTTTTACATCTTCCATCATCACTCTTACTTTGCTCGATAATTTTTTTAGAAAGGTGGAATGGTTGATTTTTAAATTGTAAAACTATAAACACAAATTGATATTCTAAGTTAAACTTAAAATACTTTTTTTAAAATAAATGTGGAGATCTAAATACTTAGATCATGCGTAATATACTTGACCCTTTCGGGTCTTAAGCGACCGTGGGGTTCAATTGTAAACAACAAAACAAGGGTACGATTTGGTTAGTTGTTTTGACTTCCTTCACTCGTATTAAGACAGAGTTCAATTGTAACCACTCTCATCCTCTTTGTCTTTCTTCTTTCTTTCTTCCAAACACACTCTCTATCTTAAATAGTATTTATAAAATTGTAAGAAAGAGAAAGGTGATTTCATTAATACTGTAACTATGAATAACTCTACAAATTTGCAGGTAATTTAAATTAAGGTAACGTAGGTTTATTTATATTTTTCTTGTTAATTAATTAAGTAAGCTTGTGTGTTATTCAATAAAAGAGATTTTGTTGGTATGAACAGCAGAGCAATGAGAAACAATTATAAAGACATAAATAAATATAAAAATATTTTGTCGTTGTAAAATATTATTGTTGAGTAGTACTATAATAGTATAATATGAATTAGCTAGACGTAATTTGTATATAATATTAGTTTATCATACATAACACAAATACCTTTTATAGCAATACAAACGGACAAATCCACTACATATTATTTATAACTAGATATTTAAGAGTATTATAATTTAAAAACTTCTCTTCTTTAGATATGATAAAAATAATTTCGTGTAAAAAAGTATTTGCTTAATCTACTAAATACCTTGTTAAAGAGTCAACCTGAGTCAATCTATATATCTCAGTGGGTACGTTGTCATTGCATGTATTTAAGCTTAGGTATCCTCCCCCACTTCCAACTCCCTACAACATATATATATACTACTTATATACATCTATCACACCTCACTCTCTCTGTCTATCTCTCTCTCTCTCTCTAACATACACACACACACACCCAAAGGTGAGACAATGAAGCTCAGCTTCCGTTGTGGTGTTTCTTTGTTCTTCTTTCTATCCATTATTGCCTTCTCACATACATCTGCTCGTTTCTTGTACACCAAACCAGGTAGTAATTTATTATTAGTAATAAATAATCAATTTCTCCTTATTTCCTTCATAAATCTCCCAAGAATCTAAAGTTTTTCGACATGAATCTTCAGGTGAAAAAACGATGAAACTCGATGAATCCATCAACACCATTGAAGTCCCTCTTGCTGATCTACAAACCACCAACTCCTTCAATGTAAATTTACTATCTTTTTTTTAATTAATCTTTTGTTTATATATCTATATTAATTATCTTTAAAAATGTTAATTAATTTTTGTGTTGTTGGTTTGGGTATAAATTACTAATTGCAGGAGGTTATGGGCTTGGAAGACTGTGAAAGTGGGGATGAAGAGTACTGTTTGAAGAGAAGAGTTCTTGCAGTTGCAGATGCAGATGCTCATTTGGACTATATTTACACTCAGCGCCATAAACCTTGAAATAAGTCATAATAACCACCCTCTTTAATTATAGCTTTTTGTTTCAGTTCTCTCTGTAAAATATGGTAAAAATCTTATTTAGATTAATTTTAACTATTTGAACAGTAATATTGAGGAACTCTTGAATAATACTTTATGTTGTGTGAGTTGTAAGATATTAATTATATGCATTCATGAGCATATATCTAGAGTTTATTCTTCTCATATATCTTAATATGTGGGTACAATCCCAACTAGACTGATCAAGTAATTTAAAGTGTCCATAAGTTGAAATGCATAGCTAGAGCCACTTAATTATTGGACAGTTGAGAAGTGCAGTAATTGTTAGTGAGGTTGACCAAATTTGGACATTAACTCTTGTCATGAACTCATGGTTGCACATTTTTAAACATTTGCGGTTACCATCAATTTCTCAACAACAAACCACATTCAACTACAGAATTATGGGGCGGACCTAGGAATTTTTTTTGACTAGTGTCACCATATAATAGCAAAAATAAAATTACTTAAAGTTAAGGGTGTTGTTCGGGTTTTTTCTCGGGTTTTTCAGTTAATCGGGTCGGATTAACGAGATTTTAATTGTTGTTCCGGTATTTTAGAGCCAGAATAAAAAACAAAAACACAACGTATACGAAGTCATGTTAATTAAATTGCTATTTGTAAGGTAAACTAAAGTATTTTAAAGATATAAATCGAAGATTGAAATATATTTTATCATCTTTTTGTAATAAAATATTTTATTTTTCTTTTGATTTTGGTGACATCAAAAAATCAGTGGTGGCACCCTTAAATTTGACTGGTGGCACCGGCTCGAAAACATTAAAATTTTCCATTGCGTCTGCAAAATTGACCGGTGTCCCGTGACCCCTCCTATGTCATTGCCCACCCATGAATTCCTCACATGCACCCTGCCACACCCTATCTCTCCACGCTCTCCATCCATGATACTTCTCATAATATCAAGGAACGGCTGAGAGCCTGAGATTGGTTCTCACGGTTCTCGCACTAACAACGGTTCTCGCATGAACCCTCCCCTATATATATATATATATATGGGACGGTTTAAACGAGAATTGTTTTTCGTACAAAAATTGTGAGAACTAATTTTAGCCGTTGATTTGATAAAGTGGAATTCATGGATGTGGAGCGTGGGGGGATCAAGTGTGGCAGGGTGCATGTGAGGAATTCATGGGTGGGCAATGACCTTGAAGGAGGGGGAATTAGACGGCTCAGATTGGTTCTCGCGGTTCTCGTACGAAAAACAGTTCTCGTTTGAACTTTTGCCCATATATATATTAGGACCTTATTACCATATATGTATATATACAGAACAGCTGGAATAAGTAAGCTAAAAGTTATGAGCTTTCATTAACTCCTTGTTTAATTATTAGCTTTGTAAAAATATTGGGTTAATTATTCTAATATATATTAAGTAGTGATCCATGTGCAATTTGTTAAATTTAAACGTACAGCAGTTAATAACCGAAAGTGGCTTGGCTGCAAGGTATGACTGTAGGAGGCAGGAGCCCCACTTCAACTAAATTTATATAAACATGTCGATAAATATATATCAAGGAAGACGTGAATTAGATCGTGTTGATTTGTTCTATATGTTTAACAAAATAGTTAGCAAGAGGAGTATAAATGAATAATATAAATAAAAAACATTTTTACAAATGAAAGAAGTAATCAAAGACAATTCATTAAGATACTTATGTAATTTATTAAGAATCCGTTGCAAGCTTCATTTAAGATTATTAATTCGAATCATGTTTGTGGCCCTTCAATTTGACTAAGGATGGGCCGGTTCCTTCTTATCGTGTGTATTTTCATAATCAAATTCATCTGTTTTTCTTTTCCATTTGGTTGCCTTCGGTATAGGTACTTCGTGTATTATTTTGTTGATTAGGATGGGCCTTGTAATTTTGTTGTGTATTCTGCTCCTGGCAGAATATTGAGACCTTTGTAATTATTTTAGTTTCTTTTAATGTAATGTTTGCCTTTCATAAAAAAATAAAAATAAAAACTTTTAAAGCTAACTGACGTTTTGTTTTAGAGTTTTATTAGTTTAAAATAAATTTTATTAACTCCACATCCAACAAGAATGTAAATGTTATTCTATAACAAAAAAAAAACTTCTTAAAACTTCAAAACTTTTGTACTGGCAAAACACAAGGTTGATTGATGCGTTAAAACTATTGTGTTAAAATAAAACCTTAAATTTAAGAGTGGTGGGAGTGGTTACCTCTCACCACACCGCCACGTCAGCTTTTCACTCCCACCACTTAAGTCCGTAGTGATCACCCCTACCACATCAAATTCTAGGACCCACCTTATTTACTAACTTCAGATTTAATAATAATATTAAATAAAAATAAAACTATAAGCAAAAATATATACTAAATAAAACTTCGTTTAAAATTTTTAATAAAAGAGAAAAACGCCATAAAACAAAAAAAAAAGAGATATTAAATAAAACTTTTACTTAAAATTCTCACTTAAGGGGAAAAACGCCATAAAACAATAAAAGAGAGAATATTGTGCATATTTATAAGGAGAATTTCGTTTATATCCTTGCAAACTTCGGTAATTACGTATATATCCTTGTAAACTTTAAAACTACATATATATTCTTACAAAACCTACATATTTACATATATACCCAAAAAAACGAAATTCTCCCTATTTATATATGTAGGTTTTGTAAGGATATATATGTAGTTTTAAAGTTTATGTAGTTTTAAAGTTTACAAGGATATATTCGTAATTACCGAAGTTTACAAGGATATAAACGAAATTCTCCCTATTTATGAGAGCAAGTAAAAAGATAATATAAAGAAAAAATCAACTCAAAAGTATCTTAGCTAATTAAAAGAATCTTAGTTAATAAAAAGAAAAGGGCAAATGTGTAAAACAATATAGAATTGCATTTATGTGACTTCATCTAGGGTTTATCTCATCAGTATCCAGCGCCTTCTTCCCCCCTTTGATATTTCTTATACCTTTTCTCCTCCTCCATGAAAAACCTCTGTACACATAAAGAAAAAAAAAGATATAAAAATGTGAGAAGAAGAAAAAGAGAGGAAAAGAAATGGGTCACCACATCTCCACCGCTTGCGCGGTTCTTACCACGCCAAAGACTCACCACGCGGCCATGGTGTGGTAGCACCTCCGACCACGGCGCCATCGGACCTCCTCCACGCCAAAATCACCGCCCACTCCTTGCTCTCTAAGCGGGTAAACTAGTCAATATATAACAAAAAGGTAATTACTTTTAACAACTCATCAAACATGACATAAATAATTTATTAATTTAATTTTATTTAAATCACTAACATTAACAAAAATTTCAAAACAAGAATACTTTCCTATCCAATTGTTAAACAATAATATATATTTTTTTATTTTATTGTTTTTTAAAAATTAGTACAAAGAATTAATGAAAAAAATGAGATATAAAGATAATAAAACAATGACGAAATAAACTATGTTATCGAACATAAATTATTCACCGCTATCGTATTGCGCAGGTCCAATGCTAGTATTTTTTTATCCTATTACTGGTGTATGGAATTTGCCGATAGTTGGGATGCATGTATAATTAAGGTTCCCGTATTTGTTGCAGTGGGCAAATATGTTGGGAGTAATTGTTACCTTTAGCCCAATGAACGGTCCCACTCGCTTAACCTTTGCTTTTCTTTTTCCTGCAATTAAACGAGAGAAATGGATCAATGTTATCATATCAACAATTTTTATTTTAATCTCATCTTTTTTTTGTCTTTCTCCCTCACACGTCTAACCACAAAACCCTGAAATTAACAAAATATGAATTAAAAAAAGAATATCACTTCTTTCACGAGATTTCTAGAAAGAGTAAAAGTACTTAGAATTGGAGAAAAAAAGAAAGAAAATAAAAATAAATAAAAAGAATAGTGTGTGTACTCAGTACTGATTGTGTGTGCCTGGGAAGTGGGAACAAAGAAGATGACCGAACATCTGAATTTAACCATCCCCTTCTGAAAGTTAGTATAGTTTAAGATAATCTTACCCTACTTGCCTTTCAAAAAAAAAAAAAAAAAAATCTTACCCTACTTTTTCACTTGATTATAGTAATATATATATTGGAAGGTGATTTGTACACAACAAAAAGACCATACATAACAATTTTATGTATTATCAACTTGTACTATATGCATTAACTGATTTAGGAACCCAAACTTACCCAATAGGGGGTGTATGGGTGTATCCCCACGACCCAAGCTTAACCGGACGGAGAGTAAGCCCGGATGCCATACGAAGTCTAAAAGGCTTTAGGCCACTAGGAAATGACAAGTGGCCAGGTAAAATTAACTGGTCCGCTCTTTAAATCTTAGTAATCTAATATGTAATCTTAAATAAAAATCAGGGATGTCTTTGACGGGGTGCTGGAGGTGCGACCGCACAGGGCCCATGGTTAAGAGGGGCCCAAAATTTTATATACTATATTATTTATATAGATATAATGTTATGATTTAAAAAGTCCACTTAGTAAAATATAAATAGTAGGAAACTCATTTTTAAAATAATTCTTTCGTAAGCTTAAGAGTAGATATTAGGGATTTAATGACAAAAATCTTAAATCATAGTTGTAGTCAAAGTTAAACTCACACTTAAGTATAAGGATCTTGATGCAAATGAATTTTAATGGAGTTAAAGCTGCTTGACACATTTTAACCCGATAAAACTATCAAACTAATGTTACTTTAAAATATCTGAAACAAGAAGATTGTTTTCCCAATGCAATTATTGCATATATAGTCTTGTTGACTTTAGAATAATACTTACATCTTCATAAACAAAATTCTCAAAACTTAAATGTTGAAGTCATACAATTACAGTGTATAATATCACAAGAAAAACTTAATAGATTGACATTGATAACTACTGAGAATCATATCCTTAGGAGTATTGATTAATAAAATTGATTCATAGCTTTCTTACAACAATCCTAGAAGAACTTCATGATTCATGTAACTATATAAAACAAACCATTTATAGTAGCGTTATTTTGTTTTTGGTTATTGATATAACAAGTATCAGAGTATCAGTAAAATTGTACTTATATATATATATATATATATATATATATATATGTGTGTGTGTGTGTGTGTGTGTATGTGTGTGTGTGTGTGTGGATCAAGGGTTTTTGTTGACTGTTGACATCATATAATGACAAAAATAAAATTCATTAAGATTGAATGTGCCACCCACTAGTCAATTTTGTAGATGAAGTGGAAAATTTCAACCTTTCCGAGCAGGTGTCACAAACCAATTATTTTGGTGTCTCCAGTGTTTTTTGATGCCACCAAAATCTAATAAAAATTAAATTTAAAAAATATAATAAGATACAGTTCAATATTCGATTTATACATTTAAAATATTTTAATTTATCCTAAAAACAATAACTTATTTAACAAAGCTTTATCTAAGTTGTGTTTTTGTTTTAGATTTTGGCCCTAAAATAGAAAAACAACATTTGAACCTCGTTAACCCGACCCGGTTAACTGAAAACCTAGAAAAAGCATAAGTCCACCCATATGCATGTTTATATAAAGGGCCCATATTTTTTTCTTTGCACAGGGCCTAGAGAATTCACGGGACGCCCCTGATAAAAATGCAAAGCTAACTTTTTTATAATAAATTTGATATAGTGAGAGTAAAATATTAAAATTATATACTTTTTATGATATATGAGACCAGTTTGTACGTAGGATAAAAATTCTAAAACAATTGATTACATATAGATAATTCAAACTATAAAAAGGATATTGTAGTATACGGAACATATCATATTTGGATACTATAAATGCATTAATAATTAATTAAATATATCTGACTTGTATAAGAAAGGTTTACTATTTATAATTCATTTATTTTATGAAATTAACATAATATGAGTAATTATGTAAATGAGTAATTAAGCAAGGCTAACATAAAACACGTAAAATTGATTAGATTCTTTATCAGGTTTATCTTTTAGGATCATGCATCTCTCGTTTTTCACATGAAACACCTCCACTATCTTCTTTATTGTTATATGATGTTACTAGTTTAAATGTCCGTGTAAACACACGGGTAATTATAATTATATATATAAAAATATCATGTCATATTTGCTTAGTTAAATATGTGATTGTTTTATTTTTTCTATGAACGAAAAGAATAGCTCAATCTCGGACTTATTAAACTCTCTCTTGCATCCATTATGTTTAAAAATATGCAAAAAGTCTACGTAATAAATAAAACCAAAAAATATATACATGTGTATATATTAAGTTGGTTTACGATTTAGGTATATCTAAAATTATTTTAATCCCGATAATATTTATTATTAATTTGATTAAGGGTTATCTTTATCTTAATTCGTATTGATTAGTCATATTAGTTTGACTCTAAAAAGTTAAAATCAAAATTTTAAAATTAATGAGGTGAACGGCTAAGATTAAATCTTTTACTAAATGAAAGGTCCAGATCATATAATAATTTTTTTCAAATTAGTATTTTATATATATACTAGTTTATTGACCCGTACACGTACGGGTATTTCGAAAGAGTATTTGAGATATTAAAATTTTTAAATAAAAATAATACAATAAATGAAATTTCACCAAAAACTACATATGTTAGAATTTTTAACAATAAAATGACTACATTTTTTGAAGCACTTCTTTGTAAAATAAAATTCTACAGCATAATCCAATATAGAATTGTTTTATAATTTAATGAATCAAGTTAATTGATAAAGAGGTTCATCTACATGCTTAAATCTGTTACCTAGTGACCACATGTCTTACCTCTAAAATGGGCTCCATTGTATTTTCACTTCTAAAGCTGAATTTATGTACACATTGAAAATGAAAGAAAAAAAAAATAACTCACGTGTTAAATATTAGAAAATAAAGAATTGTTTCTTGTTTTGTGTATAAAAAATTAATATTTTTATTTTAATATTAAATTTGGTTAACTACCTACACTATTAATATAGTTTCAGGATCATCAAGAACAACTATCTTTATATCTCTAAATTTAGATTTTTAAACATGTATAATATATCATCGTCTAATGATACATTTGATTTTTAAACCATATATAATATAAGGTTTCATACATATTTATAGTAAGATTGAAAATGCTTTAAAATCAATAACTAAACACTTTGAATAACATATCCAAGTGACCGCTCAACTCATCACCATAATCTCAAAAAAGCTCACTTAGTTAAACAAAAAAATTACCTACCCACTACTATTAATGGATAACAAAAAATTTAGAATATACTAATTTTAAAAAAGTGTCATTTTACAATAAAATTTACACCGAAACGTAGATAAAAATGAGACGGTCGTAAACATATAACTTATTTTTCTCTAAATAAAATATATCACAAGTTACTAAACATAATTTATAAACAACTCATAATTAATTACATTAATATAGAAATTTTATAAAACCCCCTCATAGTTTATTAAAATTTCCTCCTATGTTTCATAAATCCCCCTCACAATTTTCATTAAGCCCCCTCATAATTAATTTAAAATTGAATTCATCCATTGAAATCTTGCCAAAATTATTTTTGAGAATTGATTGATTTTGTAATTGAGAGTTCCTATTGGTTAATTGAACTTGATTTAATGGCTATTTTTAGAAAATTGGTAAGCCTTTTATATATATATATTGATGATTAGAAGATTATCTTTAATCCTAACATTCACCTTCAAAATTTAATCAACTCAACACTTCCGTTTACATATTTTTCAAACTTTTTATATTTTTAGTTAATTAAGATTGTTATATATTAGATATTAAATAGTATTTATAATATTGTTTTTATTTTAGACACCCGTGAGATATTATTTATTTGGATTATTTTTAGATGAGTAGATTTGTTATATTAAATATGAAAATAATATTTCCATCTTGTCTTTATTTGTGTGGTTTAGTTCTAAAATAAGTAGATGATTACCTATATTCATGTTATATCACCTATATATTTATTTCTCATCTTTTTTTTTATTTTTTTAGATATCAATTATAGAGAATATACAACATTATTCATCATTTCTAAAAAGAAATTCATTCAAACAACCTTCAACAATAAGGAAGAAAAGACGGGTGATAAACATTTATTATGTATATTTTATAATTATTTTACTATAACTCTTACTATTTTATACCATCAAATTTTATAATTTATCTTATTATTATGTTTATAAACAGGTCATAAACTAGTTTATATTACAAGAGTATCTTTTAAAAAGGAATAATTTTACCTTTAACGTATTGAAAATAAGGTACTGGGCTTGTAGGAATTGGAATTAGGTCTTTGACCCTCAAACTCAACTGATTTTTTCTTGTTTTGGGCCGGATACCATTCTCTGCATCATAACCTGTTCTTGCTTAATTATCTAAAATTAAATGTCTTTATTTCCACGTGGCAGGGAAGAGATGTTACAAAAAATGGGAAACATATAACATTATCCAAATTAGATTTTATTTTAACTTTAAATTAAAACTATTGTTATATTATAAACAAGGCATTTAGTACCCCGCGCTGTCGCGGGGTTTGAATTATAAGATATGTCATGCTATTAAAAAAAACTAACTCTTGTGTTATATATAGTAAACATAATACATATTTAATCTCGTATTTTTAATAAAGTTCATAGTGCGCTTATATCTTTTGGTTTGAATTCAAATACATAGGTTAATATTTCGTACAACAGATAACGTAAGATTGATTGACAGAGTTAATATCTAAATAGACATTATATCAAAATAAAATTCATATCGATGTGTTGATAATTATGAGATCATCACAAATATATATCTATATTTGCGTTAGACATTATATGCTAAAAGTTATTGAAAGAAAACAAAAAACTAATTAAATTAATTGTATTAATGTAATAATAATAAGATATAAATAGTAAAACAACGTTTCCAGCCTAATGATAACTACGGTGAAACAAAAAAAAAATTAGATGCTGCAGGATTTGAATGCTAATGCTAAGGTTTGTAAATTGAGATGCTTACCACTGGGCTACCTGTTAAGTTTATTTCCAATTTTAGAGAGGAATTATATATACTACATTTACCATGGTACTGTTCATTCTCCTGGTAATGTTAGTATATAATTATCGTATTTTTAGCGTTATATAATTATTTACTATATTTTTATCAATATTTTATATGTATCTTCTTTTAGAAACATCAGATGTATACATGAACATCTACTTTAATTATTAATATTAAAAATTCATTAAAGGATTGATATTAATTTTATAATATTTAATTTGTATTTACTAACTTGATGGATCTTCATATAAAATCTCCTTTAAATATATATGCAGATTTTAAATTTAGAATAACATTTAAATGTATTAAATATATTTTAACTTAGATAAATCTTATCTCTTATAAATTTAATATAGAGTTTCAATTTTAACTATTTAAAGTTAAAATAGAGTAATGATTATGATTTAATTTTAATGAAATGAAAAGCTAAATTTTTTTAATTAAATTAATGATAATTAATTTTTTATTTATATTAGATAGAAGATTTAGATAGTTTAAATTTCAATTAGAAGATTAGATAGATTAGATTAGATTTAGATAGATTAGATTAAAAATAAAAAGATTGAAAAATTTTAAATATAACTAATACGGCGTAATGCCGTAATCAAATATTGAAAGGTGTCTGCAGTTTCTGTCTCGTCTCAATTAACTTCTTGCCTCTCCAGATCCTTCTTTTTCAATCTCTATATCCCGTCAAACCGTCACAACGCCATCAATTCAATGCCTCCGCCGCACCTTCATGAACCAAATCCGTTTCGCTCTTTATTTCCGTCATCCTACCCCGCACCGCTTCGCCGGCATCGATGCTCCAAAGCTCAATCGTCTCTCTTCAGAATCCTCCACACAATCTCCGTTTTCTCCGCCGAAGATGCCGATATCAAGCAATGTTCGAGTACCGGCGATGGAAATGGTCAAGAGAGAACGTTTGATATTGACCTCAACATCAGTCTACGTCCTCCGACGGAGTTTGAGCTGGTTGAGCCTTCGGTGACGGCGGATGGTGGTGGCGGTGCTGAATATTGCGTGACGGAGAAGAATGATAGTCGAAAAGGCGGATCGAGTGATGTGGAACGATCAGAGGTACCAGAAAAAGAGGAGAGAATGACGAGAGGTTCTGAGATCTCTCACGTCGGAGACCAAAGCTCCGGCGACGATGGCGTATCGGAAGTGGAAAAAAGGAGCGACGAAGGATATTTAGGTTTGTTAGTTGACGCGGTGCAATTGATTCTCGGTGAGCACGAGACTAAGCCCGCTAGTTCGAGATACCTGGTATCATCGGCGGCGGAGGGCGGAGGAGGTGGAACGAAACGGAAGCAGCAGCAATGTTGGACGGCAGGATGGTGCTCGGCGTACGTCGGCATGTTACCGGCGTTAAAATCAAAGCGTGGAAGGAATGTAGTGTTGCCGGAAAAATACAGAGACTCCTTCGTGGAGCCATTGATACAGTGGACGCCGGCGGCTCACAGATCAAAACCGCGAGTAGAAACAGTACGATCGAAGGGAAGGGTAAAATAGTAAATATCAGACCAAGGTAACCGGGTATTTGATAAGTTCCAACATATAAACAATTTTTTTTTTATTTTTTTTTTATAAAAGCAAATATATAACATGTTATCTAATTCCATTTTGCAGCCGTATATAGCGATCAGTAGGAATCAGGGTAATAATGTTATATGATGTTTCTGGCTTATGTAGTTGTGTTTATCTTTATCTTTTTCGCATTTGTAGAACACATTTTGTTAATGATAGCATAGATAAATGATTTTCATTTTCATTTTATTCTTAGTTATATCTCAAGGTATTGTCCAAGCTTCTCGTTTTGCTTTTGCTAAATAATTGTAGATTTGAAAACGTAGAAATGATTTGCATATTAATATAATAAAGAATAGTTATTCACAATAATTATGATATTATTTTTTATCCAAATGTTTAAGGATATTATAATCTAAAACTATATAGTTATTATGGTAGGAAATCAAATAGCGATCAAAGTTTCTGATTTGAGATAACGATTATCGCGGTGGAATTGCAAGTTTTATTATTACGTAGAATATGGGAATCGACCGTGGAGCGTGAGCTGTTGACGCCGTAGGCAGATGAAGATTGGAGCTGTTGATGTTGAAGGAAGACTAAGGTTGTACTGTTTCGAGTGTCGTCAAAGAACAAAAAGAATGCATTAACTAGGTTTAATATTATATTGAGCTTGAAATCTTGGACATAAAGCAGATGGGCTTAAAGGGGTACCCAAAACAACTATAATCTGCCAAAAAAAAGTGCAAACCTATAATAACGGTTGATTTCCTCTAAAATAGCGCTTAAATAGTGAAAATAGTAGCACTATTAGCGCCTCCGCTATTCCTCACTGTTATTTTGTCTAGGTTTGTTAACCGTTATCTCACCGTTATTAACTGCATGGGTCTAAACACATATATTTTATTGTGTATGACAAATATTTTGTTATGTGTATGAGTTATATTTTATTTATGTTTCCTATTTTACTGTATGGTTTAAATTAATAGGTATTTTGGATAGAATAAGTTGAAATAGATATTCTGCCATTTAAAATCTTTAGGCTTGTAGTGTTACTGTAATGGCAAAATATATACAAGGTAAAGTTAAAATGAAATTTGTTTTTCATACTAGAATTTCAGTAACTGTTGATAAAATTATTAATAACTCATTAATAAAATTATTTTGGTTATTTATATATTATTTTTAACCGTAAATTTCGTTTAGATGGACCGTTATTAAGGTGAAAGACTTGAATTGCCAAATGGGAGATGATACTTTTACTTATGAAATTGATTAATTCAAGAATATATATGTTTCATTAACTTGTGATATAGCTTTAAAGGTATTGTACATTTATGTGGATGAATTAATTTTGTAAGTGGAAGTATCACCTCCCTTGCCAAATATACTCTTCATTACTACGTCATTAATGAGTCAATCATTAGCCGTCAATATTATTATTAATGAAGGACAAATGACCGAGAAATGTAATATATATATCAAAATTTGCCAATAAAGGTAACGTGTAATTTTTTTTGCCAAGAAAGGATTATAAATTTTAATTTGTTATAAAAAAATTAATGTAAATTTCAATTTTACATAAAAGAGATAATAAATTTTAATTTGTTATTAAAAAGAGTATCATAACATATTAAAAATTGGTCAAGAAAATCATTTTTTTTGTTAGAAATCAAATTTATGATCCTTTCTTGGCCACAAAAATTGGACGTTAACTTTATTGGCAAATTTCGATATTTAGGTTACCTTTATCGGAAATTTTCCCTTATTATTTTCTAGTTATTAAAAATTTTTAATTTATTTTTTTACCTCTATTAATCTAATATTGAACAAAATAAAGACTATTAATCAACGTAAATGAAGTTAATTTTTTAAAGAGTTAATTACACGGATGGTCCCTGAGTTTACACATTATTACTGGTCCGGTCCTTTATAATAAAAAATTACGCCCATGGTCCCTGGTTGACATTTTGTTTCACCCATGGTCCTTGGTCCTAACAGACGCTAAAGAGGCTGTTAGTTGTCTTTTAGTGTGAGGGTATTTTTGTCATTTCCACTCTTTCCAAACAACTTCTTCTTCTCCCTCTTCCATTACCTGCTTCTTATGAACATTCTTGAAGAGAAATTGCTTCAGTAAGAATCAACAGAAATACACAAAAACCAATCATCATAATGTTCGAATCAAACGTACCCACCTGAATAGGCAACAATACAACACCTGTTTCTATTCCTAAAACAATATTTGGATCGCCACCCCATCGGAAATCCATATCCATTGTTATTTGACCCTGCTTTTGGCTTTTAATACGAATACCTGCAAATGGTCAGTAACTCGAATATTAGCCAACCAAAAAAGAATCAGATAAGTAATATAATTCAATTAGCAAGCAATATAATTCATTAGTATTGCTTATAAGTAGTTACCTTCAATCTTTGGTGCTACATTTCCTAAAGACAGTGTGCTGAACTTCAAAGATGAAATTCCTGATGTAACAAATACAAAAGGTAGAGAAAAATACTTCCGCAGCATAGGGCCACAACTTGCTCAGTTGTTTGTTTAGCCATTTTACCTGAAAGAGACCACATAATTAAAAACTTACTATTGAGATAAATGTAGAATTATCTAACTATTTATAACTTCAATCAACTGATTGTTTGACTCAATTCTTCCAACATAATAATAATCACCTTTGAAAATGCATATCCAATATACATAGGGAGCTCTAACCTGCTCATAAACAGGGAATGATATCCACTCACAATCAACAAAAACTCTCTAATTATCTATATAATCAATTTACAAAAAAATACACTATTCATTTCAATATCACCACTTAATAATACACCACAAACCAAAATTATAGGCACTATACCCGTACAAAAATTGCAGCTCCTGTTTGCAGAAATCTTTCTGCACATCATTGCAAAACAAACGCAGGTCCATAACCGGTCATGGACGCAACAGATCAGATGTCGGAAGTCGGGAACTTTGAATGAGAACAACATATTAGAATTGCTTTAAAAAAAAACATATCAGAATCGAAACAGTAGCAGTCGTCAACAACAACAGATCAAAATCGAAACTGTATTCCTTCGATCCCGGCATCAATCTCTGTTTTTATCTTCTTCAGATTCGTTTGGATCTGATTTCAACAACTACAGATCTTGAACTGTATTTCTTCGATGGAAAGCTCTTCCAAACGGTGGCTGATTTGGCGGGATCTGATGGAGCTACGCCGCCTAGGGGTGTAATCGAGCCGAGACAACTCGCGAGATACTCGGGATCGACTCGAAAAAAGTTCGAGATCGACTCGACGTGAACCGAGTCGAGCTCGAGCTCGAGCTACTCGAGTAGTGTATCGAGTCGAGTTCGAGTTTTAAAATACTCAGCTCGTTAGGCTCGCGAGCCTAATCGAGCTTACACCAAATTACACTTTTGCCCTTATATATATATATATATATATATATATATATATATATATATTAAAACACACACGGTTCTTAGAAATTAATAACCCTAATTCATTTCAAAAGTTTCCTTTTCATCCCTTTTCAAACTTCCACCGACATTCTCCTTCCTCCTTTTCTTGCACCGCCACCGACGACCTTCACCTTCACCTTCATCTTCTTCCTGCCCCATCACAGACTCCGTCGGTTCACTTTCCTCGAGTTAAACTTTTACCGACACTACCTCTCACGGATTGGAATGTTACCGCTGGTTAACCATTGCTTTTGACCGCCGATGGATTGCAATGTTGCCAACGGTCAACCCATCAGTTGTGACTGTCAACTAATGCTTCGAGCTCTTGCATATCTCATCAAGTTGAGATTAATTTTTTGCTTCAATTCTTGTTGCTTTTGTTTCGGATAGATCATGGATTTGTTTAGTTTTGTTTTATCTCTGAAATGGACTAAAGCATTCTTGTACCTGCTTGTATTTTCTTCCCATTTTGCTGATGAAATCGTGAAGATAAAAGTTATTTTATTATCAATATGTTTATGCTAGTTTTGTCATCAGATGATTTTTTTTTCATGAAATGCTTGTGGTAAAAAGCATGTAATATGGGTTTAAGCATTCATGTTGTTTTGCGACAGGATACTGTTAGTTTTGGTATGGATTTTGTTTACTAAGGTTAAAGTATGAGATTGATGAAGCTTGAATCTCATACTTAAATAGTTTATGAATTTGTTTGTTCTTATATATTCTAAAAGTGCTACTATTCTCAGATTGATTTTCTCTTTAGTTTTCTTTTGTTATTGCTTAATGTGGACTTTTTATTGTTTAGCAAATAATTTTCATGAGTCGAGTCGAGTCGAGCTCGAGTGTCTCGATTATTTACCGAGCTTGAGCTCGAGCTTGAAAACCAAGGCTCGGTCGAGCTCGAGTCGAGTTTCGAGCTCGAGTATTATGCTTCGAGTCGAGCTCGAGCTTGACAGAACTCGGCTCGTTTACACCCCTAAGTCGCCTCCTCTGGCCGCCGATTGCGATGGTGGGGGTGGGTCTGGTTTGTTCCCGATGGTAGGGGTCATGGTGGTGGGTATGGAGGTTTTGGTGGTGGGACTATGGTGGTGGGTTTGTTCCAGGTTCATGGTGATGATATATCGCATGAAGACAAGTCTTGTGTTTGGAAATGAGATTAAAAGGGGAAAAGACAATATTACCCCTTACTACAAGACAACAAACGGTTGGGACTTGACAGACGTTAGTGTAAACGACCGTAAGTGAAACAAAATGTCAACCACATAGACTGCTGGCGTGATTTTTTATTATAAAGAACCAAATCAGTAATAATATGTAAACCACAGGGACGGTGTAATTAACTCTTTTTTTTAGGCATACAATAAATACCACAAACCGATTAAAAGTTACACGATAAATGCATCCCTACTTGAACATTTTGCGAGGCAAAATAGCAAATCGCCAATAGGGACTCTAACAACCCTTACATATTTCAGTAAGCTTCTAAAACTACAGCTCATTTAACATAGGAAATTCCGAACTAAACTACTTGGACAATACGAGATCACAACATGTGACTAACGAAGTTTGGCTACTTTACCGTTCATTTTATACAATGTAGCTTGAAGTGGAAGAGCATAGAAACCAGTTTTCTCTTCTTCCTTGCCGAATGCTAGTTTGTTCCTATGCTGCCATATCAGGTAATCAATGGTTCTGAGAGGGTGACCCAAGTGGAGTTTTCTCGGTTAAATCTTTACGTGTTATCATTGATAACATAAGTAACTCTCCATTTGCAGGTCTTTGCTGCTGGAACAAATGGCTCCCACCACGTGTGAATTGTTTTATTTGGAAGCTGCTGATGAATCGTATTCCTACCAAGACAAACCTACGTGTCAGGGGAATAAATCTCCCCTCAAAGTTATGTCCAATTTGTGAAAAAAACCAGGAAGCAATTGATCACCTCTTCCTCGCATGTGGGGTGGTAAAAGGATTTGGCAGTGGTTTATGGAATGGTGCGATATAGCAGTGGATCAGGTCAATGTTTTAGATCAATTTCTGTTGGAGATTTCTGAAAAAGGAAAGACAGTCAATCAAAAATGATTTTTGGAGGCAGCATTTGGATGTATACTTTGGTGAATATGGAAAGTTAGAAATGATCATGTTTTTAATGGGAAGAGGTTCTCCGGACATTCGGTGATGTCTGAAGTGCAAGCATCCTTGTTTGCTTGGATTAAAGTATAGATCAAAATATACTTCTATTTTTATGGCCTATGTAGTGTTCTAACCCATTGTATCTCTTTTGAACTTTGTATTAATTTTCTAGCGCTGCTAGTGTTTTAATATATTCTTGGGCGCGTTAGGCTTGAGTGATGACAATGTCAAAGCTCTAGCCTAACGTTTTCCTTTGTTGTTGTTAAAAAAAAGGTAACCCATTATATCCAGCAAATGACTCTTACAACCTTGTCCCATTTAAAATGCCTATTTAATGATTTCATTCCCTAGACTTTTGCTGATTATTAGAAGGAAAGTAATAAGGTGCTTATGTATATATCATCTTAATAATAAAAAAAAACCTGAGTATCATATCAATACAAATTAGATTTCAACTCTAAGATATTATATACAAATTATAAAAATAAATGAAACGAAATTTAATTAACATTTTAAACATCTGATCATATAATAAATATTTTGACTTTTAGTATTAAGAAAGTATGTTTCCGTCAACTATCATGCCTTGGGACTTGGGAGTATAGTTAAAAAGGACAAGGATCAATGAGCTTCTCGAGTTGTCGTGTCCTTTTCGACCTTCTACGATTGTTTTATGTAATAATGTTTGTGTCATGTATTTATCGTTTAATCCAGTACAACATCAAAGTATCAAACATATTTAGATTGATTTACACTTGGTCATGTTAGGGACATAGCTAGGGTTCTTCAAGTACCATCTACTTTATCTTTACTAAATGTTTGCTCTCTTAGTTATTCTTTTTCTTTAGATACAGTCTAAGCATTAGAGAGCCTCGCACTACTTTGCGGATTTAGTTATCTTTAGCATAGGAGAGTTATCAGTTGCCTCTTATTTGATAGCAGCCGAGTTATTTGTTATCTTCCTCTAAAGTTTGTGTTTGGCAGCTGTTGTTAAAGATATTCATTTTTATGCGTCCCAGATAATCATAGAATTTTAAAAGGCTAATCGAGATTATAATCATATAATTTTAAGGGTGTATTGCATTCATTCATCAAAATATATATACACAGTATTTACACAAAGGGCCCTACACTATACATAAATAACAATTATAAATTATTTATTTAACAGTAAGAATGTATTTCTACAACTCATCAAGGAGTGTCATAAATTAAATGAAGAATATGGTTTTTTAAATTTTAAAATGGTAAAAGTAATTGTATGAGACTGTGTCAATACTTTAAAATTTTGTGAAACTCAATCTTTAAACAACCCGCAACAACAAAAAAGTAAAAAAACATACATTTGTAAATTGCATGACAGAATGCTTTTAAAGTTTCGTATGGTTTAATGATACTAAAAGTACGAAACAAAGTAACAAACTCTACTCAACCAAAGATAATGTTTTCGGCTGTTGTTGAAAATATTATATATTTTAAAAATAAGTAACAAAAAACAATTTAGTTTTTGTTTGACGATAAATTAAATTTTATTTTAGACTTATAAAGTTGCGTTTAACTAACAATGACAAAAGAAGTCTTTTATGGTCTATGATTGAAGACTAGACAAATGGATAGAGAAGTAGAAATCATTATAAAAGTGTACTTAAGGAATAGACAAACTACATCAATTTCTTTATCATAAAAGGAATTAATGTAGTGTGTCTATTCCTTAATGTAGTGTGTCTATTCCTAAACCAAGTAAGTCATAGATATAAGATAAAGGGCGAAAAAGGTGTCAATCCAATATACATCTGTATACTTTTCTTGTCAAGATGACGGTTTTAAAAAGAACACTTTTTGTCTCTTTCCCCTCCAAAGTAGTCTGCAACGACTCCTAACACTCATGTTTTCCCTTCTCTCTCTCTCTCTCTCTCTCTCTCTCTCACTACTACCTGTTTAATATTAAGAAATTGGGATAGAGAAAAAGAGGTAGAAATATATGTATTTGTAGATAGGACGTTGAAAGTATACCCCTTGGCCTTACGTATAACTTTCTTTTTTGGGTTAAAATATTCTAATCATAGTTCAATTTTTTTAAACTTGCCTCATTTAATCTTTCTTAAAAATAAAGTCATTGCCGTAAAAGGATCTACTAACATCTGATCTCTTAATTTAACTTAAATTTTCTTTAATTACCCATACTATTGGCAAAATAATTTGGTATTTTATCATGAGAGTTTAGAGAGTATATTAGTAATATAAGCATAATATCATGAATGATGAGATGTTTATATCTTATGAGATTTTATGATTTCACCAACACCTTTCTCTTTTTAAGATTTTCTTAATTTTGTATATCGAGATTTTCTTAATGTTCGTAATTTTTCGATTACATAATTATAGATTGAAATTTATATGAATTTTTGTAGCAAGATCTATTATAGATTTGGTTTTGATTTTTCTTGACTTTTTTATATATCGTAAATCTAAAATAACCATTTTTTGATAAACTGCACCCATAAACAAGCTATAGGAGATATAATTTAAACGAAGACAAGTGTTTGAACCTGGTTTAACAGAGTTGTTAATTTTCAATCAACTACAAAGAACGTGGTTTGTTATGTTAAAAAACTTTGTATGAATTTTATGTAACGATACTAAAATTATGAATTAACATTTTTGAAAAAAAAAAAGATACAAGAAGCTAATGTATTAATTAGCATAGACCCAACGCATCACGCAGGCTATAAAAAAGCTCGTGTATAATCAATTCATAACTTGTTATGATCAAATAAAAGTCCAACCCAAAAATCCAAAATTCTAATTCAAATCTAAAAACTAAAATTAACGACTTATTTAAAAATCGTTCACTTGTTCAGTTGTTCGTAAGATTGTATGGGCCGTGGCAGTAGCTAAAGCCCAATCATAAATAGACAACAAAAGCCCAGACCGCATATTCGATTATAGGTTTCGGACTAGGCAACACCTTTTATTTGATTTGGATTTGCGTAAAATTATTAAAAGCCGACTGCTCTATCCTTTTATATATACTACCTTTTATCCATGAAATTTTAAAAACATATTTAAGCCTTTGAATTTTTAATGGCATATCTATACTAAATGAAGAAGCATGCTTAATATTCCTCTAAAACCTCAATTCAACCGTATTATTGATTTGTAAAATCTGAATTCGATGGGCTTTGAAAGGAAGTTGGGTTGCGATTGAGTGAACACTAACACGCCGTACGCTTTGATCGACGGAGGTATACCGAGCGATCGATTGACGTCCTATGGCAACGAAGCAGCATGCGTTACAGTGGCTTCAGCAGTTACGTCGGCGTCCGTTACGAAGCTATGGTCCGACGGTCCTTGTACGTGCATTTACCTAGGGCTCTTCGCAGGGACGTCTTGTGAATTCTATGGGCCCCGTGCAAATAAGAAATATGGGCCCTTTTTATAAACACACAAGGGCGGACATATGGAATCTTTTCGGATTTTCAGTTAATCGGGTCGAATGTTGTTTTGATATCTTAGGGCCAAAATCTAAAATCTAAAACAAAAACACAACTTAGGGCCAAAATCTAAAACAAAAACACAACTTAGATAAACTCTGTTAATTTAATTGTTGCTTTTAAGATAAACTAAAATATTTTAAAGGTATAAATCAAAGATAGACTGGTACTATAATACCCATTATATTAATAACTAAAAATAAAATAATGCTAGTATTAATGGTTTTTGTTATATAGTTACATGAATCATGAAATTCTCCCACCATTATTGGAAGCAATATTTTGAATCAATTTTATTAATTAATACTCCCAAGGATATGATTCCCAGTAGCTATCATAGTTAATTTATTAAGTTTTTGTTGTGATATTTTGCATTGTAAGTATGACTTCAACATTTAAGTTTTGAGAAACTTATTTATGTAGATGTCAACATTATTCTAATAGTCAACAAGACTATATATGCAATAATTGCATTGAGAAAACAATCATCTTATTTAGGATATTTTAAAGCAACATTAGTTTGATAGTTTCACCGGGTTAAAACGTGTCAAGCAGCTTTAACTGTATTAAAGTTCATTTGCATCAATATCATTATACTTAAGTACGAGTTTAACATTGACTACAACTATGATTTAAGATCTTGATCATTAAATCCCTAATATCTAATTTTCGGCTTATAAAATAATTATTTAAATATGAACTTCCTACTATTTATATTTTACTAAATCAACTTTTAAATCATGGGCCCTCTAAACCATGGCACCTCTTGCACATTGCACAGACACCCCTGGCTCTTCGATGGCGTAAGGTATAGTTTCCGAAAAGAATGAGCTCTATGTTGTATGAACAAGATTAGGAACTGAAGCAACACCCTGTCTGTGAACGGATATGGACGGTTTTGGATTCAATTTCGTTTCTACTGGTCATGTCGTTAGCAGCTGTAATCTCGAAATCGAATGCGACAGAGGAGATACATGTGACGATTGACAGCAGGCTCAGCAGCGAGTGCCATCTTGGGCTGAAATCGAAGCACCAAATCGGTGTACGCAATGCAAACTCACCGGCGTCAACCCTCTTTCCCAAAAAATGGTACGTGCAGACTCCCTAATTGACATCCTTTAAATATCGCTTCCTGTAATTGTATAAATCAGGCGTTGCATCGGTACACAGTTCGTAAATGGCTCAAAACGATTAAACTAGGCATCAATTCTGAAAGTAATATTGTACAAAAATTCGAATTTTTAATATATTCTGTTAGATGCGATAATGTAGGGATAACACAGTGGTAATCGAGTTATACGATGAACTCATAAAAGTTGAATGATGCTTCTGTAGCACAGCACAACGTTATTGTAAATTTTGACATGCAGTTCAATCTGAGAAAAGGGTTGCAAGTGAAATAAATCAACCCAGATAGCATATATGTGTTTGTTTTGTTGCATAGTCTTTTAACAAAACAAGAAGGAATGCAATATAATGAATTCTTCTTTCACTTGGTAATATTATCTGGGTTATTTCAGATGAATTTAAACCATCATCAATTGATAAGAACAAACCTGGGAAATTGCATAAGACCAAGGATAATAAGGTCACTGTTGAATTTCAGAACAACCAACCAGGGAAACCCAAAGTGAGTTTTGAAGGTAGTAGTGAGGATTACAAGGACAATGATGTAGTTTTGTCCTTTGGTGATACGAGTTTTAGGTTGGACATGTTGCATAGATCGTTGAAGCGTTTGAGGCATGTTAGGCAACCTCGCGAGTCTGCAGCTGTAGCCGCCACTAATTTATCAGGGTTGCCACCCGAGTCTAATTCACCGCCAGTTGGGAAGGGACCTATTATTCAGCCTACGAATAAGAACTTACTTCCTCCATCTATATGCTTTTTTTTTATGCTTTCTCTAATTTGGGCTTCATAAACATAACCAAATCAGGTGTTTTGCATAATCCTAATCAAACATTAACAAGTATATGTTTAGCTTTGCATTCTTTTCTATCTTGTGCAAGTTTGATGTTTTATAACTCATTTTTCATTATATTTTTAAACCTTTATTGGACCTATTTTTATACCCTTGTACAGGTCGAGGATGAAAGAATTGAAATCGGCAACTTTAAAGGCTTTGGTATGTTAAAATTTTCTTTTAATTTACTTATAATTGAGTAACTCTATCACATTTTTAACAATCTTTTTCTTTTTTCCCATATGGTAAAGCTAGATAAGAGAAGGGTGTTGATAATCCATCCGTCCCTTCGAATTCATTCTATGCATCACAAGATCCTAAGAATGATGATGATCTGGATGAACAGCTGGACATACTTAACGATGATGATGAAATTGACATTGGTTGAACTGATAATATGGAGACAGGACCCGAAAGACAATCATTTACTGGCATTGAGCCTCTTCAGAATTTACGGACCTTCATCTTGGTGAACTCCATCTTATAGAATTTACTGGTCAGCATCTTTAGCTTTTAAGTTTTTGATTGACTAAGTTGGCTTATTTGTCATAACATTGGCGCTATAAGTTGGCTAATTAATCACAGTTATACATCAACGATATAGCTCTGGGCACTCTTTTTGTTGTGTATTCCTGCTCGGCCACCACCTATGTTATCAAAAACCTTACAGTATCCATATTGTAATGTTAATGAGATTCACATCATGACATTCCCTTTGATGGAGAACTTCCATGTTGAAATCGTTATAAAATTGATGATGTCTTGCCTGCTTTGTAGTTCTTCTAAAGTCCTTGTTGAATATTTTAAAACAACTGTGCTGCAGGTGAAGTTAAGGAGAATAAAATACCATGTGCAAAGTCCTCGTAGCAATATCTCTATCCCAGAACTACAACACTGCTTGTCAAAAGTATCATTTTCAGCTGCTCAAAATTCTGGTATGTTGATCTTGAAAATCAATGAATACAACATATGTAGAAGTAACAAAACGGGCAGTTTGGGGCCAAAATAAGGTTGCTTAGTTGGCTTGGCACACTTTCATTTAAAAACATTAAACCTTTTATAGACTGTTAGTGTGTAGAACATGATTATAAAATTTATATAGTATCTCAGTGAACCTTATTTTTTAATGACATGAATGATGAATCACGAAGTTATACTCATTTGACCCGCTAGGTATATATTAAAAGAATCTGAATTGGCTGATTTGGCTCATTCATTTGTAAGTGGGTCGAATTCCCACCTCTGGTGTGTGGATTGGCTTTGTTTATAGAACTCCAATCTGAAACATAAATTGTTTTTTAGATGCACCAAGTAAATATATAAGTTATGATATTCCATTTTTATGGTTAGCATAATTGTTTTATATTCGTTTTTCATTTCTTGGAATTGTCATAGCTTCGACCACATGCCACGTATTGGTTATCAGAATGGTTCAAACCGATCAGAACGGTACTCAATTGAACGTCTTCTTTCAAAATATGTTGCTTTATATGGTATAAAGATATTCGTGTAAGTTCCTCCATAACCACTCTATGAAGATTGATTTTATATTATTCTTTTATTATCTTATTCCATCTGTAAGTGGTAAATTACTCCCATTATTTAAAAAAAAGAATCCAAATGAGTTTTGAGATTTGTATGACTCGACTTCCACTTCAAAGCTGAGATACCCTGGACTAGAAGGCTGCACTTTTGATCCAAGCAAAGGAACCCACATTTAGTTTTTTTCCTCCTTTAAACATGCATCCATGAATTAAGGGTTCAATAGTACAGGTAGCTTGAAAATCGATTGAATATGTGATATAACCCGGATATAAGTACTTAATATTTGAAGATATGTATTATTAATTAGATAAAGATTTATTAGTTAGTATTTAATAGTTGTGATTGGTTTCTTGAAGATCATACATATAGACCATTTCTGTAATGAAAAGGAGAACATAACACTGTGTTCGTGTAATCATGGGTTGAATTAATGCGAAACACCCCTTATTCAACTTGAGAACACAGTGCAAGTGTTGTATTGATGCAAAACTTCGATTATTTAAAAATATATAGATTAAATCTGATTACTTAATCTTATGTTCTTGGGTACCGTAGGAGATGATGCTTCTTTTCTATTGTTATAGACTTCTAATATGTTACTGTTTTCCTTTTCTCTGTTACGAACCTACATCAGGGTGTCAGATCTTAGTAATAGAGCTTTAGGAAGAAACATACATGCTTTATCATAAATTATCATTTTTATTTCTTTCATATAATCGTAGTAAATATGTCGTATCTGTTCATTGCAGATTATTGAGATACTTTTGAATGACAATTCACCTAGAGTGGTTGGAGCTGCTGCAGCAGCATTTGCTTCTGTTTGTCCAAATAATTTGCCTCTAATTGGTAAAAACTACAGAAGGCTATGTGAAATTCTTCCTGATGTAGAGGAATGGGGTCAGATTATTTTAATCGGTATTCTTCTTCGTTATGTGATTGCAAGAAATGGACTTGCAAAATAATCTATAATGGTATCTTTATGCTCTGATGATTTCAACGAAGAAAAAACTGATTCAGACTGTGATACCAACTTTTTGGAAACGAAAAAAACATATGAATGGAGCAGTGGGATTCAGGAACATGAGTGATTAGCTGTGGTATCCAAGAGTTACCTTGCAGGACCAGATAAATACTTTATACTTATCACATTCAAGTACTATAGATGTGACACCGTTTGAATTTGATGAATCTCGATTTACATCATCTTCTTGCAGTGTACTTCACCATTGTTTTGGAGTCGCAACAGTGCTGTGGTGCTTGCTGCTGCTGGGGTACATTGGATTATGGCACTAAAGGAGGATATTGCAAAAATTGTCAAGCCTCTTTTGTTTCTCTTAAGATCATCTGATGCGTCAAAATATGTGGTACCATTTACAACATTGTGTAGAATTATCATGAAAACAGTAAGGTCGTTTGCATGCATGAACTGTACATGAGTGAAGCCCTCATTGATGCTAGAAAATTGTACACACACACAAAGATTGTCTATCCTGATAATGAAGGTAATCGGTATTTATCTTTCTGTTTTGGCCCTATAAGCTCTTAAGCAAAGCTAACACCTGCCCATACTTCCCAACGTAATTTCTCCTAATTTAGCTTTTCTAGCGATATTTGTAGATATTATCATGTTCCCAACAACACTTGTCCGCCCAAGAGGACGAATACCAAATGTAGGCGCTGATATGAGCGTGTTTGAGAAGGTTGTTGATGCAAGTGCCCTTGAACATAAACGACTGGTAGGACAAAACAACCAATCATTCCATCATAACAATATTACATTCTTCTTTTTAAAATGTTTACAAATGCGAGTTTACATATTATTTAAATAAATTGCAGACTATCCCAGCAGAGTATGCAAGGGAGCATGATTTGATGCGTTTTAACAAATCCATGATCATATTTGGTAACAAGGAGTTGGGAGATCATGATGACTAAGTATAAGAGGAACCGCCGAGGCAAAATCGATGACCGTGTCGTTCTTGATTAAGTAAAACACGCCAAGTTGGAACCACTTCAAAGAAGTTGTACAGTTTAGGGAAAACACGACACTTTTCTTCACGCACGACACCCACGCACTTCACCGCCATTAAGTAAAATTCACAGTTGCGTCAATCTAACCATGGAATCGTATGTACAGCAAACAAAGCGTATTCATGACTTGGGGTTTTTTGGACACTTTTTCTGTCTTTTTGCTTCCACATCTGAACAGCTAAATCATGCATTCATACGTATGTATATATTTAAAATGTGGAATGAACTTCTGTCTAAGATTAGTCCCGAGTATCGAAGTTATCGTTACTTAGTATTATAAAAAAACTTCTTTATTATAACCACCAAATAGGAAGTACAATACACACAAAATTTAGAAGGTAGGCTCGTGTTTACACGGACTTGATACCTAGTATAAAATCATATTATTAATAACTAGGGCATTTTTGTTAGCAATCCGATCTCTCATCTCTCTCCCCTCGTCACTTCATCATTGGCAAAAGCTCCACCTTATAATCATGGCAGCCACCACAACATTCATAATCTAACCGACGCCCTCGATTCTGCAAATCTTCGGTCAAGACCTATTGTTGCCGGCCACCTCATCTATATAACTCATCTTTGATCTATCTTTTGAAATCACAAGTCTATAAGTCTATTCTCTCCTTTATTCCTTCCGCACTCAGCCATTGCAGATTTACAGGGTGATTTGTGCCCTAACCAAGTGTAATGGTGCCGCTGATTTGTGCCCCGACCAACCAGTGAAAGAAGTGAGCCTCCCCTCTGATGTTTGTCCGTATTCATTTTTATATGTTTTAGAGCAAATTACACGGATCGTCCCTGTGTTTTGTCCTAAATTACCTTCTTCCCCTGAACTTCATTTATTACACTAGACGTCCCCAATGTTTATTTTTGTCACATTTGTGGTCCCTGACCCAAATAAAATGACTAAATTACCCTTGACCCCTTTTTTAATTATTTTTCTTGATTTTAAAATTATTTTAAATAGTTTGAAATTTCAAAACAAAAAATTAATAATATAAAAAAACAAACACCACCAATCTCTCTTCGTCTCTCTCCATCTATTCGTCACCACTGTAGGTCACCACCACTGCAACTCTGGCCAACACCACCGCCATGACCACCACCATGAAAAGAAAAAAAATAACAGCCCCAACCCCTCCCTGTCGCTCCCCTCTGCCACCATAAAGGCACCACCACCCCCACCACCGTAAAGGCACCAACACCACCACCAAGAACAAGCTTAACCCTAACCATCATCCAAGAACCTCCACCTCCACCGCCGTAGTTCGTAACAACCACCACCATAGGTCACCCACCTTGCATCTGAAAACCGTAGGTCAGTGGTCAAACCTAACCAAAAATTGCACAAGAACACATAAGAACACCCCCAAATGTGTAACCACACAAGAACACTCAAGATCAAATGCTAACCAAACCCTAATCAAGAACATTCAAGAACAAACCCTAACCAAACCCTACTCGCTAATCAGATCTATAAGACACACAAGGGAAAACCCTAATCGCGATGGTGATGACGATTGTTGCGACGGTCAAAACTGTAACATCCTCCTACTGTGCCTGGTAGTTTACGTGAGATGGTAAACTATTTGTTTATTAATTATATTTAATTGTTTGTGTAATTGATAATTTGTTTGTTATTTAATTGTTATTTTTTTTATGATTATATGATGATTTTAATTGGACCGCAAGGTATGAGGTGAAAATATTAGTTTTAATATTTTTATATGTTAGTGGACCATATGATTCGATTTTACACGAGGGTCCCGAATAATACCTCGTTGCGTGTTTATTAATTGAATAGGACCGCTTTAATTAGGTTCCTGTATGTTAGATATCTGTATTTGATACTGTGTGTTATTTGATTAAATTCCCAGCCAACCCTAGACTTTATATTTGACTTTTAGAAGTCAATTTCTCTTATTTACTTCAATGTGAAGTATGTGTTGTGTGTGTATGTGTTCTTCTCTTCAAAGAAGCTTGTTCCAGCCCTTGATTATTGTGTTTGTTGCTGATTTGCTGCCTTATACAAGTAAGGTTATGTATATTTGAGTTGATTCTTGAAGCTTATGGGGTGTTCTTGCAAAAACCCATTTATTATTTTTAGGGTTCAAGATTCATGTGGGTTTTGTTTAATCCGAATTGTGTTCTTATTATATCATGTTCTATTGAAGTTATATACTGATTTTGAGTTACTTAGCATGATGAGTTCTGTGTTGTGTATGTCGAGTTTTGGTTAAGAAGTTCTTGAAAAGTTAAGTTTTAGCCGTGCGAAGTGAAGTCCATTCCGTGCGTAGTGGCTCCACTTCGTACGAAGTGCATGATGAAGAAGATGAAGTCGATGAGTTTTGGTCGCACGTAGTGTGGTCCACTCCGTGCGTACCAGTGTCCTTTGCGTGCGTAGTGTGTGAAACATGTTAAGTGTATTTGAGTTCTCTACGTGCGTAGTTTGTCCAGTCCGTGCGTAGTGCGTTCAGCACGTGCGCAGTGAATACACTTCGTGCGTAGTGCCTCGGATGTTAATTCAGTTTGTTGTTGTATGATGTTGAGATATTCATGCATGATTTAGGATATATATATGAATGATTTAGATGATGAAACATGTTCTGTTAAGAAGTGTATGTTGCTTATGATCTGTGTGATTAACTTAAATGAGTTAAGTTTTGATTATATGGTATATATGAGAGGGTTTACTAATGATGCTTCAAGATTGGATTTTGTATGTTAATTGCATGCTTAATTAGTGAAATGATGTTAGATAGCCTGAGTTTATGATCCGTTGATTTCTATATGTCTCATATGATTTATGAAGCACTCCTAAATGGTATTTGATATGTTTCAAGCTGGTTTGGTATTATGAAATCTAACGGGTTGGGTTTTTGACCGTTTACGGATTAATTGGAGATAGATGAAGTTTATGAATGCCTTGTTGATTGCTACGTGTTTAGTATTATATATAATGATATTTCAAATGGTTTAGAGTGTATTTCTTGTTGGTTATGTATGTTAGGTGAAACGGTTAAGCTTTGATCTGTTTGCGAATTGATTTGACTTTTGGAGTTAATTATGATTTAAGTTATTGACTTGTTTATATTGTATTCTCAGGGGACTCAAAGACTCAGTGATATAAGACAACTGAGTGTGGATTTTGGATTGGTCGAGGACGCAAGTGAGTGGACTTTAACTCACTGGTGGTATTAGTTATGATTATGAGGATTATCTGGATTCGTTTATTTAATCATGCGATAGATTGTTTAATCTGATATGATTGCTTGGAGATTGGTATGATGATGGTACGGAGATTGAAACTGTGATTGTATGGAGATTGGCACTATGAGTGTGCGGTGATTGGAAATTGTGTTTGTTTGAATTGATGTTAATTGATTGCAATAGAGTCCAAGATATGTGCGCAGTGAAGATTACTGTGTGCATGCTGTCTTTGTGGGAGGTTAGCCGGTTTGTGTGGGCTAGGCTCGTTTGCTTCTGGTTGTACGGTTGTTCAACCCCTGTTACATTTGTTGCAGCAGAGGGGGTTTAACTGTACCAGTTAGCAAGCAGTCTCGGTAAACCTATGCTTGGCCGGCATATGGGTTGCAGGCTCTGCAGAGCTGCCGTACCTCTAATGATACTTGGTGCCCGCTCTTGAGTAGTCCTTGTGGGTCTTGTTTCTATGTTAATTGTTGTGATTATGCTATTGTTACCTGTGGCTTAAATTCCATTCACTTAGCTTTGTGCTAATTCCCCACCTTAACTCTTTGTTGCAGGTTTTGGTGAGCTTCAGTAGGTGGTTGTTTGTACAGGGGAAGTTTGACCGTCGCTCTGATATTATGTTTTAGATAAGATGAGTCATCTTTGTGAACTCTTTTGTAACACTAAACGATATACTGTGTTGTTGAACAATATTGGTTTTAAGTTTGTGGGTGTTGTTATCTTTACTATTTTCAATTGCAATACTTCCGCTGTGAATTTAAAAAAAAAATGGCTTGTATTTTACGGTGTTACAAGTTTGGTATCAGAGCCCTGGTTTGGCATGCGAGCACGGCTAAAGTGTTCAATTCCCAAATCTTGGCTCGAGGTTGGTCAAACATTCCCTGTGGGGGAATTAGAGTGATTCGAGTTTCTTGTGTGTTGTGGTTAGCATGTGTGTACTAACGGTTTATCTAATAAGTGTTGAGATGTTGTGAGTATTACAGATATGACGGTTAAAGAGACCCCGACTGAGACTCCTGTGACCCTAGCAAAGATTGGAACTTCATCAATGAGTAATATGGAAACACTTACTCATGTCAAGGATGCAGGTACTGAAACTAAACCGGATCAGTGTGAGTATATCTATAAACTAGAAAATGAGATACAAGAACTTCGAGATACTATTCGTAGTTTAGAACAACAAATACTTAAACTGAATGAACAAGTTAAGACTTCTTCGACTGTTATTCCTCCGGTTACTTTTTCGTCTACTTCTGCATCACAATGGACACAACAACAATTTCACTATTCGTTTGCACCTCAGGGAGTATATCCTTATCCATACATGAGGTTTACACAACCTTGCGATTTTAGGCTATATTTGGATTATCAATCATCTGAATATCATGGTATCCCAGATCTTAATATAACTTTGAACTACTTGCGAGAAATGGTAAAAGTTTTGGAAGCATGTAACCCTGAGAATAAATTGAGAATACAATATTCGATCCAAATGCTAGAGGATGAAATTAAGATTAAAGATAAGAGAAACCGAGATGAGACTCCTCTACGGGAGTCAAGTTTTAAATATTATAATAGTCAACACGGACAGATGGGGCAAAGTAGCCAGGACCATGGAAATCAAGAATCACAATGGTGTCGCAAGTGCAAATCCTTTCATACTGAGCCTTGCACACACAAATCGGTACATTGCGTTCGATGTGGAATGTTTGGTCATGAACTTAAGAATTGTACATTCCGTCACAGTGTTTGCTGAAATTGTCAGAAAGAAGGTCATCGGTGGAATGACTGTATAGTTGACAAGAAAATTTGGTCAGGGTCAGGAGCGGCAGATGTCGGGGAATGTTCGTCAGCAGTTGGACGGAAAAGAAAGAACCCTTCTTCGCCAGAGGGTAGAGCAACTTAGATGTCGGTAGATGATACTACCATTACTGAAGATGATATTACAGGTATGTTTTGTTAAGCTTTATAATTGTACGCATAATTATTTGATTATGAAGCTTATTGTTTTAGTGTTTATGTGGCGGTATGTAATGTTTTGAGTCTGACTACTTCTGATGTGACTATTTCACTAGAAGTAGAGATAACTGATGATAACCGTTTGCTAGTTCATGTTAGTGATGCTTATATCAGAAATTGATATCTTGTTAAGTATGTGATAATTGAATATGCCTGCTTCTGATGTTATTGTTCTACTAGAAGTAGAGGTAATTGATGATAAATGATTTCTGGTTCATTTTGTTGATGCCTATATCTGGGTTTGATATACTGTTAAGTGTGTGTTGTTTGAGCCAGTTTGGTGCAGTTGTTAAATGCCATAAGAAGTTGCTTTCTGATTAGTTGAATTGCATACTGTATGAGGTATTGTGTTTAGTTACTTGTTAAAACACAACTGATATCATCCTGAATTTGTTATGGAGATTTATTTTCTCACTTTGAGTATGAGTGTATTTGGAATTGGGCTGAATTGAAATAGTAGATGATGTCTGATAATTGAGGGCTTTGGATTACCCAGAAATGTTTTAATGAAAATGGATTTTAGATTGCGAGACATTTGACCTGGCTAACCTGTAAGGAGATTTGATTTGATGGAATGATGAATAGAAGCAGTATTTCAGATTTTGAAATGGTTATCTTGTCAGACACCTATTTTTGTACTACTCGATGGATCTGATAATTTTAGTGCGTAGTAATATTTCCTTTGCATGACTTGGAGTTTGCAGTTGTTTGCCTTAAACACTGTGGAGATATTATTGAAATGATATAAAATGTGTAATTTGTGCTGATTATTTGAGCTTGCGATATGTGTTTTCTATCAAAAGAGTTGATATGAGATAAAGACAGTATTTAGAATTGATTTAATTCTATGATTGCGAAATTCATTTTCAACCTTGGAAAGCTAATACAGTAGTCTATGCTTGAAAATGCGATGGAGTCAATGATAATATTTGTTTTATGCAAATTGGGATTGTTTTGACTTATTGGATAGACTGAAATTGTTCAAATGAAATTGTTGAATGAAGGAAATTTGAAGTCAAAAGTTATATTAAAGAGAAAAGAGGATTTGGTTGATGAATTTTGAGGATTAAAGATTTACGGGTCTAGTGTTTAAGTGCCTTTGCTTGGAGAGTTTTGTGACTTAATTTTATCAGAGATTGACAAGTCTAGATTATATGTTTTATCAGATAGCACTAAATTGAATAATGATCTTAATTTGCTGAATTGGTGGTTCACGATGAAGACAAATGTTACATAGTACCTAGAATTTTGATATATTTATGCACATGTTATAGATGAATGCCAGAAATTTTGTGAATTTTGAAACAGCTATAGATATTAGAATGGAAATGGGAGCTTATCATGAGGGATTTTGTAACCAAACTCACACGTACTCAGTAGAGTCATGATATGATTTGGGTGATTGTTGACTGTTTGATGGATAAAGTGTATTTTCTTGCTGCCAATGAGACAATTTTCTCAACAGATTAGCTTGGCTGTGAGATTGTATCTTGACATGATATTACAGTATTCATTGTTTCTAACAGAGATTCTAGATTCGTTCCGAACTTCTAGAAGAGCTTACAGCGGGAATTGGGAACGCATGTTAATTTGAGTATAGCTTGTCATCCTCAGACGGATAGTCAGACTGAACGAACCATTCAAAAACTCTAGGATATGTTACATGCATGTGTGTAGAGTCTGATAGACTTTGGGATTTGTACCTACCATTGATTGATTTTGCGTTTGAAATTCTTATTACTAGTGTATTGATATGACACTTTATGAAATGTTATGCGATTATCACAGTCATACTCCTATGTGTTGTTCAGAGACAGATTAGAAACAGTATGTAGTTCTTGATATTATTCAGGTAATAGCTGAGAAGGTTACTATGGTGTGAGAGACAGAAACTGTACGCTGATCCACTACTTTGAAAGGGAATAACTTGTATTGGGGAACGATGGAAGTTACTTCTTCATTATATATTTGATCAGTTTGCATACGATAAGTAATAAGTGATCAGATGTTTGCTTTTAATCTTTATATTGAGTGGGTAGGTGTTTATGATACACTCAATGTCTGTTATTTGCATAAGGGTAAAGAAGAATATGAAAGTCAGATTCTCTCGATATATGAACTGAAGGTCAACTTGAAAAGTGATTAATGGAAGAACCATTGGGTTAGTAACGTGGTGAGATTCCGAGGACGGAATCCTCTTAAGAGGAGGAGATTTGTAACATCCTCCTACTGGGCCTGGTAGTTTACGTGAGATGGTAAACTATTTGTTTATTAATTATATTTAATTGTTTGTGTAATTGATTATTTGTTTGTTATTTAATTGTTATTTTTTTTTATGATTATATGATGATTTTAATTGGACCGCAAGGTATGAGGTGAAAATATTAGTTTTAATATTTTTATATGTTAGTGGACCATATGATTCGATTTTACACGAGGGTCCCGAATAATACCTCGTTGCGTGTTTATTAATTGAATAGGACCGCTTTAATTAGGTTCCTGTATGTTAGATATCTGTATTTGATACTGTGTGTTATTTGATTAAATTCCCAGCCAACCCTAGACTTTATATTTGACTTTTAGAAGTCAATTTCTCTTATTTACTTCAATGTGAAGTATGTGTTGTGTGTGTATGTGTTCTTCTCTTCAAAGAAGCTTGTTCCAGCCCTTGATTATTGTGTTTGTTGCTGATTTGCTGCCTTATACAAGTAAGGTTATGTATATTTGAGTTGATTCTTGAAGCTTATGGGGTGTTCTTGCAAAAACCCATTTATTATTTTTAGGGTTCAAGATTCATGTGGGTTTTGTTTAATCCGAATTGTGTTCTTATTATATCATGTTCTATTGAAGTTATATACTGATTTTGAGTTACTTAGCATGATGAGTTCTGTGTTGTGTATGTCGAGTTTTGGTTAAGAAGTTCTTGAAAAGTTAAGTTTTAGCCGTGCGAAGTGAAGTCCATTCCGTGCGTAGTGGCTCCACTTCGTACGAAGTGCATGATGAAGAAGATGAAGTCGATGAGTTTTGGTCGCACGTAGTGTGGTCCACTCCGTGCGTACCAGTGTCCTTTGCGTGCGTAGTGTGTGAAACATGTTAAGTGTATTTGAGTTCTCTACGTGCGTAGTTTGTCCAGTCCGTGCGTAGTGCGTTCAGCACGTGCGCAGTGAATACACTTCGTGCGTAGTGCCTCGGATGTTAATTCAGTTTGTTGTTGTATGATGTTGAGATATTCATGCATGATTTAGGATATATATATGAATGATTTAGATGATGAAACATGTTCTGTTAAGAAGTGTATGTTGCTTATGATCTGTGTGATTAACTTAAATGAGTTAAGTTTTGATTATATGGTATATATGAGAGGGTTTACTAATGATGCTTCAAGATTGGATTTTGTATGTTAATTGCATGCTTAATTAGTGAAATGATGTTAGATAGCCTGAGTTTATGATCCGTTGATTTCTATATGTCTCATATGATTTATGAAGCACTCCTAAATGGTATTTGATATGTTTCAAGCTGGTTTGGTATTATGAAATCTAACGGGTTGGGTTTTTGACCGTTTACGGATTAATTGGAGATAGATGAAGTTTATGAATGCCTTGTTGATTGCTACGTGTTTAGTATTATATATAATGATATTTCAAATGGTTTAGAGTGTATTTCTTGTTGGTTATGTATGTTAGGTGAAACGGTTAAGCTTTGATCTGTTTGCGAATTGATTTGACTTTTGGAGTTAATTATGATTTAAGTTATTGACTTGTTTATATTGTATTCTCAGGGGACTCAAAGACTCAGTGATATAAGACAACTGAGTGTGGATTTTGGATTGGTCGAGGACGCAAGTGAGTGGACTTTAACTCACTGGTGGTATTAGTTATGATTATGAGGATTATCTGGATTCGTTTATTTAATCATGCGATAGATTGTTTAATCTGATATGATTGCTTGGAGATTGGTATGATGATGGTACGGAGATTGAAACTGTGATTGTATGGAGATTGGCACTATGAGTGTGCGGTGATTGGAAATTGTGTTTGTTTGAATTGATGTTAATTGATTGCAATCGAGTCCAAGATATGTGCGCAGTGAAGATTACTGTGTGCATGCTGTCTTTGTGGGAGGTTAGCCGGTTTGTGTGGGCTAGGCTCGTTTGCTTCTGGTTGTACGGTTGTTCAACCCCTGTTACATTTGTTGCAGCAGAGGGGGTTTAACTGTACCAGTTAGCAAGCAGTCTCGGTAAACCTATGCTTGGCCGGCATATGGGTTGCAGGCTCTGCAGAGCCGCCGTGCCTCTGATGATACATGGTGCCCGCTCTTGAGTAGTCCTTGTGGGTCTTGTTTCTATGTTAATTGTTGTGATTATGCTATTGTTACCTGTGGCTTAAATTCCATTCACTTAGCTTTGTGCTAATTCCCCACCTTAACTCTCTGTTGCAGGTTTTGGTGAGCTTCAGTAGGTGGTTGTTTGTACAGGGGAAGTTTGACCGTCGCTCTGATATTATGTTTTAGATAAGATGAGCCATCTTTGTGAACTCTTTTGTAACACTAAACGATATACTGTGTTGTTGAACAGTATTGGTTTTAAGTTTGTGGGTGTTGTTATCTTTACTATTTTCAATTGCAATACTTCCGCTGTGAATTTAAAAAAAAAATGGCTTGTATTTTACGGTGTTACAAAAACAAACTGAATCCTAAATCTTTAACCTCTATAACAAAATTCGACAGCCATGGATCAGTGGTTTAGGGTTGTTTGAATAAGGAGACGATAGGGTTCAAGCGGCGGTGGTTTAGGGTGGTTCGAAGAAAGCGACGCAATGGTTGGTGTTGGTTTAGGGTGGTTCGAAGAAGGGTGGGTCTCCTCCGGCGACAGGCGGTGGCGAGGTAGAGAGACTGTGAAGAGGGGGAGGGGAGGGGTCGACATTAGTTTGACGGGGAGGGGATGGGGATGTTTGTTTTCTTTTTTTATTATTATTAATATATAGTTTTAATTTTAAAAGTATTTAAAATTTATTTTAAATCAGGAAAAACGATTAAAAAAGGTGTTAGGGGTGATTTAGTCATTTAGGTGGTCCAGGGACCTTGGACGTGACGAACTGTAAACGTTGGGGACGTTTAGTGTAATAAATGAAGTCTAGGAATGAACGATGCAATTTGGGACAAAGCACATGGACGATCCGTGTAATTTGATTATATTTTTAACTTAAATTTGAAATTGTTTTATATTTCTTCTCCCTTAATTTGGTCGAACTATGTTTAATCAACTAAAGCATTATTTCATTTCATAGTATTAAGATGATATCCTTTTTCACAATTTCTTTTATTAAAATTTTTTAGACCACGTATAGTTAAATATAAACTAATCATATAATAGAATATGACTATATGAGAAATATAGACGTTTCTAGTGTAGTATGGTATGTTGTGTGTGTGTATATAATGTGACAAATAATTGTCAATCATGGTGGGGCCTTAGGTGACTAGATTAGATTTACATGGAAAAAAAACAATTTTGCTCACCCCAACAAATTATTTATTTATTTATTTATTTATAGTAGAAAGCAAAGTTATAAGTCCTCATAGCCACACACGTTGATGTATACAATAACTCTATATGATTGTATGGGTTACAACATTCAATTTCCGAACGCACACACATATGCAACTAATAAAAAAAAAAAAATAGTAAAACCCAGAAAAAAAATATAAATGGTCATTCTTTTGTATAATATAAAAGACTAATTTAAAATGTTGTTTTAAATCGTGATTTGAAATTTAGTAGAGCGAAATAATTATAAGCCAACTTGTTTAATTAGTACGATTTTACTTGTATATGGACACGGTCCATTAGTTGCTAAGGTTTCTAGCTTATAGATATATTTTATAGGGCTGACTTATAAATAATAAAATACTTACGGTTCCTTCTTATAAGCGTAGGTCAAAACATTATTGGTCGAACCACGTAAAATCTTTGTTATTTTTCTTGGTTATATTTGCTTGCATTATATAACATGTTCTTAAAAATTAATAAAAAATATATAATAATATCAGTCAACAGATAACATGCATATTATATCATCAATAATATAACCTAGTCAATAAATTTTCAATTATTTTGTTAAATTTTGCTCATAGAAAATTTGTGCTTGTTTTAATATAATATATATAAGTCGCTAGAATATTCAAGATGAGCAGGATTTTTATATTTTTCTAAAAAACTTGGCCATACGAATCATGAAGCAGGCGGCCAACCATTGGGACATTGATGCCTGTCGTCCAATTCGTTTTTTTGAACGGCAATAGTTTTATAGACTTGATAAACAAGTACACATAACACACATGATACACGATCACTCGCAATCTCACACACATGAACAATCTCACATTGACTACCACACACGCTAATAGCATCGTGTATCAACATCACATTTATCTCATCACATACATACTCACACATAGAAACCCACCAAGACCCACATAAGAGCCACACACTTAAGTCGCAACCAACACAACAGGATCTCGACCCAGCAGATCAGAATCACCATCAAGCACTTGAGCACGTAACAGGCCTGTCGTCCAATTCGTGCACGCATTAAACAACATACATGCAATTAATCTTTTGATTCTTCCACGAGACATTCTTAATTCCTTTTAGAATTTAATACTCCTTAATTAATTACTTCATCTTCATCTTCATCTTCTTAATTAAAGTTCGAGTGTGTGTTTTGTATAGAAATATATTAGTGATGATTACAAAAGTTAGAAAGTTTTTCTAACCTCAAGCTTGTGATATTATAATTTTGAAAAGGTTATAAATTAAAAGTATATATGTATGTGGTGATATATAATCGTTATCACTTCTTGTTAACTTAACATCACTTGCTTAATATTAAACTAAAAAATAATACCTTTCAAGTAGTTTTTATTTATGAAGATTGGGATTAAGATTAACCTAAATGATCATATCATTACTATATCAATTTCATCTATTTTGCTTTTCTTCTGAATTAAGATAGTTACTAACTTCTTTTAATTTCGCTTTAAGTCCTATATTAATTTCAATTATTGTTTTTGGGTTAAAAAAGTAACAACGTTTTCATTTTCATCATCACTTGTTAATCTCTTTCCGATCGACTTTCCGTATTCAACTTTCCCAGTATTTTTAATGGTTATATTTAATAATAAGATTATCTATACTACTATATTAAACATTTAACAATCTCTCTCCTCTAATAATTAAGAGTTCTTAATTTTCAATCAAAACTAAATCTCCACCCTTAATTTTATTTACATTAATCTCATCCATCAGTTCATTAAACCTTTCATCTTCTTATCTCCTTTAAAAAATAAACGTCTTAATTACAACCAATTTTAATTTATTTTTCTCTAATATATTTTGATTTTTAGTGGCTATGCTAATATTATGTTATCGACTAACATGAAAAAGATATAAGTTTTAAATAGTACTTAATGTCCCAAGTTCAACATATAATATTAGTATTATTTGTACTATCTCATATTGCGTTTAGGTAAAAGTGTATAAACAATATTAACACACTATTAATTAAGAACTTTCATATAACATAAATTTAATGAATAATACTACTTAATTTATTTCAAATTTATTGTAACATTCATACATCATTTGCAAGCATCATTGCCTCCTCCATCCTCGTCACTACAAATATTCACCATTTGATCGTTGTCGCCGCATTGCGCGGATACCCCACTAGTCAACATTATTAACCATATCAAGATGACCAAAAATCAATCAATAATCTTCTTAAAATAAAAATCTTAGATTACCGGATAGACCGAGTATATGAAATAATCACGCAAATGGTTAGGCTAGATACAATATTAGAGCATCGATCGCTTCACCTTAATATTCAGACAAACAATTAAGTATAATCACGAAATTTGTCGGAGACTGTCAACATTAATGTACTTTGATTTCATTTATGTAAGAAACAATATAAATGAAGATTTACATGAACTAGTGTTGACTGTTGACCGCAAAGAGACATGAAAGATTGCACGGGCCGGTATATATATTATGAAACTAATTAACATTTATAAATTAATTTGGAGTAATACTAATGTTTCTTATTATCTTATATAGTTCCAATTTTAACTAGGTTTTGTGTTTCAATCAAGAGTAGCCAAAGTTTTTTCAATCAGACATATATGATATACATAACTGTTTATAATTATAAGATTTTCATTCGTTAAGTGACTCAAGTCACTTCATATTATTGTCATGAAAGTACTTGTCATGACAATACCTCTTTGAATGAATAAAAATAAATAATCTTTAGATTCAATTCCAATTTCGACACTTGGTCCATATTAAGTCCATCTAGTTTTGTCAAACACCCATGATACTGTGGTAGAATTTAGACATAAACACACGTAAATCCCTAAGCCGCACAACCAATATGGATGAATATGCGTCAATTTTTGTTGGGTGTGAATATCTTGATAAGTGTATAGTAAAACCATATAAATGTTTAGACCGTGTACATTAGAGCATAATTCGACTTTCCAAAAAAACAACTAAAATGAGAAAATCCCTTTTCAAAAAGAAGAAATATAAAAATATATTTGATCACGATATATATATAAGAGAGAGAGAGAGAGAGAGAGAGAAGGGAGAAGAGTGAGATAAGAAGGAAGAGAAAGATAGAGAGGAAGGGAGATCGGCTTGGAGGACTCGAAACCCTCACCCGATCGGCTTCAACATGGGGGGGCGTACGGATGTTCATGACGAACCCGAGGAGCCCGAGTGCCAACCTGATGGCTTACTTTGAAAGTCATACACACACGAACAGTGGCGGAACTTGAAAAATTATTTTGGAGGGGCGATATCATCTACAATGAACATTGAATTACAAGACCTTACGTTATGGATTACCCGATGGAACCGGGTACCATCATGTTCCCCAAGAGAGACCTTTGAGTAAGGAAATCGAGTAGGTGTAGCGGGTTTGTGGACTCGATGGAGAAGTTGCATAACCCCCACCCCCTCTCAACCAATCACACACTTGCACATATTTAATTTATTAATATAAATATAAAAGAAGTGCAGAGAGTTTGAAGAAGAGGTATAACACTTAATTTATTCTTTTTTTTTTTTTTGTATTATAAATTTGTTTAGGGGGTTAAAAAAAATATGTATTATTTTAAATAATTATAGTAAAATTTTACACTAAGCACCAAAAATTTTGGGAAGCAAAAACCCCCCCCCCCCCCCCCACCTCTCTTCCTGCCCCTATAATGTTTCACCATTGCACACGAATACCAAATTATATAACTATTATCAGTTTGTTATATATCCGGTGACCAAAATCAATGTAAACCCACCATGTCACTATAAACGAGGACAATAGAGACATGGCATCGCAACTTCTTTTAAGATGATCATAGGTCGTCGCCAACATTGAACCGAAAACTCTTCTAAGAGGACATTGCAGTTGCCAAAAGTATTTAACCTATACCGACGCATAGGTGGTCACTTATACTCTTTTTAGAAAGAAAATAAAAAAATATATTAAATTATTTTGCGAGGATAGTTGTCGTTGTCAAAAGTATATATTTGAGAATGTTTTTTTTAGATATTATGACGAGAAATGTCGTCTCTAAAATACTTTTTTAGGAAAATAATAAATTATGGTAAAAGTTTTTGTGAGAAAAAAAATGTTCTCTCCCATAGTATTTTTATGCTGTTTTTCTTTTTCTTAAGATTTTTAAATTATTAACCTTATAGAAAGCCTTTTGACAATTTTTACTTTAAAACGCATGTAAAAGCTATATAGTATAAAACTAAGCGTTAATTACACATATGTTTTTCTCCTCTCTCTCTCTCACTCTCTGTCAACTCTCTCTCTCACTCATTTTCTTTGAAAACCACCACCGCTGAAGGATGTATCCGGCGACCACCTCCGCCGTCACAACACCACCAGACCACCACCTCCTCAACATAAATCCTCAACATACAGTGATATCAATTTCGATTTCAAGTGAGTAAACACAAGAATCAAATCAACAAACTCATGTAACAAATGAAGATTAGGCCCAAACAGTAATTAATAACCATCAATTTCAGTTTAGAAAGCCTAAATTGTCATTCTCTGCCCTAGAATGACAGTCGCCAAGAACACAGTGAAATTAGAGCCTAAAATTAGTCGATTAACCCTAAAAAATGAGATGCAAATGACGAAATAAGTACACAAACCAGATCTGAGCACATCACTACTGTGAGCATAGATCTGAGCACATCACCAAGATCTTTGCCGCCATCACCAAGATCTGAGCACATCACTACTGTGAGCAAATTTTGTACGCCGACACCACTTCAAGAACAGCCGAGAACTTCCGTGTACTCTGCACCGACGCGAAAGGAAATGGTTCCTCCGGCAAGCCGTTGCATTACAAGGGATCTAGCTTCCACCGTGTGATCCCTAACTCTGACGAAAGGTGCGCCTTCTGCGAGGAGAAGATGGGCGCTGTTAGGCGGTGGCAGTGAGTTTGTGGTCAACGACGAAGGGTGGCTAGACCACCACCATCTCTACCTTTGATTTCTTTCCTCCGATATACACGCCAACCATTTCCGATCTCGATTTGAACAGGTTAGTGAGAGATGAGTTGTAGGGCAATGGTGGTGGTCATACATTAGTGTGGTGGTGGTCGTGTTGTATGTGGTGGTCCGGCGATGTCCGTGGTGGTGGTGGCCTGAACTCCAACGGAGGATATGGTGGTTGCGGCTTGAATCTGGCTTCATATTTAATAGATGAGGAAGTGGTAATGACGGTGGAGAGTGATGAGAGAGAGAGGTGACGGTGGAGAATAATATGAGAGAGAGTGTGTATGTGTGCAGGAAGAGAGATAGTGTGGGTCCCACCATAAATAACTCTTATTTAATTATTCAGGGGTAAAAAGACACTTTTACCCTCACCAATAAATGGGTTAACGTCCATTTTAGATGGCTCAGTTAAAAATGGACTAAATTGGGACAAATTGACAACCACGGGGACTAACATTAGGGCAAAATGACAACCACGGGGACTGTGGGTGTAATTTTTGAAGTTTAGGGACTGCTTATGGGACATTTGATAAACCACAGGGACCATCTATGTAATTAACTCTAAAACTAAAGATAACCTAAATTATATATATTATATATTATACAATTCTCAAGAATGACAATATGTTATGAACAGTAGAATTTCTATGTATTCATCTATAATAAATATATGAGTTAATTACACGGATGGTCCCTGTGGTTTACACATTATTACTAATTTGGTCATTTATAATAAAAAATTACGCTCATGGTCCCTGTGGTTGACATTTTGTTTCACCCATGGTCACTGGCCTTAACATCTGTCAACTCACTTCCGTTTGTTATCTTGTAGTGAAGGGTATTTTTGTCCTTTCAACTGTTAATTTTGTTTCCAAACATAACACGTCTTCATGGGATATATCATCTCTCCCACCTCTCTCTCTAACAAGTAAGAAGCCATAACCAACCCTAAACCACCACCCCTAGCACCGCCGGCCGCCACCATCGCCCCTAGTACCGCCGGCCACCACCACTGCTACACCACCTCCGTTGCTCTCTCTCTTCGATCTACACTAGCCACCACCCCCATTCTTTCTATTCTCTCTCTCTCTCTCTCTGTGATGTACCCTGGCTACCACCATCGCATAACCACCACCACTCCCTTGGCTGCCGGCCACCACCACCGCACGACCCATCACCCCATGAAAAACCACCACCGCCGCTGCAGATTTGAAAGACCGACCACTGCCGCCGCAGATCTGAAAAGCCACTACCACCGCTGCCAATATGAAAAACCCACCACAGCTTGTCGCCGATCCAAAAAGCCACCACCACCGTTGCCGAAATGAAAAACCCACCACCGCCAGCACAGTTCTGAAAAACCACCATCACCAGCCGCAGATCTGAAAAACCACCACCAGCATTGCAGATCTGAACACTATGATGTGAGCTCAAGGGTTTGTTTACTGTTTATGTGAGCTCAAGGGTTTGTTTACTATTTATGGTCATGAATCATGAGCATCTAATTCGCACAAGATCTGGGAACATATAATCTTGAAATTTGAGTGGTTTCTTGATTCAATATGAAATGAGAAGTGTAGAATTATGGAACTGAAAAGTAGATTAAGAAGCCAATGGATACAAGAATCCTGGATAAAGCTTCATACGGCAATGGCTTCCATTTGAGTGGTTTCTTGATTCAATTTGACCAGGGTTTTTGTTCTTAATTGTTCTTGCAACTTAAAGTTTTGACCTGGGTTTTTGTTCTTAATCAGTTTCCAAGAAGTTTTGACTCTTGTGTTTGCTGGAATCACCATTTTGTTAAATTGGTGTGATTTGAATTGAAAGTTTGAAATGTTTGTGGTTTGGCAATCTGGGTGTTTTAAGCAATCTCCTCTTCAAAGAAAAGCAAAAGGGCGAGAGAAAGGAGGAAGAAGGAGGTGTTTGGAAATGGGTATAAGGGTGGAAATGACAAAAATACCCTCACACTAAAAGACAACTAACCGTCTTTTTTAACGTCTGTTAGGGCCAGGGACCATGGGTGAAACAAAATGTCAACCACAGGGACCATGTGCGTAATTTTTTATTATAAAAAACCAAATCAGTAATAATGTGTAAACCACAGGGACCATCCGTGTAATTAACTCTAAATATAATGGTTGTAGCCCTCAATTTTTACAGAGAATAATGCATGGCCTTTTAGGTTTTTTTTCAGTCTCAAAACTTTATAATTAATTACATTAATACATAATTTTTATAAAAACCCCCCTCACATTTTTTTAAAAGCCTCTCACATATTTTATAAAACTCCCTTGCAATTTTCATCTAGCCCCCTCCCAAATCTATTTAAATTTGAATTCAAATTACGGATTTTGTGTTTAATGAATAATTTGAAATTGAAATTGAATAATTTTAAATTAAAATTTCTTATCCATGTTTTTAATCTTTCCAACATTGTTTTGAGAATGAAATAATTTTGAAATTGAAGATTATGATTGATTAATTAAAACTAATTTATGGTTGTTTTTAGAAAATTTGCATGTGATTTATTTATAGATATAGATCTTTATTATTATTATTATTATTATTATTATTATTATTATTATTATTGTATTAATATTATTATTATCGTGTGTAAGAACATTTTATTGGTAAATTAAACCTTTATTAATATAAACTTTAATGATGGAAGTTGAGGTTAAAATCATAAGATTATTTAAATTGTAGACTTTTTAAAATAAAAGTTGAATAAATGGTTTAAATTAAATGCAATCTAGATAGAAATTTAATCCCGCTGCGAAGCACGGAGAAGAAAACTCATTGTATACAAAGATCGTTTAATTTTAAAAATATAATGAGCTACTAGTTATCATCATCCGAGTACCCTTCTTCATCCGAACTATTATCTTCGTCTTAAAAAAAGTTCAAAGGAGTAAGAACCAGGCGAAAATATATATTTTCGTAGAAAAAGCAAAATTAAATACTATTTAACTTTTGCGATCGAGGACATCAATGTCGTTATTTGTTACATAATAAATTGCTATTAAATACGGCAGGCAGGTTATTAACGTGCACTATTATCATCAACGATGACATTATATACTTTGGCTACGATAAAGTTGTCACGAAAGTCTCCAAAAATAGGTTTTTTCCTTCAAAAAAAATTAAATAGTTATTTCTTTGGCGACGGCATAGTCATCGAAGATCAAAGATGAATGCTTGTCAGATATAAAGAAGCCTATTTTGTATAATTAGTGACATTTGGTGATGGTAACATGTCGTCACAAAAGTACTTCGTCGCTAAGTGTGTTTTCTCTTGTACTGTGTTAAGAGAAAGTTTTTCAAAAGAATTCTTTATATGAAACACTAATAAACCTTAACCCATCTATATAATTAAGCTGGATTAAGAAGTTCTAATCTTGCTAAAAATAAGAGTGTAGTAGTCTTCCTACTAATTAAACGTACGTACAATATGAAGAAATGGCCTAAAAGATCGAGACGAGGAAAAAATCAAATCCCTAATAAGATCACAATAGCATGCATTCAAACCTATCTGTACGTAATTTATAGGGTATGTTTGGTGTGACTGGCTGGGGCTGGGGCTCAATGCTTATATTTTGAGGGTTTATGTTTTTAATAAATACCTCACCCAAACGAGGCTAGAAGGCTGGAGATTATCAAAAACTAGAATATCAACCCTCTATAATCTCCAATAAGCTCGTCATCAAACACAGTCATAAACACAAACCAATAGAATCTATGGCTAGGGTTGAAAATGAACAGAACGTTTATTAGCCGATTACAAAATTATTTGGTGGGAAGTTCGTTTATTTTTATTTGTTTAGTAGACGGACAATTATCAACAAGATTCTTCGTTCGTTTAATTAAACGAAAGGAACAAGAACAGAGTTTTCGTTCGTTCATTTATGTTCGTAAACGTACGGTTATATATTTGTTCGTTTATGTTATATATATTTATTTATATTATATGTGTGTGTTTATATATAGTGTTATATTTATATGTATTTAATAATGTTGGATTTGTATTATTGCGTCTGTTTCTTTGTTTACGTTTGTTAATCATTTAAAATAAAGAACAAAAATGTATACGAATTGACTAATCTTTTAAACAGTTGAACACAAATGCTCGTATGTTATCGTCCGTGTTTGTTTATTTGTTCGGCTAAAATTAAAAAAAGGAACACAAACATAGAAATCTGTGCCTTTATGATCAGTTCATGTTCATTTATTTGTTAGACTAACTTTAAACGAACAAACACGAATGATCCCTGCTCCGGCTATAAGACCAAATTAATTCGAAGCATATACCAAATTAAACTAAACAAAAACTATCTATCTAGTAGTAGATCGACCTAATTAACTACCAAGAATAAACCTATCGCCACTCTCCAAAAGTCCAAATCAACAATCAAATTTAATTATTAATAAAAAAGAAAAATACAAAGTTGAATGCTTTCTTACTCATTCGGCAGTCGGCACTAGCAAAGCGTAGTTAATTAATAAAGACAGATCGACACCCACACCCTCACAAGTCACAATAGAGAAGGAACTGTATGCATGTATCCAAACAAACAATTTACACATTTTTTAAAAATAAATATAATATACCAACCTCCAAAAATTTACACAGTTTTTAATTAAGATCTAGAGTTGTTTATTGTTAGGGTTACTTTACTTAATTACCAAAGTGACGTTATAACTAAGAGTCCGTGTGTCTAAGTAATTACTTTAGAAATATACATACATACATACATAAAAATCTAAAATACTGGAATCGTAAAACTAAGCAATTAGGTCATTACAAATTCATTAGCTACAATATTTATAATTATATTTTGGTAATGAATTTCTTAAAAATGAGTTTGAGAATGTCAACAAATTTGTAATATTTGAGATAAAAGCAAATATAATATGATGCATTTTTATGTATCTATGAAATATATATATATATATATATATATATATATATATATATATATATATATATATATAATCCAAAATTGGTGATCGAATAATTTAATTAAAAAAATTATTTAGCTAATGTAAAGATACATTAATGAGCTTTTGGCTTAGCGGTACCAAGGTGTGACTAAGGTGTTTTTCCCTCTTAGATGTTGAGGGTTCAAGTCCTGTTAAGGACATAAGGTGTAAATTAGGTGGGTGCGTGTGTTTGTCGTTAAAAAAAACTAATGTAAAGATACGCAATCACGACATTTAATACATTTTTAGATACTTCTAAGTAATATTGTTTCTATATATACTAGACCATCAGCATCCATCACATGGTTTCACATACTTTATGTCTGTCACATTCGCGTCACATCATTTCCTCATCTCATCATACAAACTCCTGCATTCATCACATCTCATCACATAGTTTAAAAAAAATATCACCAGCTTGTGACTGTCGTGACAACTATCCCACTCGTGACCGTGAAGCACCTCATCACAAGATGGGGCGATGGTGTTCCACGTCGTGAAAGCCCCTCACGAAGCTCCATCACGAGCCGATGAGGGTGATCTTACGTACATAAACATAAAAAATAAACTTACTTATATATATGATAGCATGATACCCGTGCAATGCGGCGGCAACGAATAATGTCTATTTTCAAGACGTATTGAGTATAATATTTATGTAATACGGTAATGGTGAATAATTAACGTTTGGTAACATGTATATTTTCTTTATCTTTTTTTCACTTCCTTTACTTTTCTATTCTCCATAGTTTAAAAAAAAGGTTATAAATATGTTTTTTAATGATTAAGTTAATTTGTATTGGCTTTGACTTTCAAAAAAATTTGTATTGACTTTAATTATCTTAAATATGTAAAGTTTTTTTTTTTGAAAGGCAATTAATTTATTTTAAACCACTGACCCACTAGAATTACATCATATACACTCTACAAGTAGTAGAGATCATAATCCAAAATGTTTGACTTTTACAAAATACCAAATACAGACCCAACAGAGCTCATGGACCATTTTATCTATAACCATTATTTCCAGTGCCATTTTGCCTACAATTGACTTGCAACACTTTCAGGTAGTATTAACCATGAAGACCAATCCATGCTTACCTTGTTTGAGGACTTACTCTTTAGCCATTGGAACATTTTCAACTGAGTTTCCATTACGCAATCTTCCACCTCTCTCTTCTTTCCTTTGAAATTTTGAAGGTTTATATTTATCCAAATATAATACATTAGTGATTTTGCAGCACTTACCCACAGTAGCTTTTTGTTTGACGACCCCAACTTCTCACCCAATTGCAATGTTTCCTCTAATGATCTTGTTTCCACGAAGGGCACCCCCCACTATTTAAAAAAATTTCTCCACGCAGATTTTACTTTATCGCACTTCCACAAAGCGTGTTCCACTGTTTCTTGCTCGTCGAGACACCTAATACACAGCAATGATGGTACGTCAATTCCTTTTTCATTTAGTTTCGTAAGAACCGGGATCCTTTGCCTTTCCACCCTCCATGCGAAAATGTTTATCTTATTTGGTAGGATGCTTGACCATGTCGTTTCCTTCACTTGCTGTAGATGCTCCATCCTTTGACTTTGATCCTTGATCTCTTCTATTATCCTTCTAATAGACTGTACAATAGAAGCTCCTTCGGGATCGCCTATTATGCTCCACCGATCTTTTGATTCCTGTTTTAGTGAAATGCCTGACAATAAATTTGTTAACTGTATTGTTTCCTCCCCCACCTTACCTCTATGACTACCAAACTCCTCAAACTCCCACACCCATTTTCCGTTCACCCACGACCCCATCTCCCCCACTAACATTTTCTTGTTTCGGGCTCTACCAAACACCCTAGGAAACATATTTTTCAAACACATGTTACCCACCCAAATATCATCCCAGAACTGAGTTGACAATCCATCTCCCACCCTGACCGATAACAAAGAAGTTAGTGGTACACCTAACTCCTCAAATTCTTTACCCACCTTGATAATCCCAGCCCACATACTAGACCCGACACCGACCCAGCCTTCATTCCAACCCCCTGACACCCCGTAGATACTTTTAATTATACTAACCCAAAGTGACCCATTCCCGTTTTTAAAACGAACCCACCACTTTCCCAAAAGACTTAGATTAAAGCTATGCAAATCCCCAATACCCAACCCACCCTTTTCAAAGCATGATGTTAGCGTATCCCATTTAATCCACGGTATTTTTTGTGTTTTACCCACCCCACCCTCCCCTCCCCTCCCCTCCCCAAAAGAAATCTCTCCTCAAACTTTCAAGAACACGTAGAACCGTTGACGGAACCCGAAAAGCAGAGAAGAAGTACAAAGGAATACTTGAAAGTACAGATTTGATGAGTGTTAATCTTCCACCGAATGAGATCCTTCCTTTTTTCCATGCCCCCAATCTTGATCTAAATTTCTCAACTACCTTCTCCCATTGATCCACCATTCTCATGTTACTATTAATTGGTAAGCCCAAAAATGAAATTACTTTATCACCTGCTCGACATCCAAACAATTCTGCCATAAGATCTACCTCTCTTTTTACTACTCCAATGCCATATAGACAGTTCTTCTTCCAGTTTATCTTTAGCCCTGATGCCTTTTCCCAACACTTCAACAGTGAAAAGAGGTTTCTCACATTACCATGTTTCCATTTACCGAAGAATATCGAATCGTCTGCATATTGTAAAAGGGAACATGGTATCAAATCTTTCCCCACATGCACGTCACTAAATATTTGTGATTCACAAGCTTCTTGCATCATTATGTTGAGACCCTCGGCCGCTAACACAAATAAATATGGAGATATTGGATCCCCCTGTCTAACACCTCTTTCCACTGTGAATTCTGCGGATGGAGATCCGTTGATTAAAATTGAGATTCTTGCCGACGATAAGCATTCCCTGATCCACTCAATCCATTTCAATCCAAATCCCATTTGATTCATAATATGATCTAAGAACTCCCAATCCAAGCTATCGTACGCCTTTTCAAAGTCCACTTTAAATACGAAGCACTTCTCTTTCCTCTTTTTTAAATCCGCCACTATCTCATTTGCTGTAAGTATACTATCCATAATGTAAAGTTTATTTATTAAAACAGAATATAAGAATTTTATTAACTATATTTAATAGTTAATTAACTTAATTTATATGAGAGACAATTTAGCAATTTTAAAACATTTAAAATTTAAAAGTTAAAAAAAAAAATTAATACTTTATAATATAATAATATAGATATATATATCAGGATTTATGCATATCTGAAATAATCAATCGGTGAGCGAGATATAGACATATGAATGGCGTTTGGATGGATGGATGCCTGCCAACACAAATAATTTATAATCCCCACATATTGATATACTAGTTTATTGTCCCGTGTAAAAACACGGGGATGTTTAAAGAAAAGTATAAAATTTGATGCTATAAAATTATAAGAGGTATAGTAAAATAAGTGTAATCGTGTTTCTAAAATTGTTTTTGAAATTGAATAATTTTGAAATATAAGGTTGTGATTGGTTGATTGAGTTTTAATTTATGGTTATTTTAGGAAAATTTGCATGTCTTTTATATATAGGTATAGATTCCCCTCACTGTCAGCTTCACCATATCCAAATACATATATCTCTGAGTCCCGATTAGGACCTCAGAGTTTAAGATATAGATGTTTAAGCCCCTAAGATTTGTCCAAACCTATACATTACGTCCCAACATAGCATTATGGGCATTATAAGACGACTCGTGATGGTATTTTGAGTCTGACCAGTTTCATACATAATGCCTCTTCATGAAGACCAAGATACATGATGGGAATATGTTTGTCAATATTTTAACTCTATATTTGTCCAATGTGTGTGGGTTGCTGGAATATGTAATATAAGACTAGGTAACTCTTTAGGTTGTGCTATGCACAGTCCAAGATGCTTAATGTGATTTTTTTGTCATTGATTTATAATTCTGTAAAAACAATAATAAATGTTTGCACTAATTTTATAAAATTATTAATTCAATATTCGCTGTGAGTATTAACTACTAATGAAAGTGGTAAACAAAATGAAAATGATGCAACACTTTATATAGCTACACCAGAACTTTTTTAGCTTTTATGTAAATTTACGAATAAATTCTTTATGTGATATACCACATGCCTTTTCTTTTGTTGTAAACTTGTAGGAACATAGATTTTAAATAAGTCAATATCATTATAATAAAACTGAAGAAATAATTAACTATAGTAAAATATAATGTCAGCAAATGAAACTATCACAAAAATATAACAAACTTAGCAAAATAGCAATAGGTTTTGAGATATGTTGTTTCTATTAAATGCTATCAAATGAAACTTAGCAAAATTAAGAAAAATAAAATATTTCTATAAATTGACTATACAGGTATTCCTATTAAATTTCATTTCAATGTTGTACTAACTAAAAGACCATGAGGAGCACATATCTTTCTTTTCTCTCTCACCCAAATACCACATTAGCAAGACAATCTTTTTTTTTCTCTCTTACCTAAAACCCAAGTATAGCCAAACAACTCAAATATTTCTACTCCTCTCACTTTCTCTTACATAACCAAAAAAAGGGAAAGCGACGGGTAAGGTCGGGTTGGGAAAACCGAAGGCTAACACAAAGAGGGGGCGTATCGGTGTTCCCGACCGACGAGACACCCGATACTCACCCGAAGCCTTCGGGTGTACCATTACATTTGGCTTAAGATTATATAACGATACAAAATAAAGATGCATCCATCACACTATGCATATCAAACAAAGTGTCTGGATCCAGTTTTAAGCCCCGTGAATACTGATTTAAAAGTTATTGGTTGACTTAGTTCTGGTCCATAAAACAAAGCCAGTTCCAGTGGCAGGTACATGCGATATAACCAAAAAATCGAAACAACTACAATCAATTCAAAATCTGACACATAATGAATATAGGTTAAGCCGAAGTATCATTAGATAAAGTCTAGTTCTAGCGAGAAGAAAATCCTCATATTGCGCACTAAAACTTGTATACCTTAGGACCCCATCTCTTGATTTCTAAACTATAAGTTCCTTATAGTTAAAAAAAGCATGAGTGCAACATAATTTTTATAAGTTTTTTAATTATTAGATGACCATCATTTATATTGCTTTAATAAAACTTATCATCTAAGAATCCTAAAAATACTACCTAGCATGATGTAAAATTAGAAAACTCAAATTAAAAACACCCATTAAATCTCTCAAGTCTCATCCAGTTGTTTACAAATGAGACAATTGGGCTTTACTAACCCTATATCTAAAATCCCGAATTAACTCCTATTTCTCTTCAACCAAATCTCAAGAACACAAAAACCGACCCAAATCTCCGTCTATTTTTTAATAGGTGATCAAGAATCATGTACAACACATTATGTGTGCCCCAAAATAAAAATGAAAAAAAGTAAAAAAACAGGGGAAATAATATGCTAGTGTATTATGGAAAAGAATTAAAAAAGAAAAGAAAGTAAGGGAATAGTTAATTACTATTTAGTGTACACATGGCAATTAATGAAGGCATATAGTCTCTTTATTTAATGTACACATGGCAATTAATGAAGGCATATAGTCTTTTTATAATATAGGTAGATATTAAGATTCAAGGCACTAATACAATATTTTGTAATGGGAAGTGTGTGTGTGTGTGTGTGTGTGTATATATATATATATAGGGCGGTTCAAACGAGAACTGTTTTTCGTACGAGAACTGCGAGAACCAATCTTAGCCGTTGATTTGATAAATTGGAACTCATGGATGTGGAGCATGGGGGATCAAGTGTGGCAGGGTGCATGTGATGAATTCATGGGTGGGCAATGACATTGAAGGAGGGGGAATTGGACGGCTCAGATTGGTTCTCGTACGAAAAACAGTTCTCGTTTGAACTTTTGCCTATATATATATATATATATATATATATAAAGGTTCATTCGAGAACCGTTGTTAGCGCGAGAACTAATCTGAGCCGTTCAATTCCTCCTACTTCAATGTCATTGCCCATTCATGAATTCCTCACACGCACCCTGCCACACTCTATCCCTCCATGCTCTCCATCCATGATCTTCCCATTTCCAAGGAACGGCTGAGATTGGTTCTCGCGGTTCTCGCGCTAACAACGGTTTTCGAATGAACCCTCCCATATACATAGGAAAAACTATTTTTTATACGAGAACTGCGAAAACCAATCTTAGCCCTTTATTAAGATTAATCAATAGCTAAGAATTTTTGACGACTCAGTAATGCTTCATTAAAGACTTAATAATGACGCATTAATGATGGTTATTTCGGAAAAATCAAGTCTCGCAAATTAATGACGTCTTACCCGGAAGCAATTCACAGTTGGGTAAATATATAAATTACCAAAATAATCCACTTAACGAGTCATTAATGTTGTTAAAACAATTCTCGTACTCCACTTAACAGAAAACGTCACAAAGGACTATTGGTGCAACTTTTGGGTAGTTAAATGACTTCTCTTGCAACTTTTTGAAAATAAGGACTAAAGTCGTAACTTTGGGATAGTTAAAGGACGATTGGTTCAATTAACTCATATTCTTATGACTTCTATTATTTAATTTTTAGGAATAATTTCTTATATACCCTTATTAAACATCAAAATATCTTATTTACCCACCTTAAATTTAAAATATCCTATATACCCTTCTTAAACTTCCAAAATATCTTATTTGCCCAAATCACTATTTTTATTAATTTTAAATCATTTATAATTAATTTAAATTCACTATAATTATTTAAAAAATAAAAAAGACCATATCACCCTTCTTCAAAATCACGTTAGATATGTATCCCTATTCTTTCCCGTCCCTCAAATCGGTTTTCATCCCTATCGCCGTTTCTTTTCCCCCCTGACGTTCGATCGTAAGCAGAGCCTCCTTTCGCCATTGACTCAGGCTGCGGCACAAGCCTCCCTTCACCGTTGACTCAGGCTGCCGCACAGCCTCCATTCGTCGCCGCGACTGTAGCAGTGTAGCCACCGCCGCACAACCTCCATTCGCCGCCGCCGACTGCAGCCTCCCTTCGCCACCGAACATCCTCTCTTCAGTGGTTCCAGGTTTTATCGGTCGTTTTTTTCTGTGTTGGTTTTCTAGATAGTGCAAATACTATATATTTTACACATCATTCAATATGCTTTATTTAGATATTCTATATTATATTGACTTGACTTGATTGATGATGCTATATTATATTAATTTGATGGCAGAAAAAGAAAAAGAAAAGCAAATATTGTCTTTGGGGTATTCAAGTTCAGTAATTTGGAATGCCATTTTACAAAAGTTAATACACCATATACAAACTTATTGTCTAAAGCTAACTTTTCTTGGACTGAGATATACTTTTTAGCTTACAGAGTTTTAAAATGAATATGGGAATTGGGAATTATTAGGGTACATGGAATCGTGTGTGCGATTATATATATATATATATATATATATATATATATATATATATAATAATCCAACAAAATAAATAGAATTGACAAAGATCTGTGTGTATGAATTTGTGCGTATAGAATCATGTGTGTATAAAGTTTAGCAAGAGTATTGGGAATATTTTAAAATAGATTTAAAAGAGGGGTATAATAGTCATTTTATTATATTTTATAATTATAATTCTTTCAAAATGATTTAAAATTAATAAAAATAGTGATTTGGGTAAATATGATATTTTGGAAGTTTAAGAAGGGTATATAGGATATTTTAAACTTAAGATGGGTAAATAAGATATTTTGATGTTTAATAAGGGTATATAAGAAATTATCCCTAATTTTTAATACTATTTTGTATTATATTTAGCATCGTTTAATATGATATAGATAATGTATAATCGTACATTCTATTTTGTAAAGTAATTCTTGACTAGTAAATAATGATATTAAAATTGTAATATTACGTTATGAATCAAGTTAATTTTAAATGACGGAAGAATTATTTTATTGTGTGAAGTAATTTTCATCTGTAAATAATGTTATTACCAATCTGAATTAAGTTTTGTTTTTTATAGTCTTCTCATGAATTAATTCGTTATCTCGACAACTATTTTGATATCTCAAAAATTATGCTAATAATACAGCATTGTGTTTAAATCTTTATATTTTTATTCCCGTAGCAAAGCGCGGGTCTTTTGATATCTCGTTATGTTCTAATATCGTAATAATAATATTAATAAGAGACTAACATAAATACAATATATTAGATAATGGTAGCTAAATATTTAAATAAGTGGGGAGGGTTCAAACGAGAACTGTTTTTCGTACGAGAACTGCGAGAACCAATCTTAGCCGTTTATTTGATAAGTGGAATTCATGGATAGTGATCGTGGGGGGATCAAGTGTGGCAAAGTGTATTTGTGGACTTCATGGGTGGGTGATGATATTAAATGAGGGAAATTGGACAGCTCAGATTGGTTCTCGCAGTTCTCGTACGAAAAACAGTTCTCGTTTAAACCTTTTCTTTTAAATAAATATATATATTACCAAATCTAAATATTCTAATAAAAACTAAAATCTAATTATGATTATTCTTAACAAAATAACATTCTAACTACTTCTCTACTTACATTAATATCTACTATCTTCCGTCTTTAAACCGAACAATCTATACGCACACAATCCTTAGTTAATAGTTGGGGTTTGCGTCAAAATGTGAAACGAACCTTCCAACAACAAAAATACAATTCACCATTCATTCAAGTCTTAGGGACCTTGTGTTTACTACTTAATGGAATATTTAACGAAGCATGTTTGATAATTATATTAGAATGAAGACTGTGATGAATGAAATAAAATAACGTTGCTGAATCATTTTACCTTAAAGTATATTCTGAATCATTAAACATTAAATATTTTACTCTAATATTCATTTTATCACATGTTGTCTACTTGTCTTGTTAAACAATCTCATTTTATCTTATAATATAATATATCAATATTAAGGTTGAAATGATAATTTGTATCATTCAAAATTTTCATTCAGAACCTTAATCAAACAACTTGCACATTCGGACGCAGATTCAATTAGATGCAGATTTATTCAGAGTCTTTAAATTATTCAAACCATATAATCATTCAGTTTTAATTATTTTGTTTTAACAAACAACCACTTGATACTCAAAATTAGAATATATATTATAAAATCACAATTTTAAATCTCTTACGCTAATAAAGACGATTATTTTTTCTCCACAGACAGTTAAATATTGGTTGAAACTTTAAAAATCAAACTATATATTATATATATTTTGAATTTTAGGAAATAGATTTGTTAAATCACAACCGTTGATAACAAATGGATTTTTATTTTTGTAATTATTTACATAAACGTCTTAGATTTAATTTTTTCCCACTTCGACTAGTCATTGGTAAATAAAAGATGTCAGTAATTTAATACGTAATTTAATATGTTTTTTTACTAAAAAAACAACAGAATATTTTTTTTTGTTCTGTTAATGAGATAAATATCACCACCAATAGGGCCAATACGCACTCTCGCGCACATTAGCCAGTTTCAACAAATAATTGCCACCCAAAACCGGCTATTACCGTTCCCCGTTACCTCTTACTTGGGCAGCAACCTGCAATATCCGGTTTCCAAGAAACTAACGACTTTAATTATCTCCTTCTATCTTCATCCACATACGCACTCCCCCTATATATAAAGGCACACTCTCAAGGTCTTCAACGTCGGCCTTTAGAATCTTCAGTTTTCTCTCATTTTAGCCCGTGATTCCTTTCACATTTACTATTATGCCATTCTAGGTTATGGTAGTTGTTGATAACTGCAATCCTCAGAGCCTCAGCTCCTGCCCCGCCACCGGTTTCCCCCGGCTCCGGTTCTTCCGATACCGCCGTCTCCGGTGACCAGAATCTCTAAGTCACTTCCTTGTGTATGTAGATACGTAAACGTGTAGATATTTAGATACCAAAATTACACGATGTCGATGAAGAAGAGCAACCCTAAGGGACAGGGGAAGAACAAGAAGGGACGATTAACGGAGAAATCGTCGTCGTTTCATGGCCATGCTGCAGAAGATATGGTAGGAAAGTTAACGAGACCAAGGACAGTGCCGGAACTAATCACCGGCAGAGGTGTGGGCGTGGCTACGAAGGAGACTATGATTCGTCCTAAACTGACGAAGTTGTTGCTTAACGTGACGATTCAGAGAAGCTTAGGTCCCGTGCACGTCTTGATATCGCCGGAATCGACTGTTGGTGACCTTATCGCCGCCGCGCTACGGCAGTACGCGAAGGAAAGCAGACGACCGATTTTTCCGTCTCTAGATCCTTCTGGATTCGATCTTCATTACTCACAATTTAGTTTAGAAAGTAAGTTTGATCTCTCCCTTTCTCTATCTCTTTTCATACGCACACTAAAGTCAAACGTTGAGTTCGAATTTTTCCGATCTACGCGTGCAATTGGTTTGTATAAACAATCCATAGATCACAGATGATATAGAAATTTCTCTATTTTCACATTTTGATTCCGAAATTCATACCTGTATTGAATCAGTCTGTTTGTTGATCAAAGTCGACGCAAAACGTTTTTGTTAATTGCAAGTCACACAATAAAAATCATACGTGATGATAGATTATGTTATTATTCTTGTTGCCAATTTTAGGGTATTGATTGTTAGTTGACCGAACTCGTTGCTGATCTGTTACAAAACGTTAATTGATAGGTTTATCTTCAGACGAGAAGCTACACGAGTTAGGTTCACGCAACTTCTTTATGTGTCCAAAGCAAAAGGCCACCGCCGCCGGCGTTTATAATCAAACAGGATTAATTGGCCACGGTGGGGTGACTGCATCAACGCCATCATCATCATCCACCTGCTCGAAGGAAGCGGAGGAGGTGGCGAAAGGTGGAGCTGGCTGGCTCCGATTTATGGAATTCATGCTGTGAGATTTGATCCAATTGATTTCTACTGCAATTTGTAGTTTCAGTTAGTTCTTATTCAGAATTTGTTGTGTGTAATCATTCAAGAGATCTTTATCCACCACCTCCCCCCAATTTCAGAATTCCATCAAAATAAAATTGATTGATGATTAAGTTTGAAGTTGTTGTAGAGTGGTGGAATAGTTTGTAATATGTATATATAATCTCGAAATATTAGTTAAAAATCATATCCTATTATGTCGTAAATCTCAAATATTACTCATATTTCTTCTCTTTAAATGCCACATCATTTCTTATGTTTTCTTTCTCTTACTCGTAATCTAAATCTAAATCTAAATCTTCTAATATATATAAAAGATTAATTTAAAAAAATTATTATTAAATCTATACCCTTTATTTAATAAAAGATATAATCTTAACCATTAATTTTTTCAATTTTAAAATTTAAATTTTGAATTTTTAAAATAAAACTAATATTAATTAGATAAAGATAACCCTTATTAAATCAATTATAGATAAAAAAAATTATAAACAATTAAACATTTAAAACAATTGTAAATATCAAAAAATTTCAATATATTATACACTATTTCAAAAACGTATTTCTTCCCTTATCATTTTCATATAGATATTAATAATGAGTATATTTGAAGTAAGTAATAACTTTTTTCTTTTAGCTAAGTTGTTTAATTTGATCTTGACTTTTAAAAGTCAAAATACTTTAAGTTAATCAAGATTATTATAAATAATTTAATATATATCAAAATTAAACTTTAAAATTTCGTATTTGTTCATCTAAATTTTTTTGAAGTCTCATTTTTCGCGTTTTATAAGTATTTAGTATCGTTTATTAATGTTTAATATTTATTACTATTCTAAATCATTTTGTGTGTTAGACGGACATTTAAACTAGTATATGTTTACACAAACAACTCAATTATTTTTCTCTACTTATTCTTTCTTACACAATAAAAAAGAATGAAAAACGAACGAGCGGATTTGAAAAACCAAGCTAATTTGAACCGGAAGCCGTAAAGGTGTTCTTGAAGCAACCCAACAAACCCGAAAAGTTATCCGTCGTATTCGGAAGACGAGCTACCGATGGCCTAAGAGGTGATCAGTTGTATTTGTAAGATCGAGATTGATCCGATTGTTAGCCCATCTTGTCAGGTACTTGTGTTTGGTCCACGTGATACCGACATGGGTCAACATGGTTTTGACAGAGTTGTTACCAACTATGGCTATATATGGTGAAATGTTGTGAAGATAGAAGTGGGCCTAAATAAAATTCAGAAATATTCACTAAATAATAGATGGAAAATATTATTTCTATTTTCTTATTCTTCTTTTAATGTTGATAGTTATCTTAGTTTTGTTAAGTACAAAGATTTATTAGCATGGCACTATCTCAAATTTAATCTAAAACAAAACTTATTTTCTATATTCATAAAGAATATACCTTTAACATATTCGTTTCTCAGTTTTTATATTTTTTTTATTTCGGTTTTCGTTTTTACGGGGTTTGGTTTTATACCCAAAACTAAGGCTAGACACAAGTGAATTAACCAACCATCTTTCACGTCGCAGGAAAACGGTAGCCTCTAGCCGGAGAACCAAGAACAGTTTTGGACTTGTCTTTCGATTCCCACCCGCATGCGATTCTGTGAGAAATTAAGAACACCACCGCTAATTGAAAAACAGCGACAACATCACCACCTCACTTGTTTTCCGCCGGGAGAAAAAAGCCTACATCGTCGCTTGTGGTGATTCTTGAGAACCCTTTCCTTTGTTTTGATGTATGCCTTTTCTTAATTTCGTGTTTTAAAAAACGAGGCTGGACTTCATTTGATTAATGATGGTTACCTTTCAACTCAAAGAAGGTTAGGTAACCATCTTTAATTGTTTTTCACGTACACAATCTTCATGATTTTAAATATTAGTTATAAATATAAAATATATAAAAAATAATACTAATGTACTGTTTTTATTAATGGTTATATTACTTATATGTTATTAGGATATAGAAGTCTAAGCCACAATTATAATTTTTAATATATAGTAAATTAAAATTATTGATTCTCGAGTTTTGTACTATTGTTTTAGGAGATATTATGAGAAACTCAGCTCTATTTTCAAAGGAAAAAACGTTGATACTACAAATATTCACATATAAGTTATACACTTAATTATACTATAACATGTTACTTAGGTTATAATGATTTTGGCCCCCTCAAAATATTTTTTCAAGTTTCGGCATTTTTCATAGCAAAGTGAAATGTTCTTAATATTCAAAACCGGATTAGGATTCTTCGCTGCTTTCATCTTGCATTGGGCCTTAAGGTAAACTTTCAAAAAACCAATCTACTTAGTTTTGGAATTGAACCGATGTTCTCAATGTTAGATTGGAAGTCATTTATATATCATTTGACGTGTTTAGGAGAAATTTGAGAATTTACCCTCTTGACACAAAAAGAAAGGCATTTGGGGTGCAATTATCAACATTCAAAGTTACCGTAACGCTGCTAGCATCGATCTATGCTCGCTATTTTCGCTAAGTAGCGCCATTGACACTGAGGGGAGTCAACTTCAAAGGTCCAGTGACTTGGACCCGCCAAGTATCTTCAAGATCTCGACTCTCAGACGGCTTTACGATGATCTCACTGTCATTAACCCAAGGGTCCTACAACAAGATGTTATGAGGAAAAGATGGTTCCGGAAGTTGTGTTCGGAAAATGCAAAGGTTTCCTTTTTGGTTAAATACAAGGAAAAATCGAAAAACAAAACCTTTTTGGCTGAATTGGTGTTTAGAGGGAATAAAAGTATCCCTCGTATAACTTGTAAAGTTGTACCTTTAGTAACATGCTATCCTTTTAAGAATGAAATTTATTATTGTTATTCTCTCTCTCTATATATATTTTTTTGAAATAGCCAAATTTAAGGAAAGATGTGTTCTTGTCGGGAATTATATAAGAGCAAAATGACAAGGAGAGTTGAGGTGATAAGATTCCCATACCATCGGTTTCACTTAATTGGCCACAATGTGGCAGTGATTTATCATGGCAAATTGTGATAAATTCCAACATCGAAAATGAAGGAGGACATACATACATACACACACACACACACACACACACACACACACACACATATATATATATATATATATATATATATATATATATATATATATATATAAAGAGTTTTAATCTACGAAGAGTAAGGAATAATCTAAGCCCTTAGATCATTAAAAAGTCAAGATTAAAAAGTCATAAAATAAAAGAAAAAACATGGGTTAAATTAATAGAAAAAGGGTATAACAGTAAATTTAAAAAACAAAAACCCTTATACAGTTACAAGAAAAGGGACGTGGGGCGTGAACCACGTCGCCACCGGCCAAATCTCAGGGTACATGTTATACAAAATTGATGAATAATACATAATAAGTCAGATGCACAACTGATTCATATCTACAAAACCGTGATTCACTGATCCATATTCAAAAACTAAGTATAAACCCTGATACAATCGATGCACAACACAAAATTGCTGATAAAAATATACAAAATTGATGAATTTAGTACATAATACATATGATGCACAACCTTAGAAAGTTGGATTATGCATCGGTGGTCGAAACCCTAAAACACAGAACCACTAGCGGTTGTTTACAAAAAAAAACGTTGATGCACAAAACAAAACTCCACCTTTGATGCATAAAACAGCGGTGGCGACGGCGGAGCAAGCGGCGGCAACGCAGGCAGCAGGGGCGACGCAAGCATCGGCGGCGACACATTCACAGATACGGCGTCGCTTCAATGCTGGGGGTCGGCGACGACATAGAAGGAGGCGACACATTCACAGATACGGCGTCGCTTCACAGATACCCTTTTTACCTTAATTCTCTTTTTATTTGATCCTGATTATATATATATATATATATATATATATATATATATATATATATATATATATATATATATATATATATATATATATATATATATATAGGGGATGGTTCAAATGACAATAAGAAATTAAATGAGAATGAGAGACTCAATCTCGGCCGTTTATTTTGTAAGTGGAATTCATGGATGGAGAGCGTGAGGGGATAGAGTGTGGCAGGGTGCATGTGAGGAATTTATGGGTGGACAAATGACATTGAAGGAGGGGGAATTGGACGGCTAGGATTGAGTCTCCCATTCTCAATTTATTTAAGGTTCTCATTTGAACCTTCCACTATATATATATATATATAGGCAAAAGTTCAAACGAGAATTGTTTTTCGTACGAGAACTGCGAGAACCAATCTGAGCCGTTCAATTCCCCCTCATTTAATGTCATTGTCCACCCATGAATTCCTCACATGCACCCTGCCACACTTGATCCCCTCCACGCTCTCCATCCATGAACTTCCCATTTCCAAGGAACGGCTGAGATTGGTTCTCGCAGTTCTCGTACGAAAAACAGTTCTCGTTTGAACCCTCCCCTATATATATATATATATATATATATATATATATATATATATAGGGGAGGGTTCATGCGAGAACCAATCTCGGTCGTTCCTTGGATATGGGAAGTTTCATGGATGGTGAGCGTGAAGGGATAGAGTGTGACAGGATGCATGTGAGAAATTCATGGGTGGGCAATGACATTGGAAGAGGGGAATTTGACAGCTCAAATTGGTTCTCTCACTAAGAATGGTTCTCGTATGAACTTTTTCATATATATATATATATATATACATATATATATATATATATATATACATATATATATAGGGTGCGGTTCAAATGAGAACTGTTTTTCGTACGAGAACAGCGAGAACCACTTCTGGCCAATCATTTAATTTCCTGTCTTTTATATTTAATTTAAATAAGAAAGGGTAGTATAGACATTATGACAATACCGTCATTTTTTAAAACTAATATATCTATCAAAAAAGAAGGTGTTAAATTATGAAAAATATACCAAATTAACGAGAAAATTATGCTCTTTAATTTAAGACCGATCTTGATATATTTTTTTGGAAGAAATAAATCATGTTTTGCTAGGTTTTTTTCAATACAGCGACATGTGCACTAATGCAAAATTTGCACAAGTGCATATTTACATCTTTACTGAAAAAACTAGGAGAACCTATGCATATGCACATGTGCAAAATTTTGCACTTGTGCAAATTTTGCACTAGTGCACATGTCGCTGTACTGGAAAAAAACCCAGAAAACACACCAATTTTTTTTATTAAAATATATCAAGACCGGTCTCAGATTAAAGAGCATAATTTTCTCGTTAATTTGGTATAATTTTCGTAATCTAACACTTTTCCGTTTGATGTATATATTAGTTTAAAAAATACGGAGGTAATGTAAAAATGTCCAAACTACCCTTAATTAATTAAGGATAAGTTTGATTAGTTTAAGGTTATTCATTAATAACTCTTTAATCTCAACCATCCATCTCTTTGATCATCCCAATGCTTAAGCATCCCCATCTTATTTTTAGAGCATGGGGAGTACCCATGCTTAAGCATCCCAATGCTTCGTGACACATCACCGCCACATCATCTTTGTTTCAGCTATGCTTAAATCCCGTATTACCCATGTTTCAACGCTTAAATATTTTTCTATTTTAAAAAATACCCTCTCTCCTATTTTTTCTCTCCTCTCTCCTCCTTTTCTCTCTTTCTCTCACCTCTCTCTCTCAACTCTCACCCTCGGCATCCATCCACCGAGAAAGCATGCTTCACATCGGTACCGAGAAAGACGGGGTGGTGTAGCTCTCGGTAAACCATGTCCAACTCAGCATGCCGAGGGCATGCCGAGAGGTATTCCGAGAGGTATTCCGTTTGCTCCTAGAGGATTAACTCTTACGCTGATTTATCATGGCAAGTTGTATTTTTTTTTATATATATGCCATGATCATTCTTATATCAAAATCATTTACCTAAGAGCAACCAAATTTCCTCTTATGTCCGTGAAGGTTTGCACGCGATAACTCCGGTCTATTCGCAAAGCAGATGCTCAGGGTCGGCCTAGGTTATGGGCAGCTTGATCTTGTGCACATGGCAGAAATCTGGTTTGGGGCATCAATTTTCTAGTGCAAGTTTCGACAATCTAACCTTGATACTAAAAGAAATTAATTAGGTAGACTGGAAAGGGCAAAGCTGCACAGATCGACCGCCTTTGGAGTTTGGGTAGATGAAATTATCTAAAACAAATATGGGTATGGATATGGACAATGAAAAATAAAATTGATATGAACGTGAATTTGACATTATCCAATCTGTTACCATCTCCAGTCGTATCCTTTACCCTTTATTTCCAAAGTAGACCCGTCTTCATTATACTCTCAGATAATTAAGTCAAAAAAATAAACCAACATTAATAAATCCAGAAATAAGTATACTTAATGTATATGTGCTTGTGCGCTTAAATCATATGATTGACTAATTGTGGTCATGGTTTGTGGAATTTGTTTATTGGCCATTTGTAGTTCGTTATAATTGATTCATAAGTAAATCTTGCACCTACTTGTTATAACGAGTCATTGAGTTAACGAGTTTTGGGTCACAAGTATGGAAGATATTATGATAACTCTACACTTAATTATGATTGAGTGAGAACAATCTTAGAATAGTCAATTCGTTGGGAAGTTATCGTTTATTGCTAAAAGTAAAGTCACGAACTAGTAGGGAGAAACAAACAATATTATGTAGTGGTAAGTTGAGATGTTACTGATAGTAACAGAGCCACTATTGTGTTGTTCAGGATAGTGGTACACACCTCTTCAAGAACAATGATCCCAAAAGGGGTGTTTGTGATTCCCGAGGTGAATTTCATATCAGCATGAACATGAGAGACATGGGTTAAGTAAACCTTGGTCTTATATAACAATATGACATCATAAGTTTTAGGGTCAGAAGCATGACAAATCTTATGCGAACTTTAAGGTCAAGGAAAATGAATAGGTGGGAACATTCCTAGTATGGGTGACGACTAGAAGCAAAACCTCGACTCAGTATTTAATTAACTCTACATGTATATATAAATCTTAATACCTGTACAAGTTTTAAACAATACAAAAAGTGGGGTTTTAAAACATTGGTCTTTTCAATAATAATTACTCATTTCTATAAACAAAAAATGGTTAGCTACAGAAGCCCAAGGCCCAGTACGAATAATAACATAACGAAGGCCCAAACCCAATTACAGAAACCAAAGGGATCCCAAAACCCTCACATAAACCCTAAACCTTAGGCGTCAACTTCACCTATATAATCGTCTTTCAAACACCTTGTATTCCTCGTCCGCCTTTTTTTTCTTATACTCGATCAAACACAGAATTTGAATCTCTCTCCCTCTCTCAATAGCAATGGAATTTTGGGGTAATTTGTTCTTGTTTCATCTCGTTACATAATTGCTTCGGTAGTTCTGATTATTCCATCTGTTCGAAATGTTTTCGTGTTTTAGTTCCAAGTTTTGTTAGCATTCATTCAGTTTGATGTTTATCTGTTTTGTTAGGTGTCGAGGTTAAACCTAATGAAACCCTCAAGGTCACAGTTGATGATTTGAAGCTCCTTCACATATCTCAGGTATGAACACTCGATCTTAGTCAAGCTTTGCCCTTTTTATCCCAATCTATATGGGTTAACTGAAATTATTTGTCTTTTGATTGCGAAAATTTTGTATATTGAGCGATTGAAACTTTATTCTAAAGAATTGACCTAATTGATTGTTTGATATTCTACCACTTGCATTAAGCAGTGGATGTTAATCTAGTATTTAAGTTCAGAGGTAATCGACTTATTTTTGTTTTGAGTATTTGGGATTGCTTATTAAACTGATTTTTTTTGTTGTATGAAATAAGCAACTTCAAACTTTTATAAAAAGAACTCCTTAACATTCTCAAAATAGGTCCTTGTTGTATCAAAATGCAATAAAGCAGATAGACAGTTTAAACAAGCAACCCCAAATTCCATTAGCATAATTGTTTTTTCAATTCAAAGTAGGTACTACCTACATTAAGAATAAAGGTATGATTTTTGTTATCTAGATGATGTTATTGTTACATTTAAAAAAATCTTTATGATGATATTTGGCACTACTATATCATGAAGGTTGCTTTGGGAGAGATGAAGAGTGGGAAAAAGGTTGAGAATGTCCCTGTGAGAGTTAAGATCAGTGATAAGAAGTTTGTCATAGGGACTCTTTCATCTGAGCGTGCCCCTCAGATCATGTTTGATTTGGTATTTGAGCAAGATATGGAGCTATCTCATGGTTGGAAAGATGGAAGTGTTTACTTCTGTGGGTACATTGCAGACAATCCAGTCATATATCCTTTTTCATCGAATGATTTATTAACATGATTTTGTTATATGTTTAGCTTAACTTTTGTTTTGTTGTTTCTAAATATTATGTCTCATGGATGTTGGTTAGTTTTATTTTGTTTTTTTTGTTTACTACTTGAGATTATGTGTTAACCTTGACTTTAGTTTTTGTTTCCTTGGCCCCACGGATGATGACGAGTATGATTTTGGTGAGTCTCATTTGAAGCTCTCTAGTAGTTATTTTTTTGTAGATACTTTGCTTATTTGGTCTTACTAATGTCTTTGAGTTGATGTTTTTCAGATACATCAGACGAAGAAGAAGCATTGAACCTTAATGCTAATGGTAAGTCTCTTCTTACAATTTAAATTTTATTTTAATGATAGAATTAATTTTTTAGTGTTGGAAGGCTAACATGATTGTTCTTTTTGGATATTTAGGTGCACTTCAGGGAAAGCCAAAGGCTTCTATGAAGCCTGTTACTGAAGAAGACGATTCTGATGATGATGATGATGACTTTGAAGATAGTGATGACTCGATGGAAGAAGACGAGTCTGAAGAAGAAAAGGTAATGAATTGTCTGTTTTTCTAAATGACATTGCTATTATAGCTGTTGTGAGATGAATCTATTTTGGTGATTTTGTTATTCTGTCACATTGTTCATTATTGAAACTTGTTGTGATACATTATTGAAACACATGGTGTAACGTCTTTCCAGGTTGTGCCGCCTGCGAAACCCTTGAAAAGACCTGCTGAAGCTGCACCAAAGACACCGGTTTCTGCAAAGAAAGCCAAGCAGAACACCCCTCAAAATGCAAAACCTAACTCCCCTCAAAATGCAAAATCTAACACCCCTAAAAAATCAGGTTACACTTTTTATCCATCTTTTTAATCTTATGGTCAGTAGAGTTGCAATTTATTGTCCACTAACCACTTGTATAATAAGTATTATTTTTAGAAGTAGTCCAAGTTTGGCGTCATAAGGCCTTTTAAGTGCATCAATACATATGTCTAACATATTGATGGTTTAGACATTTTCTCCTCATATTTACCTTAGATTTTGCCCTGTCTCCTCTTCTTTCTTTTAGACGCCGTGGTTGGATTTGTGCCTTCATAATCCCAGATAAGCTAAAAAAGAGTGCTTATTCTGATTCATGGGAGGCCAAAATTAAAGACGATGGAAGTTTCGCTGAGAAACCCTTCTTTTATACAATCGATGGTGTTTCCTAGTAACTTCTCATACATTTATTATTATATAAACAACCAGTTCTTTCTTAGTCATATTAACATGTCTTATTATTCAGAAAAATGAATGAAACATCTAATGGGGCTTTGAATTACCTTTATGTTTGTGATATGAAGCAGATGGGAAGAAAGGTGGTCAAGTAGGAACCCCACATCCTAATTCAAAACCTAACTTCAAGAAGGGCAAGAAAAGTGGCAATCGGTCATAGATAGCAAACATCATAGCGTTGGCGTTCTGGGTCTCTTGAATACAGAGATAATTTTGTTTTTTGATTAAATGGTGTTTACTATTAATTTTTATGTTTTGAGAATACTAGCCTGGAATTCGATTTCTGTTGCGTTGTAAAAGGCTTCTTGAGTTCTTAATTTTGTTAAATATAAAGGCCCCCATGTTCCCAAGAAAACGTCATTCTTTTTGTGTAGGCTGTAGGGTTTGAAGTTCAAACTAGCCGATTTATTTGAACTAAACGAGAGAGATAATATGATGTATTCGATTTCTTTTTAGGGTCAATAATGGTTTAAATATTAATGTTTTGGTTTAGGTATAAAATTTGTCTTTTAAAATGATTCAACTTTTCAAGTTATGTTTAGTTTTTAATAAAACGAATATCTATAATCAAACAAGAATAGTAAAATAATAAACAATGCAAAGCTTAAGGGAATAATTAGTTTGTGGAGTTAATTGTCCAAATGGTCCCTTAAGTTATAGGTTTTTGCCATTTTAGCTCTTTAACTTTAAAAATGGTACGAATCATCCTAAAACTGTCATTTTCATGCCGATTTGGTCTTTTCTGACATTAGCCGTTAGTTATCTCTGTTAAATTAGGGGTATTTTCGTCTTTTCATCATTTTTTAATTTTTAATTACATTTTAATATATTTATTTTCTTTATAATTTACTGCCACCCACCGTACACCTATTTCTCTCTCTTCACACTACACAACACACCTCTTTCTCTCTCACACACCATCTCTCTCACTTCTCTCTCTCTCTCTCTCATCAAACGGGTATGGCAGATGGGTAACCACCACCACCGTACTCCTTCATTGCCACCGCCATCTCGCCACCACCGTACACCGCTGTACTCCTCCACTGCTACCGCTTCTCACCACCACCGTACTCCTCCACTACCACCGCCATCTCACCACCACAACCAACACCACCTCCGATGAACTCCACCACCACCACCACCACCGAATTCCTCCTCCTCCACCACCACCGCCATCTCACCACAACCGTTGTTACCTTCGAATTTGGGGGTTTTTAGATCTAGGTTTCTTGATATCTCTCTCTCTCTCTGTTTCTCATAATACCTCCGAATTTGGGGGTTTCACGGTACTCACGCTACATCACCGTACTCCACCTTCTTCATCATCGATTTGAGGTTTTTTTTTTCCAGATCCGATTTGTTGATTCTAAGGTTTTCCTTTTTCAGATCTGAGTTTGTATGTGGTGTTGGTGATGTGCGGTGGTGGTGGGTATGTGTGTGTATGGATGGATCTGAAACAACCCACATGTGTGTGTATGGATGGACCTGTTGGGAGAGACTAAAAGAGGAAGAGAGAGATTTGAGGATGAGACAGAGATGGTGGCGGTGGTGGAAGAAGGTGGTGATGGTCCTTGCCGTTGATGACAGCAACATCGATCGCAAAGTCAGAGCAACTTCTCAAGGTCTCTTCATTCAAAGGTAGGTCTTTTTATTTCTTCTTCACATTAATCAACTTATGATTGGATCTTGATCGATCTTATGCATATAGAAACATGGATTAATTTGGTTGATTGTTTGTTGCAGTTACTGTTGTTGATAGCGGAAGAAGAGCCTTACAATACCTAGGTTTAGAAGAAGACACCACTTCTGCTCAATTTGATGTAAGATTTTCCACAAGAAATATGGTCATAACTCTGATTTTTACCTATGTTTCTGAAATCTAACTACTATTGCTTATGATTCCTTCCAGGATTTGAGGTAAACATGATCATCATAGACTATTCGAGGATTTGAGGATGAGACAGAGATGGTGGCGGTGGTGGAAGAAGGTGGTGGTGGTGGTGGTGGTGGAGTCTGTAGAGAGAGAGTGTGAGAGAGAGGTAGAAGAGAGAGAGCCTTGTAGAGAGAGAGAGAGAGGACATATGGAAAGATGTGGAGAGAGATAGGGGACATGTGGAGAGAAACAGAGGAGACACATGGACAGATGAGAAAGAGGGGACACATGGACTTTCAACTTTGACAGCCTTAGAATTTGAAGTTGACTTTGACTCTCAATTATTAATTAATTTATAAAATGAGTCAAAATAAAAAGTAAAACAATAAAATATAAATATAAGGGTAAAATGGTCATTTTACCTATTTTAACGAAAACAGTTAACGGAATCTGTTAGAAAGGACCAAAATGACATGAAAATGACAGTTTAAGGATGATTCGTACCACTTTTAAAGTTAAAGGACCAAAATGGCAGAAACCCCTAAGTTAAAGGACCATTTGTATTGTGAATGTAATATTAGGTTGAAATAAATAAAATGTTACCTATTCTAAAAACATTAAAAGAAATAAATTCTTAAAGTTTGTTATTCAACTAAAAAGGTTTCTGGGTATGCAAATTATATTATATTAATTTAGTAAGTTATCATTTTGATCATTTTCAATGAAAACTAATATATCTTTAAAACTTATTCGGGTATTCCCGAATTTTACATAACAAAATGGTTATTCTTTTCGATACCCCTAAGTTTAAACCATTTGAAAAGAATTTTGATGTTTAACTCATAGGTAATCGTTTAAAAAAAAGAACGTTGATTGTTGAAATGAAAATCACTAAAACTTGTTAAAACCATTGGTGACTCTAATGATAAAGGTTACATTTATAAGTTTTTATTTGTCACCATCCTTGACGTTTAGAAAAACTGGAGATAATTTGTCACATAGTAAAATTTTGTTACACACAACTAAACATGTGTATTTGATAGCAATATCCCTTAATATATGGATGCAAAATATAACACAAGATTGTGATTTGTGAGGGCAAAATTTGGTGTAATTGGTGTATTAACCATGTGAAGGAGGTGCTATGTAACATTGTCTACTTATTCTTGGTAGTTGGTACTACTGCCTAGGATAGATAAAGGGTAAACGATGCTATATGAGGGGACATGAGGCATCGATGCATTTACACTTAGAAGGGGGCGATATGGTTAATTAAAAGTTTTTTCTATAGTTAAATAATAATATCCTCAACATCTTATATCTAAACATACCAAAATCTTCTTTGTTTTGTACCATGTTTAATCCTTCCTCCTTTTATTACATAATTAGTAATTTCTACTCGAGTACACTTTCTCCATGTGTCTTAATAATTCTCGAGGCATCTCACACTTCTATGATGTAACACAACATAATAGTCATAATCTTCCTTTGTATCTTCACGTAATGCCACATGTATATTACTCGGATTGGCTTCTATAAAGTTAAATCAAAACAAAAACGATCAATAAATATGTAAATAGAAGGTCGTTTATTTTATTCTTGTAGGATGGCTAAAGAGATATGGAATTAACTACCACAATCGTGTAATTACAAGCTTTTGGAAGGTTGGTTAAATGGTAAAAAGAGAAAATTTATGGTGGCTGTGATTGGATCTATGTTATGGTTTATTTGAAAATCTCGCAATGATTTGGTATTTAATCAGAAAAAAAATTCCGACATCATTGATGATTGATGAAATTCAAGCATCTTTATACACTTGCATGATGACCACATGTAATTTTTTAGATTTGTCAATGTGGAGTTATAACCCTTTTCTTGCATTGTAACAATCATGTAATGTTTGCACACTAGCATCTTGCTACTTCTATTATTACTTGATTGCTTGTGGGAGGGTGATATCCATGCCGAAACTCTCGCTATAGTAACATTTTTGCTATTAAAAAAATGTTGATAGAAAATCAAACGTAAACACAAAAACGAGTTCGGATTTGAGTCAAAATCAAATTTCTCAAATCTAATAGGAAAACACATCTAGACCAAATCTTGTAAGGATTTGAGTCGAAGGACTAATATATTTGTATAAGCTATAATCTATCATTAACGTGTTTACATAAGTTATCATTTTAAATATACATACGTTCCATCACATAATATTGCGCTGCTTACATATACCAGGGGACGGTTCAAACGAGAACTGCAAGAATCAATCTTAGCCGTTCGTTTGATAAAGTGGAATTTATGGATGTGGAGCGTGAGGAGATCAAGTGTGGCAGGATGCATGTGATGAATTCATGGGTGGACAATGACATTGAAAGAGGGGGAATTGGACAGCTCAGATTGGTTCTCGCGATTCTCGTACGAAAAACAGTTCTCGTTTGAACTTTTACCACATATACCAAACATCCTCTTAATAGTTAATTGATCTTAATTAAAACTTGTTTAGATGTCGAATATCATTTTAAAATAAATTGAATAGTTAAGTAATTATATCAAATCATAATGTGTGTTTATTAATAAGGATAATAACAAGTTGACTAAAATATCCTTTGACAAACTCTCAAACTTAACCGGTGTGAGTGTAAAGTACCAAAAGTGAAATAACATGACAATCACAGTGGCTTTTTTCGTTAAGTTAAAAAACTAAGTGTGAGATTTTATGACAATAACATGAACCATTAAGTAATTAACTAAAATTTTAAAAGGACTAACATAGTAATTCACTCTGCAAGAAATGATTAATGCCTTGAAGTTCATAAACACAGAAACACTAAACTTGCTTAAAGATAAACTACATTGACAGGCACTACAATGTTGAACACCACCAACTTACAGAAAACCGCGAATATCAAATCACTTGTTGTAAAGAGATCACATTCACATGTTTATGCTACACTTAACTAAAACCTCATTCCTAACCTCGTCACATTTGGAGCGCATCAAGTATCCTGACTAATCCTCGTTACCTTCTTCCCCTGCAAATTCCTGTCACACGAGCATCAAAACAATCACCTGTAAAAACATTTCATAGTAAAGTTACAGTTAAAGAGGATTTATCATTATTCTCGTTTAGAAGCAAGGGAAGCTTGACCTGCAATTCTGCATAAAATACTCGGTCATACATAAATAAGAATTTAATAGTAACAAAGACAATGCAAAATTGGAACAGATCACCTAGCTTTGGAGTATGCTTATCACAGAGAACCTGACTGCAAAAACACAGTTTCATCAACAAGTATGTGTCTATGTGCATGAAATTTCTGGTTCATCAGTCAAGAAGTATTTGCTAGTAAAAGGCAGCTAATGCTACTGGTTTTATACGTTGGTAACAAGTTAATGGTATTTGTTTAGTTGCCAATGAACCTGCTATAGCTTTTATCTTTCCACTAAAGATAAAATCAACATAAACATGTAATGGCCATATGCAACCAGACACAAGAAGAAAAAGAAAATCCAAAACTGAACTTTCGATAGGAAGATGACAATAAGAATTAGGCACAAATTAAGATTAATCTACAATTATGAGGCCTATTCTTTAATTACCTCTAGTTAGTGTTTAAAAAATGAGATTCATTGAGAAAAAAAAGTTCGTAGTCAGATACGTCGCTAAGTAATCATAAATGCTGTTGATCCCAAAGTCAAAACGACATGAAAGTCTTTTATAACCAATATATGGGTCAAATTGGTAAACTGTTAAAGCTAGTTAAAAAATGAAATGGGTCAGAACCCCAGAGGGTTGGTGATGCTAAATACTCCGCCATTGATGAGCGAATCAGGAACAGGACATGAAAATCAAGAATGTCAGTTTGAAAGAGGAGACTAACCAGACAAGACACAAATAAAAGCAATTCAGTGCTCGTATTGTTGACTGTAGTATCCAACATGATCCTCCCTATAGTCATTATTGTTCACACCATCATCAGTATGGGCGTCACTGAGTTTTGCTTGTTCCCTTTGCCTGTTCCATTGCTCGATTTTGGCACGCCTTTCTTCACTACCTTCCCTAACTGGACTAAGGTTTTTTCTGTATTCTGAACTCCTGCTACGTTCTCTCCTATGAAGCGGGCTTGTGCTCCTGTGCCTTCTAGACCGACTCTCGTGATAATAATCATGAGAGTCCCGGTCCCTGTCATCATACCTTCGACTATGACCATGGCCCCGCTCTTCATAGCTTCGATGTCTGTATGGACTTCTGCTCCTACTTCTGCTCCGGCTGTGCCTCCTTCTGTACCTACCAAACAGCTGCCGCCTTAATTCCCTGGAAAAAAAAAGAAAGCAAAATCAGAATAATTCAAGAATTCTTTTTGGGCTGTTAAAAAGGGGGAGGGGAATGAGGGGGTTATGAGATGGTAGTTACCGTTTTCTAAACGATTTGATAAACAAAAATCCGATTTTCTGATTAGTTTAAGGTCAAATAATCGGTTTTATAGCAGGTAAAATGTTACTGATTTCATAAAAACAAATCAAAACATGACTCAAACACCTAATTATCCTATTATTATATCTTGGAATTAGGTCTGACCATTCAGTAACAGATAATCAGTAACAGATAATGACTTTCTGAATGCATATAGTGTTTCACATATGTTCGAATTTTAACACATTACTATGTGTTAATAGAGGAAAAAAGACATGATGTATGAATAAAACCAACCTTCCAATCCTTTTTAGATGCATGAAGTTGCAATAACCACCACGATTGCAGGTGTTCTCCTCATACTGCCTGCAAGTAGCTTCCCTGAAATCAGTCACTGGTGAGAAATCAACAATGATGGGCCGACCTGCAGAAGGTGCTCAAATTCTTTAACAAACGGTGAAAAATAACTAATATATTTCAAATATCAATGAAACAATCAGCCATACCGGCATAATATCTTCCACTAAGGTTCTTCAGTGCTTTTGCTGCATATTCTTCCTCCCTAAATTGAACGTATACGTTTCCAACCTGATAAGGAAGCAAAATCAACATTCAGGGGGGGATGCTTTGGTTGTCATCTTCGCTTGTTTGAATGTATGGAAGAAACCAAAGGGTTTAAGCTTATAAGCTTGGATAAGCTTTGTGGATGAAATCAATGGGCTTCAGCTTTTCACTTTGCTGTTTTGATACTACATAAGTTCATAGGTAGGCAGAATAATGAACTTACCATATGGTCAGCAAGATTGTCACAAACATTCAAGCTTTCAATTTCCCCATACTTGTTAAGCTCCTCAAACAGATCTTCATAAAAATCCTAGAATTCAATCAAAGAAACTTAAAGTTCATGGTTTTGATGTTAACAGAAACTAAATCATTACAATGATTTTAACTCGAATTTATAGATAGGAATCTAACAATCACAGCATAATGATAGTTCGGAAAAAGAAACACAAAATCAATCGATTGAAAGTTGAAAGAATTGAGATACCTCGAAGTGATCCTGGATTTTACGTGGATCGATGGGGTTCCCTTGAGCATCAACACCAGGGGTGATCATATCAGGGCGTTGGTACATGTTAGACAGAAGCAATGTAGGACTAACGCTAGGTTTTGTATGGAGCCTGGAACAACGATCGCCATGCCTACAAGCTCCAATCTTGAAGTAGAAGGGGCAATTAACTCTGTCCTTTTCCGTACCAAAGATCGATGCTAAATGCTCCGCCATTGATGAGCGAATCAGGAACAGGAGATGCCTCGTTCTTCTTGATCGATCTTTGGGTTTCAGTTTCTGTGTTCTCAGTGTAAGAGGGGAATCATCATCATATGGATGGAACATGGAGTTCTGGATGCTTCTATTGGCACAGATTTAGCATATCAGTGTGTTATATATTTTTCAGAGAAAATATTATACAAATAGGTGGTTTGCCCGAGTGGTTAAGGGGGAAGACTTAAGATCTTCTGCACATAAGTGCGCGTGGGTTCGAACCCCACAGCCACCATATTTTTAAAAGCTATTTTTTATATTTTTTTATATATAAAAAGAAAGGATGTATCTCTTTGTTAAATATTTTTTTTATTTCTATATATATAAGAAAGAATATAGTAGCTTTGTTAAATAACTCTTTTATTGTGATGTTTTTTATCCGTCAATAATACTTGACTATTTGTGTGTGTAGAATTATAACGAAATTAAACTTAATTAAAATAGAGTCCTGTGCTCTTATGGTTTGACTATCAATTTGTAACTTTATATATGTCCTTATAAGTTGTGCTCAATAAGTTTTATGTAAAAAACATAATTTTAAAGTTTTAATATTCAATGACATATAATTTAGTATTACTAACATTTATCTTGTGCAATTTGGTAATCATAACCAATTTCATGTATCTTTTACATTTCACAACCAAGCCTACTTGATTAAATTATCATAATCTTATCTTCTGTTCGATTGTCAAAGTAAATCTAAAAGGCTTAAGGCCATAGTCCATCTCTATAGCTTGAAGTTTATTAGGAAGTGATCTAGTGAACGAAAGAGACCCCCAAATTTTCAAAGAATCGTCTGACACTAAAAAATTGTCCAACTTACTGAGTTTGGACTCATCTTAAATAACTCTCATAAGTTTTTTCCAACCAAATGGAATATCAAACAAGTTTTGATTTAAGCCTCTTATTAGCAAATTTTACTTCTTTAAAATCGCCAATAATACATAATATTGCATCCATTGAATTCATCACAGTTGAAATTCTCCCACGAATCACCTTCAAGTCTAATTGTACAAGAGAGAGAGGGCTACACAATTTCATTTAGGAAAAATAGATCCCAAAAGTAAGTAACTATGACTAATCACAAAAAGATGGCGAAACTACTTGCTCAAATTTCTTTCAATTTATCTCCCAATCAAAAAATCTAATGCAAAATTCAATTAAGAAATTTACATGCAATTGGAATATATCAAAGAAAACATCACCTTCAATGGATGCTCATGCCTCTTCTCCCTAAACCATTTTCCTTCTAACTCTATATATATTACACTGGCTCATACTAATTGTGTATCTGGACTTCTTTTTCTTTTTGCTTTTCAACATGCTGCTGGAAGCAGAAACAAATGTTGTATGTACTTTGGATTGGCAGAGCTTGAGGAGATAGATCGAAGGAAAAACGCGGTACAGTTTGCAGTTGTTCACTATGAACTCGAGACAACAGTGCCCACATAACCTACTCCAACTATCAAGAATGTTATCATTTGAAGGAAAATGTATATGAAGTATTGGCGTCTTCCATACATGAAATCATAACATCCGATGAAAAACAAGAAGGCCGCAAACCCCAGTTCCGTAAGATGAAATCTAAATCATATAAAACACCACAAAACACAATAAAAATAATCAATATGAATGTAGTTAATTAGTCATAATTTGCATAAGAGGTTCTTTTAGTGCATCACAAATTACCTGTCCCCAAAGTTAATTCTCAAGGTTTTGGGTGTGAGTGTAGGTTTAAGTTTGGGTTTGAGATTTGTTCTTTTGTTCTTCACGGAATCTCCAAGTTTCTTGGTGACAACCCATTCATTAGATCTCTTTGCATCGAGTAGACCAATAATTGTTGCCTTTGTACGGTGCAATGACATCACATTCTCGAACAAAATCCAGTAAAACAGTAAATGGAACGATCTGATTCGAAAACCATGTATTAGATCCTCTTGAACACAAGCAAGAAATCCAAATATAAAACCAGGAAAAAGTTCATGCGAGAACCATTCTTAGTGCAAGAACCGCGAGAATTAATCTGAGCCGTCCAATTCTCCATCTTTCAATGTCATTGCCCACCCATGAATTCCTCACATGCACCCTGCCACACTCTATTCCTCCACGCCCACGATCCATGAAACTTCCCATATCCAAGAAACGGCCGAGATTGGTTCTCGCGGTTCTCACACTAACAATGGTTCTCGCATGAACCCTCCCCTATAAAACCATATATATTATAAAGTCAGACAGACCTTGGTGTCCCCACTGAATTCAGTGTTGTAATGATGCAAGGAATGTAGATGGCTCCCCAAGCAGGGACATCAACTTCCGGGATCAAAATTGTGACCGGAAGAACGATGCAAAAGAAGAAAAATGTGACCATGTGAGCGATAATTTTTCTCACAAAGAAAAAGCTATAAATCACATACACCTTCTTCCATACGGTCACTTTCTGCAACACCCCGACACTAGCGTTATAACACAATACGAGGAAACCTTAAAGTACAATTTAATAGAAAAAATTATTCTGAATAACAACCTTAACTAACCTTAGTTCTAATGATCTCGAGCACCATTTTTCGAAACAAATTAGCCGGACCACAAGACCACCTATGTTGCTGGAAACGGAATGCTTTGAATGTGCTAGGAAGTTCACTTTTAACCTGTGACATTATATATTTAATTATTTATTTATTCTTATTATATAAAAGTCTTGAAGTTAATTACATTTTCAATATTAATTACCTGGAGGTCACCTAAATAGAGGAATTTCCATCCTTGAAGACCGGCTCGGACCGCAAGGTCCATATCCTCGACGGTTGTACGGTCCTTCCACCCACCGGCCTCGTTGATGGCGGCGATCCTCCACACACCACCCGTTCCTGTCGTAAATTACGATATTGTCCCTAGGTTAATTTTTAGCAATGTTGTAAATACAAATATATTTCAAATAATTTGGTTACCATTGAAACCAAAAAATGCATGAGTGGCGGATCCCACTTCTTGTTCCACTGTGAAATGGTAATCCAGTGACATTTCTTGCATTCTTGTTAATAAACATTCATCCGAGTTTACTAAAAAAAATGAAAAATAATTAATTATTATTTACCATACTAATAAATAAATAAGAATTTGAACCTAACATATATAACGATATGTGACTTAACATTAGAAGTTTGTAATAATCCCTTTATATATAAGGAGTGAATACATAGAATACGAACTATACTTATATTTCTTATTATTCTATATTTTTTACTACTACATTCTTTCTTTTACCTTTTATTTATTTTCCCCCATCTTATTTTACCATATTTTAATTTCTAGCCTCAGTTTTAATTATTTTTATATTATTCTTTTATATTATTATATTTGTTTATTTATTTATTTATTTATCTACGTATTTTTTTCCTATTTCTTTTGCTTTCGTTGCTGATGTCTATATTAGAAAGCAATTTTCTATTAACAGGTAGAGGTAATATATAATTGTTTATATTTTACCTTACTCATACTTTACTATAACAAGAAGAGTTAATTATCAAATTGGTCCTTTAACTTAGATGTTTCTTCCGATTTGGTCTTTTAAATTTGGAAGTGACCAAAATGGTACTTTAACTACCATTTTGTCACCAAAATGGTCCATCCGTTAGTTGACTGTTAGTCAACTATAAGTCAACTTCATTAAACCAAGGGTATTTTTGTCTTTTTAACATTTTTCTGTTTTTTATTAATTAAAGTAATATTTAATTATTTTTTAATTATAAAAAAATATATTCTTGATTTTCACCCTCTCTATACACAGACATTTTCACTCTCTTTCCCTCCTTTCTCTCTCTCTCTCTCTCTCTCACACACACACACACATAACTCACACCACCACTCCCTCAGCAGCCACCGCCACCACCATATGAGCACCACCACAGTCGGCCACCATTCCTCCCTAAGAGACAACCCATCTAACTCTTTCACTCTCGCACTCCGCCACCGCCACAGGACCGGAGCACCACCGGAAACCGCGTACCACCAACAACCACCACTTGTCTTTCTCTCTCGACACATTCGACCACCACCACCACCACTGTTTCACCGGCAACAACCTCACACATATACACGAACGCACACTTTCAGATCTACAGAACAAGAAAAACAAGAAAAAAGTTTGAGTTCGTAAGTTTAGGGTTTTCAAAAGAGAAGAAAAACGTTTAGGTTCGTAAGTTTAGGGTTTTCACCCACAACCGCCACCACCAAACCACCGCCGCCGCCTCATCTTCGGAAACCGCCGCCGCAGCCACCGTAAATCGTTTAGATCTCTAGGGTTTTCACACATTTTAGGTGTAGATCTAGGGTTTGCACATAGCATATGTTCTTGAAACATCCAGATCCGTAAATCGTAAATCGTTTAGATATGTCTTTCTCTCTCGGAAACCGGAAACCGCCGCCGCCACTGTAAATTGTCCAGATAAACTTGTGGTGGTGATGGTGTCCGGTGGTCTTCCTCTTTGTTTCCATCAGCCGTCGTCACGCAAAGACAGATCCCCTCGGACTGAAAACCCTTGTGCTAATTACATCTCCATTCTCATCTCTCGAGATTTTAGAGATTAACCCTTGAGATTTTACTTTTAAATTATTTAAATCTCTGCGTCTATTACTAAAATCAGGGCATTCAGGTTTTTTTTAAATTTTAAAACCCATCTGGGTTTGTTTTGTTTTAATCAGCAAAACACCCAGATTATGGGTTATTCCTTTTGATTTTCTCGTTCTTAATCTTCGAATTCACGATGTGGGTTTGTTTGAGAGAGAGAGATAAGAGAAGCAGAGAGAGAGATGGGAGAGTGGTAGAGAGGTGAGGAGGCGGCGATGGCGGTGCTTTCACCAGAACTTCAGTGGTGAACTGGTGATGGTGGTGGTGGTGGTCTGTGGTGGTCTGAGGTTGGTAAATGTGAGGTGAGAGAGATGAGAGAAAGTGGTATATAATAAATTTTAATAATTTAATATAATAAATATTATTAAATCTGATTTTAATTAATAGATAAGGGTAAAAATGTCATTTTACCTCATTTAACAGATTTGACTAACAAACAACTAACGGATGGACTATTTTGGTGACAAAATGGTAGTTAAAGTACCATTTTGGTCACTTCCAAAGTTAAAGGATCAAATCGGAAGAAATACCTAAGTTAAAGGACCAATTTGATAATTAACTCTAACAAGAATGATTATTGTTGTTATGATTTACTATAATGTCTTTTGTTAGAAATGATATATAACCATAAATAGTAAATGAAAAACCTACCCCCCAAACAACTATTATGCCGGGTAACATGGGTGGTCTGTTAGTTGCTTCCTAAACATGTGTGTGCAAATATAACAATAACATGCACAAAGTACAAAACCTTCTTTTTGTATATTTATTTTCATATATAAATTTCATAATTCAAGGTTAGCTCACTGTCATACCGAACCGCCATCGAGCTTGAACAAGGGCTATTTTAGGGTTAAACTCGAGGAAGGGGATGGCTCGCCGAAGAAAATCAGGTTCTGGTCGAAAATCTGCGTCGAAAATAGTAACGTATTTACAGTCTTTGACATAATCGTGAGTCAATCCTTCTTTAAGTGCACCTGCTTTATAACCAACCCTGTTTTCCCTAATTTGGTACCATATGTGAACTCCTTTGTCACCCCAACGTCGGCATTCTTTCTCAATCATTTCCTATAAAAGTATTTTCTTCAATATTAAATACTGTTGTTAACTGCTAATTTAAGAAGACAATTACACCTATTAATCCATGTTTATTACCTTAATCGTGTGATCAGTGGAATCATCAAGAACTTGAATCACAAGACGATCGGACGGCCATGACAGATTACATGCTGCACCAATTGAGATCTTGTACACCTGAATTGTAACGTTTAATCTTAAAATTCGATGAGTCAAACAATTATCGATCGAAAAGTCAAGAATTTGACTCGAATTTCAACCTCTTTTTCATTGAACATTGGGATTTGAACAAGAATCTTGGGAAAAGACGAATTCCCTGTTTCCATATCTTCACGAATTGGTTGCCATTTGTATCGTTGTTCAGGCTTCTTCCAGAAGAGTTTTACAAGAATTATAACAACGCCCATGTAAAGTCTTTCCATAAAAAGCATTACAGTCATGGCTAAACAGATGTAAACTGCAAATTGGAGTAATGGGACTATTAATGGCGCCTTTAAAACCTCCCACAGCATTTTCAATTGCACCGCCAAGTCCACCGTCGTCCCCGGAATGTTTTCCGGCATCAGATCTTCACCGGAGACAACGTCCGCCATTTTCTTCTCCCGCTCAAGAACTTAACCTGAAACAGGGGAATTCAAATCTCTTGATATCGTTTAAATTCAGGAGAGATTTGAAGGCACCTATGAAGGAAAACAAGCAACACATAATGTTTTGTTTTAAAGAAACAGAAAACATGGGAGTAGAGCAAGTGAAAACAGAGAGTGGGAGATGATGTGTGTTTTTGTATTTAATTTCTATTTGTTTTATGTATATTTTCTTCTTTTTAGGTTACCTATGATCCTCTACTATACAAATATATTTATTAAACATAAGTCTTGTCTTAAAAAAACAAACTTATTTCTCAAGGTTATTGAACAACCTTCAGCTTTATAATGATATATGTTTTTAGCAATATTTATAGTGTTATATTAATGCTACAAAGAGTGAGAGATGATGTGTGTTTTTGTATTTAATTTCTATTAATTTTATTTATATTTTCTTCTTTTTAGGTTACCTATGAATCTATGATCCTCTACTAGTCAACCGTAACGGATTAAGTCCATTTTACATATATTTGGATACTATACAAATTATATATTTATTAAACATAAGTCTTGTCTTAAAAAAACAAACTTATCTCTCAAGGTTATTGAACAACCTTTAGCTTTATAATGGTTTATCATGTTATTTCAACTTTTTTAACTTATTATTCTCTATTTATTTCCTTTTGTATCTGAATAAGATATATGTTTTTAACAATATTTATATTGTTATATTAATGTTACAAAGTAAGCACCAATAGGCGGTAGCATAGGGATATTCCGACTTTAATCTGGCTTTTCTAGAATGAGATGAAGGTTGGTGATTTTGGATGTCTGTTATAGTGTTATATAATTTTTGAAAATTACAATATCCAAAAATCCTTATCTAATTCATAAATCCAGAAGGGGAATGAATCTAACAAATTAAAATTGATTCATTTTGCCAAAAACAGTAAATGATGCAAATCTTCTGAAAGATAACATAGGTGAGGTTCATGTCGTGATTCATGAAAATGTGAATGAAGTTAAAAACAACAATGATTATCACATATATAATATAAAGTAATGCCATATAAATGTCTTATCAATTAAATATTGTTGAATTATAATGGCTTGCTTATATATATTTTCTCGATATTGGTATATTATGTGTTGAATTATATAGAACCATTCTGGTTTTTAAACAAAAACATGGAATTTCAAAAGCAAAGAATATACCTATTTGAGTATGTAGCCAGCCGTGTTAAGCCATCTGGCTTGGAATGAAGCCTGGTCCAAGAGTAATATGAATTATCTTGGGCCTGGCGTCGTTTCAAGTCAGAAGCTCCAAAGTTTATTACTTTTAACGAACTCAACCCTTCTTTACCAGTTTATGTTAATTAGATTGTTTTACAACAAAGATGAAGGATTGGAACGAAGGAAAGAAGAAAGGGTGTAAAATTTTCCTTATAGAGATTTCAGATATTTATATACCCTTTTGTCATATAATATCAACCATTAAATTCTGATTATAAGTTTGTGGAGGGGGTTTACAATGTAATTAAACCACAAATGGGCTGATTTTCTATTTTTGTCATAGCCTTTTTTAAACATCATAAGTTGCACCTTTAAACCCCCTTTTTTTTAAATCGTAAGTGAAATTTGCCCTAAGACCTTATTTATATATTTGTCATGTAATCTGCCTCGTAGACAAAACCTTGTTTCATAGACGATCATTGTGTATATTACAACACACTTCCATTTGTTTGATGCATGATAACTATTTGGCGAGACACCGATTTACACTCATGAAATGTTTAGACGAAGATTTTAGATGCAAAAAGAACTCTTATAGAAAATCGTGGAAGGTATATCCATGTAATCTCGATAACATGTTCCCGAGCACTTTAAAAACTTCATACAACGAGTAGATGCTGAGGGAGTGCTTGTTTTACCGTTATTAAAAAATACAAGGCTGACATACGGCAATTTTGTATGGAAGTGCTCTTGACGCTTTGATTGACTATTTAAAGATGGCTGAAAAAAGGCAGTCGATTGTTTAGATAACTTTTATAAGTGTGTATTTGATCTCTACTCGGGGTTTTGGAGACAAACTTGAGGAAACCAATGTACGATGACATACAACATCTATATGTTAGACGCAACGAGTTTCATGGGTTTCTCGGTATGCTTGGAAACCTTGATTGTATGCACTAGGCGTGGACAAATTGTCCGAATGCATGGAAAGGGCAATGCACAATGTTCAGTTTTCAAAAGATTCGCATCGCAGATCCAGAACATTAAAAATTTACGCGACATAGATACGCATATTAACTTTTGAAGCGATATCGTAGAACATATTTGACAAATCCCATTCCTTTCCAAACTTACTTTTATTTCAATTTGTATTTTAAATTGTTAATTTAAATTTTTTTAATGTATGATTTAAGTTTGTACTATTATTTTTATTTCTGTAGATTAAAATTTTTACTTTTTATATATTAGTTGCAATTTATAATATATATTGAACAAACTGAAAATGAAAACAAATCTAAGTGATAATGTCGGTTAGTCATGAATATAATGATTATGGTTGTTTAATTATGATCATGTTATAGGCTGAAAAACTGATATGTCAGTATATCATAATTCATGACAGTAATAATTGTCATGACTACATATAACCTTAATGACACTTGATAATTATATATCCTTAATTAATTCTTATAACATTTTTACAAGAAAAAAAAAAGAAAACAACCAATTATAATTTCATGGTCAGCTTAATAGAGTATTTGAATCGAGCGACTCCAACTGCTTCTAACTAACCTGCGCCATGTGTCTCCTTGACTCTCCAGGAGCATAGTTATCGATCACACGTACGTACGTACATCTATCGTATACTATTTTCTAATAGCGTTTTTTTATCAACAACTCAAGCGACGTGTGTTGTATTTTCTAGTGTTGAATCGTTTTCAACTCACCAATAATATTAGAAACTAGGGTATGTTTGGTTAGACAAATATAATAGTAAAAGAATGGAATGAATAACAGAATAAAATGGAGGATGTAATAGAATGAGTCATTACCATTCATTGACATGTTTGGTTGCTTTATCAGAATGAAATAAATGATAATTATACGATATTTGATAGAAAGAAGTAGACATAAGAAATAATAAAATAAATTTTAAAGAAAAACTTTAAGGAAAAGAAAATATTAAATTTTTTTTTTGAACAGCAAAGAGAAGATAGTCTAGGAAGAGAGCTTCGGCATGAGCATCACCCTTACCTAGACCATCACTTTATTATAGATCAAACCAACCTCTAGCAAGGTGCTGAATGCAAAGGTTTTACAATACAGCACAAGAAAATGGAAATGAGTACATATGCCAACCCTTGTATCAAAATGGACTCTTACACCATTTATCTCATACCATCTGAACTTTTTTGTTTCTACTACCCACCCATAAGACCGATAAACGCAGAATAGAATGAAAGATATTTTCTTGCTTCACCGCCTCCCGGTCCTCATTCTCAACATGTAAAATTTTGTTTCTTCGAGCCCACAAAGACTAGAGAGTAACTACAAAAATAGCATGGAATATCATTTGCTTTACATTTTTAATATCCAATGTAGCCCATTTACTAACAAAACACTCCATTGATTGCATCCTCTGCTCCGACATTTGACACCAAGCCCACACTTTTCTCAATACCTGTTGTGCAGGTGAGCAAAGAAAAAAACAGTGGTTTATGTCTTCTTTTTGTTGATTGCAGCCGATGCACAAAGAAGAGTTCAAATTAATCTCTCTCTTGATCAAGTTTGATCTAAAAGGAAATATTAAATTGTAGCCATTAATTCCATTTTATGGAGAAATAAGAAAAAACACTCATCCTTAAAGAAATAAAAATACTTAAAATAAAGTAAATTACATTCTGCTTTTCAAAAGAATAGAATAATTGTTTACCTTATTTATTTCATCATAACAAATACAACCTAGTATTATATATATATATATATACAATTGACACAATCTTTTCGTACGCTATGAATAGTGTATTGCTAACATGCGCCATATTATTTGTATATATTTTTGTTATTACAAACCATAATCAATTATAATTGCAGATTAAGCGGGTAGCAACATGTTCCTATATTTAGCTGATTCCAAGTTCGAGTCTTGCTTTTGTATTTTGCTATTTATTCCATTTTCTCCCTTTTGCTTTTTAATGCGTATTTCCTTTTTGTTTTTCCTTTTTTTAATCGATAGCAACTATTACTATTTTTTTGTATTTCTATTTATTATTTACAAAATAAGTGTCCTTTAGTAACTCAAACTATACAAAGTTTATAGCTTTCCTTGGTTCTTTTTTTACGGAAAGAATAATAAAGAAAATTACTGTTTGTAACAAAAAAACAGTACAAGGGTATCATTTATTTTATAATTATAACTAGGGCAAATAGTCGAGATAGGTAACATATATATCAAAATTTGCTAATAAATGTAACGTGTACATTTTTTGTGCCGAGAAAGAATTATAAATTTTAATTTGTTATAAAAAATGATTATAAATTTTAATTTTGCAAAAAAAGAGATTATAAATTTCAATTTGTAAAAAAGAGTATCATGACAAGCTAAAAATTGGCCAAAACTTTCTTTTTTGTTAGAAATCAATATTTATGATCATTTCTTGGCCACAAAAATTGAATGTTACCTTTATTGGTAAAATTTGATATTTAGGTTACCTTTCTCGAAAATTTACCCTTATAACTATATAGAATTCTCACCAACTTATATTTCGCCAAGCCGTCAACTACTGTTCATAAATGAATTATACTTAAACGCGCCTTTATTTCATAATATATATGAAGTTGTGCTAAATAATTTACCATAGCTCATTTGACAAAGTTGCTGGAGCTATGTAAATTGACAAGGAAGTCTTGGTGTTCGATTGCTGATAACTTTCTATCTTTTATTTATCTACCTACTACATAAGATTTTATTTCTTACATGATTTTTTATTTTTTGCAATCACAAATTTAGTTTTTTTTTGACAAATAAATTAAGAGAAAAATTAAATATATCAAACCGGCCCGCAGTGAAAAGCGGTTAAATACATTCGTTTTTGATATTTTACAAGACCGTCGACGGATCAGATTTGCCCAATTATATTGAATCACCAAATCCTCGTTGCCTCAAGCTATTTTTATTTTATTTTACTTTAAGAAACAGGATTATCGCTAATTAAACTTGTAAATTTATATTCAGGCTGGAATTTATTTTTTATGTTTTGGAATTTGTTTATTAATCTTTTAAATTTAAACTTATCTTCTAATATAAATAAAAGACTAATTTGATACAATTATTAGATGATCTAAACCGTTAATTTGAAAAAATATTTGATCTTGACCATTTATTCACTTAAAATAAAAAAATCAATTTTGACTTTTTAGAATCAAACTTATTAGAGATATTTTCATAAATGCCCTTATTATACAAAATCATATTTGTCCACCTTAATTTACAAATTTCATATTTACCCTTTATAATATATCAAACTATCATATTTAACCAAATTCTTAATTTTATAATTCTAAAATATTTTATAATCATTTTAAATTTCTTTTTAATTATAATCAATAATGTTTACCTTTATTACTCTTAATTGTAACAATAATGATTGATGACATATATATAAGAAATACAATCACGTCTTTTTGTATCATGATACTGCCTTTCTGCGTCAAGTCTGCCATTCACTCGTGTCAATGTTTTCACCGGTGGTTAGAATGTTTTTGCCGTACGTCGTCAATTTTTTAAATTTTCATTTAGCTATTGTATTTAATTCATTTTTATTAATGTTTAATATTTATTACCTTTTAAACTAACCCGTATAACACATAGGCATTTAGTCTAGTGTATGTTTAAAAGATTAATAATGTAAAACTTTAAACTTAACCCAATAGTTATATGATTATCCTTATTAAACAAACAAAAAAATCATATATTATCTATATAATCAATAACAAAAAACCACTATTCATTTCAATTTTTATTTTAACCCCCTCACAATTTTCTATTTTTTACCCTTTAACTTATATAAGTAGTATATGATCTTTATTTTTTAATTTCTATCCACAAATAATTTATATAGAATTATATTTTACCTCATTGCATAATTTATAGTTTCATTGCCATTATTTTTTTTATTACTACGACTATTAAATATGCTTTTGGTTCAAACTAGATCGCATAAAACTCTAAAATAGAAAGTATAAGTTAAATACGTAAGTTGATAAGTTGATATAGATACGAAAATAATATATTTAGTTTTGTACAATATATAAATAAAACAATATTACAAATGACACCATAAACTCATAAAGTATCCAAGTATACAATTAGAGAAATGTTAAATTATGATAGTGGATGCTAACTTAATTGAAGGGTAAGTTAGTCATTAATTTTACATTTAACTTATCAATCTATAAATAATTAGATGAATTATATTTTAACTTTACAGCTTTAATATGTCTCTTTCATTGTTTTAAAGTGAATTAAATATTAGTTCTTTGCAATATTAAATATAAGTTTGTATTATCACAACTGATGACATAGTAGACAACCGAGTATTCGAAAAATATGTACATGTTAATATGCCAAAATAAGTGGCATTCTAACTATAAAAACAAACTAAAGAAAATATTAATCCAAGGTTAAAAAATTGGCCGATCGATAAATGAAATAGAATATGTAATCTCAAAAGTACACACTTCTTATGTATACAAGCTCTAATCTTTATTTAGAAAATAGTCACACCTTCAACAAGTTATAACAAGTAAATTTAGTTTAGTTAATTACTTGATAAACAACAATTTGCTAAAAAAACAACTTTATTTTTACCTTCTTAGAGGACGATACTACATTCGAATAACCATCTTATGTATAATATTGTATATAAATTAAATTAGTATGAGTGTGATTATTTAATTAATATTAATCCGGCGCAACGCGCGGGCATGATATTACTTGTTAAATAATATATTCCAAACACCTATTAGTATATAATACTAAAATTAAAAAAAACATGTTACTCTATACGGTAAAAGACTTTAAGAGATAACTACGTTTGTATATAACAAGGGAGTTACACCCGCACTTCGTTGCGGATCTAAATAATCCAATTGTAAAAAAAAATTATTATTTTCCCTCCCGTGCTTCGCTACAAATTCATTAAACTTAGAATTTTCTTATTATCTAATTGCAAGACCTAAACGTTGTTTGGTTATTATAATATTTAAGAAAGTAAAGACACTATGATATACATATATTTTATTATTGGTTGTTAGTCTTTTTTTTGTTGGTAACATTTATAGTATGTTTTTGTGTGTAGGTAAACTCTTATTTTAAAATTTGTTTTAATATTTTTGTTACATTCAGTAATGTGTACGATTACATGAATGTGTTTAAATAAAAGATATTAATCAACTGTACACTAAATTAGTAAATTACATAATCCGGGGAATTTATGTTGGTATTAATCAAATTTAAGTTATATTTTAATTTTGATTTTGATTTCGAGTAATATTTTGTAGCTTTCACACATAATTTAATTTATAAATATTTAGAAATAAATATTATAATGTAATTTGATATTTATAATAATATGATAACAATTGGGATATTTAATAAGTATGATAAATAGAAAATTTCAAAATAAGAATAAGAATATATAAATAAATAATAAACATGAAAGAAAGTATAAAAAATTATGTAATATATAAAGGACCTAGAACCTTCTAGACGGAAACGTGAACAGTAAAATTGTGAAAATGTAATTTGATATTTATAATAATATGATAACAATTTGGATATTTAATAAGTATGATAAATAGAAAATTTCAAAATAAGAATAAAAATATATAAATAAATAATAAACATGAAAGAAAGCATAAAAAAATTATGTAATATATAAAATTTTTATATAAAGGACCTAGAACCTTCTAGACGGAAACGTGAACAGTAAAATTCTTCACAATTGTATATATGAAGAATTTTAGTGTCATCCCTCAAAGTGATGTTATCTACTCTAACTAAATCCACTAAGTCGTTATGATAAGAGAGGTATCAAAACCAGTAGAGAAAATAAAAAAAAAACAAATTACAGTATTTCATGTATCACAATTTAATTAATAAGTTGGAGGATTAATTAGTAAGAGGAGTAAGTGATTTTCACATGTTTATTTTAGTGACCTTTTGATTTATATCTCGTTGCAGTGAGTGGTGTTTGGATTTCATAGGAGTTTAGATTGAAGGTGAGATATGAGAAGAAGAGGAAAATTTTTAAGGGGTGGTGAGTAATAGCTAGGATAATGAGTGTTATGGTATTTTGACATACTTATACTATTTTTTTATTTGTTTAATTACAGCTATTTTCTTTTTCAACTTTTCTTTTTGTTGCTGCGAAAATCAAAGTTTCTTTTAATTTTCTCTATAAAGGTAGGTTACCTTTACATGTAGAAAAGTCGAGTATGGTGTCCTAAGTTAACGTATTATAAGAATATATATTACATAAGCTTTTTTTTTATTTGTTTTTTTGCTAAGTAAGTTATCTTTACTCGTTGCAACATAAAGTAGAACATTACCTGATTTCTCCATTTCGTAATTATACAGAAACTTTTGGAAAAAGGTTGAACCAAGAATAGAATAACAATGTTTGAAACATTGGAGATGATGTGATGGGCCGACTTCAAAGCCCAAAACAGAACTGTAAATGCCGAAAATAATAAAGCTCCTTTCGTCCATAAGTTAAGCTGATTTGTATCAAATAGAGTTTGAACATACATGACATGGTTGTAGTTAAATTATGGTATAAGTTAATAATGTAAAAAATTATTGTGTATGATTAATTTTATTGTGTAATGATCACTATGTTAGGATATGACTTAGCTTGGATAATGAAATTAGGACGTAAATTATGGGAGCTCGACGTGGAGCAAGGGTGCACGCCAAGGAGTAGAACAAAATTAGGGTTTTTGGTTTTTGGCTCGCCGGGTGCATGATGTGGTGCAATGGTGCACCGTGGAGCATGTAATCCGGATAAGATCTTGTTTTTTTTGTTAAAGATCTTGTATGACGCCTCTTAGTTCATAATTAGGGTTTTTTTTAGGATTTCTAATTAATTTGTTCTATAAATACTAGTTTAGTATCCCGTGTATAAACACGGGGTTGTTTAAAGTAAATTATAAAATTTGATTGTGTGAAATTCCAAGAGATATAGTAGAACAATTGTAAAACGTAATAGAAATATAAAATGTTTTAAAAGAGAGATAAATCTATTATAATTTCACAATTTATACATAATATTCTTATTAGATCTTCTTCAAACCTCTTTATAAAAAACTATCGTTGTTTTATTCATTGGATTGCCTTTTTGTTTCAAATTTGAACTTGTTTAAAGAGTTATATAGAAAAATAAAAACAATGTTTAAATAGGTTAAAGAATTACAACCAAACATTATTCTTAGGTTATATTTAAATTTGATAAAGGATAAAAAAGGATATGAATTTAAATTTAACTTTTAAAATCAAATTATGGTAAATATGTTTACCTCTTGTCACATATATTGAATATATTTTTATAGAAAAGAATATAAATATTTTTAATAACATTGGTTTAAAAAAGTGTTAAAATCTTTAAATAAATGGGTTTTGGGGTGTAACACCCCGCAGAATGAATCTCCTTTTCAAAATACGAAATAAATAAATTGAGATAAAGAAATTAGTATAGGTACAAATACCCTGTCGAATAAATTTCTATTGATTTTTAAACTAAGAAGATAACGAAAAATAAATAGAGATAGAGATCAGAAGGAAGAAATCAAACTTATTTTCTAATTAAATTAAGATTAAGGAAAGTGAGTTTTAGGATTAAGGTTGATGACATCACATTTATTTGTAAGTGTAATTTATTTATTTTCTTAAAAATTTCTATTGGTTAAATTATATTTTAAAAAGAAAAGTTTTTCTCAAAAATCCTATTCTATTAATAATTTTGTTAGATTCTAACTAGGTTTTTGCCATTTAACCTTTGTGGTCATACCTATGCACCTTTGGCCTTTGTGGTCGTATTTGTGTAAATACTTTTAGATAATAAAGAATTCTCTAGTATTTGTCTGTGGATGTAGGTCGTGACCATGACGACCAAACCTTGGTGTCATGTTTACCTTTTTACTGTTATCCGCATCCTTTAACGTATTTTTGTTAATGTTTCAAGTTCGATCCTAAAAGTATCGACCGAACTGATGATTCAATCCTTACACACCACCCATAAGTTAACCGGATAAGTTTTTAATTTGTAAATGAACCTTAACATGTGGTTGAAAATTCATTAATGAAGTTTTAAGGATAAAAAAGTTATGATTGTTGTAAGTGACAAAAAAAAATACTATATACAAATCATCTAAATTATTATTTACTAATATTAAACCTGGCTGGCGCAAAAATATAAACTGATAAACACATTAAAAGAAATAACCTTTCAAAATTACTCCGTAATATGTAACCTTGTTGTAGTGTTTCTTATCAGTTGTCGAATACTAATTGGAAGCAAAAAAATAAAAATAAATATGACAGGTAGTAGTGGTGATGATGGTATTTGTTAGTGTGTATTTTTAAACATTAACAATTATCACCTAATATTATGTCATCATCGTTAACCCATTACTAAGAGCATACGGAGTAACAATTGTGTATCACTGAATGTCAGTCAATATTATAAACTTATCACTAAACCACGAAGTAATATACTGCCATCACTGGATCCACCTAAACCGACAAACCTTTTAATTTTAAAGAAGGTAAATATTCAAAAAACAGACAACCACCTAGGGAGGTTGTTCGGGCCGGGAATATCGGTTTTGAGGTATTGAAATTATACTAGGTAACTGAACTGAATAGGGTTCGCTAATTGGTCGAACAACTAAAACCGAATTATTTTATCTACCCATCACCTGAACCAAATAATACAATTATAAATCGGGTAACCCGAATAACCCAACCGAAACCCAAGCTTGAATCTGGTCGGTCAACTTGTCCGGGTTCAGCTGTACCCCGACCCTATGAACCGGCCCGGAATGTTATTGAACCGAACCCGAAGCTTAGCTTTTGAGTTATAGGTGAAGTTTACTTTTTTAAAACCCGATCGGCTTGACCCGATTAACACTCCTAGTAGAAAGAGAGGATAAATCGATGTACAAGGGTTCTAATAGTCGGAAAGAATCTGAATTCCTAAGATGAATTTCCTCTAAAGTGAAGTTTAAGTGTAATTTGATCTAATTCCTTCGTATAAATAATGAACCAAACATATGAGTTCCTAGATGGATTCCAATACCAAGTCGCTAATTTCAGTGGATTCTAAGGAATGAAATGTAACCTTATTATTGGACAATGTCATCTATTATTAATTTCTTAGACAGTAGTTTTTGTCTGGTAGAAACTAAGTTGCACATTGTCCTTGGTCAAATTATGGCTTTTAAAATTAAATTCCTCTGAGGGGGTAGCTTTTCCGTAGTACCACAGATGTAAATGTAAATGTAAATATGTATACATTTTAGTGACTGAAATATATATATATATATATATATTTAAAAATCTACAACTTGATTAGCTTCTAATTAAGACCATCCGCAACGGGCTCGGGATGGGGGTTGGCTCGGTTCCGGCTCCCACACCATCGCACCTGTCTCGGGCTCCCTCGGTTTCTCCCCCTCTCGGTTTCACCGTGTAGCTCGGGCTACGTCTTTTCTTTTTCTTTTTTGTTTTTTTTTCTTTTTGACCGTTGGCCAACGGCTAATTGTTTTTTTTGTTTTTTTTTTTTCTTTTCTACTCCCCTATATATATCCTTCATATCCTACTTATTTTTCACACATTTTATACATTTCTCTCCAAAATCTCTTCTCCATTCACCATATCTAAAATTTCTTTCCACCAAAAACATGTCGTCTTCATCATTTGATTCGTCTGAATATTACGAATCGTCATCTTCTTCGTCATCCTCGGGTTCGGAAGTCGACTTTATAGGACCGTATCGTCAAATGAGTAACAAATTTCATAAAAATTAAATTAGTTAAATTTATTAATTAATAGTTCCAACTAAAACAAAATAAAAAAATAAAATTAGATATGGGATGACTCAAGATGGATGCTGGTGTTTGTGGGATGGTATGGGATGGGAAGGGAAAAATGATGTGGCGCTGACGTGGCAGTGGGATGGCATGGGTTACCTCAAGATGGATGCGGATAGTCTAATTGATGCTTTATGGATATGTCAAGGGGCTTTTCTTGCTTTAATAAAGATGTTAGGTTTGAAATATATGATGAAAAAAGTAGTAACTATAATTACATGAAACGACATCCTTATCATGAATGAAATGAGTATTGATCTAAGTGTGTTTACTTCGTTGATGTTATATATACATAATACATGGTTAGAAGATAATAATATCACGCTAATTAATATTATCACCACAAACGATGATAATTGATTGAGTGAGTGCTAAGAACAAGTTTAAGTAAACTAGATGTTAAGCTCGTGTAAACACGGGCCAACAGGTAATATTTTTAATATATAATTTTATATTTCTATAATTTGAGTACTATAATTGTTTCAAGCACAAAAAGTGTTAATATTTTATGGAAATCTGCAAATGGATAAGCCAGAGCATGTCAATTGAAGCAGTAACGAATGAAGCGTACGTTTATAATAGATCTCTAACTATATGTCATAAATAATTCATACTTTCAAATGCATAAGTCAATACTTTAGTAGAATGGGGAAGTTGTTTGGGCAAAATTAGTTGAAAGCAGCAGTAGAATCTGTATATAAAGAGCAAGCAGATGAAGCTAACAAAATAGTTATACTACTGTTAAGTTGACATTGTATGTAGGGCGAGCACATCATATGTTAATGGCTGCTGTAAACTTCACTTCATTGTTGTTCACCAGGGCGTTATTGTCAATGGTGAATGACACTTCATTGTTTACTTTCAAGTCAAGTAACTGCTGGAGTTGGTTAAAACCTGGACCATCTAGGACCATGTGGTCGTTTGCTTTTCCTGGACGGTTTCTGGGAATACAAGTCATATGCAATTGTACTTCCACATTTCCGACTTTCACCATGGCCTTATCAAATCTTGTCAAATCATGATCCCGCACAAATTCAGCCGAGATTGTCTACAATTCATCATAGGAAGTTGCCATGAGGTATTTGATTAAACTGTATAAGAAATTTAGTAATAATAGTAGAGTGAATGTAATGAGTGACTATTACAATTGATAATACTAACATTTTATCATATATTTAGTAAAACTGTAAATACGGTAAACCTATCATAGCAGACTTGAGTACATCGCTTACCAGTCTTCTCCTTTTAAGTGCTGAGTTATCAATTTTTCTTTCGAATGTGTGATTGACAGTACAAACAGGTTCATTTTGTATGGGTGAAATCTACAAGTGACAATGCTAATTTTTAATTAAATTTGTATTAAAGCTTTAAGGACAGTCAACCTATAATTTCAAGTTTGATATTATAGCTTACCCGTCTTTTCCTTTTAGGTCCGGAGCTATCAATCTTCCTTTCGGGTATGTTAGAAATAGTAGGAACAGGTTCCGTTTGTCTTGTTGACAGAAGACGAACCGACGGGAACATAATCATGGCTAAAAATGCAATAATTAAAACATTATTTAATGTTATTGACCCGTTTTTAATGAGATTATATTTGTTTTATAAGGATTGTGTAAAGTATAGTATTGCAGTTAATAATTAAATAATGTAGATAGAGTTATTAGTTACCTTCATTATCAGCATATCTGATATGGGAGTGCTTATAGATTTCCGCCCGGGCTTCTGGATCTGCAGACATGTATACTTTGCCTATCTGCACTATATGAGCCTTGAACTTTGTACCACGGTCGTGAGAGAAAACAACTAAATCATGGCTGGTAATGTCCAGGTCTGCAAATAGTAATATATAATAGCAGACTTAAAACTATTATTTGAATTTCATGTTTATATACTCACAGTGCACACACTAAATAATCTTAGCTTTCATGGGCTACCATCCTACTTCTTTATGAAGTTCTGTGATCAATACTAAGTGTCAGCTTTCCGTCTTGAATCAACATATAAAATTCAACAAACTGCAATACAAATTGGGGGCGGTTTAAAGAGGAGTTTCATCAAATCAATTCTTAAAGCTTCATATCTCAAACCTATAGTAAAATTCCGGAGGAAAACAACGAAAAACATTCTTACAAAAGTTGAAGTAGTCGAGTCCAGACAAGGTTTTCCATTTTAGTTCAGGAATTATTGTAGTTTAGAGATATAGTCATACTCGTCGAATTAAAATGAACCAAAGAAACAGGCATAGTTTGGCTCGAGGTAATAAGATAAACCATAAAATTAAAGGTAGAAAACATAATTTAAAAACTGCAGAAAAATTCAAGATTTAGTACAAACCACATCCAAAGCCATTCGTAGACACCGTCTTTGATCCATAATTTCACCAGCTGCTGGTCGATGTAGAAGGCAATATAAACCACCTCTGTTTTACAAATACAAGATGTTTAAGCAAGTGTATAATGTTGACTAATAAACTTTTCAACCAAAATGCAAAAAACATCACTGCAGTTTTCAATCATTTAGTAATAATTGCATTGTAGACAATATTAAGTACCTAATAATAAGTTTAAAATCACTGACTAAAAATAACTAAATTAGTTCCTTTACTTGGAAGCTGTAACTCATATGGCACCACAACCTCTCAATGAAGAAAATTCTATATCTGCATCTTACAATATAAAGAGATAAAAAAAAGGACTCCATAATTACAATACCTTTTGAAGTGTTATCATAAAAAAAAACATATACATACACATTCTGCAAATTTTAATTGGTTCCCGGTAGTTATTTAAATGCAACTGACATTAAGCAAGTAGTTGTTAGATTATGTGCAAAGATAGATAACATGTATCATCGTGTCCAATGCTATGTGACACTAAAGGATCACACCGCTACACACCCAATTAGAACCTTTTGGATTATCACCTTTTTTGTGCGAAAAAGAAATAATTAATTAGTTTAATTAATTATCGAGAAAGAGAAAAATAATAATAGTTAATTATTATTTAAAAGAGAGATGTTAATATTTAGTTTAAATATTAACGGGACCAGTTAATTAATAGTTATTAATTAACTAGAAAGGTCAAGGGGTATTTTGTGTAATTGGTTAATAGTTTAATTAAAGATGGGCTTTAATCAAACGGGCTTGGCCTAATAAAGGGTTTATTATATATAAACCTAATTAAGCCTAATTAATCACATTATTCAATTACAAGCCTAAAAGAAAAACCCTAACACTCTCTCTACTCTCTCTCGGCCGACCTCTCTCTCTCTCTTCGAGATCGGCGGCGGCGCAAGGCCGCAAGTGGCTGTCGACGGCGGCGCAAGGCTGCCGCAGGTGGTGGTCGACGGCGGCAAAGGTTCACGCACACACACGGGTCACGGTTTGATCCGAGGTTTAATCCTTAGGCGGTCTAGCAGCCAGTTCGAGGCGGTGCAGTAGCGGTGGATAGCCTGCAGCTGTCTAGAGGTCAAAGAAAAGTTTGAATCCCTAAAGGTATAACTTTCTAATCCTCTTTTCTTTTAGTTCCTGTATGAGTTAGATGAGATCACTGGAGGGGGTTTTGATTTCCGCTGTGCATGTATGATAATATGTTTTTATACCTCTCAAAACCCTTCAGTGGTATCAGAGCCACTTCTAACCTCATAGGGAACTAGGTAGGATTCTTTTTATCATGATGAATAGTTTTTTTCTTTTATCAAGTTTTAACTTTTTCTTTTTGTTTATCCAAGTATTTTAAAAATCAAGTTTAGATTTTTAAATGGATAACAATAATTAGTTATGATAAAAGGATAAGGTTTAAGGTTTAAATTTTAAATATTATTATTATTATTTTATTGTTTTGCGTAAAGTTGGTAGCCGGCGGCGGTATCAGCACCGTGACCGGCGGCGGCGTTCGACAGAGGCCACCAAGTGATAGTGGCGTCGGCGGTCAGTTTCGGCTGGCTAGGTCGGCGTCGGCTGTTCCGTTCGCTGCCACCAGTCTAGTTGGCGGAAAGTGGTGATCGACGGCCCAGGGAACCGGCGGCGTAGGGGCGGCCCAGCCGAGGCCTGCTGCCTGCAGCCCAGGTGGTTTCGGCCCAGTTTGTGGTCAGCCCAGTTTGTGGTCAGCCCAGTTTGTGGTCAGCCCAGTTTGTGGTCAGCCCAGTTTGTGGATTGTTTACCTTTCTGCACTTGTGGTTGTGATTGGTTTTATTATTCTATGGTGTGGGGAGGCCTGCGTGCCACTTACAACCCCTATTCTATTTTGTAAAAGTACTAGAATTAGCGGGTCTGCGTGCCTTTGATTATCTTGTAATTTTATTATTTCTAGTTTTAGATAATAGAACAGAATAGCATTATTAGAATAAATCTGAAGCTGATTCAAGAACCAAGGAGCAGGAAGCAGGATTGGATGCTGGAGCCAGTGGGAGCTTCAGAATGCCATGCCATGTGTGTTGTTTTTCCACTTAGGTTTTGACCGTCGTGTTTTTCGTGTGGCTCACGAAACCAACATTAGAAAAGGGCAAGGCTAAGGCATAGTTGTTTGTGGTTGTTTTATTTCTTTACATATTATATATGCGTGGTTGTGATTAACACGATGAAATAAAACAAGGGTTTTAATAATAGTTAATTATTGAAACAGACGTTTAAAAGAAAACTGACATTAAAGTTTTTCTCGTTAAAAACTTGGAAAATCCTTTTTAGAAAAATCTTAGATCAGTGTGCTACCCACCTAATGGTACACCTCGACTGTTAAACGGTACTCGGGTGTCGGAAGTGCCCAAACCTTGGGCATCCGGGTTCAAACCATTGCGGGAGAGGGCATGAAATATTTTGCGATAATCGGGAGTCCCGGCCAGAATTCATGCTGTCTTAGGTGGTGCGATCTATTTTGGTGATAATCGGGAGTCCCGCCCAAAATGCACTAGAGGGACTAAACATGCACGGTTCTTGTAACCGATGTCCCGCTGATCTAGGAGTCGTGTCCAGTTAGGATACGATTGGTATAGTTTTTACCTACGAGAAATAGTATTGTCCCGGTGGGAAGTACCCAAACCTTGCATCGGGAAATGTGAAATATGGATCCTAGTCTAATAATTTATTTTTAAAAGGTAATAATTATTAGAAGATATAATCAATACTGAATCGGTTTTATCTTTTCCTTTTCTGTAGATGTCTTTTTTATCTGTTATTCTGTTTTATTCACCAAGAGAGTTTCTAAGTCTCATCACTAGCAAGTGGAAGCTTTCAGGTCCAAACTTTGCTGTTTGGAAGATGCATCTGAAAAATGTTTTGGATGCACAGGGAAAGCTTCACATCATTGAGACATTGCCTCCAGAGCGACCAGGTGTAGATGCCCAGGATAGTGAGTATGACACTTACTATCAATATCTGGCTGACGAATCTGATGTTATGTCAATTCTCGTTCTCACAGCATCATACGAGTTTACGGATGATCTCCGTGAGAAGTCATCTTATGAGGTTGTTCAAGGACTGGAGCAGAAGTTCAAGTTTAGTGAACGGATATGTCGTATGCTATTGATGAGGGAAATCCTTTCAGCCAAGATGAAAGAAAGTCAGCCTATTAGCGATCATCTCATTAACATGAGAAGGCTCTTAGATTGCTATGAGAGTTTTGGATCAAAATCAAAACCACATGAGCTAGTTATGCTCCTGTTTGGTTCCTTGTCGGACTATTACCAGAGAAGAGTAATGTATGTCCTCGGTGATTTTGAGATGACTGTCGCAGGGTTGCATGAAATCCTCATGTGCATTAGCGATAAGTTAAATCCAAAGCAGCTAGAGTCAACAGTTGTGGACCCTATGCAGGAGGATGACTGGCTGGAAGAACTTGGAGAGATTTGTTGCCCAGACTGTGGTAGCAAGGATTCATGTGAGCACTCACTCGACATAAATCAGCTGGACATTGGTTCGTCCAATGAGTCAGGTATCTTTATGATAGATTGTCTTATTACTTCTTATGAATCATGGGTATTGGATACCGGATGTGGTCATCACATATGCAATCATTTGCAGGGATTCAAGAGAAGTAAGAAGCTGAGACAAGGAGATATGGACCTACGGGTAGGCGAAGTCTCCATGGTTGGGGCTGAAGCTGTAGGGACATATTGTCTTAGTTTGCCCTCGGGCATGGTCTTAGAACTAAAACCTTGTTATTATGTTCCAAGACTAATTAAGAATGTTATCTCGTTTGATTTGCTTATAGACTGTGGATTTGCTTATGTTTTAAATGAAAAATCTATTTCTTGTTTCAAAAATGATGTTTTCTATTTTAAAGCTACTCCAGAAAATGGTCTATATACGCTAAATCTAGATAACAATGACATCTATCATATAAGTAAAAGATCCAAGAGTAACTTGAATCAAACTTATCTCTGGCATTGTCGTTTAGGACATATAAACGAGAAACGCATTGAGAAACTCCGAGATGACGGAATTCTAGAACCATTTGACTTGGAGTCATATGATATATGCGAATCTTGTTTGTCTGATAAAATGACAAAGCAGCCTTTCAACAGTGAGAATGAAAGGGCCAGTGAGTTATTAGGGATTATACACACAGATGTGTGTGGACCCTTCACTCCAGAGGCCAGAGGAGGATACCGGTATTTCATAACCTTTACTGATGACTTCAGGAGGTTTGGTTATGTGTACCTCATGAGACTTAAATCTGAAAGTTTTTACAAGTTCAAACAGTTTCAGAATGAGGTACAAAACCAGCTGGACAAGAAGATAAAGTCGCTTCGGTCGGATCGAGGTGGCGAGTATCTGAGTCAGGAATTCGACGATCATTTGAAGGAATGTGGGATTGTTTCACAACTCACACCTCCGTGTACACCTCAGATGAATGGTGTGTCAGAAAGGAGGAATCGTACTCTGCTTGACATGGTACGATCAATGATGAGTCGAAGTTCGCTGTCATTGTCATTTTGGGGACACGCACTCGAGACAGCGGCGTTCATGCTGAACCGGGTTCCTACCAAATCAGTTGAAAAGACACCGTTCGAGATATGGACGGGGAAAAAGCCCAAAATGTCTTTTCTCAAGGTTTGGGGATGTGAGGTGTATGTTAAGAGAACATTCACGGATAAACTCAATCTCAAATCAGATAAGTGTATCTTCGTGGGCTATCCCAAGGAAACCATGGGATACTATTTCTACAACCCAGATGAGAACAAAGTCTTTGTTGCTCGTAAAGGGGTGTTTTTGGAAGAGAAGTTTCTAAACTCAGAAACTCCAAGAAAAGAAACAAAGCTTCAAGAAATTGAAGAGGAGGAGATTACACCACCACCGATAGTTGAACCTGTAGTTCAACAGAGAATTGTTGAACCTCAACCCGAGCCTGTGGTTGAGAAAGAGGTGCAAACACAAGACCTTCGCAGGTCTAGTAGGCCTCGTATTGAGCCAGATAGGTATCTGGGATTCCTAGTTGCTCAAGACGAAGGGGATCTTTTAGAACCCGCTACCTACCAAGACGTTGCCTCAGGTTTAGAATCTGAGGGATGGCTAGAAGCCATGAAGGCAGAGATGCAATCCATGTATGACAACCAAGTTTGGGAGTTAGTGGATTTGCCTCAACACAGTAAAGTTGTTGGGTGCAAATGGGTCTTCAAGAAGAAGACAGACATGGATGGAAAGGTGCATACTTTTAAAGCAAGGCTAGTGGCAAAAGGTTTCACGCAGACTCATGGCGTTGACTATGATGAAACTTTTTCCCCAGTGGCAATGCTTAAAACTATTAAGATTCTAATGGCCATATCAGCATATTTTGACTACGAAATATGGCAGATGGATGTCAAAACCGCTTTCCTTAACGGGAAACTGACAGAGGATGTATATATGATACAACCGGATGGTTTTGCAGATCCAAAGAACCCTAATAAAGTATGCAAGTTGCTTAAATCCATTTATGGACTAAAGCAAGCATCTAGGAGCTGGAACTTACACTTTGATGAGCGCATCAAAGAGTTTGGTTTTACCAAAAGTGAGTTCGAGTCGTGTATGTAGACGACATACTGTTAATAGGAAATAATATACCAGTATTACAAGGAGTAAAATCCTGGTTAGGTAAATGTTTCCAGATGAAAGACTTGGGAGAAGCTGCTTATATACTAGGTATAAAGATCTATAGGAATAGATCTAAGCGGCTTATCGGACTTAGTCAAAGTACTTATATTGACAAAGTCGTGAAAAGATTCAAGATGGATGGATCCAAGAAAGGATTTATTCCTATGCAATCTGGCGCGATTTTGAGCAAGGCTCAATGTCCTGTGTCTAGTCAAGATCAGGACAAGATGAAATTGATACCATATGTCTCGGCAGTTGGTTCAATTATGTATGCCATGTTATGTACTAGACCCGATGTTGCCTATTCTATCAGTGTCACGAGTAGATATCAGCAAAATCCTGGTGAAACTCATTGGGTAGCCGTCAAGAATATTCTCAAGTATCTGAGAAGGACGAAAGACATATTCCTAGTATATGGAGGTTTGATGGATGAGCTCAGTGTAACTGGTTACACTGATGCTAGTTTCCAGACTGACAGAGACGACTTTAGGTCGCAGTCAGGATTTGTCTTTACCCTAAACGGAGGAGCCATATCTTGGAAGAGTCAGAAACAAGATACAATAGCAGATTCCACTACAGAGGCAGAGTATATTGCGGCAAGTGATGCGGCAAAGGAAGCTGTCTGGCTGAAGAATTTTATCTCGGATCTTAGAGTTGTTGCCAGTATCTCTAGACCGATCGATATATTCTGTGACAACTCAGGGGCTGTAGCGCAAGCTAAAGAGCCTAGAGATCATCAGCGGACAAGGCACGTACTCAGGAAATATCACCTCATCCGAGAGATCATTGGAAGAGATGATATTAGATTGCAAAAGATACCGACGAACGACAACGTTGCTGACCCGTTGACGAAGCCGCTAGCTAGGGCTAAGCATGAGAGACATGCGAGTTCTATAGGAATGCAGTACTTGGAACATAGCAGCTAGTTCGTGTTTTTGATTATTACTATGGATGTAACTTGAAACCTTTTATTATGTATCTACATTTCATGGGATTGAAATAGGAGGTATTTGCATAATGTTTCGTAGTTATCCATTTTTAGCATGTTTAACCTATCCTTGACAAGTCAAGTGATGAATTGTCTAAATGCCCGTAGCTACTTAATGTAGTGGGAGCTACATTAGGGAGGTAACGCTATTATGGATATTTGATGATTTATTCGGGTATGAATAAAAGCACAAGGTTGTGACCAAATATTCATAGATATTTATCAGGGGATAAATATTGGGGTGATCCGCATCGGGATTACTTCATGGAGCATTAACATAAGTAAACCTGATAGGTTGTCCTTAGCCTGAGATATTTGATTTGGGGCATGGTAACTTCTGTACTTTAGCATGTTCTAACGTCACGCCGTAACAGGGTGATCATAAGGGGCTTGTCTAGGTGCAGCGGAAGCCGTGTGCTCAAATTGCAAATAGTCAAGATGGGATTTGCACCTGTTTTTTAGGAGAGATATTTTCTGAGCTCCTCGACGATTAAGACTACTGAAAATGTGTGGCCACGCTCGGTTAGAATGATAGTTATTCATTCGGGGAAACCGTACCTGCAGAGTGTCGAAATTAGAGTCGAGAAAATCTGAGTATTAGATGAGATCCCTGCTCCATGTCAAATACTCACATTACGAAATATCTCGATGCAAAAGGAAAAGCCTAGATAATCCAAGGTTTGGATTATATCTCTAGATGTAAGAGATCTCATAGTCTGGTTAACCTAAGTGTCTGGCTAGGGACCTCCTTAGGCCAACGATGCACAAGAAGTGTTACTTATCTTGCACAAGTGGGAGTCTGTTAGATTATGTGCAGAGATAGATAACATGTATCATCGTGTCCAATGCTATGTGACACTAAAGGATCACACCGCTACACACCCAATTAGAACCTTTTGGATTATAACCTTTTTTGTGTGAAAAAGAAATAATTAATTAGTTTAATTAATTATCGAGAAAGAGAAAAATAATAATAGTTAATTATTATTTAAAAGAGAGATGTTAATATTTAGTTTAAATATTAACGGGACTAGTTAATTAATAGTTATTAATTAACTAGAAAGGTCAAGGGGTATTTTGTGTAATTGGTTAATAGTTTAATTAAAGCTGGGCTTTAATTAAACAGGCTTGGCCTAATAAAGGGTTTATTATATATAAACCTAATTAAGCCTAATTAATCACATTATTCAATTACAAGCCTAAAAGAAAAACCCTAACACTCTTTCTACTCTCTCTCGGCCGACCTCTCTCTCTCTCTCTTCGAGATCGGCGGCGGCGCAAGGCCGTAGGTGGCTTTCGACGGCGGAGCAAGGCTGCCGCAGGTGGTGGTCGACGGCGGCAAAGGTTCACGCACACACACGGGTCACGGTTTGATCCGAGGTTTAATCCTTAGGCGGTCTAGCAGCCAGTTCGAGGCGGTGCAGTAGCGGTGGATAGCCTGCAGCTGTCTAGAGGTCAAAGAAAAGTTTTAATCCCTAAAGGTATAACTTTCTAATCCTCTTCTCTTTTAGTTCCTGTATGAGTTAGATGAGATCACTGGAGGGGGTTTTGATTTCCGCTGTGCATGTATGATAATATGTTTTTATACCCCTCAAAACCCTTCAGTAGTGGTCGTAGGGTCAAGTATACATACACAGGTGGTAAAAGCTTTTTAGTTTCAGATTGTATACTTCAAAGAGTTAACTGCCCACTTCCTATACATGCCTGAAGCAAGAAAATATGTCAATAGATGCAAATTACGAATATCTAATCTTTACAAAACTTCTATCTTATATATTAAAGTGAAGAATATGGCAACGTCTAACATGTACTTATTCCGTGTATAGGAATTAAAAACTATGTTCACAAATTTGAAAAGAAGGGTAGGCATAAAAATGTTATAGTTTCTGCGTGCACCTCATTTTGTTTGAATTCGTCCATTTAGAGTAGATCGTAAGTCAAGGGCACGTAAACTACTTGGCTTATGTTTGTAAGAAGGATAGGAACCCTTACGCCTGTGAAATCCCAGCCTTACAGCCATGAGGGGTATGAAGCCTGTAAAGTAATAAAGGTCAGTCGTGAGAGTTGACCATAAGGGGCTTACACCCGTAAGCAGACTGTGAAGGTTACACAATCTAGAATTTAAATATCTTCATATAATTAATGAAAATCAGACAATTAATTAGTAATAAATTATGCTTTTAAAAAAATAGCAAATATATAGTAGGTTGTGTAAGATCAGAATTTCCTTTTGAACTTAGATTAGATTCAGAGATCATCATGCAAGCAAGTATGCTAAGCTTATTTAGATTGTTAGTAGACTATGCGCTTATGTGCATATGTGAACAATGTGCCAGATTATGAGATTGTTAGTAAATGACTACAATATTGTAAGTCAAGCTAAGATTATTATAGATTATATTGTAGTCTCCTGTCATGTTCACAAGGATTCAAGTTAACCAAATACAGTGTATGGAGATCCAAACCTATATGGCAAGCTATTGGAGCCAACAGATCATGCCACCAGTTGCTCGTTTTACAGACCAAAGCGTCCAAGTCAAACTGGAATGCCTCGTATTTTAGACTAAATTTGCAGACTGAAAAAGTTTACATATTCTAACAAAAGTAACTGGTTTAGTAAATACCACATGATATTCTTCCATTATATTATCATAAGAGTACATAATAAAAAAGACACAATACCTTTGTAGCTTAGAGTATTCTGTTGTCACCTTGTTTTTGTTTGGTGTGGCTTCACTCAACTTTAGTAACTGAATAATAGAGGCAATGGTAGCAGAACATACTATGCACTTCTGTACTTGAACTTTGAGCTTCAATTCAATGATACCATTCCCAAAATTATCACTTTAATTAAATATTCATAACTTTTGGTCATTCATGATAGACTTGTTTAATTGTTTTAAGTTACCAAAGGGCTTATAGCCAAACAATATCTAGGTGTTTAAAATAATAATTATTATTATTTAATATTGAACCACTTCAGCTCATACCTGTTTTGACATGGTACCTGACCCGCCCATCTAGCGACCTCTAGGAAATAGATATACAAATTAAAAGAAGTGATTTGATGCAGTTACTACGTTATTGCATGGGTCGCAAAGGGTGTACAGCCGAATGTAGACTATGGATATAAATCAGGTACCACAGCAGATAAAGTATTTAACTTTTTTACCATAGTAGAACTGTTGTCTTTGGCACCTAGGATATTCGCTGCATTAAGAGGAACTATTTCTTGAAATCTGAATAACAAAATCAAGAATCAAATCATCAAATATGGAAAGATGGAATCAAAAACCAATAAACTTAAATAAAAATTGAAATCAATGAATCATACATACCCAAGAACATAAATGTCAGCAGGTGGGGCTGCATGTAACCAAGTCATCAAGATTCATTCTACAAAAGGAGATTTTCCTCCCACATTCCATGTTTGTGAATAACTCAAGTTTATAAGAAAGTAATTGTTAGTGAATAACATTTAAGAACATAAAGAAGCGTTATTTAATCATAAATCAAAATTAAAAAAGGGAAAAACAATTATGAATCAACCTCCAACGATTTTCATATATAGTGAAACTAAAAGTACCAGGAATTTTGTGTTTAACGCTTAGATCTCAACCTCCAAAGATTTTCATAGATAGGATTATGTTATTGTTTTAAATCATGTTTGGTTGTTTGTAAACTTGTCAAGATCAAAGAAATATCTAATTTATAAGCACATTTTGTTGTTATTTTTCACTTAAGCATTTCATCGAACACGTTGCGAACAAATTATTATGAATATCCATTCTCGTAAGTCCTAACTCAAAACCATGGCCTTCCCCATCCCAAAATCAATGAGAAGAGGTCAAAAGGAAATTTAGAAGCACTAAATAAAATAGAAGAAAGCCTGAATGTGTGAATAGTTGATTAAAATCATGAAGAAAGTCAAAAACCCTTTTGATGAGAAAAAATGAAGTATTCACTAAAGGACTTAATTACTTAAACATAAAGGTAGTGTATACATACTTTAGAGATCTTATTATACATAAACAGTTGAATTATGTGCATATAAGTTTAGAAGCTCTTCCACTATAAAGAATACATGTATCCGAAAGCTACCGTTGATAAAACTGACTTACTCCTTCAAGCAATACATCACTCCACCCATAATTAAGTACCAGAACCAGGGCAGTCCAGTAATATACCATTCTCGTCAGTCCAGTAACTCACCATTCTTGTCTAACTGAAGTTCTTGCATTTAGATATTCCCTAAATAACAATAAAATAGAAAAAAATGAGAGAAGAAGCCTTCCATTTTTTAAATTAGGCTAACAATGATAAACATGCCAAGAATGTGTGTTAATTTTCCTAAATTCATATATTAATCAGCAGATAACTAATATACACATGTACCTGCTATTCAGGAAATGAACTATCACAGGTGATTGCGAGATTAAATGTCATACCTTCAGATCGGCGGTAACGTTTCTCCAACATTAGCGATCGTTGCCGACATCGCGTGAATTGGAAATCGAAGGAACACAAATGCAGATAACGTTTCTTCTACATTAGCAAATAAAAATCAAAAACAAAGGAGGCTAACCTCAATGTAGCTTGAAGGAGGAAGACAGCGGCGGTGGTGAGCGGCATTGGTTGCGTGGCTCAAAGACGGTGGTCAGTGGCGGTAAGTGGATAGCAGATATCGAGCGGGCGACTGAATGCAGGACCACGTAGAGAGCGAACGACGCTGGTTTGTGGTGGTGGTTGCCGCTGGTAGCCGGCGATGAATCGAGAGGGAGCGAACGGTGATAGATCGACGGGGAGATATTAAGCGGCGATCGATGGGAGTGAGTCGAGAGGCCTGGACTGTAAATGCTCTACGGTTACGGTTCGCGTCGTATCGGTGGAAGAAGGGTAACGAATCCGGTTCGTCTTCATGCGTGGTATCGGTGGAAGCAGGGTAATGAAGCTGTATCGTCTAGAAACCGTCCGCCAACTATTAATGGTTAGAGCCCAGGAAGACGAAGAAAGCCCAAACAACCTAAACCTACAAGCCCAAAAAACCAATATATGTGCCACGTCATATTCCAAACAATTTCATTCTTAAGACTTGAACTTTTTACAAGTAGAGACCATTGCCACATAGGATACCTTATATTTTAACTTATAGAAGATATAGATTCCGTTGATGTTATATATACATGGTTAATTAGAAGATAATAATATCACACTATCTTGGAGCATGTTTTAATACATGTATTGACTACCAACTCAACGTTAATTGACGTTGGAGCGTGAAATGGTTGACATCATTTCAAGGACCATGACAACAAATATATACGAGTGTTTCATATATTATTTTTTAGACGCCAGGTTGAAAGACTGTTGATTTTAACTAAAATATCATTTTAAAATGAAACCATCTCAATATGGCGTGACAATAGATAGTGTACAAGATTCTTAAAAGAGACAACGGTTCGATCATTTATGGGTAAACATTTTGGATATATAGTCTAAAGAAGTCTAAAAATGGTCATAAAAATAGTTAGGCTGAGCTCAACTCGAATCCTCAAAGAGAGAGTGCTAAAACGGGAAAAACCCCCTTTAATTTAAGATAAGAAAAAAAGGAGTAATGCAGTTATGATATGGTCGGCAAGGCAAATAGAAAGATGAAATAATAATATATTAAATATCTAATAATTATGAGAGTATATATACTTAATGCTTTGAAGATGGTGATAGAGTGATATATAGTTTTTTTTTTAACAGCAAACGCACACATTTAGTAAACCTACTCCTAATCTACTTCACTGTCCATGTCGAGACTTGAACCCATAACTAGGGATGGCAAAAAACTCTGTACCCGATGGGGACCCTGTTCTCCGACCCCGATTTGACCGGGAAATCCCCGAGTTGACCGGGGATGGGGATGGGGACGGGGATTCCCCGAACTTAGAAACGGGGATGGGGATACCTCAGTTCCCCGACCCCAACCCCGAACCCGATCAAGTTATCTATATATATATATATATATATATATATACATATATATATATATATATATATGTATGTAATATTTAAAATAAAATTTCTCATATAAATATGTATTTGTATCGAATCTAACATTTTTTTACATTAATATGCATATTAATAAGATTGTTTTTTGTTTGAATACGATTTATAAAACATAGAGAACGAAAAAACTAATATGATGAAATTAATAATATAGTTTTTTTAGAATCGTCAAAAAAAGTATTATAAGCATCTTTCATGAACATATATGTTAAAAAAATTATCTATTTGATCTATATTGTTATGTGTATTATAGAACGAATAAGTAAAAATATATGATGTCTTTTATCAATAACATTGCATATCTAACGAAACTATTAAAATATTTGATTGATTACATTTTGATAACCCGTTGGAAGGGTTAAGTTAGATTTGTAAGTCTAGTTTTGTATAAAAATTCTGATATATATTTATTTAGAAAAATCGATTTTGTAGATAGAGAAAATCCCCGATTCCCCACGGGAATCTCCGAAACCCGACGGGGATGGGGATGGGGATGCAAATCAATTCCCTGGCGGGGATGGAGGCGGGGATGGGGATGGGAAGAGCGATCCCCGACACCCCCAACCCCGCTGCCATCCCTACCCACAACCTTGTGTTAAGTTAGATTTGTAAGTCTAGTTTTGTATAAAAATTCTGATATATATTTATTTAGAAAAATCGATTTTGTAGATAGAGAAAATCCCCGATTCCCCACGGGAATCTCCGAAACCCGACGGGGATGGGGATGGGGATGCAAATCAATTCCCTGGCGGGGATGGAGGCGGGGATGGGGATGGGAAGAGCGATCCCCGACACCCCCAACCCCGCTGCCATCCCTACCCACAACCTTGTGGGAAGGACATTTCTCCATAACACCAGGTGCCCTTTGGTGATAGAGTGATATATTGTTAAAGATGAGAAAATAGAAGGTTGACTCGTTGTTTGTTTGTATGCTTTTGCTTGTCATCTTCTTCATATAGTGCCCTCTCTCTCTCTCTCTCTCTCTCTCTTCCCTACCTTGTGAGAGAGATGGGCACAATCTCCAATGGAGCAGTGAATGAAGAAAGCATTAAAGAGGCTAAAGCTTTTTCCACCACCACCAACCATCACAAACAACTTGATGCCGGTGCTCTTTTTGTTCTCAAGTCCAAAGGTACATCCTCTTTTAGATAGTAATACAATGAAGTTTTTGATAAAATGATTTCTTGGAGGTGAACTACATGTTTTCTTTTCAAAACCTGTACCAAACAAGAATTCCGATCTGGTTTGTGGTCGGGATTATAAATCATTCAAAATACTATATATTCTGAAATAAATTTATTTAAATATTAATTATTTGTGATCGAGGGGTCAACACTCAACAGTATAATTAAATATATCAAGAAGTCCTTGATTATTGTTTGGTACCATAAAAGCTTAACTATTTGCGCCTAACCGGATGACGATCTAATTATTTGATTTATCAAACGCTCGTCATCCACTAATGCTTGCTTGTCGTCACCACGACGAACTCAAACGAGCTCAACCACATATTTCCTTATACTACAAAGTGTTAAAATGAAAATAAAGGTGAGTAATGATGTAAAGGTTAGTCATAACTATGTCATAGGCTGAAAAAGCCGATGTGTCAATGTCATGACTATGAGTGGTTTAAATAAGTTACTTTTTTTTTAACATTAACACACACTCATTTAAATTACTCCAAAGTTTACAATAAAACTTGAACATATAACTCTTAAAAAACATCTTAATCATACATTGATTCCACTAATCTTAAAAACCCTTTTTATGACATTTATTTATGATATATCTGATTAACTCAAGAGCGCACATGCTTTTTTATATCAGAAGATAGTGTATGCTTACCCATGGAAAAAAGTCTGACCTTTTATATAGTCCAGTGACTGGAATGAAAAGCTAAAATAGGGCTTACTATCATTAGGAATGGATGATTGTATCTCAATATTCGATTTGATTTGTATTAAAAATTATAGTATTATAAAAAGGTGATAAAATAGGGCTTACTATTGACATCACTCTACGTGGATGGTGTTATATCATACAATCGCACTATCACATCTTACTCTATTAGATTTAACCTGGTCACAAGCCATCATATAGTAGACATAGTCATGTCGGCTATCACATCACTTATTCTAGCATGAGCCACTCACAATCAGTGTTGCAGAAGTCGGGCTAGGCGGCTGTTTAGCTTATAGTATAATGGCTTGGCGGCCTCATTCCAAGGTCTAGGTCAAACTCGGTCAACGGCGGGTCTAGGCGGGTCTAGGCGGTCAACAAAGTCAACTTTTTTTTGTTTTTTTTAATTATCAATAATAAAAAGGGCAATAAAAACAAAAGACTTAAAAATTAGGGCATAACCCACGTTGATTCCCATCGCCAAACACCTGCGAGGCTGCGATTGGCTTCTTGCACCCTCGAGGTTACAGCAGGTTCGATTTTGCTGTTTGTAACCTTCGATTTTGCTATCTTTCTTGCTGTTCTAGTGTTCTTAACTTCGATTTTGCTGTTATAAACTTCGATTTTGCTGTTATAGAGTTCAATTTTGCTGTTATAAAGTTCAAGTGTTCACTGTTCAATATTAATGTTGATATATTTTTTTGATTTTTATATAAAAAGTTCCAATCCGAGTACTCCCCGAGTACTCCCCGCCTAATCCGAGTACTCGCTACTCCCCGCCTACCGCCTGGCACCCGCCTAGCGAGTTCTGCAACCTTGCTCACAATTATGTGATCGTGTCAGTAATGGCATCGTGTGACGTGTCATGTAATGATCACAATCTATTGAAAGAAAAGGCCATCACTCGATCACCTGCTCCAAGGTGAGCCACTAACGAAATACAATGACACGATCACGCCGGCTATCACATTAATGGTGACACCGTGTCATGTAGTGATCGAACTATATCACGCCTCATAAGTGAGGCACCCTCCGTCCTTACTAATTTTTTAACTTTTAGACATCAGTGATTATATATAGAATCGGTCGGTGGAAGGCCGTAAAGGACGACCACCCTTCTTTTAGACATGGGTTATTATGGGTATGTAATTGTTTTAATTAAGATGCCGAATCGGGTCGCTTTCTACCGGATCCAAGATCATATATTCCACACTAAGGACACGTCACCACACGTATTTATTGAACTTTAATGTGTTATGGTCAATGTGTAGTTTTCTAATTTAATACAAAAGACTTATGAGATAGGATCAATATCAATGTGTTAGTAAACAAATTCTGAAATTCATGTAAATGAGGCTGAAAACGTGGTACTACTCACACCATAACCCCTTGCAGGCTTGCAACGTGTTTTAGACTTTTAGTGATATATTATATATATATTATTATTATTCAAATATTATGTTTTTTAGTTTTATATTGTAGAAAAATAAAAAATATACAAATAATAATAATAATAATTGTAGTCTTAACTTTTTTCAACAAGGAAAGCATGAGGAGATCTTATAAGACCGACCGCATCCATCACGGATGTGATCATGTGAGGCATGTTCACGAGCAAAAACGAAGGTGAGGAGCATCGCCGAGGTTCGTGATGGACGGCTAACGGTCACGGACGTGACCCCCGTCGCGAGCGTGAGCGGAGAGAGAGAGAGAGGGGGGGGGGGCGCTGAATTTTAATTTTTTTTTGTGTGATGTGAAGCATGTGATGGATACAGATGTTTGTGTGATGAGATGAGAGAATGGTGGGAATGATGTAACGTTGATGTGGTTGTGTAAAATGTGATGAATGCTGGTGGTCTAAGGTTCCTAGGTAAATCTTTAATGCGAAAAAAAAGAAAACGCCTCTATGACTTTTTACCATTACAAAAAGTAACTTTATTTATGATCGTATGGAAGTGAATAACGTTTAAATAAATGTTTTTAAGACGCTATATAAATATCAAATATATACATATTTCTACTTACTATAACATAATATATGGACTTAATATTTTCTTTCTTCATCTTATTCATTAATTTTAACGATGGTATAGATCTTATAAGTAAAATAAGTTGAAAGATAAAATAAAAAACAAACAAAAAAATATATATGAAATAAAATAAAATAAAAAACAAACGATAACGTCTCTCTTTTTTTTTTTTTCATTTTTGGCTTTCTTTTCTTTCCTTTTTTCTTTCCTATGTTTTTAAGCTTCCTATTCTACTGAATCAACATTAGCTATTCATGTTCACCAACAAAATATAACATACCTATTTTAATGAGGTTCATTCATATTTTCTTAAACCCGCCAACAAAACACTCCTATTTTCAAGAATGATACATATTTCTTCATTCAATAAAAAAAAAATATATAAGAAACTTAATATTTTCATATATCTTATAAAAATAATTTAAAACAAACTGATCCACTTCATATTAATTGTATGATGTAATGGTTCATGTGATTGTAATGGATGGCAGGATCATGGTGGCACGGCGGCTATCATCTGACAACGTCCATAGTAGCACCACCGTTATTAAGTCTACCCTTTGCATTTGCATCACTGGGATGGACAGTCGGAGTGGTGTCGCTAGTGATCGGAGCCTTGGTCACTTTTTATTCATATAACCTTCTTTCTCTCGTCCTTGAACACCACGCAGAGTTGGGTCACCGTCATCTTCGCTTTCGTGACATGGCCTATGATATCTTAGGTAACTTCTTAGTATGACATGCATTACTGTTATTATTGATTGTCACATTAGCTTTTCAGTCTATGACATGATTATGACTAATCAACCTTGTTTCATGAGATGCATAACTAACTTCGCATCATCGTCATCTATTTTCATTCGAATATCAAATATAAATTACAACGAGCATGACACAATGGCTATATAAAAATCATGCATACAACTTAGCTTGTCAATGAGGCAACAAGCATGACAATATGAGGGAATGACGAACAAGGCCGTAGTGGACGACCAACTCATTTCTTGATGACAAGCTCGTCATGACGAGCAAACTCCCACCCACTACAAGTGGTCTAACATCATTTGCGGTTTTGTTTAATAGATACAAACATATATGAGTTATATTTTATGCATTATCATCTCAAAATGATTGATGATAAGCGGTTAAACTTATTATCTATATATACCAATATATAAATAGGTTTAAAACTTTTTCATCTTTAACTTTATAAAATTATATAATTTTAAATAATACATGTTTTTATACAGTAATACAAATATTAAAGCAATCCCATGTACAATCAATCATCTACTTAATTACCTCAACTAATTTACAGTAACTACTATTTAACAACTAATTAAGAATAATCATATATATTTTTTATTTTATTGTTTTTTGAAAATTACATTAAACACCAATAAAAGAAGTTGATAAGAAAAAGACAAATAAAAAAATGAAAAAGGAGAAATAAATTACTTAGTGACATCACATTCTATAAATAATTTTGGATAAAACTATAAAATTTAGATTATTCGATAACCCAAAATATACATAATAAATAAAAAATAAAATAAAACATCTCTTAGAAACGGAGATAACAAAAAATACGACTAAAAGGGTACAAAGGAAACAATATATTATATTCTACGGTAAAATACTTTTAGATTTGTGACTCGGCTCAAATTGATACAAAAATATATTAAAAAAATTATCACAATTTTCACTTTTTTCATAATCTTTAAACCTTGTGGTTGTCTTTTCCAAAATTTAATTATATATATATATATATTATGCATAAAATAATGTACAAAGTATTCCAAAGTTATACCATGTAATATAATTACTGTTATCAACAATTTTATTTGAAGAACGAAAGCTTCATATACATACCTTTTAATTTTATAATGTTTTAGCTTTTATAAAAGTCTTCTTTTTGATATAGAAAAAATAGCACGTAACAATGGTTTTTTTAATAATTTGGAAAATATAATAGATATACGGTTTTTTTTTAAGGCAAAACAATTTTATTAGAAAATAAAATGCGTTATCAACACATAGTCAAAGCCGTGAAATTTATTCAAAGCGGACCATGATGATCACGTGACAAGGAGGGGCCTCTTTTCATTTAAAATTGACCCTCTACCTCAATGGCTCAATCCTTTCCTTTTGTCTTTAGGAATGGCAATGGGGCGGGTTCGGGGCGGGGCGGGCAATCCCCGTCCCCGAACCCGATAAGGAAAATCCGGCCCCGTCCCCGCCCCGTTCCCCGTCGGGGAGCTTATCGGGGTGCCCCATTGGGGCTACAGCTTGCCCCGATCCCCGCCCCGATCCCCATTTTTGCCCCGAAATTTTAAAAAAAATACATTTTAAATAATATAAAAATAAATATAAATACAAAATGCTTACATGCCAAGGGTAAAGAACTAAAGTGATTTATAAAAACCCTAATTTGCACCCTCTACATACACTAATACACATTAAATAATATAAAAATATAAATAAAATATATAAAATTATAAATATAATATATAATCGGGGCGGGGCAAGACATCCCCAGTCACTGCCCCGATACCCGAAAAAATCCCCGTTAATGCCCCGTTCCCCGCCCCGATCCCCGATAATGCCTGCCCCGCCCCGCCCCGCCCCGTTTAGTTCGGGTTTCGGATTTCCCCATCGGGTTCGGGTGTTTTTGCCATCCCTATTTGTCTTCTTCCTTTTTACCTTTAATTATAGTTAATATATATCAATTAATAAAATAAAATATACAATGAAGATCAATTGGTCTGTAAGCAAAGAAAATCACAATAAAGTAACTACTTTTTAATTACTTTAATTATAAATCAATTAAATTTTCCTATACTTATTGGTTATTGAACATAAAAACAGAGAAAATTTACTGATAGTGAGCATAAATCGCATCTGAAATAATATGAGAAGATATCAAACTGAGAATACCAAAAAAAAATCGGAGATGATAACCCTAAGGGGTTGGCTAAATAAACAACCTCAATTTACTAAAAAACATCCTCCATAATTAGATTAATATTCATTCCAAATTATAAGTATTTGATAATTAATACAACTATACTTTATAAATTTATTTGTCTATAATTAGATTCTTTTTCCCATAAATGTAATAAACATGTTTATAATAAATAAATAAACTTTTGTAATACAATTTTCCATAAAGAACATTTTATGCTCGGTAATAAAGCGTTTATCGTTCAAATAAATAAGTCTGACGTAAGACACAATACCTTTCTTTTTAAAATCATTATAAGTATCATACCTGATCGGTAAGAAATGGTGAAGTCACATTAGAGATGTTATTGTCATCGTTCGTCACATTTTATATCAACACTACAATATAAGATGAAAAATAATTACTTATATAAAAATAAAACCTAAACTATAAAAAATAAAATTTTCTAGAACAAATTTTATGGTTTCATATTATTTTTTAAATATTATAAAATTGCTTTGTTTTTTAAAATAAAAACAGTTAAAAACTTAATTAAAAGAAATAAATAAATAAGATACTCATATATGATGTATTTATAGCTTTAATCCAGTGTTTAATTATAGTAACAATATCTCTTAATTAGGATTTAGATTTAGAGTATATTTACTTGTAGATTTAGGGTGTATTTTAGTAATAGGGATGTTGATTTAGCAACACCCATTATCATATTGTAAACAATAGTTATAATTGGAATTAAATTAAATGTAATTATGGAATGTTGTTTTTTAGCAAATAGGGGTTGTATATTTAGCACTACCCTAAACCCAAAGGTTATAAACAAAATCTGAATTGCTTTAAACCTAGATCTTAAAGTTAAACAAACAAAAAGTAAAGTTTATATATTCTGAACACTTCGAGCTAAATCCAAATCTTCATATTATGAAAGTTACATATCTGATTCAACTACTATCGCCAATTTATTAAGTAATTCTCATAAATATTTCTTGATCTGTTATTATATTCATTTTTACCTTATTATTAAATGTTAAAGATTTCATTATATTATTATTTAAACTTTATATTTATAGATCCCGTATTTATGCATCAGTATTGAACCTAAAATAAAATTTGGGAATTGACAGGCCCAGGATGGGGCAGATACTATGTGGGCCCAATCCAGTTTATGGTGTGCTACTGTGCTATGGTGCAGTGGTGGGAGAGTGCCTTTTGGGAGGTCAATGCCTCAAGGTTAGTTTGGTAATTTCCTCAAATTCTTCTTAGCAACATCAACCCACAATAAATTGTTTTTCAGGATGCTATATATCAAGTTTAAAATATAATTATAAATAAATTCTTGAAATATGTGTTGGTTGAATGGGTTGATCAAGATAATGTTTATCTTGGAGTGTTGATCAAGTTTCATACTTATCTAATTGATCAAGTTTAATGATTATCTAGTTAATCAAGTTTCATGCTTATCTACAATATTTCCTATTTTGATGGTTATGGATAGAATATGAATAGTTATCCAATACGTCTTCTTAATCTATATATAGTGATACCGATGTATAGATTCAATAGGACAATTGTTAGAGTTTTTGTGATACGGAATTTCTCTAATTAATCAACGCGTTTATTGGTTGGTTATTTGCTCGTATTATTGTTATCGTTTTCAATTGGTATCAGAGCCGGCGATTTCTAACACCGGCGTCTGAGTTCGATCGGATAAAAAAAAGCCGCTTTCTATCTTGTTCTGCGATTGGCTCCATATATTTACTTCCAATTCATACAAGGTAGGTAGAATTGGTTTTGTTGAATTAATTTGACTTTGCTGCCATACGATTTTTGAATTAATTCATACGTGGATGGAATGAATTAATTCATAAGTGGAGGATTTTGGCTTTGAATTAATTTCATGCATACGTCTTTGGTTCATACGACGTTGCTTGTTCATACAACTTTGTTTTGAATTAATTCGTACGATGTTGTTTTTTTTTTCTTTCGGTAAATATCATCGAGTTGGAACCAGTCCATTGGGCTGTTGAGTCTCTCGACATTAGTTGAGCGTAGTAGGCACAATCCGGGAAACCGTTGATTGGCCTACGCGAGTTCAACACAAATCGAAAGCATCTTTCTAGCCGTGAGATAAGGGCTGGATAAATCCCCATTAAAGACTTATTCACGTACCCGGAAGAAGTCTCAGATGACAGGGGGTCCTGTGAACCAGACGGTAGCAAAGGAATCAAACTCGTTGACGTTTCAATTTCCAATATTAACGTCAACCAATTACACCATATGGAGGATGCGAATGGAAGTCCTCCTAGGAATTCATGGGGTCTGGGATGTGATAGAACCGGGCTCAGACGACACCAAGAAGAACAACATTGTGAAGGGTCTTCTATTTCAATCGATACCGGAAGAACTGATCCTTCAAATCAGTAATCTTAAAACAGGAAAGGAGATGTGGGACGCAATTAAATCACGTAACTTGGGTGTGGATCGGGTTAAAGAAGCACGGTTACAAACACTAACTTCAGAGTTTGAGGGCTTAAGGATGAATGAGACAAGTACGATTGATGAATTCTCATCCAAGTTATCCAGTATTGCATCGATCTTCGCGACTCTGGGAGAATCGATAACTCAACAGAAGTTAGTAAAGAAGTTTCTCACAAGCCTACCGGATCGCTTTATTCATATTGTGGCCGCACTCGAGCAAGTGTTGGATTTGAAAACCACCACTTTTGAAGAAGTTGTTGGAAGACTAAAAGCGTACGAGGAACGGATTAAAGGAACCAAGAAAGCAAGTGACTCTGAGGAGAAATTGCTTTACTCAAAATCGGAAAACACTAGTAGAAATCAAGACTCAAGCCGTGGTAGAGGTCGTGGTTCAAACCGAGGGGGTCGAGGACGTGGACGTGGTCGTGGTAGGGGTAACACCCAAAACCATGATAACCGGGATGATGAAAAGAAAAAAGGTAATAATAATGAGAAGCGAGATATGTCAAAAATTAAATGTTACCGTTGCGATAAATATGGACACTTTGTGTCAAGATGCCCGGACCGATGGCGTAACCATAAAGCAAACCTTAATGATGCTCAAGAAGGAGTGAATCACGAGGAAGGAACATTTTTTATGATGGAAGAAGAAACGGTGTTTCTAAATGAAGACAAATTTGTTCCTGCCAAAGTCAAACCAAACCAAGATGACGACGATGTTTGGTACCTCGACAATGGGGCAAGTAATCACATGACCGGGAAATACTCGTACTTTTCGGAGTTGAATGAACGGATAACCGGAAGAGTAAGGTTTGGAGATGGCTCGTGTGTTCGAATTGAAGGAAAAGGGTCAATTTTGTTCGAAGGTAAAAACAGTGAGCAAAAGGTGATGAAAGATATCTACTATATTCCCTCTCTTTGTAGCAATGTTATTAGTCTTGGCCAAACGACATTATCCGGTTGTGACATTAGAATGCATGGTGATTTCTTGACAATGAAAGATCAGAATGGAAGGTTGCTCATGAAGGTTCCGCGTAGTGAAAATCGTCTTTATAAAACACGACTTAAAGTTGGAAAACCCCAATGTTTGCAAGCAAAGATTGATGACGAGTCTTGGTTATGGCACGCGCGACTAGGCCATATCAACTTTGGTGCGATAAATATGATGCACAAGTTGACTAATGGAGTTCCGGTTTTGAAGCACCAAAAGAAAGTTTGTGAAGTTTGCGTGATAGGTAAACAAAACAAACACACCTTCCCGAAGAAAGCTAATTATAAGTCTAAAAATATTCTCGAGATGTTACACGGAGATATTTGCGGACCTATTGATCCTCCCACTCAAGCCGGTAATGTTTATATTTTAGTTATTATTGATGACTTTTCTAGATACATGTGGTCTTTTTTGTTGAAGCACAAGAATGACGCGACGGATGCAATCAAGAGATTTAAAAAGTCAATCGAAAACCGAACCGGCAAAGAGATAAAAACATTCCACACGGATAGAGGCGGTGAATTTACTTCAAACGATTTTAATCGTTTTTGGAGCGAAGAAGGTGTTGCAAGAATGTTAACGGCTCCGTACTCACCCCAACAAAATGGCATAGTAGAACGACGAAACCGAACTCTAATTGAGATGATGCGATGTCTTATGAAAGCAAAAGAAGTTCCAAATCAATTTTGGGGTGAAGCCGTACAGCATGCGACTTATATCATAAACCGTACCCCTATGCGAGCATTGGTAGGAGTCACGCCTTATGAAAAATGCTATGGTCTAAAACCGAATCTCGAAGATTTGAAGGTGTTCGGATGTGTTGCGTATGAAAGAATTGTTTCAAAACACCTAAAGAAACTTGATGATAGATCGAGACCATTAATCTATTTCGGAAAGGAGCCGGGATCGGGAGGTGTTCGTTTATTTAATCCGCATGAAAATAAAATTGTTATAAGCAATAATGTAATTTATGATGAGAAAGTGTCATGGAATTGGAAAAAAGAAGAAAAGGATTTGCGTGAAGGCAGTAGCCACAAGGAAAATGAATCCGACACATTTGTTATACCATGGATTGCAACAAATGGGCTTGTTTGTTCAAGCCCAATAGCAACCGAAGATGTACAATCCACAGCCACGCCACAACAACCTCTCGTAGCAAGCCCAACTACAACAAGCCCAGCAACAGGGGGTAATTTTATCGAACCCGAGAGTAGCGAAGATAATGAACTTGAAGGTCTCGATGTAAATCAGCCCACCGCGGTACGTCGCTCTAATCGAACTTCTGTGTTACCGATTCGTTTAAACGATTACGAGCTAAACATGTATGAATTAATGTTGACTTTTGACGAGGAGCCGAGGAATTTTAAAGAAGCCGTTTTGAAACCCGAATGGCTCAAGGCGATGACAAGCGAGATCGAGTCGATCGAAAAAAACAAATCTTGGAAACTAGTGCCTCTACCCAAGAATGCCAAACCAATCGGATTAAAGTGGTTATATAAAATCAAAAGAAATGCAGACGGATCTATTTCACGGTATAAAGCTCGGCTCGTAGCAAAAGGTTATGTACAAGAATACGGCATTGATTATGATGAAGTCTTTGCGCCGGTAGCTCGACTCGAGACAATACGATTATTGATTGCTCTCGCGGCCGGGAAAGGATGGAAGATTTACCACTTAGATGTGAAGACGGCCTTCTTACACGGTGAGTTGAAAGAAGAAGTGTACGTAAGTCAACCCGAGGGTTTTGAAAAGGCGGGAGAGGAAGGAAAAGTTTATAAGTTAGCTAAAGCTTTATATGGCTTACGACAAGCACCAAGGGCGTGGAACATAAAACTTGATGGCATCTTACGAGAAATGGGTTTTAAACGGTGCTTGCAAGAATCGACGGTTTATAAAAAGGTTTCGAGAGGCGAATATATCATTGTGGCCGTGTACGTGGATGATTTATTTGTAACGGGAACGTGTCATGAAATAACTAGCCAATTCAAAAGCATGATGTCCTCAAAGTTTGAAATGTCGGATCTTGGCTTGTTGACTTATTATTTGGGCATTGAAGTTTCTCAAGAAAAGGGGTGTGTAACAATTAAGCAAGCGAACTATGCTATGAAGATCTTGAAAGAGGCGGGCATGGAAGACTGTAATGCTTCACAATGTCCAATGGAACCGGGTCTAAAATTGTCAAAAGCCGAGAATGAACCAGAAGTTGAAGCCACTCATTATCGGAGGGTAGTAAGGTGCTTGCGCTACCTCCTTCACACTCGTCCAAATTTATCTTACTCAGTCGGGGTAGTGAGTCGTTATATGCAAAGCCCGAGAGAATCTCATGCGCGCGCAATCAAGCAAATTCTTCGTTACCTTCGCGGTACAATTTCGATTGGAATTAGATATGAGAGATGTGAAGAGTTGAAACTTCTGGGGTATAGTGACAGTAGTCATAATGTAGACGCGGATGATGGTCGGAGCACTACTGGTCATATTTTCTTTCTTGGTAAATCCCCTATCACGTGGTGTTCGCAAAAGCAAGATACCGTGGTTTTATCTTCATGTGAAGCCGAATTCATGGCAGCTACTTCAGCAGCATGTCAAGCAATTTGGTTAAAGGAGTTGCTCGCGGAGGTAACCGGATTAGAGAAGCAAAAGGTGTTGATTCGGATAGACAACAAGTCGGCAATCGAGTTATCTAAAAATCCGGTGTTTCACGGGAGGAGCAAACACATTCATACTCTTTTCCACTTCATTCGAGAACGTGTGGAAAACGAGCAAGTTGAAGTCGAACACGTGGCAGGTAATGAACAAGTGGCGGATCCTCTAACGAAGGCCTTAGCGAGAGTAAGGTTCGGTGAAATGAGGTCATTGCTCGGTGTGTGCGAGTTGCCGTCTCAACCATTCAGGGGGTGATTGTTGGTTGAATGGGTTGACCAAGATAATGTTTATCTTGGAGTGTTGATCAAGTTTCATACTTATCTAATTGATCAAGTTTAATGATTATCTAGTTAATCAAGTTTCATGCTTATCTACAATATTTCCTATTTTGATGGTTATGGATAGAATAGGAATAGTTATCCAATACGTCTTCTTAATCTATATATAGTGATACCGATGTATAGATTCAATAGGACAATTGTTAGAGTTTTTGTGATACCGAATTTCTCTAATTAATCAACGCGTTTATTGGTTGGTTATTTGCTCGTATTATTGTTATCGTTTTCAATATGTATTTACTCACAATGAAAATTCATCTTCACTGTTTTCCATCAGGATGATTTCTGTCATTTGCACAAAACACTAAATAAAAATAATATAGATATGTTTTTCTCTTGCTTAATCGTAAAACAAAACAAAATAAAAGGCTTTTATAGTAAAGTTCTTATTAATATTTAATATAATACATAAATATTTACTTTAACCTTGTAGGTTTTTATTAGCCTAACACACATTCTTACTTGCTAATTTGCTATGGTAAAAAAATATAAATAAAAGTAACTTAATTAGCACTTGTTCTTTTATATACCTGTTATAACCAGTAAGAAAATGTGATCATATAATTGATCATAGTAGGACAATAGCATGAAATAACACATAGCGAAATAAAAGTTTGTTATATCAATTAATTAATCGTAAAAAAATATATAATTTTTTTTATGATATTGTTATATAATAACGATAGTCATTTGCAGGCAATATATGTGCTGTGGAATCCAAATGGGACAATGAAACTTTATGAATTTGTGATTATTTTTGGGGGTTTAATGTTGATTTTGGCACAAATTCCGTCCTTCCATTCCCTACGACATATCAACCTCATTTCTCTACTCTTATGTCTTATCTACAGCACCTGTGCTACTGCTGCTTCTGTTTACATCGGTAATTCATTAATTTACTCACAGCTCTTTATATACATTAATTATTATTAATTAATTATAAATAATTAATTTGCTCTGAAAATATGATATTATGTCATTTTTCTTTTCAGGGACTTCAAAAGGTTCCCATAAGAACTACTCTTTGAGCAGCAACGATGAAACTCGAATTTTTGGAATCTTTAATGCAATGGCGATTATTGCCACCACTTATGGAAACGGGATCATTCCAGAAATACAAGTAATTGTCTCTAGAAAACCAACAACTAGATCAGGTGGATTCGGGTTGATTCGTTTATTTATAAATGGGTGTCTTTTGATTCGTTTATTTATAAATGGGTTGATTCGGGTTATTTTTAATAGATCAGGTGGATCGAGAATAAAAAAAATAGTAAAAAGAAAGAAGTCCAACACAAACCCAAATTGTATATTCAAGTAATCATCTTAAAAAAAAAATCATCCTTATTTAAGTTATATAGTTATGTTTAACACATTGTTATAAGGATTTATATTGTGTGTAGGCGACACTTGCACCACCGGTTAAGGGAAAGATGTTCAAGGCATTGTGTGTTTGCTACGCGGTGGTTACATCAACATTCTTCAGTGTCGCGGTTTCTGGGTACTGGGCTTTTGGTAACGAATCAGCGGGTCTAGTTTTAAGCAACTTTATTGACCATAATGGTAAACCTTTGGTTCCAAGATGGTTCATTTTGATCACCAACATCTTCACCATACTCCAGCTCTCTGCTGTTGCAGTAGTAAGATTTTTAACTACTCATATTAACCGACTTCTCTATCTTTTTAAACCATTGATCTTTTGAATCGCTTTTACTTTGCTTTACAGGTTTACTTGCAGCCGACAAACGAGGTTCTTGAAAGAGCATTTTCAGATCCAACGTGCGGTGAATTCTCAGCAAGAAATGTGGTTCCACGAGTGATTTCAAGATCAATATCTGTGGTCCTGGCAGTATTAATAGCAGCAATGTTACCCTTTTTTGGAGATATTAATGCGATGATTGGAGCATTTGGTTTCATACCATTAGATTTTGTGTTACCGGTTGTGTTTTATAATCTTACGTTCAAGCCGTCAAAGCGGAGCCCGGTGTTTTGGTTAAATTCGAGCATAGCGGTGATTTTTTCGGCGGTTGGAGTTGTAGCGGCTGTTGCAGCAGTTAGACAAATAAGTCTCGATGCCAAGACTTTTAAGCTATTTGCTAATCTATGATATCATCATCTTTCTATCAAGATTGCTTTAATTATGTATAATATCTAGAAATATAAATCTAATATTTATAGTGATGGTCTATATATAGTTAATAATAAATAATTCAATATTGCATATAAGAGTGAGTTTTGCTAAACTTATTATGCGCTTATTCTTCCGACTTATGTTTAATAAGCTTGCTTTTTACCGATTAGCTTATCACGATTTAAAATAAGAAAACAACTAAGCTTATGAAAAATAGGCTTATTAAAATAATCTAAGAAAATAAGCCCATAAGCTAAAAAAAACACTCGGGAACAAGTCTAAACTATGGAACGTTTACCATTAGGAGAAGTATAATAACTTTCGTGCTAACGTGTCAATTAGTAGTAGCAGTCGGACACTCTAAGGCTATCCGTTATACTCCCCCTCTTCTCTTTCCTTGCCCACTGTCACATCAGCGTCACATCATTTTTTCTCTCTTTCCATTTCCTTTACCCACTACACCCGTTATACTCCCCCTTTTTCATTTTCCTTTCCTTTTCACTTCAAAAAAAAAAAAAACTAAAATCTGATTGGTAGATGTGAGGGTGTGGGGGTGGGGGTTGGGTTTGTTTAAGCGAGTTCCGGAACTCGGAAGGCATGGAACCCGGGCGAGTTCAACCACCCGAGGTGGTGTTCCTCGCGAGCTCGAGCCTCTCCGAGCCGAGTACAACGGATGGCCTAATAGTGATGACAGTTATTATTGTAGTATTTACTTTTTAGTAATAGAGTAATAATACTTACATGACAGTCATGTATTTCTACACCACAATAAAGAATGCATCACAAAAGCAACTTTTACTTCAAATTTGGTGGAATCAAATATAAACTATGATACAATATGTATCATAACTTTATCATAATTGAAATTTGTATGTATCAGGTTCGAGCATCAACGCAAAACCGAACCTTAGAAACTAAAAAACTATACTACTATCGCTTTGTCTAATGGTTTACACTCGGTCTCTGTGTGTGCTAAAGCAGCCAACTAGTCTAAGTTCACCAAGACTAGACCATACCAGAGACCAAAAAGAGCTGAATGACTAGACCCGTTTGGTATACTTGAACCCAGATGAGTCATAAAATGTGAACCAGATTGGACCCTTTAAGTGGGGGTCAAGTGAAAAGCATCTTAAGCTCCTCAATGCGTGCGCTTCGGACCTCCTGATCTGTTAAGGCGCCAGAAATCATCCGTTGTTTACGTGCTTGAACTGCCTCCATTCTTTCCTCAACTGTGCCCTACAATATTAATCAAGTTTTAAGAAGTCCAAAAGGTAATCCTAATCTAAACTCTAAACTTACAAGGGGTGTTTGGATGTGGATTCCAGAATTGATTATCTGATTATTTGGTCGAATTTAGTTTCATACCAGCTTTAACAGAACATTATGTACTCACCTCTCTTTCAGCCTAATTAGAGACTTTTAATCCCATCTTTTTTCACTAAATAGAAGAAATTAAGAAATACCTTCACGATGAAACGATTGATGGAAACACTTTTTGTTTGTCCAATCCTATGGATTCGCATGACAGCTTGCTCCTCAACAGCAGGATTCCACCAAGGATCCTTGGTTAAGTAAAATAACCAGAAACAAAAACAGAACTTTGAACTTATAATCATGTTGATATGATTAATATATACACAAGACAAATGTATAATAAGGGAGTACCATGACAAATGCTTTAGATGCTACTGTAAGGTTGATTCCAACTCCTCCAGCCTTCAGCGACATTAATAATACCTACAAACATTTATAAGAAAAAAGAAAAAAAAACAATACAAAGCTCACAACATCGTTGAAATGCGTGATTTATTAAGTTCGTTCCATTTTTTTATAATCGTAACAAACCAGAATGTCGCTTTCTTCTGAAAACTGCTTTATAACTTTTTCACGTTGTTGCAGGTTTAGAGTCCCATCCAGGCGAACAAATGAGATGTTATTCCTGAACACATGTTTTACAGATACAACACCCGAAAATTCAATTCCGTTAATTATGGACCATGATTTTATACAAATATCACATAATAATGATGGTTACCTCGAAAGGGGAATCTGCAAAAGATCTAAGAAAGCAGTCCACTGACTAAACACAATGCTTTTGGAGCCTGTTGAGCGAAAACTTTCAAGCTCTCGCAACAATGCAGACACTTTTGATGATTCCATCCAGTTTTTCTCAACATCAACTCTAAACCGACTGTCGGTTGGAGCTGTAATAAGTTCCTGCTTACTCACCGCCTTTCTGCCAAATAGAGACATTATCATTGCGTTAGATACACACAAACAACCTAATCCAACCCAGATATATTATAGCTTCCAAATATTGACACATCTATTAATATATGGGTCAGATTAAAAAAAACATTAGTTAAAAGGGAAACAGATCAAACAAGATGAAAGTCCCCCAAAGTGTCTATTTGGTGCATACATATATATTATATGGGACACAAAATAATTGATAAGAAAAAAGTTACAACAAAAGGTGTTTTTGGGACAAATTATTCTGAGCTGTTTCAACAAGTACCAAAATCATTTAAACCCGTATTGATTCTCATTTTGCTACCCCTAAAAAATAAAAACAGAGAAGATACCTACAAACAGGACAGAGACCCGAAGTGGACAACTTCCAACTAGATAAGAGACATTCACGACATAATCGATGGGCACATGGTGTCAAAACCGCGTCTTCAAAAGCTTCAAGACAGATAGGACATTCACACTGTTCCCCTTTTTGCAACTCTTTCACAACCTCTTGTATATAAGCTTTAGAAGGCATTTCATCTATGCCTTCCTTACCACCTTTCAGAAGACGCTTTGCCAGCTTATCTAAATCTGAAAACTCTTGAGTATCACCTCGACTGCGAATACCCATACATCATAAAAAATTAAACAGAGTAAAAGATTGTATAATTAAAATTAACAAATGTATGTATTGTTTGTTTCCTACCTCATTACAAGAAAAGGATGATCACAGCATTGACGAAGTCGTAAGAGTAGTTCCAAAATAGAAGCATAATTATGAAGAACCCGCCCTTGTTCAACAAATTGATCAAATTTCACCTAAAGTACAAGACAAACAGGTTATTTTCTAGCAGGGAAGCATAATCAAGACATCAAAGTATACCAAATAAATTAAAATACCTTGGATCTCTTAAAAAGAGCATCATAAAAATCTTTTTCAGCTTCCGTCTGTTCACAATATATTACCTTCATCTCAGCAGGAGGGAGAACTAATATAGGCCTGCCACAAAAAAAAAGGTTTTTTAAGAATACTACATAACTATATAGGAGTAGAAGAGAAAGAAGAGGCAAAAAGAAAAATGAAAAACGAAATCATGCTTATAGTCCCTGACCTGCCTTCTCTGTCAGTGCTGAACTTGGTTCTTCTTAGCATTATTGGCCTTAAAATGTTTTGGACCAAACTTAAGCCTCTTTCGTCACCATCCTCGAAAGGTTTCTGGATTAGCTTGTTCCACCTATTTAGATATGAAAGCAAAATGAATACTAGAGGCAGAATACTGTGAGAGGCAGGGTAGGTGATGGGGCAAAAAGGCTCCCTTTTGGTATAGTCGGGCAAGCTTCATTGGTCAAAATATCCGTGTGTCAAAATGGTTAGAAAATGTATATTACATCAATAAATCCATCTTTCTTAACAATTTACTTTGGATGACTTTTAACCAATTTGGCCCTGTTTTAACCTAGCAGCATAAAACAGTCTGATATAATAATAACAAAACATACAATGAAAAGAAGCCAAAACATACCATGACCAGCTTCCCCATGGTTCAATCCTTAAAAACCGAAGAAGACTGAAAAGGTCCTCCAAATTGTTCTGTAACCCAAAAGATTAAAATAGTAAATTCAGAAAATCTGGAGCAAATCATGTAGAGTTAGTTTATAATATTCTGGAAAAGAAATGAAAAACACATAATTAGCACATCTGTAGATCACGCACCAAATAGAACTCGAAATATTTACAAGTAAAAGAGCACTATCAGAAAATGTAGAAACATAAACATAGACAATTTTATACTTCAAAAGAAACTAATTCCATAATGCCACAGCAAAAACTACAGTACAACAGAAGAGCTAGAGATGGCATCTTTGACCCGTTTCCCTATAAACGGGCCGAGTTGTGTTATCTTTTAGGGATAATGCATGTGGAGGTCACGTATCCAATGATTATAACAAATCAGGCTAGAAACATATAGATATTCTTTAATGACAGAAACACACTAGTTTTTTTCACATAAATCTTTGTATTGATAGCTCAACACAAGAATATAGTCTTTTCATAATTTAAAGGGCATTTCAATCATCTGACTTATTTTTGTATTAGGTTTGGTATAAACAAAACTGGATACATACTTCATTAAGACTCCAATTTTGCCTTCACCCTTACCAACTCAGCTATTAGCCTGAAAGCAAATTGGATATGAACCTGGTGGCATATAAAAGGTGCCTTGTTAAGAGAAAAAAAAGTTGAATACATTGGTGACCTCCATGTATATTATGCTTACCATAATTAATCTCTTATATGTCAAGTGGGGAAAACACAGCTAGAAATGAGTCCAAAAAAGTGTATTCAGCAGCATATTTCTTCCTAAGACCTAAATTATACTAATCAAACAAAATCTTATTCTCAGTTTAATGACATAGTAATAATACATTAGCCATTCATAAAACTTATAACTGAAGATGACCAGTTGTGACTACCCACTCATTTAGCACACCTTTAAAACAAAGGTATCAAAAACTATTTGATTAAATCAAGAAGCAAGCCATCTACCCATTCCATAATTCTTTAAAAAAAGAAAAAGCAAAGAAAAGTCATACTTGGATTGGGGTACCAGTAAGACACCATCTACGGTCAGCAACAAGGGTAGCTGCAGCCATAGATATCTGGCTTTTAGAAGATTTTATGGTATGCGCCTCATCAAGCACCACCCGGAACCATCTCACAGAATAAAGCCCACCCCGTTCCTCAGCATTCTACAGAACACATATATAAATTAGAATATTAAATACACACGCATATAAATTATATATGTAAAGATTACATTTATGAAAAACAAATACTACCTCAGATGAAAATTCTGAAGCTACAACTCCATAAGTGGTCAACACAACATCACTTTGAGCTAATATGTTGGCATCCTTAGGTCGACTTTGCCCATAGTGAACGTAAATAGATAAAGACCCAGGCTCCGCATGAGTTTCAATCTCTGACTATCCACAAGCATTCATTTTTATAACTTCCATAATTTGCTTTCATTTCATGAACTTTATAATAGTGTAAAGTAGAGGTGGCAAGATGGGTGTGTTAGGTACGAGTCAAAATATATTCAAATTGATACGAGTTAGCTGTAGTATGGGTCAGGTCAAACTGTAAACACTTCTTGCCCATTTCTTTAAAAATTACATTAATAATTAATGTGTTGAATATCATTTAAAAATATACATGTTACCTGTAATAATATAAATCTTTGAATAAAGCGATATGAGACGCATATACATTACAAATACACTTCAGGCAAGGCGACTTTTGACCTCTCCAACAGTTCAACCCATTTGACCAGATTCCATTTTAGTTACTTTTTTTTGTATGACCCATTTAAAATAAAACACAGCCTAAATTGACGCATTGCTAAGTAACTAACTAAGCAGTTCAAAATGCCACTTCCTGTGTCAACATCCAAGGTTTTACCTTCCACTGGCCTATAAGAGTCATAGGACATATAATCAGATTCCCACCACCAATGAGTGACTGTTTCTGCTTTCCCAGCTTATGAAAACCTGAAAATTTTGTTACTTTTTTTGGAGATAATGGAGATTGATCAGATCCATTTCCCACTTCATGACTTTGACTCGTGGAATCTCTATCTAATGATCCACCTCTTTCAGTATGAGCAAGAAGAAGTGATATTGTCATTATAGTCTTTCCAAGCCCCATTGCATCTGCCAAAATCTTCATATGTATTATCAGGTCAAATTACTTGTAGATTTGAAATTAAAAAAAGTATGGTGAACAACATATATTATAGGCAGAAACATACTCCTCCTCTTGCCATTTGAAGGGTGCTAGGAAACTCTACTGTAGCTTCTCCTGAAAATGCATTCACATATACTATGAATTTCCTCCTGCGTGCAAATAACAAAAGGAAATGTAAATTACATAAATAGAGTTAAGGTGACTAATTAAAGGTGTTTTACACCATTTAATATAAACGGTTGATTTGGTTATGTTTTTCTCAAACTAGGCAAATGGGTTAAGTATTAGGATAGCTAAAAAGGGGCCACACATTCAGAAGTAGTACAAACTGTATTATATACACGTACACTCTATATTCAAAGTTTGAATTATGCAACCATAATTTATACATCAACTATTTATATAAAAAGGAATAACGTATCTCGGTACCCGTGGAGGCAACCCAAGCAATCAACTTTCTTCATTAAGGTCACTCTTCTAAAAAAATTACCAAATAGACCACCCAAGTATGTATCTTATGTCTATATACTAATTTTTACCAAAAAAAAAACATTGCAGATGACGAAAACGAACTTAAGTTTTTAAAAAAAGATAAAAGCGTATTTGGTGAGGTGTCAACAATCAACATATTACAGAAAAAAGAACTTAAGGCCGATAGTTCTAATACATGGCTAGCCTTAAAGAAAAAATTAATATCCGAGTGATCTCCACATACATTATTCCATAAATATTAAAGAAAAAACAGCAAAAATATTTTGCGAGACCCAACCCGCCACCTCTACTTGAACAGGATGAAAAATATGTACTTGTCTGCTAGGTGATACGCATCCCAACATGGATGAAGAGTTGTAGCTGCGTCATCAACACACGGTCCCTTCTCCAAATGAACCATCCAATGAAGTGCCTGCTTTTGATACGGGCGGAGATCACACAACAAACCACTAGGAGGTTCCATTTCCTAAAACAACAAACATAAAATTAAGCGCTTTTAGATTCTTTGTTAACGCATAGAAATTACTACAACTGTTATAATAGACAAGATTTCAAATTTAATACCTCCAACTCAGAGCCATTTGCAACACCAACAATATTATCAAGATCATTATCTGAAATAGTCTCCTCATTTTCAACTGCGCTTTCATTTGACGATGAGTTCTTAACTTTGCTAGAATTGATTAATCGAGCAGATACACCAGGTCGATCCTGTTTATGTAAAACAATAAGTAATCCATGTCTTGTAATAATAACCATATGCTGCAAATACAGAACATACCTTTATATCTAAAGGTCGCTTCCTTGTATATAAATCATTAGGGGTAAAGTCTGCCTAATCACAATAAAAAAAACAAACAAGAGTGAGAACTTTCAGTGATTCTTTAAAATAAATGAAGAAAAGAGATTCTTATATTTCGAAGATTGTGAAAAAGAATACCTTTTTAAAAGGAGTTAGTCCGAGTAATCGAAACAAGGTTGGAAGAGGTTGGATGGCCGTTTCATCAGTGGAACTGGTCGGTACCTTGGGAGAGGTCTGATGACTTTTGTTTAAAATGGAACTATTTATGTAAACACTGGTGGAACAAACAAACAAATTGTTAATCTAAATTCTAGCCTAAATATGGCATCATCAGAGTCTTTCAAATAAAATACACCATTTGCGTACCTAACAGAAAGATTTATGGTATCCATAAGTCCCAGAATATTAGGAGCAGATTTACAGAAACCTTCAACTTGAATCTTCTTATCTCTAACAAGGGGCAAAAGGCATCTAGACCACTCGTTTGGGATCCGACCAATCTGCCAAAAAAGCCATCAGCTTTTAAGGGACAATTAATTTACAGATAATTAAACAAAGAAACATGTACATCATCAAACAGGCATCACAAATTTAGATGTGGAGTAGTATGACCATCTGGATCATTTACAGTGACATATAAGTAGAAGCAGATAATCAGCTCAATGAAAATAATGTGCTTCATCTCGAGGCTAACTTGTAACAATTTTGAATTCACAAAGAATAATCAGTTTTGAACACTACATGATACTGATTTCACCAAAAAAAATAAGCATTTTTCTTCATCCAAACACTCGAAAATGTTTATCTGCCTTGGTGCCTTGTAATAAGGCAAGAAGAAGATACACTATTTATGTACAAAAATTCCAAACACCAACCTAATGACCTAAATCATTACATTCATATTTCATAAATGTAGTGTTCTTCGATTACTTTTTGTATGATCTTAATAGTTTACCTAATCTTTTGCAGCATATTACTCAACATAACCGCATAAACCATTATCATTTCTTCGTTTTTTTATTTTTTTTAAAAACGCAACCATATTAGATAAGAAAAGAAGAATGAAGCAGACATATACCTCACCAAAAGCTGATGTAGAAAACCTCACAATCTCTGAACAGGCAGTGGGCTGTCTGCCACGGCCGCCACCACCAAACTTGCCGGGCGAGGGCCCGGTCAAATGTTTCTCAGGCGGAAATGTAAAATTCACTCGATCACCGGCCTTAATCTTGCTGCCTTTACAGGTAGACAACCCCGCCACTTCGGAACAACCCACAAACCACCACTTACCACTCCCAATTAGATCACTCACGGCGCCATTTCCGGCGTTAACTTTAATCTCCACATGCCTGCTTGTACTTGGCTCGTCATCTACTTTACAACTGACGCTGTTCGGCTTTGGATTCCTAACTACATTTGGTGTGTTTGCAGTCGCTTTACGACTCGATACCTTAGGGCTCTTTGGTGGTACTGATCTTCTGAAACTTGGGGTGTCAAAAATGATATTGATTGCAGCAGTGGCGTCGTTATTGGCCATGTGAAGGGCTCTGACTACATCCATCTTGGAATAGTCTTGGCCTACGATCGATTGAACCGTTGCTATTAGTTCATCGGTGATTTTGTTCGCCATTACAATATGTTTAACTGGTAGTTGAAAGAAATCCTAAACCCTAACCCTAACGAGACAAATCGAATAAAAACGCGCCAATTGATCATAAATTCGCGTGATTCTAGTATACCAAGTGAGAACAGGGTTTTAGGGTTTGACAAACAGAGGTGGATCTTCTGGTGATCGATGAATGAAAATGGCTCTTTATCTTCGGTCAGATGTTATAGATAGGTTTCCCGCCATTATTAATTGTTCTTTTTTATCTCTTTTTCGTGAAAGCTTTGTGTTAGACCGCCATAATTAAAGCTTCCAATCACACGTCCTTCATTCATTCGGGTTGATGCGGTTCACGTCAAAAGAACAAACATCTTTCTTTTTGACTGCACTACGCTAAGCACAGGCCATGAAAGTTAAAAGTTTGTGACGGTATTCTTTCGTGTGGTACCCAAAAAAATCATGAATGCCGAAGAGAGAGATTATTTTTTTAAATAAAATATATACTAAATTACAAAAATCGTCTCATGTGTTTTACCAAAAATCATACTTTTCGTTATTTATAATCAAAAATTACATAAATAATCCCTGTGGTTAGCATTTTGTAACACATTTGATCCTTTGACCGTTAAAGTTGACAGAGTTAGTGTTAAACTTTTCATAATGACTATTTTACCCTTTTCTCTCATATCACATTAAGTCCTTATGCTTTATGTTTGTTGCATTAATGGTCCTTTATAGAATATTTTTTAGTTTTATCACTTTTAATTAATTAACTTTTAGTTTTAATATTTTTTATGTCTTTTTAATATTATTATATAATTAAATTAGTAAATTGATAAAAATATATATTTTGTTTTTTATCCAAATTTATATTAATTATTTAAAGTTATTTTATTTTAAATGTATATTTTAAGTCGTGTTAGTATTTTAAAGTCTTGATTATTTTCTTTCTTTTTAAATTACTTCTTTATTCCTTTTGCCTAAAGCCCATTTATATTACTTTTTAATTTCTCCATGTCTCTAAATTATTCAATTAATTTCAATCAAGTTACATTTTCTATTTCTTTTTCATCACCCTTTTTACTTTTTGCATTTTATTAAAAAAAATACTATGTACAATTTTTTTCAAATTTCTACGGTTTATAGTTTATTATACTTAGAAACATATTGGCATTTTTCTATTACTCTTTTCTTTCTTAGTTCTAAGTAAAAATAATAATGTTTGTGTTATTTTCAAGTAGCATAAAATAAATATTTTATTTTTGAGTCCATAAAATGTAATCAAAATACTATTCATGTTGTTTTGAAACAAATTTTATACTTAACCTTTTAAACTCGACGACAATGAACAAATTTGTTCCTCTTTTTTTTCTTTTTTCTAGTTTACCAAATAATTTTATAAATATTAATAAATATAATCTTTATATTAAAAAAACAGATTAGTTCTTCGATGGTTTCTAAATATATTTTTAAATATGTTAGTTTTTAGTTTAGTTGTATATTCTTAGATACTCAGTGATAGGGTTATAGGATCTTGTAAATGCAATTGTTAAAACTTATAAGTAGTTTATTTGATAAAATATCCATACAAATATATTGAACATTTAATAACAAAGAGTACACATGGTTCATGCAAAAACTTACATCCATAATTAAACTCAAAAATTAAAATGTAAAAAAAATAGTTCATAAATATTCAAAATAACACGGCCGACCCGACCCTATTAATCCAAAACAAGATTAAACTGAACCTAACTAACATGAACCTTAATAAGGCCGGGTTTTGATTGATATTTATTTTTTTAGAAAACCTAAATGGCTGAGCCAACTAATCCGAAACTATATTGAAAACCCAATCCATACCCAACATGACTAATTGGTTTATGTTTATTGTCATCGAGTTTTAAAGATTAAGTATAAAATTTCTTTCAAAACAACATAAATAGTATTTTGATTACATTTTATGGACTCAAAAATAAAATATTTATTTTATACTACTTGAAAATAACACAAACATAATTTTTTTACTTAGAACTAAGAAAGAAAAGAAAGTAATAGAAAATGCCAATATATTTCTAAGTATAATAAACTATAAACTGTAGAAATTTGAAAAACAAAAAAACAAAATAAAATGCAAAAAACAAAAAGAAAAAAGGGTGATGAAAAAGAAATAGCAAATGTAAGTTAATTGAAATTAAATTTATAATTTAGAGACATGGAGATATTAAAAAGTAATTTAAATGAGTTTTAGGCAAAAGGAATAAAAAAGTAATTTAAAAAGAAAGAAAATAAACATGACTTAAATACACTAACAAGACTAAAAAATACATTTAAATTATAAATAATAGTTTGAGAACTTTAAATAATTAATATAAATTTGGATAAAAACAAAACCTAAATATATATTTTATCAATTTACTAATTTAATTATATAATATTACTAAAAAGACTTGAAAAATATTAAAACTAAAAGTTAATTAATTAAAAGTGATAAAACTAAAAAATATTCTATAAAGGACCATTAATGCAACAAACATAAAGCATAAGGACTTAATGTGATATGAGAGAAAAGGGTAAAATAGTCATTATGAAAAGTTTAACACTAACTTTGTCAACTTTAACGGTCAAAGGACCAAATGTGTTACAAAATGCTAACCACAGGGATCATTTATGTAATTTTTTATTATAAAGGACGAAAAGTGTGATTTTTGGTAAACCACAGGGACGATTTTATAATTTACTCTAAAATATATACTAAATTATGAGCTGCTTTCAATATAGTCTATTTAAAAAGCATAGTCCTAAAGTTTAATATTTAATCACATGTGATTCAGTATACAATCACATGTGATTCAGTATACGATCACATGTGATGGTAAAATCATTATATGTTAATTACGAAAATACCACTCCGCCCAAATTTTTAAAATTCAATCTGGACCATTGATGGGGTTGATCCAAGGCTAAGATTAGTCCCTTGGGACTATGCAATAAGTATGGACTATATTGAACATTTCTCACTAAATTATAAAGTATTTAACTTTCTCTCTTTAAAAATTTTTAAGATTATTTAATTTTAAGTAGTAAATGTTTTTATGCTTAAGATACAAATATTTAAAACAATAGCCTAACCAATCATTCTCTTAATTATCTCAACTAATTTAAGATAACTACTATAATAAATAATTAAACATCATAACAACTATTTAATTTATCTAATTTTGACTAAATTACTTACATCAATACAATTTTAAGTCTATAGTATCTTTTTCACTAATTATTTAATAATAATATTTTTTAATTGGTTTTCAAAAACTATTTTAATAACTAATAAAATGGTTGATTGTAAACAAAAGTAAGGAAATTAGAAAAGGGAGAAAAAAATGGATGGATTTACTAACACCGCATTTCACACATACTATACTTTACTTTTAAAATCAAACATGTTGTCGAGCACAAACTATTGTCGCCGGCGCCGCATCACGCGGGTGCAATGCTAGTCTTTTTAAAATATGTGAAGCATGAGTAGTATAGGAGTTTAAGCATGACTGAAACATAAAGTGTTAACAAGTACTAACATATAATAGTAAAATAATTATAAAACATATATAAGGATATAAAAACTTTTTAAAGACGGTTAAATTTATAACAAATCAAAAATTCGTACATAACATATCATAAATCTTTTTGAAGAAACTCTTTATAATCAAATTTAATTTTTTTTAGTTTAATTCAATTGGTATACTTCATGCATAAATAATCATGAAACCAGATAGATGTATCTATTAAATGATTTAAATAAATGATTTTTGTTAAGATATTTAAGTGCTAACAATCTAAATCTCCTAAAATTAATCAATGTGTTTTGTTGCTAATGTGTGTTATATGTGATAAAGAGGTGTTATGTAAAATATTTATGAAAATAGATAAAACTGATAAGTTAGTAACCGGTTTTAGATAATGGTTATATATATATATATATATATATATATATATATACACTAGCATATTACCCGCGCAATGCGGCGGCGTCAACTAATTTCTACTTAGTAACCTGCTTGTTTTCGGTATTCATAAATACAGTGATAACAAATAATTTTCCTTTGGCAAGTGGGAACATGTCTATTTTCTTTATCTTTTTTCCATTTTCTTTATTCTTATTCTATTCTCAATCAACTCTTTTATTAATTTAAAATAAATTTTGAGAACAATTAAATAAGAAAAACAATCTCTACTTATAAAGTAAGTTAGTAATTTGAAACTATTAAAAATTAAGAGATTAAGATTATAGAATAAATTAATTTGAAACTATTAGTTATATGAGCTATATTAAAAAATTAAAATATATGTTTATAAATTCTAATTATATGTTATTCACATTTATAAGCTCTACTTAATTATACATATTTTTTTGATAAATAAGCTAAAATGTTTATAACATAATTGAATATTTATTATTTGATTTTTTTTAGTATGGAAGGTTTAGTTATTAAAATGGAATATAAGAATCTTATTAAATACATCTTGTAGTTACTTTATATAATAGTTTCCATTTATTTATATGCAGGGTAATTTAGTATATTCAACTTACTTAAAAATTAAGAGTTTTTAGGTTGTAAATGCTTTATATATGAGTAAGATATATATATATATATATATATATACCCGTTAGTTGAAACAGGTAAACAAGGGATAAGTTGTAAGTTGAAAAGGGGAACAAAATACCCGGGGTTAATTAATTAAACCCATATGTCGGTCAAGCCTTCTTATCCCCTGGCTTTGGTAAAACACACACAAACACATACTCACGTACGTACACACACATACATGCTTCCTGTTGATGAAATTTGAGAGAAGAAATCATATTGAAAGGAGATTCAAGACTCAAATCGAGTGTGTAATCTGTTCTTATCATCATCTTCATCTTAAATTTGCGAACCTGAAGAACCAGAGGATACCGAACACTACATTTGTCTGCTGTAGCTTTTGAGGTGAGTACCGGTTAACCTTGGGCATCACTGTAACACCCGCGTTTAGGGCCTAGTTGTTTCGTGGCGGTGGTAAGTTATTTGATTGTTTATATTAGTATATTTGATTGTTAATAATTATTTGCTATTTATTTATATATTTATTTGATGCTTACTTGGTATTTAATTTGGACCGCGAGGTAAGAGGTAAAAATATTAGTTTAATATTTTTATATGTAGCATATGATTCGTTTTTATACGAGGGTCCCGAATAATACCTCATTGCATGTTTTTGACTTGAGTAGGACCGCTTTATTTAGATTTCTGTATGCTAGATATCAGTATTTACACTGTGTAGTGTAATATGTTCAGTCTTGACTTATATATATAGCTTTTGATATGTTGTTCTCATTTTGTTGGCTGCATAAGAGAAGAGAGAAAAGAACTTTTTCACATATTCACAACTTGAGTCCGTAATTCTGTTTTCGAGTTCTAAAGCGAGAGTTAACGGTTGGTTTTCGATCAAGAGGTGTGTTGTGTTGTTTATGTCGAGTTTTGTTTAGGAAGTTCTTGAATGTTGAGGTTTGGCCGTGCGAAGTGGAGTCCACTACGTGCGTAGTGACTCCATTGCGTGCGTAGTACATGTTGAAGAAGATGAAGTCAATGGGTTTTGGTCGCACGGAGTGTAGTCCACTACGTGCGTACCAGTGCCCATTGCGTGCGAAGTGGGTTAGCCACTTCGTAAGTTTGAAAGTTCAATACGTGCGAAGTGGAGTCCACTACGTGCGTAGTGACTCCATTACGTGCGTAGTGATCCAGACGTTGATTCTGTAATTTTATTGCTTGTAGCTAATGAGAGTTGTCGTTTTTGTAAATTGGAATGTAATCCCAATTACTGACTAAGTTATGATGTGTTTCAGGAAACGAGAAGGCTCAGTGAAATTAGAATACTGAGTGTGGTGTTGGAGAACACAGGTGAGTGGACTTTAATGCACCAGTGGTTTTAGTTGTAACTGTTATGGTTACTTGGATTTTTATACGATTAATCATGCGATAGACTGTTTAGTCTGATATGATTGTTTGATTGGTTATGTGATGATTATTGAAATTGTGTCCAAGATATGAGTATCAATGCATGAAATTGTGCTCATGATGTTTGTGGCAGAGGTCAGCTAAGCGTGGTTTTGGGCTGGGTCAGTTGCTTCTGGTTAGGCAGTTTTAGATCCTCTGTCGCATTTGTTGTAGCAGAGGGGGTTTAACTGTGCCAGTTAGCAGATGGCTATCGGTAGATCATTGCTATGGCCAGCATTGATCGTAGGCTCGGCAGAGTTTCCGGTCCTTTGATATTTGAGATAAACTGTTCTTGTGATCGTTGTGGTTCTGCTTTAATTGCTTGTGGCTTGATTTTCATTCACTTAGCTTTGTGCTAATTCCCCACCATAACTCTCTGTTTCAGGTTTTGAGGGCACGGTAGGTTGCAGCTTTTGTGTACAGGGAAAGTTTGACCGTAGCTCTGATATTTTGGGTTTTAGAATGATGAGTCATACTTTATAAAATGTTTTGTAACACTAAAGAAAGTACTGTATGTTTGTACAGTGTTGGTTTTAATTTTTAATGTTATTTCTTTTTTAGTTTTATAACGTATTACTTCCGTTGTGATTTAAAAAAAATAAAATATGGCTAGTATTTTTGCGGTGTTACAATCACAATAAGAATCTTATACCAAGTCTAAGGTAAGTTGTTTATGTGTTATTAACTTGATATGATATGAGATGATATGTAACCATGTTAGGCTTGAATAGGCCAATTATGATATAATTGATATGTGCTAATGCTATGGGCTTGATTAGGCTACTTTGTTATACTATGGCTTTTTGTAGGCCAACTTTGTTATGATGCGGCCAGAGTCGGCCAATACATGTTCGTGCCGGCACTTTGTTAGCTGTTTGGGGTTCGGTGATTCGTCGATCGCGAATTGGGGTTCTTGCAATACCTCCGTGCCTCAACTTGATACTATGGGCTCTCTGTTCCCACTGATCCCGATAGGGGGTATCGTTCCTCGCCTCGTTACTGCAATAGTGGACCGCTACCCGCTCCCCCACCGGCGCAACATGATGTATTCGGTTCCCCCAGTTTGGATCATTGAGCCGGGCTTACAACCCTGCAAGATGTGACTCCTCCTGGCTATACCGGAACATCGCTAGCTGTTAGGGTAGACTTGTTGTTATCTGTGTTATGCCTTGCATGCTATGAGATTCTTGTTATGATACTATTGTTTAATCATTACTCACTAGCTATTTATAGCTAACCCTATCCATGTATACTTTCCTTTATGCAGGTAAATAGTTGTTGGCGAGGTTGGGTACTATGATATGGTTGTACTGCCGAGTTTGAATTTTTGGGGAACACTTTTGGTTATGCTTTTGTAACTCTGATACTTTGTTTTAATGGTCGGCAGATATTTGGTAACCTCGTCGGGTTCTTTTGTTAAAACTTATGATACAGTTGGTGTAAATAGCTAACTAGTAGGTACCAGAGGAAACAACCATTTCATAAGCTATTTGAGAAAATTAAAAGAAAGATGATTGATGGGGAAAATTCTGAACATATAATAATGACATTATAACCATTTTCTTTTAATTTATACCTAACCTAGCTAAGCTAATGCTATAATTTTAAGCTAGAACAATGAGATAATTGTGAGCCTCATCTTGACAAAATGCTGCCATTATTCTTAAATGTTGATAGTTGATACATACCGACTACCCGACGTTAATTAGAATGTGGATATAATAGAAGGTTTGAGAATTAGATCAATAATTCAACCCTTTTGGCAAGTAACTATTTTTCTGAGTTCTAATAATAGTTACGCAAATGGATTAACTGTTTCCGGGATTGTTGATCAATGAGTATGTCATAGAACACCTGTGCACTGAATCAACTCTACCACTTTGATTTGGCATCACGTTCAGTGAGACTTAGCTCCAACATCAAAACTTACTAACATCCTGCCCTATGTTGGGGTAACTTTAAAACATAGAATAACCAATATACGAATTAGAACATGTGCATGAATGAAAATAACGAAACTTTTCATCTAACTATAATAAACATTTCAAATATTTGAAGACAAATGTATTAGAAGAATTGAACTCTTCAATTAATCTGAATATGAACATAATATATACACATAAGTTTTCAAAATACTTTACTACCACTCAAAACTTCACAAATCACGTGTCATATGTCATATCCATTCACAAATGTTTAGGAAGTAAAGTCCAACCTTCTTGTTGCATACACAATCACGCCATTCTACAAAAAACAATAAACAGAACGGAAGCAGCACAAAAAATCCAGAAGAAAATCAGTTTAAGGAACAGATAATTGTTCAAAAATATTAAAATAAAATAGAAAATGTTATATGGTCCTAATAATCTTATTACGGAACACTTATTGTAAGTGTACATTAAAATGATTTCAAAAAATTATAACATGTCTCATTACTCACAAAAATAGCTCTTACACATCAACACAAGAAAAAGGAGAAAAAACAGAGCAAATAAGCTAAAAAAAACAATCAAATATGTTATGCATTGACAACCAAATGCAATAATGTTACAATCAACTTCAACCTTCTTCACATCCTATCAATAATATTACATAACCAATTTGATGCAGCAACCTCTCCCTCCCTATATATCAAACCACATGTTCAAAAACTAACCGAAAAACAAGAGGGGGAAAAACTTGTTTACAAATAAACCCTCACCAAAAATGACAACATCATGATCTAATAACACAACCTGAATGTTCTGGAAAAAATCCCATGTTACCTCACCAAACCGACGCTAACACTATGCCGCTCACTCTTAAGCTTACTTTTAATCCCGCCAGCCCATGCTTGTATCATTGCTTTGGCCCGTTTGTTTTAGCTTTTATAACCATTTTACAGTTTCTGGGCAATCGGCTTGTACTTCTATTATAAATTGTGCAAAGTTCTTTTTAAAGCAGACCAGCAAGCAAAGCCCCAGGGTCTGATGATGCAATCGATGGATTTGTTGGCTGAGATTGTTGAGGCACGGGCGCGGGAGGCCTGGCAGCTGTAGGAATGTTAACTAAATGTTCCTTTATGAATTCCTTTAACCTGTATAAACATGTGGTTAATTAGTTGATGTTTAAATATGATTCCAGTTACGCTCTAACAGGTAAAACTAAGGTCCCGTTTGTTTCATCGTAATGCGAGGTAATGAAAATGATTTTAATTCCATCCATGTTAGTTATGGAATGACATTCCTCTACCTAAAGGAATATAAACACTTCAAAGAATTTAAATCCTTTCCAAATAATGTTACCAAACGCAATATACAATGAAATTTGATTTCTATTCCATTACATTCCGGTGAAACAAACTGTACCTAAAATAATTAGCAAAAAAGGAAACATATCAAACAACCACCTAAATTGTTTTACTTATAATATATGGTTATTGTTTGTAATATATAAATTTCTAATATTACATATGCGTCAACTATTTAAAAAAGAATTAGAAATAGTTGGACAGAAAATCATGGGTCAACCTAGTAGGCGAGCACCGCTTCATGTGTAATAATAAAAATCGCCATTTTGATTCAAAACTATTTTGACCACTTACTAAATTCACTTGACCTGCCTATTTGCCATGTCAAGTCTCTACTATTTGTCATCTTATTGATATGAAATTCAAAAATGAAAACATACTCAAAAGTTAGTGTTGGATCCCCTGATGCCACTGTCATGCGGAGCTGCGTTCTGTCAGCTGGATCAGTTTCAATTCTTATCTGAGAAAGATATGAGTGCCAAAATTTAGCCAAGACGTTGACTTATATAGTCAAACAAACTTCATACGGATAATACTTGATATTCAGAAGAATCGGTAATTACACAAAAGACAAGTAACAAATTTGTGTGATAGAATTATCAATAACTATAATTTTGTTCAATACAAGGTGAAAACATTCAAAGTTAAAAGGAGTACGATAAAAAAGAATAAGCTGAAACAGTATATGTACTTACCAGGCATAACATGGCTCGTGTACTTTCAGAATAAAAGGTCGAGCTTGCAACTAAATTACTTGGATTTGGATCCTGAAAAGAACACAAACTTAAAGCAATGCAAAAATATAAAGGTGGTTGCTTCTATCTTCTATTACCAATGTTAAAAGGAGATATTGTTTACGAAAGAACTCACCAGTCCAGGACAAACCATCACCCTCAAGCTGTTGAACAAATTTGCCATTTCTCCCAATGACATTGGTCTCACACCTCGAACCTGTTTCATTTTATGATAAATAAATATTACCTAAACATGATGGGAAAGGAAAAACATTAAAACGAAACACACACTTAAACTTTTATATACACGAATCTAAAGCACCGTTAGTGCCCTATAATTACTTGTAATAACATTATGTTTGCAATAATAATTAAAGCATTATGAATTTTAAATATTAAAAATAAGATTGTCGGATCAACCAGACCGGACCAAGCCCGCTTCAACATGAACCTTTTTTGTTTGAACTGGTTACAAAAATCACCCATCTTGACACCTCTACTTGCTAAGACATTAAAAAATTAGAAATTTGGAAAATGCACAAACCACTTCCTGAAGTTTCAGAGGAGGCCCAGTAAGCGATCTCCAATTGGAAAAAAATTCCTCTGCTGACACTTGAATAGGCTGAAGAAATTTGTTCAATACTGCAGGAAGCCGAAGTTTATTGTTGACCTGTGGAGAATAAATTTGAAAATGTAAATATCCTTACACCACAATCTTGCAGATAAAGAAATAAAAAGAAAAACAATATACCAAATAAGTTCCAAACTTGTAGGAGAAGTCAAGAACAGCAACGTCCCTACTTGGGTGGACATTTACCACTTCAAGTGGGCATTGAACCTAAAATTTCCAAAGAAAACCGATTTAAGAAAATAATAAACTTTTACACTAGAAAAGGAAGGAAATGTGTTATTAGACCTGTGCTCGTGGAGGTATAACTTCTGGTACTAATGAGAGATCCAACTTCAGATGAGAAGGAGGTAATATTACTGCTTGTACCGAATCAAGTGAAGCGGTATTCTTGTTTCCCAAAAAAAGGACCATACGACCCTGGTGACCTCGCCATTCTGCTTTGATGCCAATCTGCCAACAACATAAAGTAAGATATTAATCCACTAAATTCGTTGGTGTGTACAACAAAAGATATGATATCAAGAAAGCTGCATCATGAATTACCTGAACATAAGGGTCTTCATAGAGTACCCCACTATCTTTAAGGCATAAAGCATGAAATCTTTCAGCAATGTCGCCTATTGGCTGTGAAAAGCAAAAGACAAGATAAAAAAGGTATGTGTGATACCGAGGATCAAGAAAGTAGAGGTGGCCACTTCTACTCATTTAATAAAAAATGGGTTAACTTGGGTTGTGTTTTTACCTTAAACAGGTCAAATAAAATTATAACTAAAAGGGGAACATGTCAAACGGGTTGAAAGTCACCAAACTCTATTTGTTATGCAGAAAAATCTCCTATTATTTAGAAAAACTTCAAATTTGGACACAAAAATGTTTAACATCCAGCACAGCCCAACCTGTTTTGAGAAGGCTATTTCAACCCAAACCTGTTTTGTGCCGTTACCCAACCCATCTGACCCACCAAACTTGTCACCAATAGTGAATATGAAAGCGAGGAGCCAGTACCTTGACAGTGGATTCCTGGCCGCCTACAGGTGCAAGGGCTAACGCATCATCAGCACCAACTATACCTTCATGACCAGGAACACTATTATGCTCTGGTTGAGCAGATACACCAGGAGGACCTTCAATAGCCAATGGGCTTAAAAGATCTCCGAGGATATCACCATGATCCTGAGCAGGGGGCTGCGCATCAACAACACTGAGAGTTCCATTGGTGTGGGTCGACCTTTGGTCAGCAGCATTATGATCCTGTAAATATAACCAACCACATTATAGATCAATATGTAATAACCACATTTACGATTATTAAATCTCTGGTTAATAGGAACATCACCACATCACTCGTGCTAGGAACCATAACCATGCCCAATTGGCTCACTTGTGGAGCCCCATTTACTGGGCGCGAATCTGTCACAACCAGAGCATTGGATGTCTGTTGTTGTGTCCGTAACTTGATCGCACTTAGCTCTGCTGTATCAGCTTCAGTATCTTCGGCTTTTCTAATCAGTGAAGACTTGCAAAGAAACAAAAAAAAGGTTATGAAACAATCGACATAAGTATCTATATGAGCAGATCCAGACCACTGATATACCTGTCGCTCGGGGAATTTAGGCATTTCAGCTAATATATCCATTAGAGCTTCACCTTTCCTACTCAATGCAAAATACTCTACTGCTCTTTGCTGTATCTCAGCATCAATGCAACTTTCATATCTAAAGGGATGATAAAATTTGTGTTAGAAAATACTGTGGATTCGTGAATAGAACATGAAGGGAGTTTATGACGATTGGTAAACAGACTTGTTGTATACGGCCCAAATTTGATTTTGCAATTCTGGGTCCGGCGGCTGTGAGTGCATCAAAATCTTTGCGTATGTTGTAAGTAGAATAGGAATTGTAGGTGTCCTGAACAATGAAGCAGGTCTTAGATGATTATTCAATAAATATAGAAAGAATAAACAAGTAGATATACGTACGACACGGTCGGAAGTTTTTCATGTATGATGCCAAAGATTTCCTTTGGACTACAACCAGGTCGTCTTGCCAAAAGATGGCTGTATTCGCCAAGCAGATAAGCACTAACCTGTTCAGACAAGAACCCCATTTCAAAACATCAGAAAAGATACAGTTGCCATAGGGCAGGCTGAAAAAGGATACGTGTCTAAATGGGTAATTTTCAGTACAGGTTGAGTTGACTCAAAATACTCTGTCCAAATTATTTATATTTTCTTGTATATAATTGTATCTCTAATCTTCTTTATTACTTCTTATATTAATGAGTAGAATGAAAAAAAGTGAACATAAACATATTTGGGTAGAAAACGATTACTCTCTATCAATAAACTTGCCAAAGAGCCGAACATGCTCCCTTTGAACAGTAACTAGGGAAATTTTTAAATCAATTCACATGGCACATATCATATAGAATCTCTCGTTCTTAATGATACTATACAGTGTTCGCACATAAGAGGTACTGGGGCCAATTCTATTCCTTACAGTCGCACCTTTTATGATAAGAAAGCACTCTAGTTCAGTACTTCAGTTACGTTAACAATTTATGTTAAATAGGTTGCAGAACCTATATTATGTCAAATGATCACTTCATTACATGAGGTTTATATATTAGTTGTACACTTTGGGCAACTTTCGACCAGTTTGACTCATTTCCTCTTAAGCTAATTCTTGGCTTCGCCAGATAGAAGTAGAACAGTCTGAAGCCACCCAGTCATAAGAGATTGTGTCAAAATTGACAGCTCTAACATTAGCTAATAGAATAAATAAATACAAATGAGAGTTTACATACCTTCACCATTGTCTCGTGTATGGCAGGTTTATCAAGATACTCCCTGGCTTTTAGTGCCGCATAAGGCTGATGAGTTGTACGATAAGATCAAGTTCCAAAACTTCAGAAAAGACTTAAAAAAATCTGAATATCAGATAGAAGTAAGACATGGAGGTACCTGAAGGTCCTCATTGTTTGTCACAAACTGCACAACACGAAACCAAATGTCATCACTGACAAAATCTCCTGCTTTGTCGATCAACTGAAGTATAACATCCACATACCTAAATGAAAAAAAATGATGTTGAAAAAAATAGATTCACACAAGAGATGATAGTCTAGCTTAGGAGAACTGGAACATTTATGTAGAAAGATAATATTTCAAAAATAATAAAGTTCCACAATGGCTTAGATGTAATTAATAAAATGGAACTGCATACCATGATAGATCAGGGGCAAATTTCTCAGCAAGGATAGCAGCTTTCAGAGCCAACTCTTCACGCATTGCAAAATCTGCACTGCCAAGATACTAAAAGAAAATGTGTGTCAGTCGCACGACCCAATAGATCAAATCTTTGATAATAACAGCTGAAATAGAGTTGAGAAATATCTTGCAATTGTGTACCTGCAATAATTCTTCAACAATGTCTTTCGCATTCGAGACATCACACATGCCGTAAAGTAGATCCAAGGAACGTCTCCGGATACTGCATTAGTGGTTTTGAGATAGTTAACAATATGTAAAATGTTACAAATAATTAGTTAATTAAATCAATCTAAGTTTCATCACCTGATGTCAGGATCTTTCAGTGAGGTGATAATTTGAGCTTGGTGTCTTTTAATTATCTCATGAACATCTGTAACCATCAACATTCGAGTCATATTTTCCTGCATTAAACATTTTCACCAACTATCCCCATCAGATTTTAGTAAGAAGACAAACATAATATACTCTAAACTTCTTCATAACTTACCAGACCCAAATACCGGATATTTGGCTCACGAACAGCTATAAATTTCCCAAGCAGTGCCACACATTGAGACATCATCTCCTTTTCAGAGTCAAGATGCATGACCTGTCACCAGATGATTGGAGCAAGTTAATCTCAAGCAACTGATGAAAATAATATGCATTATTATCTTTGAATATGGAAACATGATCTTACAAGAGCAAGAGCTTCGAATAAAACTGCATGTGAAGCATTGTTCTTATTAACATTTTTCACCACATCTGTCCCCATGAGTATTCGTTGTAGAACCTAACCACCACAAAGAAAGCTTTATCAGTGTTCTTATCCAGATAAAGAGAGAGAAATTTTACAAAAATATACCTCAAACAACGCTCGTCTTATGCTTGGATCTTCAATTGTAGGGAAATACTGAAGGGCTCTCATTGTTTTCACCTGCACAAACCAAATATACACATATAAAAGATTACGTATGTACAAAATTCACCCCATGATTTCTTATTGATGGAAGGAAGTTGTATGAAAGAGTGGCACAAACCTGAAGCCATGGAGAAGGAATACCATAATATGTATATTCTTGAGGAATATCCTGATTTCTAGCAAGCCTTTCCATAATTTTAACACACTTTGGAAGACAACTCCAATATGCTTCGTGGTTGTTGGACACTAAAGCAACAAAAAGACTCATAGAAGATGTTAAAACACCAAGATCACGTTCATCTAATAATTGTGCCATCCGATCTGACCTGAAAGTTTGAACCACAGGATACAATCAGAGTAACAAAAATTCAAAACAGTAGAGGTGGCAAGATGGACATGTTGGTAATAGGTCAAACAGGTCAGACTGTAACAACTCCTTTTTAGTATGCCTCAAACTTGACCGGGTCAGGTTGACCCACAAACACTTTTTAGTCCATTTTCTAGTTTTTTATAGTATAATGGAATGATTGTGGTTACAAAAACAATATTTATGCAACTATAATCTAAATCTTTGAATAAAACCAAGTTCGGGGACTATATGCACTACAAATAGACTTTGGGTGACTTCCAACCCAGTAGAAGCACTACTCATTTAGCTAAACATTTTTATTTAACCCATTTGACCCTTTCGTAAAATTACATAACCCACATCAAAATGGGTCGAAATTGCCACCCCTACGAAACACTAATCCTAGATATGAACATACCAGCCATCTACATTCACAATATCAGCATTTTTCCTGAATAGTCTTAGTAGACATAATGCAGCTTTCTTTCTCACTAATGGTCTGCAACTACTAGAAATCTGAAACAAAGCAGCGTAAGAACAAGTTTTTTATTAAAAAAACAAATAAATGTGCAAGTGTCTTTCAGCTTACAAGCAGCTTTTGAACATCAGGTGCTAGCGATTCAGCAAATTCTCTACCTCCAATATTCCCAACCTGCAATACATGAATGTTTTTAACATGCAAATGACAACTTTTTTCTCTAGCATTTGAATCATACATTTATAATAAGAAAATATATCGATTACAGATAGTATTATATTACTATATCCATACCAGTGTCAATGCCAGGCACTGAAAAGTTTCATTGCGACCGATAATATCATTGCGGACTGCATTAATTGCTAATCTTAAAAAATCATGATTCTCGTTGAGCAAGCATGATGTCACTATATACCCAACCTGCAAGAATAACATTATAGAAGCACAAGATGTGTCATAAAAGACATTTAAAAGACTTCAAGCCAGATCATGTGAAATACTAATACTACCTCTACAATGTATAAGTAGATATTTACTACACCTGCTTTTCGGGATATTTAGGTGCAGATATTAACGAAACAGCTTCCATGTGACCAAAATCTACATCATATCCCAGCATATATATGTATAGCATCTTCCAAACATATTTCTTCTTTTCATATGGAGTCAAACCCTGTGAGTAGGACAAGTAAAAAAGATCATTGGTAATGGGTAAGCTAGAGAGTTTTGACATTGATACTTTGACAAGTCAGAGTCATGCCTAAGTCCCGACTAGATTCATGCTTTTGCACAAACGTATTATTTTTATAGTTTCGAACGCTGTGCCCTGATCAATATTTTACTTGAATACATCCATCCAGTGGTCTCATTTACATATAATTTTCCATTATCTATGTTTAGCTAAAATAAACTATACCACTAGCTTCCTAGTAAAAGAAGGCCTATCGGGTTAAAAAGAATAATATGAACCGAGAGTTTGGAACATGACAAGCAATGAAGCAAATAAGCCATAGGTGCAAAAGGTTATACAAACGTTTCTTAATCCACTTAAGGAAAGAGCATAAAAGGAAAAGAATTACTGCACGACTTGAAAGGCAATTTGTGGGTAGATTTTTTATGATGTCTACTGCTTTAGTCTGTCAACTAGGTAGTTATGCCATAGCCTTTTCTTGTGCATTTGCTTTTTCGTTCTTAAAACTTAGAATAATTGCAGATATGCATTGGATTAGCTTTTACCTTAATAAGTAATCATGAGCACATACGTGTATTTTAAATTTTGCACATTACCACATTTATGAACATTTACCTTAGGTTAGAACCTAGCTTAGATGGGCTTGTTTATGTACATCCGCATGGCCGGTTTTGGGCTTGTGCGGGCTGCTCAACCGCACAGGCCCAAAACTTTGGAGGGCCTCCAAAGATATATATATAAAACTTGTGTATATATAGGGAAAGGTTAAATCTAGAACTGTTTTTCGTACGAGAACCAATCTTAGTCTTAAAATTAATCAACAGCTAAGAATTTATGGCGGCTCATTAATGAGTGGTATTTTATATATATATATATATATATATATAGCAGGGTTCAAATGAGAAAACATTCTTATAGCGAGTACCATTTGTAACCACCATTAATGCTTATTAATAACTCATTAACAGGAGTGTTTTGGTTTTTTATATATTTTCCTAACCATGAATTCCGTCCAGGTGGACTATCCTTAAAGAGCAAGGCTTGACTTCCCAAAATACCCCTCATTAATACGTCATTAATGAGCCAATCATTAGTCATTAACGAGCCATCAAAATTATTAGCCATTGATCTATTTTAATCAAGGGCCAAGATTGGTCCTCGCGGTACCCGCAATAGAAACAGTTCTCACGTGACGCATTAATGGCTCATTAATGAGGGTTATTTCGGGAAAATCAAGGCTCGCAAATTAATGACAGTTCAACCGTACGCAATTCACTGTAAGGTAAATATATAAATAACCAATATACCCCTATTAATGAGTCATTAATGGCGTTAAAAACAGTTCTCGCTTGAACTTTATATATATATATATATAGGAAAAAGTTCATGCGAGAACCGCGAGAACCAACCTGAGCCGTCCAATTCCCCCTCCTTCAATGTCATTGCCCACCCATGAATTCCTCACATGCACTCTGCCACACTCTATTCCTCCACGCTCTCCATCCATGAACTTCCCATGTTCAAGGAACGGCTGAGATTGGTTCTCGCGGTTCTCGCACTAACAACGGTTCTCGCATGAACCCTCCCCTATATATATATATATATTAGTGTGAGTACCGCGAGAACCAATCTTAGCCGTTGATTTGATAAGTGGAACTCACGAATGTAGAGCGTGGGGGTCAAGTGTGGCAGGGTGCATGTGATGAATTCATGGGTGGGTGATGACATTGAAAGAAGGGGAATTGAACGGCTCAGATTGGTTCTCGCGGTTCTCAAATAAATATTAACTAATGGCTTTTTTTCTGTGCCTGTGGGCCCCATTTGACCTGACCGTTGGGTGTCAGCCTCCTCAACGATAAGGTCAAATTGGAAAAAGTTTATTTGAGAACCATTTTTATCACAAGAACCTCACCGTTGGGTGTCAGCCTCCTCAATTAATATTAATCAATGGCTTGTTTTCTGCGCCTGTGGGCCCCATTTGACCTGACCTTTGGGTGTCAGCCTCCTCAATTCTTTCTCCAAGACTCCAATGTTGGATTCAATTCTTCTATCAATTTACTATGCTAGTGTCTTTCGTTAATTACAAAAGGTTAGCAATTAAGAAAATGATTTTTATTTTATTTTGTCCTCGAACAACGAATCAATTATCAATGTATTATGCAAGTTTCTTTGTATTCTCAAAGGAAAAGTTAGCATTTAATTTTGTGTACCTCAAATTGTTTAGATTGGTGATTGTTAGGATTTATTTTATTTTATCTTTTAACCTCACAATAGATCAATTATTTAATAAAAATAATTCAAAGCTAATTTGTTAGTAACTTTTTAAAAAAGCACTAATTTATTAGTAATTTACATTTATTTTCATGTTTGATGACGTTTAGATTAGTAATACTTAATTTATGTATTTACAATTTTATGTCAAAAGGGCCTATTTTACAATATGGCATATGACCACCGAAATTCACAAGACGAACATCTACAATGGATTCATTCAGATTTCTTTGCCCAGGTCAAGCTCTTAGAATGTAATTTAATCAGTAAAGTTCATGTACGCTACTACTACTAGTGCTATTTATGATTACAGTTATATATCCCTTTTGCCTCCATTTGGCAAGCATCACCCTATAGAGGGATATATCCACAAACATAACAAGCAAGCTCTATTTAGTAAAAGCCCATTTCTACACAATTCTAGCAACAATTATCTTCTCAGTCGCTAATATATATCTTATTACTCGCAGTTAAACAGCCATCAATTTTACCAATGTATTGCATTTTAGTGAAATTAGACCTCAAAATTCTTGGGATTTAAGAGCATGCAATACCCAAATGCATGTGACAGGCAGTGTTGTAAAAGTCAGGCTAGGCGGCCGAGTACTCAGCGCCTAGTCGCTAGGCGGCTGAGTACTCAGCGCCTAGTCGCTAGGCGGGACTTCACCTTATAGAATAGTTGCTAGTCAGCCTTATTCCTCGGCCCAGGTCAAAGTCGGGTTTGGGCGGTCCTAGGCGGGTATGGACGGTCAAAGTCGGTCAAAGAAGTCAAAAAAATTTTGTTTTTTTAAATAATGGCAGCCACATAAAATCTAGGGCAAAAATTACTATTGATTTCAGGTTTCTTGAACAAGTTGGCAACTTGGAATTGGATATTTTTTTATAGTTCATACATTCATAGTATACTGTCAAGGTGTCAATGTGTTCAAGACTTCAAGTTGGAATTGAACAATTATATTAGTGTTTCTACTTTCTATACATATGGTGTGGGTCTATGAACAATTATATATTTATATATATATATATATATATATATATATATATATATATATATATATATATATATTTGACTATTTATGAACATGTAGTATATATAATTTTGAAATTTTTACATACAAAAATCCAATCCGAGTACTCCCCGCGTAGGCCGAGTACTCGCTACTCCCCACCTACCGCCCGGCTCCCGCCTAACGACTTCTACAACATTGGTGGCAGGTTCATCCATCGTGTATTATTTTTTGGCTCATCTGCCCCTTAAAAATGACAAAAAAAAACGCCTCCAGGGAGATATTCACATTCATTTACAATGATTAGTCAAATCTTCAAAATAGCTTTACGTAGCTGCAAAAATAGCTAGACTTCTATACATGCTCTTTTCCTAACACAGTTTGAGATGAAGTTCTTGTTTAGTTGTTTTCAAGCTTGTATACATTACCAAATAAAATTAATTCTAATGACCTTGTAACAATAACTTGAAGGCAAAAGCTTAACAAGTTGACATAAAGCAAATTTTGCAATAAACATGAGATATAGTAAAGTGGTAATTTTTCCATTTTTCTTGTGATGGGAGTATGATAAACATTCTTTTTTCAATCTATCACTTTTTCAATAACTCGTTCCTCCACCCTCCTCCCCACCCCCCTAAAAAAGGTAAATAATTGTTGCACCAATCATAGTTTAGCCGCAACTACATTGCAGCATTAGTCCCTCTGCTAGTCTCATCGACAAGTTTGACAGCTCTCTAGGTTAACTACTTTATTGGATTTATGAATTATGCATCTTGGAATTAGTTCAAAGTCATCTTCCTGGGCAATTCAGTTCACCAACAAAGGGTCTAGCAATCTTCTTAACTCCAAAGAATCCGCACAACTTACAAAACCAACTAAATCAAACCTGAAAATCCATTTCGCCTAAAATTTGACCTAAAAACGCATTTACACGGCAAGATACAACTATAACGCAACAGTTAGTGAATCATAAAATTTCACTTTCCACAAACACGATATTGTTGAACAGTAAAGAAAGCTTATAAATCCAATAAACCATAACCCTAACTAACCTTCTCATTTTTGAAACGAGTACGGATATTGCCGAGCTCTTTATCAACACGAAGGCGTTCCTGCTCTTTGTTCCGGCAATTACGAACGTCGGAGATGAAGACAGACAGACCTCTCATACCTGACAAAGCCATCTCCACTCTACTCCGATCAGTTCCAACTGAAAGGCGACCCTAACTCTAGATCCTAGACGTTCGTTTGTCGATCCTATCCAAAATGACCAACTCCGAGATGGCACGCCCGATCGTTTGAGCCAATTTTACTTAGAGCTAGTAATCAGTGTGCAATCGAAGTAAAAATAGGGAGATTCATGGAGGGAAAGCTGCGATCTAGAGAGAGAAAGAGGAAGGATGGAAGAGAGAGAGAGAGAGAGAGAGAGAGAGAGAGAGAGAGGGGGGGGGGGGGGGGGGGGGGGAGAAGGTGGACTGAGGAGAGTTTTGGAATAGCCGTCGGCGGGTGTGTGAAGACTGAAGACGACTTTTCTATTTTTTGTGTTTTTTCTTTATTTTTTTTAATAACAAAATTAATTTGAAATTGTATATCTTTAAGATGAGTTTTGAGTATCATTATGACATATGCTCCTCCAGCTGTGTGATGTTCTCCTTATCATCATTATTATTATTTTAATGGGGAAATCATCTGTAATGTTAACATTACGCAACTTAGGTGATGTTACACTCACAATCTACTTTAATGAAGGGTAGTTTAGTCATTTCAGTATTTACTCATTTAAATGGTTTGTGAGTGTAACATCACCTAAGTTATGTGATGTTAACATTACGGATCATTTTCCCTATTTTAATTTACGGTATTTAACTTTCTTTTTACAATATATAAAAATTTATTAAGAACTAGAGTTGTTGAAGTCATTTATTTTACCTCCTTCGCATTGTAAACGAAAGAGATTATGACAATACATGAATTATCTGATTCTGTTATTTTTTATGGGATATTTGATTGATCTTTAAATTTTAGTAAATTTTATAAAGATATGGGGACGAGATTACACGTGAGCACTGTTTATCATCCTCAAATTGTTGGGCAAAGTGAACGAGCTATCCAAACATCGGAGGATATGCTAAAGGTTGTATTATTGATTTAGGTGGTATAGGGATACATATTTATCACGTGTAGAGTTCTTATACAACAGTTCCCATTCAAGCATTGGTATGCCACCTTACGAAATGTTATATAGTAGAAACTATATAGCCCCGTTTGTTGGGAGAAAATGAGTCAAAAGAAGTTACATAGCATATAGATTGTACAAAAGACAAATTAGCACATACAACAGATAGTGAGAAACTTAAAGATACTCAGAGTATACAAAAGAGCTATGCAACTTACTCAGAGTATACAAAAGAGTTATGCAAATAAGCGAATATCACCAATCGAATTCCAGGTTTTGAAGTATGTGTTATTAAAAGTGTCGTCACGAAAGAGAGTTACTAGATTCAGAAAGTGTCGCCATCAATTTAGAAACATGTGCTTTTATATCTTTTTCAGCATAACAAAATGCATTTATATCCTTTTTGGCCGAAAATGAGTCTATTTTTATTATTTTCATATGGATAATGTTATCAATTTTGATGTTGTATATTGTTATCATTTTCACTTGGAAAATGATATCATTTTTAACTAGAATTGTTATCATGTTTGGCTGGAAAGTTATCATTTTATATGGCTTAAAGTTATCATATTCGGTGGCTGACAAATGATATCATTTTCAACTGTAATTGTTATCATTTTTGGATGAAAAGTTATCATTTTCGGTGACTGGAAGTTATTATTTTCGGTGGCTGGAAAGTTATATCATTTTTAACTGAAATTGTTATCATTTTCGGCTAGAAAGTTATTATTTTCGGTGGTTGGAAAATGTTATCATTTTCAACTGGGATTGTTATCATTTTCTGCTGGAACTTTGTCATTTTTGGTGGCCGGAAAGTTATCATTTTCGGTGCCTAAAAGGAAAAACAAAGGAATAGGCAAAATTATGGGGTGGAGGATTCCCATAATACCCTTCCTTCTACGATTAAATCTTATAAGTGTTTGCTTAATTACAATAATGTCATTATTAGATCTTGACTATGGATTTAAAAAATCGAATAGACCAGATTTAGCCTTTGAGATCTATGTTTAAGCATATGACGTATATATATATAAGAAGAAGTTCATTTGAAAAACATTCTCAGCGCGAGAACCGCAAGAACCAATATGTGGCCGTCCAATTTCCCCTCTTTCAATGTCATTGCCCACCCATGAATTCCTCACATGCACCCTGCCACACTCTATCTCTCCACGTTCTCCATCCATGAAATTCCCATATCCAAGGAACGACTGAGATTGGTTCTCGCGCTAATAACGGTTCTTGAATGAACCCTCTCATATATTGGGAAGATTTTTTATAAGAATGAGAAATTAAATGAGAATGGGAGACTCAATCTTAGCCGTTCATTTTGTAAGTGAAATTCATGGATGGAAAGCGTGGGGGAATCGAGTGTGGCATGGTGCATGTGAGGAATTCATGGGTGGGCAATGACATTAAAAGAGGGGGAATTTGACGGCTGGGATTAAGTCTCCCACTCTCAATTAATTTAAAGTTCTCATTTGAACCTCTCACTATATATATATATATATATATATATATATATATATATATATATATATATATATATATATATATATATATACACACACACCAATTTGGGGGCTGGAATATTAAGGTTGAAAACAAAAATTTTACAACTTCAAATCACAAGGTTGTAACACCCTCGTTACCGGCCTAGTAGGATTAAGATAATTAAGTTGGTTTACTTTAATTAAATGGTTGATTATTTGAATTATGTGTTTAATTAATTTAAATTAATTAAATTGTGATAATAATTAAATAATTGTAATTGTTGTTAATGGATGGGTGAGGTGTCGGTTTTGCCACCTAAACCCCACCACCTTGTCACTTCTTCTCTCATTACATGCAAATATCAAAAGTGTTGTGTGTGTTTTGTGTGTCTCGGCCGAGAGAAAGAAAGAAGAAGAATTGAACTCGAAATTGTCGATCTTCAATTGTGCTAATTGATTAACTGGAGTATTCTGAATCATCTAAGAGGTTAGATTGCTGAAACAATGTGTTAATTATTATCACAATTTAAGGACTTTTCGAAACTTGCGGGTCCGTTAACCAAGTTGACCAGAAAGGATGTTCAGTTCCAATGGGGTGAGGCTCAGGAGAATGCTTTTCAGACTTTAAAACAACTTCTGTGTCAAGCTCCTGTTCTTGCGTTGCCTGAAGGATCTGAAGATTTTGTGGTATACTGTGATGCTTCACATGCGGGGTTAGGATGTGTACTGATGCAAAGAGGTAAAGTTATAGCTTATGCTTCCAGACAGTTGAAACCCAACGAGAAGAACTATCCAACTCATGATCTGGAGTTAGCAGCAGTGGTGTTTGCTTTAAAGCTGTGGAGACATTATTTGTATGGTACAAAGTGCACGATTTGCACTGATCACAAGAGTTTGCAGTATGTGTTCACACAAAAGGAATTGAACGTGAGACAGCGCCGTTGGTTAGAGCTGATTAAAGATTATGATTGTGACATTCAGTATCACCCCGGGAAAGCTAACGTGGTTGCTGATGCACTTAGCAGGAAAGGTTCTGCAGATACAGTAAAGTTTATGCGGTTAGAGATTAAATCAGATTTAATAGATCAATTATTGGTTGCACAATTGGAAGCACTGAAGACAGAAAACTTGAAAGATGAGTTGATGGTTAAAAGACAGCATGAGTTGACAACTGATTCTCGTGGTTTGAGGATGTATCAGAATCGTGTTTGGGTGCCGAAGCTTGGTAATTTGCGGGAATTGATTTTGACTGAAGCTCATAAGTCAAGAACGTCTGTCCATCCGGGTAGCACTAAGATGTATCATAGTGTGAAGATTTTTTATTGGTGGCCTACTATGAAGTTAGATGTTGCTCGATTCGTGGAGTCATGTCATATTTGTGCACAAGTGAAAGCTGAGCACCAGAAGCCGTATGGATCTCTGAGACAGTTAGCAATATCCGAGTGGAAGTGGGATCACCTTACAATGGATTTTGTAACAAAACTTCCGAGGACTCAGAAGGGAAACGATATGATATGGGTTATTGTTGATTGATTAACCAAGAGTGCACACTTTCTTGCTACTGCTGAGACTGCAAACTTGAGTAAGTTAGCCAAGTTGTATATCGATGATATAGTGTCTAGACATGGAGTTCCTTTGTCTATCGTGTCAGATCGGGATTCGAGGTTTGTGTCAAACTTCTGGAACAGACTACAGCAAGAGTTGGGATCTAGGGTGAATCTGAGTACAGCTTATCATCCGCAGACAGATGGCCAATCAGAAAGAACGATTCAGACTTTAGAAGATATGCTTCGGGCATGTGCGTTAGAGTTTGGAGGTTCTTGGGATTCGCATCTACCTTTGGTTGAGTTTGCTTACAACAACTCCTATCACTCCAGTATCGGGATGCCGCCATATGAGATGTTATATGGGCGACCGTGCAGAACTCCTACATGTTGGTTAGAGGCAGGAGAGAAACAGTTTGTTGGGCCAGATATTGTTCAGATCACAGCGGATAAAGTTGCAGTGGATCGGGAAAAGTTGAAAGCTGCAAGAGATCGACAAAAGATGTATGCAGATCCACATCGTCGACCAGTGACTTTTGTTGAGGGAGAACAAGTCTACTTAAAGGTTTCACCATGGAAGTGCGTGATACGCTTTGGGAAACGTGGAAAGTTGGCTCCTCGATATATTAGTCCATTCAGAATTCAAAAAGTAATGAATGATCAGACTGTGGTTTTGGATCTTCCTGATGAGTTAGCAGGTATTCATGACACGTTCAATGTTTGCTATTTGAGAAAGTGTAATGTAGAAGATCAGACTCAAGTGTTGCCGACAAAAGATTTGCGGGTAGATTCCAATAAGAGGCTGATTGAGGAACCTGTTGATTTGCTGGATAGTAAAGTAACAAAGCTGAGAAATAAACAGATTCCAATGGTCTTGGTAAAGTGGAAACACAGCTTGGGTTCAGACTTAACTTGGGAAACCGAAGAAGAAATGAGGAGTCTTTACCCAACCTTGTTTGAGCGCGATCAGATTCCGAGGACGGAATCTTCTTAAGGGGGGAAGATTTGTAACACCCTCCTTACCGGCCTAGTAGGATTAAGGTAATTAAGTTGGTTCACTTTAATTAAATGGTTGATTATTTGAATTATGTGTTTAATTAATTTAAATTAATTAAATTGTGATAATAATTAAATAATTGTAATTGTTGTTAATGGATGGGTGAGGTGTCGGTTTTGACACCTAAACCCCACCACCATGTCACTTCTTCTCTAATTACATGCAAATATCAAAAGTGTTGTGTGTGTTTTGTGTGTCTCGGCCGAGAGAAAGAAAGAAGAAGAATTGAACTCGAAATTGTCGATCTTAAATTGTTCTAATTGATTAACTGGAGTATTTTGAATCATCTAAGAGGTTAGATTGCTGAAACAATGTGTTAATTGTTGTTAGTTCGGTTTTATATGTTTAATAATGTGAAAACCGATTGAATGCTTTAATTGATGAATTCATGATCTAGGATGTATGCATGTTAGTAATTTATGTTAGATTGTGAACAATATATGTTTAGAATGATTCTGGAAAACATAGATGTATTGCATGCTTAAAATCAGATTGAAAATCGAAGTTAGAATGATTTTTGAATGTCTCGGTTTCCTTAAGTATGAATCAGTCGGATTTTGAGTTTGAATGGATCGGGATTAGTGAATACAGAGTATTTTTATCGGAATTGGTTGAAAACCGAGAGAACTGAACTGTGGCCTTAACTTTTATCGGAATTGATATTACTGGGATTTGATTCACTCGGTATTTGACTTTTATCGGAATCCTTTTCTATCGGATTGTATATATACTCGGTATATGAACTATGCCTTAACATTTCATCGGTATTTGCAATATTCTCGGAATTCCATTTACTCGGTATGTGACAATTTCTCGGGATCTTAGTTTCTCGGGATTGAAGTGATCGGTATTGCCTTTTCTCGGATTGTGCATTGTATCGGAATCCGATTATATCGGAATTGCCTTTACTCGGATTTACCTTTGCTCGGAATTGGTTTATCGGATTTCATGTTTTATCGGATTTGACCTTATCTCGGATTTGGTTTCATCGGATTTGATCTTATCGGAATTAAACACAATCGGAATTCCAATAATACCTATGCTCGGAATTTGTGTGTTATGACATGAAAGATCAACTCTTTGAGGATTTAAAGATAAACATGAACTTGTAACCTTGGCTTATGAAAGAAATGCATGAAATGCCTAAGCTAAGGAGATGGATGAATTCACAGAATTACAGATTGTAAAGGGTAATAGTGAATTACTGTATATTGTTTGAATATACATAAGTTGATATGTACTTGTGATTGTATGTACATATGTGTTTGATTATAGTATTGTGCTTATTGTGTCTTGATTAAGCAAATACTGATTGTTAGCTGGTTGTTCAGGTGGGGACAAGACTCAGTAGTAAGAAAAGAACTGAGTTGCTCTGCTTTTGAAGATATCGGTGAGTGGATATATATCTTGGATGTATAAGATATATCACCTGATTGTTGCTCTTTGAGATTTTATCTCTTGTTCTGTATATACATGATGTTGTTGTGGAGATTAGCTTGACGGTTGTTTTTCAGCTGGGCCTATGTTTAGGGATATACAGTAATAGTAATCGTCTTGATAAGCATTTGTTGTAATTGTTTGAATATACATAAGTTGATATGTACTTGTGATTGTATGTACATATGTGTTTGATTTTAGTATTGTGCTTATTGTGTCTTGATTAAGCAAATACTGATTGTTAGCTGTTTGTTCAGGTGGGGACAAGACTCAGTAGTAAGAAAAGAACTGAGTTGCTCTGCTTTTGAAGATATCGGTGAGTGGATATATATCTTGGATGTATAAGATATATCACCTGATTGTTGCTCTTTGAGATTTTATCTCTTGTTCTGTATATACATGATGTTGTTGTGGAGATTAGCTTGGCGGTTGTTTTTCAGCTGGGCCTATGTTTAGGGATATACAGTAATAGTAATCGTCTTGATAAGCATTTGTTGTAATCAAGAGGTGCTAGTACTGTTATCTGTGATAACTGGGCTATCGGTAAACCTTTGCTTTGGCCGGCATTTGGTTGTAGGTTCTGCAGAACCGCCGGTTCTCTTGTTGTTTGAGCATTGTTGGTTTGGGCTTTATGCCTTGTATGTTTTTTATATCTATTCTCTCACTTAGCTTTGTGCTAATCCCCCACTGTTGAACTCTTTTACAGGATATTCCTGGTATGAGGATGATAGAGGTGAAACTGGAATCGTGGACTGATCTAACTCTGATATCTGTTGTTTTTGTAAAGAGCCTGTTTTAGGGTAACACTGTAAATGTATTTTGTAAAGCAAACAAGCTAAAGTTGTATTTGTACACTTTTATTATATTATATTATGTTAATTAAGCTTCCGCGCGTATTTCAAAATAGTGTTAGAAAGAACGGTGTTACAAAGGTTGACTTGGATTGAATCAAAATTATTAAATTTATGATATTTAAAGATCTTTTATGTGTAAGGAATACTCAATGATGTCAAAATTGGGTTAAAGAAACCAAACAGGTTAGGAAGACTGTGTAGGATTACGGAGGCATTGTAGGAAGACTGTGTAGTGGTATTGAGTTACACGACCAATGTAGGGCCATAGGGCAACACATGTTGTGAAACCATATGTACTCGTGTAGGGTTAGCATTACACGGGCCGTGTAGATTGCTACACGGCCATGCAGCATGTTTGGCAACATTTTTTTAAGGGGAAGTATTGTATACGTGACTTCTTAGATCAAAGAATATTGCACATATTTCAACAACTGTGTTGTGAGTATACTAATCTTCTCTTACTATATGTGTGTAATAAATATAAACTGTATAGTATAGTTATGATACAAAGTATGTGATATAATACAATATATGATACAACTTAACTTACAGTTATGACTTGGTACCAACTACCAAGTAGAGTAAAGAGGTGTTATTGGATCTATGTGAAATAGTTATACAGAAATACAAATTTACAGTATAGACATTCAAATTATATAGCATTATAGTTATACAATTTTACAGTTTATCAATATTTTATGTCGTTACTTGCCATAGTATTTGATTAGTTCGTATATTTACTAAGTGAAAGTTTACTTTATTTATATTTACTATTTTACAGGAAGAATGGAAGCGGATAAGGGTAAAACCCCAACTCTTTATGAAAGAAGATATTCCTTATGTTAAAATATACTAATCTTTTGTGACATCTTTTCATTATAATATGATACATGTACCAACAATATGGTAAAAGTTATAACTTTTGTGTACCTTATTAATTCTTCTATAAGATGATGTGAATATATATAAATAAAAAATGGCCTTTACACAATAGTGTCCAATGCATATAAATTGTCTAGTTCAAATAGCCATTTAGAAAAAACACTTTTAGCATAAAATTGTTGAATCCACCATTATCAATAGATAACAAGTAAAACAATGGGGGGTAGTTTTTTTCATGGAAAAAATTTACTCATCAATGGATATTGAATGCTTACTTACTTATACAATAGTTTCAGGTATGTTATACATTATGTGCAAAAAATCATTTCCTAAAACGATATGAATGGTTTGCAGTTAGACAACCATGCTACATGTTTTCTTACCATCAATACTAAGTCGTTGACTTTTGTCATTTCTTACAAGTCTGGTCTTTTTGTTATCTATACAGCCTTTGAAGGTGGAGCTTGTGTTTAAATAACCATAAAGAATGATCAATAATATTAACTTCCTCAGGTCTCAATATAAGAACCTAAATATTATTTATAAGAGCATGTGTAATGACCAATCATATAGGGTCGGTGTCGCATTGCCATCATGCTGATGTCAGTCGGCGTTTTCTACACCACGTCTAATTAGGGGTGTTCAAAAAAACCGAGAAACCGAACTGCCCTGCATGAACCGAAACCGAAAAAACCGATGCCCGCAAAACCCGTTACCCGAAAAAACCCGAAAACTAACCGTACCCGCCCCGTATGCTTTTAACTTATATATATATATATAGAGAGAGAGAGAGAGAGAGGAAGGTTCATGCGAGAAGCATTATTATTGCGAGAAGTGCGAGAAGAAATCTAGACCATAAAATTATTAGATCAATGGCTAATCTTTAATGTGGCATTTTAGTAATTAATTTCAAAATTTAATAGTAATTAATATATAAATAGAGGATACAAAAGTCATTTTATTAAAAGTATTAAAGGAAACCTTTTTATACTCTCTCTCTCCTGATACATATAACCACGCTTCCCCTTCTTTTTTATATAATAGAACCCTAATCTTTGACTTTTAGCCTCCCTTCTCTCCCTGCTTATCTACGGTGAGTCCCCTGCCGAAGTATTGTTTGTCGACGGCAATCACCAGCAGCACCATCCTACTTGTCAACAAACACCATTCTCTTCCTCCCCGGTCAACGGCGCCACACCTACAACTAATCGCTGAGTCATGTGCTGTTTGTTGACGACGATCACCACCGGTACCATCCGACAACTATTCCTCTCCAATTGACGTCGTTACACCAACAACTAATCGCTAAGTCACGTGTTGTTTTTTACAGCGATCACCACCAGCATCATCTTACTTGCCAACATACATCCTTCTCTTCCTCTCCGGTCGATGGCATCAACCCTGCTCGTCTCCCTTTCCCCTCTACTTGCCACCGCCTCCTTAGATATCCGACACAACCATCTTCAAGCATCCACCATCATCGACGTAGGTTGCTGCCATTATTAAGAGAACCATCTGCAGTGATGGGGGTATGAATATAAAGGTCTCTTATTCTCTTAAAAATTTGTAATTATCCTACAAATCTGGATTTAAACACCAATATTTGTGTTACTTGTATGGTTCTTCTTCGTAGATTGCAAAAAAGTTTGGGTTTTTATGCTTGTTCTTAGGTGAATGTGTTTCTAAATAGTTAATATTTTCCGAATGTATGATTCTTTTATTTTTTTTGTATAGGTTTGTTAGTCGGTGAATATAGATTAACAATAAAGACGGATGTGGTTTTCTTATTTTTTTTATTAGGGACCTTCTGTATACAATTTTAGTTAGTAGATTTGTATCAAGTTTTTTAATTGTTAATTTCTTTCTATTTTTTTGGTTAATGGTTTTCCATCACGGTAACATGTTTTCCCTGATATAATTTGGTTAATGGTTTTTATTGTATGTGTTCAGTAATGAAGACTGGATATATAATCAAACATTTTGTAAATTGTAGGTTGTGATTAGTAGTGAACAACGTATTTATTATATGTGTTCAATAACGAAAATTATATATACAATGATATTAAGTAAATCGTATGTTGTGTTTAGTAATGAACACCATATTTGATTATAAAAAATGTAAATATATATATATATATATATATATATATATATATATATATATAGTTATCGAGTGAATAAAATGTTTTATTGCGTTCGCTAGTGAACTTATAAAGCTGAACCAAATATTAATCATTTAGTTAATCAAAATGAAAAATATTGAAAGAATCACTAGTGAACAAACGTCTCTAATTAAGTTATCCCGTTTGGGTAAAATTATTAACTTAGATAAAAAAATTATCATTAAAACATTGAGAAGAATGAAATACGAAACATCTAAAACTTATTAAATTAAAGATTCATTTAAATAAAAAAATTGATTTAAAATGTCTTTAAAATCCAACGTAATCTTCAAGAGAGAGAAATTAGTTTATTACCAAATTTAAATTAAAATTGAATTAATTACAATAGTGATAAAAATACATAAATACCCTTATGGATAAGATCTTGATCATTTAAAATCTTGTGGTTGTAAATGCTTCTCGCAATAATAATGCTTCTCGCATGAACCCTCCCCTATATATATATATATATATATATATATATATATATATATATATATATATATATATATATATATATATAATAACAAAAGCCATATGAAAACTTAAAATCCTCAAAACTACTTAACTTATCTCTAGTAGCCCCCACCGTCTCCCCAATTCTTCTTTTTTTTAGCTTCTATATCGAGATTTTCAATCATTCTACGATCGAGAGTTTAACATGGATACACCGAAATCGATCACCCGTGTCAACTTCGATCATATCGTTATTTTGTTTTTACGAGACCGTCATTGAAGATCTGTTTGATTTTTACTAGTTATTTATTCATTATTGTAAGTTTTTTCTACCGTTGTTTACTGTTTTATTATAAATCTAAACTTGTTGAAAATAGCAAAAATGAAAAACAGTTCAATTTTAGGGTACTCGTAACCCGAACCGTGGATACCCACCTTTCTGCGGGTACCCGCTGTTCGCGGGGCGGTTACAGTTTCTAAAACTAGATACCCGCTCCGCAGTGGCGGTTTACAAAAATTCTACTACCCGCCCCGCCCCGTGAACACCCCTACGTCTAATGTTAGGAAATGTTTCTTTGTCTGTAGTTCCCATGTCGATGTCGATCAACATTAGAGTAAATGTTATTTTCTAATACAAATATAATATAAATGTTAGTTTTCTATTTGTATTTTTACCGCTAATGGTAAGAGATTATAGGTATTAATTGAGGACAATGACATGAAGAACGATGTCCATGTGGACGACTCAAATAACGAGAGGCTAGAGGAAAGGTTAGTCAGATAAGTTGAGGGCACCCCTGTAGTAGATATATAACTGAACAAGAAGTAATGAGATAAACTACACGAACCAAAGCACGTGCTCAAAAAGTCAAAAGTCAGAAATGTCCATGAGGTGTCATGGAGCCAAAATAAGAAAACAGTCTTATAAATACAACATGACGAAATTAATGGTTTTATCGATACCGCTATCAAGATAGCGGAAGCCTATGCCGTTATAAAGGCAATATAAAATTCAAGACTATGTTATGTTTAAGTAATTGTTTTTTTATAAGAAACTAAATTTGGTTAAAATTTGGGTGTAACAATTTAAATAAAAAAACAATAATATTTTTGGGACTAAGTAAACACCATCAATTGGTTTGTAATGACAACAATGAAGAAACAAGTATTTAATTCAATGTTATATATTCTAGGACATCTCCTAAAGAAAATGTAGTTTGAGATAAGATCATTACAACACCCCCTCTCCCCCCCCCCCCCCCCCCCCCCCCCCCCTATAGGGCATATGTGGTTATCTCATTGATTTCATGTGAGTGTATGATATTGATTTGATTTGTATTGAGAATTGCAGTATGTAAAATAATAAAGGTATATGGAGAGTTTCATTAGCAACACCCTATAATAATAGGTTTGAAGAATTCTTGAATAAATCCTAGAGACTTTTCATGAAAGAAGATGACTATTTCACTTATAAATTAATTTATCTAAAACCATTAACATCCATCACAACTCATGCATTCCCATATAACACATTATCGTCACATTATTTTCTTCTTTCATCCCTCTTTCAACTCATAAACCCTCACATCCCTAACACACAATCATTCTCTATTTTAAAACTAATAAGTAAATAAGGTAGAAGATGAAAGAAGGGAGAAAATGAGGAGAGAAAGGGCTATAGTTTGGTGAACTCATAGTGTTTTGCTTCCATCCGTGCCCATCCCATGCCCACCCATAAATGAGATGTAGGATAGCTTCAAAAATATTAAAATCCCTATAATTTTAAGCCAACAAGTCGATCTCTATAAAATTTAAAAGCTTAATCATATGAAAAAAAACTTTTCATTAAATTCTAAAAGATTTATGGATTTATTTGCGTAGAAAAGGACCTTTATATATGAAAAATAGAATCCACACACTTTATTGTTAAGTTTTAAATATTAAAAGCTTTAATATAATAAATAAAGTTCTTGAGATTTGTTACCATTGTATACAATTAATTTTGTCATAAATTACATAATATACAACAAGTTGCATACAATATGAGGATTATAAAAGTTGTTTATATTAATTTAAAGAAAATAAAGCTAATATAATTGTAACTAAGGTTAAGTTAATTTTTCAATGCAAATTGCACTTTTTATTTAGATGTTTTATATGTTCAAATTTATTAAATATAATATGATGCATCTAAGTGTGTAATATATATTAAAAATGATAATTAATTGATATGATATGTATGAAATATAAGAAAATGATGTAACTAGTAGCTAGCATCTTATATATATATTATTTTCACTTGAATATTAAACATTAACTCATATTTCAAATTTCATCGTAAGAAATTTAGTATCATCTAGCATTTTTCATCTTAAGGAAAATCTTATCATGAATGACGAATATTACATTTACATAAAAAAAGAAATAAAATATAAATTAACTAAAACGTTGACAATTTAAATAAAGATGTATATTGTCATTTTTATTAGAAAAATTGAATGAAAATACAGTTATGAACTTTGTCTTAATTTTTATTGTATACAATAATATAACTAACTTTAAACATTTACAAATAATACAATCAACTTTCATAATACTCATATTGTATGCAAACAACTTTTTTGTCTGTTGTTTGGTTACCATTATATACAATTAACTTTGTCATAACTTTTATAGTATACGATGTAGTTGCATACAATGTAAAGATTATGATTTATGAAAGTTGTATTATTTTTCCAAAAAATAAAATTAATTGTATATGATGATAACTAAGATAAATTTTATCGTGTTTTACTTCAATTTACTTTTTATTATTATCAAAAAAGTTTTTAATGCAAAGAAGTAATCACATCTTCTTGTTTATGCGATCCGTAAAGATCTTTCAAAGTCCTATAACAATAAGTTCCACTACCCAATATATATATAGTCAAAGCAATTCAAGTGTAGGTTTTTTCGTAGTCTTCCACAGATTTAAACAGCACTGAAATATTTCCTTTACCAAAACCACCACATCCTGGCTTTTGACGCATTTCAACACTACTATTCTTCATCATTGTCATACATCCGATTCTCTGTATTATCTCCATGAAAATGGTTGGCCTGCATGCATGTTCAAACAAAATTTAATTAAACAACGATCAACTAATTAATGCCAACTTGCGAATACTTAGGTCCCGTTTGTTTCATCATAATGCGAGGTAATGAAAATGATTTTAATTCTATCCATGTTAGTTATGGAATGACATTCCTCTACCTAAAGGAATATAAACACTTCAAAATTTTAAATCCTTTTCAAATAATGTTACCAAACGCAATATACAACGGAATTTGATTTCAATTCCGTTACATTATTACTTCTGAAACATATATTAAAATTAGTCAAGCCACCTATGCATGCAAGAAATTAAAGCAAGCATATACCTGTCACCCAAAGGCTTAGTGAAAACTTGAAGCAAAGTACCCTCATCATCTCTATCAACCAATATCCCCAATTCTTCACACGCCTCCATCTGCTCATCACTCAACACGTCTCCCACCCTCTTCTTCAGATTCCGGTAATACGTCGCCGGTGGCGGCGGCATAAACTCAAACCCAACACCACTCCGCCGACTCATCTCTCTCAATGTCCAAAATATGTCTTTACTCTCCACCGCCAAATGTTGAATCCCAGGACCTTCGTTATGCTCCAAAAATGTCTGTATCTGGCTCCTCCGCTTCGTCCCGTACACTGGTTCATTGATCCCGAGTATCACCGTCTCGTTATCGCACGCTAGGATCATCGAATTTAAACCGCTTTCCTTTGTGCCGATTTCGTCCGCCGTGAATTCTGCAAATTCGTGGAAGCCAGTGAACGATTTCAAGTAGTTGACGGCGGGAGTGAGGTCCGGGACGTTGATGAAGGCGTGGTCAAGGCGACGGATACCAATGTCGTCGTGGTCAAACGTTTTGATTGGTTCGAATCCCGGTAAGAAAGTGGATCCGGTTTTGCTGTTGGGTGTAATTGTATAACTAATGTAACGTAATACGACGTCGTTGTAGAGCTGGACCTCGGCGAGAACGACGGCGTTTTCAGGTTCGCCGAGTGTGACCGGCGGTGAAGAGGGTTTGGCGCCATGGGAGACACTGATGGAGAATGCAAGCTCTGCGTCTTCGACCTTAAAGATTTATTAGTAATTATTAATTTCTCAGTTGAACATATTATTTCCCTAGAATTCATAGATAAGATCATAATGATTGTATTTGACAAAGTAATCATGTATATGTAAACGATTGATCCCCGGAACGTACCTCGATGGCGATGTACCGGACGGCGAGTCCATGGGAGGCGGTGAAGGTGCGGCAAGCGGTGTGGGAGAAGGTAGGAATGGAGGAGGTGGCTGTGGTGGTGGAGATGGTGATGGAGTAAGGGGCTGTGAAGAGGAAGAGGAGTTGACGGGAACGGAGGAGGTAAGAAGCATGGACTGTGTTTCCGGTGGACAAATCGGATTTGGCAACAACAGGCATGCCGAGAGCGGCGGAAAAGCGGCGGGAGGCGTTTGTGGCGTCGGAGCACCAGAACTCGACGTGGTGGAACCTCTTGACGGAAAACATATCCGAATTGCTCTGGATATGAGTTTTGTAACCAAGTGAATTAAATTCTACCGGCGGCAAGCTGTCGAGTTTTCTGACGGCGACATTGCCATCACCGACCTCAGGTTCTTTCTCCATAATACCGTCCATGGGGTGAACAGTGAAGTGTCCCATGATCTTATAAATATGAGTTAGATAAATTGTTTAAGGGGAAATCATCCGTAATGTTAACATTACGCAACTTAGGTGATGTTACACTCACAATCTACTTTAATGAAGGGTAATTTAGTCATTTCAGTATATACTTATTTAAATGATTTGTGAGTGTAACATCACCTAAGTTAAGTGATGTTAACATTACGGATCATTTTCCCATTGTTTATATAGCTATCACGAAATTTTGCTCCTTCTAAAATACTAAAAGTGAGAAAATATTTATGTAATTAGAGAAATGTTCAATATATATAGTCCATAGTCCTCAGGAACTAAGTTTAGCTTTTGGATCAGCCTCATCAATGGTTCAGATTGGATTTTAAAATTTTTGACGGAGTGACTCTTTCGTAATTCACATGTGATGTTTTTACAATCACATGTGATCATATACTGAATCACATGTGATTGAATATTAGAATTTAAGGACTATGTTTTTTATATGGACTATACTGAACACAACTCTATGTAATTAATTCTTAAATTTTGTTTTTCATGTATACAAAAAATGGTTAATTAAGTGTTCGTATTTTTTCATATCGGGTGTTGGTTAAGTTTATTATGAATTTATTTTCCCGATTTATTTTTAATAAACTTATTTTCTAACTTGCAAAATTAATATGAGTTGGAAGCTGACTTTATAAAGATAATTTGAAAAAAAAGCTTACGAAAAATAAACTAAAACGAACACTCACTTGATATTTATATTGCTACATGTTCTTTTATATGTTACAGTATTAGTTGTGATTTTAAGTATGTAAAGACTTAACGCTTTAGCGTATGTCTTATCATTTTTAAAACGATAAATTAATTTAATTTCTTTAGTTTATTGTCAACTTTGTGGCTTTGTGCTGTTAGTGAACTTTTTTACGTATATAAAAGTTTAGTACGTGCTGAAAAACATATTTTACACATAAAAAAATGTTCAATATAATATTAGCCTTTGAATCAGCCCCATCAATGGTCCGGATTGATTTTTAAAATTTTGGACAGAGTGACATTTTCGTAATTAACATGTGATAGTTTTACAATCAAATGTGATTGTTTACTAAAATTTCAGAACTATATTTTATATATAAACTTTATTGAACATAACTCTACACTTATAATAGGACCAACAAAATTCATGATGAGACAGAGTTGTATCATCACATAAAAATTAGACACACCTTTCGACACATGAATGATAAACCTGATGTAAAACCTTTTTTTCCCATAGACGTGCATAAACATTTTGTTTCGCAACATGCAATTTTATAATTATACTTACATAAATTTTTACTATTTTAAAAACAATTATTAGTACTAAGATTTTGATTACAAAAAGTTTAAGAGTTGTGATTGAGAAAAAAAAATACATTTTTAAAGATAAGTGATAGATGTATAATATTTTATACTTGTTTTCTTTAGACACACGTTGTCAAGAAGTTATACTATAATCGTTTTAGTTTTTTTCAAGATCATGATTTACTACTTTTTGAAGAACCAAAATCCTTCGCAAATTAGCCTCCAAATTAAAATGCATACTTTTTCGAAACAAGCTTCGACTGTTTAGCTTCCACCAGCTAATCCGGAATTCGAACCTAGTTGCCATGTCTACTTGTTGTTATTGACTACCGAAACATATTCTAAGACATCATATAAGTTTGCCCCTTCCTCCACCGATCTCCATCTCAAAACCTCTAACCAACTCTCCTATATTTAAAAATTGAAACAACATGAATTAGAAATATATATTAGAAATTAGGTTAGTTTTATTATATTTTAGAGTAATAAATCCCAGCCTTGATGAATGTCTACTTTTTAAGTTTTTATATATCATTATTCATTTATCTTCCGTTTTATATTCAGCAAAATTAGCTTATTTAAATAATTTAATAATTTACTAAACCTAGCAAAGTAAGATCTAATCAGATCGACATCTTATGTTGGTGTTGCCTAATGTCTTTGTTTTTGGGTTTAGCTGTAATCCGGTGATGTTGTTGCTTATTCCAGTTGTTGTATGTACTGGTGTCTTCTAGCTCCTTGCTAGTAGTCATTTCTTTTCTAATAAATCTCAGTTGCTTTAGAGAGTGTGATGATTATGCCGAAACATTTTTCTAATATAACTTCTTGCCGTTAAAAAAAACTAAATAAAATCATAAAAGACTATATATTGGATAAAAATCCTTCTTAAAGTATTATGTAGCATTTAAAACATGAAACAAATCAAATTAAGGGGATTTGATTTCTCATAAAAAATAAGTTTGTGGTTACTTTGAATCGTTGCATGCACACATACCCACAAAGAGAAGATCGTGTAAATCCTTTACGGAGATGCACGTAACATGAAATCTTATCTCTAATTTTTTTTTTTCACCGCCAACTTAACGTGGTGCGGTAAACGTGCCAACTCCAAGCATAGACGAATTAGTACTGGAAGATGGTAATTATTTTTTTAATCTTAATTAGGGATGCATATAAGTCTGTTATATATGATCAGTTAACACATAAAACTAGGGGTGAGTATGCTTATTGGATATACCGGATCGTACTGGAACCGGTACCGATCGAATTAGAGTTTCGGTCTGATATTCGGTACTTGAAATATTGCTAAATCGATATTCGAGACTCGGTATTCTCGGTATTCGGGACTAGTACCGAACCAACTAGGTAAAATAGATACTCGGTACCGGTACCGGTACCTGTACCGTATATGAATACTCGATATGGTATTCGGTACCGTCTTTAAATCAAATTCGGTATTCGGTAAAATCGGTACCGGTACCGTTCGGTACCATGCTCACCCCTACATAAAACTATACATAATCAAGTCATTCGGTCAATGCAATTTATAAATAAGTTATGGTTATTGGTTAAAACTAACCGATATATTAGTTAGTTCAGATTAATATTGGCTAACCATTTGGTTAAGGTATAAGGAAATGTCGTCATGAATGTATAGCAATAGATTGTTATCCAGTTATTCTCTAAGACAACTAATAGACTCAAAACAATCATTATAACATGTAATCTAACATATGAATTAGCTTGTAAAAATATATAAATGGTTAACAAATAAGAAATAACAACATTATAGCAAAATAAAGTAATAACGTAAACCTCAAAATATGAATCTTATAGCAAAAAATTCATCGAATGCCACATTTGATTTTTCTAGCTCTTATAAATAATACATTTTCAACCAACTTTTATGAACATTTGAAAAATAAATATTTATTTAGATTAAATAATGTGTTAGTTCTATTAGCCGTATATATATTTATGTATATTGTTTGTATTTTAGGCTTTGATATTATCCCATTAATTGTGGATAGTTTGTTGTATTCTCTCCCTATTTAAAGGGTTTTATTATTCAATGATAATCATTAAGGATTATACCATAAACACTTTTATGGTATCAGATCCTCTCTGATCAAACCCTAAGCCGCAGACTTCTTCTTTCTCTGCTACGGCAGAAAATTTCCGGCCTATTCCATGGCTCCGGCGACTAAACCAAACCCGAAACCAACAGCAGTTCATCCGGTGTATACCGTCACAAACATCCAGAATAAGGTTCGAGTTCTCGATGGTACAAAGGTCACATACTCTTCCTGGGTCAAGCTCTTTCGCTTGCATGCTCGAGGATACAAGGTGCTTAATCACCTTGACGACAACCCTCCTGACAAAGCCGATGAATCATATGAATCATGGTGCGAAATCAATGCCATCGTCCTTCAATGGATTTATGGCACTCTATCTGACGATCCGCTTGTTCGTGTTCTCGACACCGACACCACTGCTCGCAAGGTTTGGATTCGCATTCAAGACATTTTTCTAAACAATAAAGGGTCACGGGCTGCTGCTCTGGAACACGAATTCACAAACTTAACCCTGGCTGCGTGTGCATCTATGGATGAATACTGTCAGAAGATGAAGGACTTGGCTGATCAACTTACTGATGTTGACAACCCCGTCAGCAAACAACGTCGTGTTGTTCATCTGGTTCGTGGACTTCCACCTGAGTTTGATTCTGTTGCATCATACATTAATCATAGTTCTTCTACATGGGATACCGTCATTAGCATGCTACAGTTGGAAGTACACAGGCAATCGGCTCGTCAAAATCATGCTGCCATGGTCACTACGCCGCCCTCGGAACAGCCGTTGCACCCCCCTCGCGACGGTGGGAATCGTCCAACTGGCAGAGGTCGTGGTCGCAACACTCTGTCCCATCGTGGTCGTGGGGGACGATCTTCAAATCCCGTTCGCGGTCGCTCAGTACCATCCGGTTACCCTTCTGGTTACCCACCTGCTTACTCGCCGTGGGCCTGGTGGGCTCCTCCACCTTGTCCGTATCCGGCTCAGACACTGGATGGCCCAATGCATGGCCCAACAAAACAGCTCAGCCTCAAGCGGCCCAGCCTCCTACAGCGCATATGATGTTCCAGCCGGCCCAGCCCAACACTGCTTCCCCTACGGACCAGGCCCAGCAGAATGAAACTCCAGCCGGTTATGATGCACTCAACCCGACCGATCTCCATCAGGCGTTTCAAACCATGCAGCTTAACTCGGACCCCTCATGGTACATGGACACGGGAGCCTCATCACATCTGACCGCCGACTCAGGTAAGATTCAAACTCCCTTGTCAAATTCGCCTATAAAAACTATTTTCGTGGGTAATGGTAATCAAATACCAATTAAAGGGTCCGGTAATGCTATTCACTCTCTTCCTACAAAAAATTTCATCCTTAGAAATTTTCTCTATACACCTAATATTATCAAAAACCTCCTCTCCGTTCGTCAATTTACTCGTGATAATAACGTTTCCCTTGAATTTGATTCGTGTGGTTTTTCTGTGAAGGATCTCAAGACTGGGAAAATTCTTTCACGCCACAATAGTTCGGGTGATTTGTATCCACTCACGCCACCTGAGTCTCCATCCGCCCTCTCAGCTATTCAACCAACTAATCTTTGGTACAATCGCCTCGGACATCCCGGCACTACTATCTTAGATTTTTTACATAGTCGTTCTTTTATTTCCAATGTTAAACATAAGCAATTAGCTACTTGTCATTCTTGTCAACTATCCAAAAACAAGAGATTACCTTTTTATGATTCACAATCGTTTACGTTTGCTCCTTTTGATATTATTCATTGCGATTTGTGGACCTCTCCTGTGTTAAGTAAATCTGGCTACATATATTATATGGTGCTCATCGATAATTTCACTCAATTTGTTTGGGTTTACCCTCTCAAATTCAAATCCGAAACCTTTACCACTTTTACCAAATTTCACCAACTTGTTCTCACACAATTTAATCGCAAAATTAAATCCTTTCAATGTGACTTAGGCGGTGAATTTGATAGCAATGAATTCAAAACGTTTGCCTCCACCCATGGCCTCATCTTTCGATTCTCATGCACACAAACGTCCCCTCAAAATGGCAAAGCCGAACGAATGATTTGTTGCTTAAATGACATCATTCGCTCTCTCCTAATCCATGCTCACCTTCCACCGAATTATTGGGTTGAGGCCCTCCACACCACGGCCTACCTCCACAACATTCTACCAACCAAACTACTAAATCATCACACCCCTACCTTTGCCCTATACCTTCACCACCCAACCTACGATCATTTACGGGTCTTCGGTTGCGCGTGCTACCCCAACACCTCCGCCACCTAACCTCACAAACTCCATACCCGCTCTATCCGATACGTATTCCTTGGCTACCCCACAAACTTCCGGGGATACCGGTGTCTCGACCTTTCCACAGGTCGGGTAATTCTCCCCCGTCACGTCATCTTTGATGAACACTCTTTCCCATTCACCAATCCGCAACCATCAAATTCCTACGTCTTTTTAGACGATGATATGCTCCCTCCCTCCCTCCTCAATTCCGCTTGCCCTTCCTCGACCCAACATCAACCCGCCACCATCCCTTCTAACCCTTCTCACCCGTCACCTCCACCGTCCCCACCCCCTCCCGTGCCTACTCCTCCACCTCCGCCCCCACCCGACTCTAATCACCATCCCATGACTACTCGGTCCAAACATGGTATTACCAAACCCCTCCATAAGCTTAACCTTCACACATCCGATGGCCCTACCCTCTCCCCGATTCCCAAAAACTACACCCAAGCATTATCGGATCCTAATTGGTTAAATGCCATGAAACAGGAATTTAGTGCTTTACAGGCTAACAAGACTTGGGAGCTGGTCTCCCGACCTGATGATCGTCCGGTCATTAGATGTATGTGGCTTTTTCGTCACAAGTTTCATGCAGATGGTACTCTTCACCGCTACAAGGCAGGTCTTGTTGTAAATGGGAAATCACAAACAGTTGGGGTGGATTGTGATGACACTTTTAGTCCGGTGGTAAAACCAACTACCATTCGCACGGTTCTTACTCTTGCCGTTGCTAAGTCCTGGCCTATTCATCAACTTGATGTTAAAAACGCGTTTTTGCATGGTGACTTACACGAGACGGTTTACATGCTCCAACCACCGAGGTTTGTGGATCCAAAGGCTCCCAATCATGTTTGTCGGCTACGAAAATCATTATACGGCCTTAAACAATCCCCTCAGACGTGGTACACTCGGTTTGCTACTTATATTACAGCTAATGGTTCCCGTAGTAGCGCTTGTGAAAATTCTCTTCTTATATATCATCGTGGCCCTCACACGGCTTATTTATTGCGTTATGTTGATGATATTATACTAACAGCTTCGAATGCAGTGTTTTTGAAAGATATAATTGCCACGCTTTCTAGGGAATTTGCCATGACTGATCTTGGGGAATTACATCATTTTTTGGGCATTTGAGTCACGCGTGACAAGTCCTGGTTGTTTCTGTCACAATCTCAATATGCTCGAGACATCCTCAATCGTGCCAACATGGGTAATTGCAAGCCTTGCTCAACACCAGTCGACACCTCTTCAAAACTTAGCGCCTCGGATGGCGCCCCTCTTACAGATGGCACTTTATACCGTAGTCTGGCCGGCGCTTTACAATATCTCACATTTACACGGCCGGATATATCCTATGCGGTTCAACAGGTGTGTTTGTTTATGCACGCTCCTCGTGAACCCCATTTTCAATTCCTCAAACGTATACTCCGGTACCTTCAGGGAACTATTAACTTTGGTTTGCGCATTAAGGCTTCCCCGAGTCTTCATCTCACAGCGTATTCAGACGCCGATTTGGGCGGTTACCCAGATTCTAGACGATCCATATCCGGCTACTGTGTGTATCTAGGCGATAATTTGATCTCGTGGTCTTCCAAACGCCAACACACTATATCACGTTCTAGTGTCGAAGCAGAATATAGAGGTGTTGCTAATGCAGTGGCTGAAGCTAGCTGGATACGAAATTTGTTACTTGAGCTGCACATCCCAGTTCGCCGGGTCACGGTTGTTTATTGTGACAACATCTCAGCCGTATACCTTTCAGAAAACCCGGTTCAGCACCAACGTCGAAACATGTTGAGATTGATATTCACTTCGTTCGAGAGAAAGTCCGGGTTGGTCATATTCGTGTGCTTCACATTCCAGCTGCCTACCAGTATGCGGACATATTTACTAAGGGTCTCCCTCGGCACCTCTTTCAGTCCTTTAGATCTAGTTTGAGCGTCCGCTCTCCTCTCGCTCCAACTGCGGGGGACTATTAGCCGTATATATATTTTTGTATATTGTTTGCATTTTAGGCTTTGATATTATCCCATTAATTGTGGATAGTTTGTTGTATTCTCTTCCTATTTAAAGGGTTCTATTATTCAATGATAATCATCAAGGATTATACCATAAACACTTTTAAGTTCGATTAAAGCCGTTTGGTTAGTCATGACTAACCATAACCGAATCAGAATACGGTTAACTAAAATTCATTAACAAAAGGGTTTTACTAAAATTTTGGTTTATATGGTTTGATTTTGTCGATTGATTTGGTTATGGTTTTGTTTTTTTGTTAACATGCTATCATTTAATCTTAATCACACATTCACACCGCTTAGCCAATGAATCCTTGATGGAATATGACAACAATACTCATTCCCACCAAAATATGGCATAGGAATGTAAATGTAGACAAACACTGAGACACACTTCTAACTACAAATAGAGAGACCGGTTTCCAAATATCTCCGGCAACACTAGGGTAGCACATGAGGTGCCAATCACTTGATATATACATATATACATAGGCAAAAGTTTAAATGAGAACTGTTTTTCGTACAAGAATTGCGATAAATGTTTTTAACGTTATTAATGACTTATTATAGAGGTATTTTGGTAATTTATATATTTACCCAACCGTGAATTGCGTTTTGGTGAGCCGTCATCAATTTACGAGGTTTGATTTTTACGAAATAACCCTCATTAATGCGTCATTAATGAGCCATCAATGACCAAACAATGAAGCGTTAATGAGCCGTCAAAAAATCTATTTATTCCATGATGTTTAATCATTACTTTGAACTGTGGTGTCTTATAGGGTTATAGCTAGTACCTTGAAAATCAAAACCACCCTCTTTCTCTACGTATCTTAATACTTTTTTCAAACATCTTTGTTACTTCTCCTTCGATAATGATCAAACGAAGGTATCAATCTTAGTTAACCACGACGTACTACTTCAAAGGTATGAATTCTACTTTAAGTTTAGTTTCTCCGTGTTTAAAACTTTCATTAATTGTATCAAGTTTTTGTTGTTTACACGTCAACAACGTGATGTGTGGTCAATCGTGATTAGAGGAGGAGAAAGAACTCAAGAAGGCAATGGAGACTGATGGTTAACAAATTAAACATCAAAATTGAGGGCAATGAAGATCTATGGTTTTAAGAGTTTAAAAGGGAGCAATCTAATATTCCAATTATATAGTTTTTGTTCATTTTAGTTAAAACATTAAAGATTTCTTTAATTAGTAAAATAATATAGTTTTTGTTCATTTTAGTTAAAACAATAAAGATTTCTTGAATTAGTAAAATTAGGTAGTTTTTGTTTGCCGGATCTTTTCAGCTCTTGGAGATGTTAGTTGACATCTTCTGATCTCCAATTGTCACCGGTATCCAAAAAAAGAATTGTCAATCATAGACCTACCCCCACCCACCCCTATATCGAGAATGCCAAATAAAATGAGTCACTCCCACCCAAAGAAAGACCCAAACCTCAAAACCAACCCACCCACGAGACCACAAAAACATCCACCAACAACTTGGTCCGGGTTTTAAACTACAAAATTAACCTCACCTATTTCAATCAAAATAACAAGCAAGGTTGGATCAAGTGGTTATCATCCTTGCCTCTGGAGACAGAGGTCAAGGGTTCGATCCTCACTCCTTGCAAGACCGGAGGTCCTTTTCTACATTTAGTAGAACTTGAAACATCCTCTCTACCATAGGTAGAGGTATGGGTGACTACACCATACACCGTGCAAAACGGTATTGAGACCCATAACCCGTGGAAGACGGTTATCAATCAAAAAAAGACACCAGCTATCAATCCTTATTAGGAAGGCCATTGGGGTCGGCCTTGAAGTTGAAAGACTTAAGACTCCACCGTCCCCAAATCTTTTTGCATACTATGTCAATGCGAGAGCACAAAAAGAAACAATGAGACATAATTTTATCACTTTCACAACAAAGAGAGAGAAAATAATGGAACTCCCCTTTTAGCCAAATTAATTTTCAAAGGGATAGCATCGTTTTTCGATCGGACACCATGTGAATATGTTAACTTTAGAAACCCTACACAGAAGTTTTGTAGGAATGATAACATTGTATTAACAGGAAAAACTCATTTTTTATTTCAATTAATTAATATGTTGATATTAGTTACGTGGATTTGAAACTTGTTTAAGCTCTTTGCGCACTGGATTTGGCTATATATATATACCTTGGCTATGCTGTGTATATTAATTAAAAGCCATTAAACCAACACAGAATAATTATGATTTGATCTTAATTTACAGGTTTATAGACGACGTTAAACTAATACGCAATTTGCAACAAGTAGTTGGTCAAGTCAAAATACACCATTAAAGTCTTCACCTTTTCACAGCTAACATTACGTGGCATAATGCCAAGATGTGGAAAAATATAATTATATCAAGCAAAACAATCATCACCTAACTATAATTTAAAATTTCAAGTTGATGGTAATTACTAGTATAATTAAGAGAAAAGAAGACGTAATAAGCCAGACAAATTGCAGTACTCAATCATGTTCATTAGCTAGAAAAGAAATTTAAAACAAGTACAAAATTGGACATGTGTATTGCTTAAAATAACCTCGATCTATTTAAATCAACTCACTAGCCTCCCAATCGATCAGTTCCGTACATTGGAGTTTTGTTTAGGTATGCAAGCTGATAAGATGAAACAAGGTAACAAACATACGACGAATGACGGAGCTGGGCAACTTATCTGATTTTGACCACGTAAAACCAGTGGCGTATTTATTAAGGAAATAGGGTATGCATTTGCATACCCTGGAAAATAAGAAGTTAGTGTTACAACTTTAAAAAAAAAATTCAATAGTTCATTTAGATATAATGCATACCCTAAAAAAAATGAGTGCACACCCTTACAATTTAGAACTAACTTGTACTCAAAATAAATATAGAAAAATCTCATATGAAATTTTGGCCAATAATCTTTGATTTATAGAGGTTGTAACTAATATGAACTCCAAAATCAAGTAATAAAATAGGAAAGAAATGGTATATGCATACCAGTTAAGAAACAGTTCAAACTCTAATGGCAAAATTTTTGTTTAGTTTTTAAAATCAGTTTCAACTCCAAACCTCCTTCTTCCATCTCCACTTCTTGGCTATAATGAAACTTGATTCTTGGTAAGATGATATTTAAAATCTATTAATTCTCTTTACTCAACTTTTTCATTGATTTTAACACGTTTATTAATCTTGTAAGTAGAAAGGTAAGCAAAAGTAAATAATATAATAATATATCACCTCTCTTTTATTTTTATTTATTTAGTTATCAATAAAAGAAACAATGAATGTAAAAAAAGTGGCTTAGAAAAATAAATTGAAAGCGAAACATTAATTTCTAGAGTGTTTATATTACCGAAAACCCAAACCGGTAAAAGAAACATAAATTTGACTTACTTTACGGTAAAACAATCTATCCAGTTTTTTTAGAGATAAATTTTTAATGGCTACGATTCTATCTTGTTCAAATGGCTAAAATAAACAATTTTGACTCACCGTCCCTAATACATATACCAAATGTGATAATTTCGTATATGAAATTCAGCATCATAAGTCTATTATGATAAAAATAAAACAATTTTGGCATGTAATAATTATAAGGTAAATAGGGTAGTAGATAGTAACATGAATTGACAACTCACAGAAGCTCTAATTTGAAAACATGTGTGCATATAACTGGGTTGAACAAATGGTTGACCTGTGATCAGCTCGTTACATCGGATCAACTAACAATCCGGAATTTAAAACATTGAATTACTTGCACCATAGTTGTAATTTCTGAGCTCAAAAAACTAAAACCTCAATCTGGTCCAAACCATAACGAACCAAATACATAATAGCTACAAGCGTGGGCCATACTTATTTTAAGGTATACGGGCACTCTCTAACCTTGTCTCAACACATTTAACCCACTATACAGCTTGCCCATTTTCCACGAGGATGAAACGTGGTGGTGACGGGGAAAAAAGAACCCTTATAAGGATAAATATTTGGACCGCAATAACACTATTACCTTTCACATACATACCGTAATGCGTCCAAATCCACATAGTTCATACGGTTGAGGGCAAGAGACAAATAAATAAAACCAGATGAATAAATAATAAATTATAGCACATTGTATATATAAGTTATCTAAACAAAAGAATACAACAACACGCTCAGGACCTTTGCAGGAAGAGAGGGACTACGTACGGAGAGCAAAACAGGGGCTCTCCTTCACACAAGCCAAGGAAAACTTCTTCGGTATTAAACCAAATTATTATCTGGTCATACACAAGAAAGTATACGCACAGTTCCTTAGTAGTTTCTACTACACGTTAGACAGTACAAATTTCTTAGCAACTGTGGAACTCATGAAAAAAGGGTGTATGAAAAAGAAAAAGATAAGGTCTGTGTATATGAGAGAAGGAACCAAATAGATATTCGACAAGGGACTAAGGGAGTTTGAAAAAGAACCGAAACAGCAGCTGCAGCAGCTCATACCATGAGAACCAGAATCTTTTTTCTTTGTGCTTTTAATTTGCTAAAGGTTTTGCAATTGCTTGTTTGATAGCTTCAGCGTATGTCCTGTGTTGGTATGTAAGTGTCGATTCTAGCAAGTCCCAAAGTGATGTCTTCGGGTTCCAACCTGCCATTCATGAAAAATTAACTTGCCATGAGAATTAAGGCACCCCAAATAAAGAGTTCACTACTAATCTTACTTGTCCAAATCTTATTCGAGTGGTATGGACAACGTGGATTAAAGAACGATTATTACATAAAACTATTAAAGCACCATTGGCAGTGAGCAGTGGATACCAGTTTCCAACCTTTACTCAATTTTTAAATTTAATATTTTATATTTATTGTTCTACGACATTGGTATCTTCTGATACATGAAGACATCTTCCAATCATTTTTGTAAATTTAGCAATTGGGATTATAACTTAATATCATTTAGTAAGATAATCCAAGTACCATCAAGGCAGTGTATGCTGTAATATTTCTTCAGCATTCTACATTCTAATATATAAACATCAACATCATTTCAATGTTCCTAGAGTGGCTTACCTTTTTATAAAATCAGATAAAGAGCCATTTTGTTAATCAGTAATTACATTTTGTTGACTCATATAACCAAGTGTTAATTTGCCCAATCAAAATTGCCTTCCAATCCTTTCTAGATCCCAACTGTACTCTTCTTTAGGGAGGAGCGAGGATTGTTAGAACAACCATAAGGGTCTTTAGATTAAGTCTCTTTTACATAAAGCTACCCAATTTATACTCTATTGTTCACAGATTAAGTAAAGAAGACATATGAGAAGAGGATTGAACCTAATTGTTTGTTTATGATGGTCATGTCTGGAATTCTCTTATCACTGTCATCATAACCTTCGCCATAAAATTCTTTGGAGCTGACATCGATGGTAGGACTCTCTATTGCGTCTTCTCCGCTTACTTTTGAATAGACCTGTCCACAGCAAGAGGTTAAACATTAAATTATAGCACAAACATAAAAAAGTTCGATTTCATTAGCAAGTTTCTAATTCTGCTGCTCAAATATGGGTAGACGAAGAGGTTTTCCCTATTCAGGTTACCCTTCCCTGGCCATCCTCAAGATGTTTACCTAGTGAGGTTAGAAGACCTCTTTGAGGACGGGACGCCTTACCACTAAGCCACCTTGGTGGTGGTTAAACATTATCAGGGTAAAAGATTTACAAACCTGAGTCATCATTTCAGCAAGTTGCCTGACTGTAACTTCATTGTTAGGGTTTCCTACATTGAAGATATGACCACTAGCTCTGGCTGGATTTTCCTGAGAAGTAGAACAGAGAAGACAAGTAATTATCAACACTTGTCAAAAACAAGAATTTCAAATTGTATATATGTTATAAGTAGAAGAGATTGAACATACAATCATCAAAAGAACAGCTTCAATAGCATCCTTGATGTAAATAAAGGTTCTTTGTGATTCACCACCATCCACAAGCTTGAGAGGTTCCCGTCTCAGGAGGTTCTGGGTACGTAGAAAAGCAAACATCATGAGTAAATATTATTCCAGGAATTTGGAAGTAAACATCAAGGACATTCAAGTGTCAAGTGGACATCTAAACTAACATTGCTAAAGCATGCAAGAACCCTTGGAACACCCTCACTGGGACCATCAATCCCAGGAATGAAATCCATCCTAGGGCCAATCCAATTGAAAGGTCTAACTATGGTAAACTCAAGACCGTTCTCTGCACCCTCAGCTGTTGAAGAGAAAATAAAAGGAAGTGAGTAAGCATGCCACAGTTGTTATAAGCAAAAGAGAATGAGGCATAAGTTTGCTCACCATAAATTAGCCTCTCTATTAACTGTTTAGCACATGCATACGACCATCTTTGCTTCTCAACTGAGCCAAATATGCATGGGGAAGCATCTTCTTTGAGAATGTAGTAAGCAGGATCCTATACACATTATCATACAAAAAAGTGACTAATGAAATACTTACAAAGCAAAACGAATACAGGTAGCAAAAATATTGTAAAGGACAAGCACCTACACACATAGACAATATAATAGATGACATATGCAGCAAGAGTCAATCCCATAATCAACAAAAAAGTTGACAATCAGAGTAACTACATATCATAGCAAGCTCCAACTTTGCCTATTAGTATATCTATATATTCAAGCACAGAATTAGAGCAACTACAGTGAAAAGATCATCCGCATAATGCCAATGTAACAGTCAATAATCAAGAATTAGAAATTGAACAAAGATATCATACAGTATGTGTTGTATTGCATGCAACTCGGTCAAGAATGAGAAATTGACCAAATATAGCATACAATAAGTGTTGTATTTCATGCAAACTTGATCGAATTATTCACAACCTATTACACTGAACAGGATACCTATCCAGCATTTCTCAAGTTAAACTTTAATGGTTAACTACCATTTAATTGCACTAACAAATCAAGAAACACAAACCACCTCGATGCAATTAACATGTCACCTATTCATATTACCAGTTCTAAGTTTTAATTAGAATACATATGATGCGGATCTGAAACAAAAGGCGGCATGATTAACTTAAACCGCTAAACAATGTTAACTCCACTAGGTTATCTCAAACTTTTAAGCAAGTCTATCTTTTACACATTGTAGAGATCAAAGTTTAATATATTAGGTTGTTAGATGTAGAAGTTTGGGGATAAACCAAGGAAGCCGAAGAACTATAATACATCCACATTTTCTATAATTTATGATGAGTTCCAATTAGAAACGGACACTGGAATACCAAATAAATTCTTCAATAAGTCCAAACATTCCCATGGCAAAACATACACCAGCCACCAACAATCATCTTCAACCAAATGTGAGACTAACACACGTTTCACTGTATCAAATATACAACTAACCAAATATCTTAAAGTTACCTGTCGTAAGGGACTATCTTTGGGAAGAAAGCTACCAATCGTTTTCCCATATACTTCACACGTGGAAAAGTGAATAAGCCTCTTGTTGTTCTCTGAACAGTACTTAACCTAAAAACGAAGGTAACGTAATTCTCTATTAGGAAAATTAGAATTGCTTATAGGCTTATAGCCTGCTGATTATCAATACATATTTTTACATCAATAACAGTTTAATTCGCTTTGTATGTACAGACAGTCAAAGGTTCAAGTAAAAGCAATGTAAACAAGAAACTATACATACCACAGGAAGCGCATCAATGAAATTGCTATATATCGTGTCAAGAGGACGCGTATTGTAATCCGCTGGAGTGCAAATGGCCGCCAGATTTATGGTCTAAATATAATTAGAAAACAAAGATTAAAAAATTCAGCACACAAAGAATACTCCAACCCGATCTGCATTCATGGATACAAAATCACGCAATTCATTACGGTTTAGCAATCATTAGCATTTAATTAATAAACTGTCGACTATTCTACACCAATTCTTGAGATATTAGCATACTTCAGCATGTGATAGACTAAGAAAACCTGGTTTTTCACTTAGGAACACACAGTTAAAGCAAGGCAAGCGATATGAAGATCCGAGGGGATTGATATTACAAACCAATAAAACAACACATCTGAAAAAAGCAATCGACGAATTACCAGATCGGAGCACTTAATGAGGCCTTCCAGGCGAGAATCGTTCTTGATATTGAGACGATGGAACTGAATGCGACCGGCCCAAGGAAGAGAGTCCGGTTCAAGTAGGTGCTTGATCTTGTCATTATACACATCAACGGCTAACACCGTATGTGGCGTCTCCGACATCAACTTCTCGCACAAATGTGAACCGATGAATCCTCCGGCACCGATCATACATATAGTCATCGGCTTTATAGTGTTTCCGTCCAGATCTACCCTCGCCGTCGTCGATGCCATCTCTCTCTCTCTCACTCTCTCTCAAGCCTCCTTACTGTGTTTCTCTGTGAGTGTAGAATTATTTCTCTCACTCTAGTGATTGGATCCGACGCGGTGTCGACGGGAGGATTTTGGTGCAATGAAAGAAGGTATTTAATGCATATGGGAAAAGGTGGGAGAAAGAGGTTCACAGTTCACACATTTCACAGGGTTGGTGGGACCCCTTGCAATTAGCTGTATGTAGTGGATGTCTGTGATTCCCTACTCTCGCGAGTATGATTATCCGTGTGCTAGTAGTGATCTAACGACTCTGATTAAGCGGTGATGACAGGGATGTACCGTACACCCGTAAAGGTTGCGGCACTAGATTGTAGCGCGTGGGAGGTTTCAGTTAGGAAAAGGCCTGATAATATATTCCGAAAAATATATATATCTCCTTCTATTTTTTTTATTACTAGTTCACCTTTTCACTTATATCATAAAATAACACGTAGGAACAACTAATTTTATCAAGCTTTTTATTAATTTAGATATTTTATAAGTAGAATGGTAAATATAAAGAAAAATTAGAAGTATACAACACAATAACACCTCTCAATTTCAAGTATGACTCAATTTGTTATCTAAGTTATATCACCAAAATTCCTAGATAAATGGTTTTACCATAATGTCTATTTATTTTTTTATCTACTTTTTATATCTTTTTTCTTTTTTTCTTTTGCTTTCTTATGTTTATTTTCGAAAGCATCTCTTTACCTACGAATAAAGATATAATTGTTTACACTTTATCTCCTCTATACCCAGTATATCAAGACTAGATACAATTATTTTTGTTTTATACTATAAAAATAAAGTAAAAAGGTTGAAGTCGAGTAAATGATTTCTCTGATATAAATTCTTAGCAATTTGTATCCGATCATCACGAGAGATGAATTGTATCACGAAATTGTACCTTCTTGGGATGAGAATAATTGGATCTAAAAAATAACAAGTTGGGAAGGAAGGAATAAGAAGAAAGTGGCTCACGTGGAGTGTCTAAGTCCAATTATTAATCACACATGCCTGCTAAACATTTTATAATTAAAAATTCTCAAATTAAAATAAATAAAAATTGATGTATAGAAAATAAATAATAACAATAATAATAAATTTGTTATTATCGATCCATCATTGATACAATAAACTATAAAATAATTCATTGCACCTCACTGTATTATATATGTGGGATGGTTGACCTATTGATATAATGTATCTTTGTAAGAAATGAAAGATGACATTTAACAACACATATATTATTAGGTTAAGGTCGTTAAATAACATCCTACGTTTTTAAAAGAGTTGATGTAGATAATTTACATTTTTTTTATCTATATAGATGATTTCGGTTAACCTTTCCCCTACAAACCTATTGAGCCCCTGAGTCTTTCTGTATAGTTTGGTGGCATTAGTTTGGTGGCGGTGGTACAAAATGCAGATCTTTGAATGTTTTGAGTGGCGGGAAGAATATACTTTTATCTTACTACCATTTGGATAGGACACCCCATTGTGCCCCTGAGTTTTTAGTCAGCTGGTGTGTATCTTCCCTGTGGATTTTAAGTGTTTCATGATACGCAACGCTGACAGGTAATATATGTAACGCCGCGGGTTTTTAGAAACTTAATTAATAAAATATAATTAAGACACCAACTGTTTAAGCAAAAGATATAGTTTAACAAACACATCGGAAGTAACTAGTTAGTTATTTACACCAACTGTATCATAAGTTTTAACAAAAGAACCCGACGAGGTTACCAAATATCTGCCAACCATTAGAACCAGTATCAGAGTTACAAAAGCAACAACAAAAAGTATTCCCCAAAAAAAATTCCAACTCGGCAGTAACATACATAGCATAGCAACCCATCCTCACCAACAACTAATTACCTGCAATTAGGAAGGAGTACATGGAGGGGTTAACTATAAATAGCTAGTGAGCAACGATTAAACATAGTATCATAACAAGAATATCATGGCATGCAAGGCATAACACGGGTTATCAAACAAGTCTACCTTAACAGCTAGCGATGTTCCGGTAGCCAAGAGGAGTCACGTCTTGAAAGGTTGTAAACCCGGCTGAATGATCCAAACTGGGGAAACCGAATACATCTATCATATCGCGCCGGTGGGGGAGCGGATAGCAGTCCACCATTGCATTAACGAGCGGGAAAATGGAACCCCTATCGGGATCAGTAGGAACTGAGAGCCCATAGTTGAGGCACGAAAGTTTTTCAAGAACCCGATTCGCGATCGACGAATCACCGTACCCCAAACAGCTAACAAAGTATCGACACGAACATGTATTGGCCGACTCTGGCCTCATCATAACATCATAACAAAGTTGGCCTACAAAAAGCCATATCATATCGAGGTTGGCCTACAAAAGCCCATATCATAGCAAAGTTGGCCTACAGAAAGCCATAACATAGCAAAGTGGCCTACAAAAGCCCATAGTATAACAAAGCATAACATTAGGGATGTGTTCAGTTCTGGAACCGGCCCGAACCGGACCGGAACCGAAAGAACCGGTAATCGAAATTGGTAAAAAGCTAGAACCGGTAACCGGACCGATATAAGGGAACCGGTTCCGGTCTCGGTTCCGGTTATTAAGCAGTTATTTCGGGTATAGAACCGGAAAAACCGAAAATAACCGAAAATTTATTATGAAACAGGTTTCAAGCGTAGGAACCGAAAGAACCGATAACCGGTAAATATTTTTGCTATTAAAGACAAATTTGATATGATTGTATTACTTGTTTTTACCTGTAAATGTTTACTAATAACCAAACAATAAGTTAGCTTTTATATAAGGTTATATTTATCGTAGAAATTGATAACTAAACGGATTCAAGTTAAGCTAAAAAGGTAAAAATACTTAAGATCACAATTGAACATACATGCATCTTTAACACTAATACATGATCAATAAATAAAAGTTCGATGATTTAGTAATTTCAAGCAATAACTATTAACCATTTAAGCAACAATAATAGTTCAATAACAAACTATATCATCAACAATAATCATTAACCATATCACCAACAATAACAGTTCAATAACCAACCATATCACCAACAATAATAGTTCATAGCCAACCATATGAAAAATCAAAATCAAAAACCAACCGGTTCCGGTTTTTAAGACCGAATTACCCGATAACCGGTAGAACCGGAACCGAAAGAACCGAAAATAAGATTTTAGGAGAACCGATAACCGGACCGAATATTCCGGTTCCGGTTCGGTTTTTCGGTCAAAAAGTTCATCCCTACATAACATAACTAGCCTACTCAAGTCATATCATAACAAATATCTAACACAGGTTTACCAAGGTTGTATAACAAATCATACCATATCGATTATTAACACATAATCAATAACTTACCTTAAACGTGATACAACATTCTTATCGTGATGCCTAAGGTTAATCGGTACTCACCTCGAAATCACAGCAGGCAAATGTAGTGTTCGGTGTCCTCTTGTTCTTCGAGAGCGCCTAACACATCATTTACAGACTTGTCAACACTTAACACTTATCACATAATACGAATTACAAGTTGTTCATATTGGACAGGATCCTACGGCCGCAGAGGTCATGTCCTACGGCCGCAGAAGGCATAACAAACTCCTCCTACGGCCGTAGAGGCAACCCCCTACGCCCACAGAGTTTCTTTCCATTAAACCAAGCCCTGCGGCCGTAGGAACTTATCCCTACGCCCACAGGAGCTGTTCTATGGTGACCTACGACCGTAGGTTACGTACCCACACCCGTAGACCTTGTTCATTCGTCCGTAAATGGTAAACCACATAACACACCCTCCTACGGCTGTAGGAACCACTTACTACAGCCGCAGAAGACTTAATTTAAAAAATCCTGAAAAACACCCTCCTACGGCCGCAGGAACTTTCCTTTACGGCCGCAGGAAGGGTCTACACAGCAGACTTCGTCCCTGTTCGTGGAACAGACCTGCAAACTCGATTTTTTGACACCCTATTCGACCAAAACTCAATTCCAATTACACATATACATTGTTTAACATCACTTGAAGCTTACTAACACACTTTATACCATAGCTAATCACAAAAACACAACTTTACACCATTAAAATGGTGTATCCTCTTTAAAACACTAAGACTAGGCTTTGGAACAAAACACTTACAAAGATGAAGGAAAGCAAGTAGATTGACACTCGAATTTGGTAGAGGAATCACAAACAAACTCCGTTCTTTGATCCTTTATTCCAAAATTTCAAAAGCAAGGTGTGTATGTGTGTTACGTAGGTGTATATGTGTTTGTGTGTGTGTGTTTTGATTTATTCCGGTGGATAAAAACCATTAAGCCGAACTTTGTGGGTTATTAATTTAAAACATGGTATTTTGTTCCCCTTTTCAAATTACAATTAATCTCTCGTTTATCCGTTTCACCTAACGAGGATATTTTTTGAACCATTATCTAAAACCGGTTACTAACTTACCAACTTTATCTATTACCATAACTATTTTACATATCACCTTTTTACCACACATAACCAACAAATAACACATTTAGCAACAAAATACATTGATTAAAATCAATGTACAACCATAAAAGCATATAGTACAACACTGTACAACTAGGCCCTATTTTAGGATGTTACAATATAATGGCTGGGATTGGTTGGTAGTATCAATGTATAATGCTACTTGTCTGGTTTTGTTCTAGTCTAGTCTGGCAGGGACATTAATCTGAGGCTAGACAATGCGTGGGGATCATCATTTCGCTTTGGACTTTGTTGCTGTTTTTGCATCTGGTTGAGTAAAAGAGACATGTTGCTGATTTTATGGTGTTGTTGATGTTGTCATGATACCATCCTGATGTTGTTTTGGTTCTGTTTTGCTGTTATTACATTTCTGAAGTGTTGTCCTGCTGGTGTGTCGTTTCTGGTTGTTTTAAACGACTATTGTTGAACATTATAGTGTTGTGGGTGCTACTATAATGCCGTCGAGATGTTGAGTGGTTCTATTTTGCTGATATTTCGCTACTATGTGGTTGCCTTCTGCTGTTGTAATGTTTTGTAATGTTGCCGACGTGCTGTATCATCAATATTGGACTGCAGTTGCGTCAATGTGTTGTTGCCTTGGCGTGAGCTGATGCGTGCTGCTGTTTAGTTGATTCAATGACTTACGTGTAGCTGCTCTTACTTGTTTTGCAGCCCTGTGAAGTGGCTGTGGTGGATGATCTTTGGTCTAATGTGGCAGTAAGTAAGTCACTATTGTTGTGATAACATATATAGTATGGATTTGTTAGTTCACATGCTTGATGTAGACCCATATGTGCAATTGTATGAACAATACTCTATGCCCCTTGAAGATAACATAATCCATGCTGTTAAAAAAAAAAGGTAACATACTTTGTAATAAACTTTTAAAGTAAGTAAGAACTATCGTTGGATCACCACTAAACCTTGATAACCTACTTAAATTACTTCGTAGTGGTGGTTGGAGTTTGCTCGGTCTCCAGTCAGCCATCATTGTTGGATAAGAAAACAACAATGCAACCGTCACTACGAAGATGTTTGACACAAGGGCATAAGACCGATCAGACTTCACCATTACCAACAGAAAGGAATTTCAATCATCTCACAAGGTGTGGTGATGATCTGACGGAGGGAACTCCGGATAGAATCAAAACTATAATTGAAAAATTCAAGTTTTTACTTACTTTAATATCTATCACAAAATAAGTTACTTATTTTAGTAATAAAAAAATAAATTGTTTACATATACTAATGACAACTTCAATCCCATCTCTATTGAGTAGAAAATGGAGAGGCATTTCTGCAAAAATATATTAGATTGCATTATAAATAATAAGATTTATCAAATCAAATGAATAGTAAATATCATATATTAAATTATATATTTTAAAACTGTTAATTGTTACTATTTGTTAATGTCTCCATAGCGGCAAGAAAGAGAAGGGAGACATCGCCGGAGAACGGCAAAATCATGAGACACCCTTTCACAAAAATTCGATTCTTGGCTCCGCGTCATTTTTGTTCCCATTTTCTGATTTGCATTGTTTCCCCTTCAAGACTGGGGAGTCAGTACTTTCGTAAACCCCTTCCTATTTTTTTTAGTTATTTTTTCCCCTTCAAGATCGCACATCCTTTTAACTTTTTGCCTATTTATTTTTAGTTCCTAATTAAATTTTTTGTTTTCATTATTATTATATGAAATTAATTAATTTTATATTTTATTTGTTTTTGTTATAAGCTTTAACATATAATTTTGAGTTTAAATATAAATATGTATATATAACCATCATATTTTTTACATATCGATGTAAAATTTATGTTAACGAGTAATTATTCCCGCGCTTCGCGGCGATACAAAATTACTATTTCGTCTACTGGATTTATATTTCATTAATTATTCTATTAAATATGTTTAAACGACTATAAATAATGATTTAAAAGTCTTCATAATTTCACCTCAACTTATATAACTAATGTGCTAAAGACTGAATTATTTTTTATATAACAAACAAAATAAACAAACTAATATTCTTCTTTAAAAATGACATAAAGTTGCTATTCATTTAACTTCCTATGCAGTCAGGTAAGACGTTTGATTTTTTTCTATCATATAATCTTATATATAGGTCATGTGTTTGAAAGTAATGTTAGTACTAACGTAATAAAGAATGAGAACTTTGCCATTTATCATTATTATTTCATTACTTCACTATATTATTATTATTTTAGCTTTTATACTAAATTTCATTTAAAAATAAGAATATTGTATAATCATTTTAAAATTCTTTTTAATTACAACTAATAGAGACTTGATCATATTGCTCTTAATTGTAACCATAATAATCGATAGCCTGTATAAAAAAAGCATGTATCTTTGTATCATAATACCACATTTCTACCGTCACGTTTCCTCTCTCCCCGCGTCGACATTTCCACCATCGTTTTATTATATTTTTATTAGTGCTTAATATTTACCAATTTTAAAATCAACCCGTGCACGCGCTTTGCTGCGTGTTGCTTAAGTAACTTCATTTACACTAATTTTTCTATAATCTTAATATACAACAAAAATAAATGTTTTTTAATTATATTTGCTCTTAAAAAATTAAGTTTGTTACATATAATGACAATTTAAACATAGTTTGTTGTATTTTTACGCACTTTACTCTTTAAAAATCTATCTCTAGTTATATATACTTAACTATCTTTTTTAAAAAATCTATCTCTAGTTATATATAATTAACTTCTTAATCGACTAAATTTAAATACTATTGTCTTCGAGCTAAAAAAGAAAAATTTTAAAAAGAAGAAAAGTTGTTTACATAAGGAAAAAAGATATTTTGACTTTATAAAAAAAGAGAAATAATAAGTGGTTAAAAAGAAAATAAATAAAAAAGAGAAATGATTTATCCTCCTACATTGTGTTCCTACTTATCCTCCTACTTACTTGATTAAGACATGTGTCAAAATCAATGGATGATATGAGGAAAGAGAACTAGTGCACTACACATGTCAAACATTGAATAGGTAGGAGGATGAAGTAGGAATACAAAGTAGGAGGATATATCATTTCTCAATAAAAAAAGACTAAAAAGAACATGGGACAAAAAAAGAAAGAGAAATAATAAGTAGTTAAAAAGAAAAGACTACAAAGGGGAGGAAGAGCTGTAAGGGTAGGAAAAAAAACTAAAGAGGGTAAGACTCGTATTCAGGATGGGTTAGGACAGCAAGCAACGTGATAGCCATTTGATCTAGAACAATATTTGATCTTTTGTGGAAAGTTTAAAATATTAATTTTCAAAATGTTATAATTTATACAATTATAAACTTTAAAATATTGATTTTTTCAACAAAAAAAAGTTACCCAAAGGGGCAATGTCCCATGATATTGATGATATTGTAGATTCTCTTTTTAATGTTGCATGATATGCAAATCATCTTAAGACTTGATGTTTTAAAACGTATGTTTCGTTTACTTATGAAATCAATCTTTTATATAACTTTATAATGCTTGTTCGTCCAACGAGTATTACTCAATAATATTTGTGAATAATTTCTCAAACCTAGATCTTGTTGGTGGACTTGCCAACCAACAAGGCTGCCGTCTTTTAATTTGATCATTTGAATTTTGAATTTGAAAATTTATTTTAACTTGCCAAATCGATTTACATGTACTAGCTTAACACCCCGTGTATAAACACGGGAAATGATTAAAGTCAGTTTTAAAATTTTTAGGTTTTTAAGAGTACTAACATGTATATATAATACAATTGCAAAACATACATTGTAATTTAAAACGTATTATGAATATAATTGTTTTCTCCATAATTTCTTAATCGTGATTTCTTCCTATGAGTTGAATTTTGTTCCAATAAAGGTCTCTTTGAAGATGATGAAGAGGATTGTTAATTCTCCGTAATTGATAGCTATCAAAATGAAGAAGAATCATAGCAACATGTGTGATGTCGAAATGCAGTAATATTTATAAACATAAGATATAAATGCCTACAATAGTTACGATCCTCTCGTTAATAAACATCTACATTTGAAAAGTAATCAAAAAATAAAATAATGAGCTGCTAATATTTCAATTCATATTGTGGTGAATTTAAATATTTTTAATTGTTTTTAAAATAAACATGTTTTTAACTAATAGATAATTGCATTAGAAAGTTTGTAACTTAATGTTACTATTTACACATATCTTGTATGATAATTAACATATATTGTTTTTATATATTATATATTTACCAAAACTAATCACCTACAAATATGGAAAGTTTGAAAATTTAAAAAACCTTAGTATCTAAACTTATTTTTGATTTTTAACTAATCACCCTTGATATAACAAAAGTAAATATATTGAAAATAGGATGTTATCGGTAATTATAGGGAGTTATTAGGAAATTTTGTGAAATAGAATGTTGTAATTGATAATTACCATAATTAAAGGATAATTATGAAGGGGTTATTAAGAATATTTGTAAAATATAAGGTTGCAATTGATAAAAATTTGTTATAATTAAGAATAATGATGTCATCATCTTTTTCTTTTAATAAGGATGATGATGATAATGTCATCATCCTTTTCCTTTAATAATATTATAAGATGTGTATTTTATATTTGCGATCTTTATATACCTAGGTATAAAAACACCTTTTATTATTCAAACTTATGATCATGTAATTTTTTATATTTTAATAAGTCTTTTATAAACTAATTATTTTTTATATTAACTTTGATTTTATAATATCATAATATTTTATTCAAGTATTAAAAATTGTATCATTAAAATATTATCAATAATGTTTAATCAATTGAGGACATTACAAAGTAATCTAAATTATGTGCAGAACAAACAAGCTCTAAGATTATATAATATGATTCGAGAGAGAGATAAACAGAGAGACCATCGGAGAAGAAAACCTCTTGCCGGTTGCTAGAGAAACAAAAGCGCAGCCGCCAGTCGCCTAGAGAAGAAGATGCCACCGCTTACGGGTATACATAAGGTGGATCTTTATCCAGATCTCATCCGTTCCGCTCCAGCTAAAGTTACTATGTACACATTTATGATCGTTAACAACACATTTACTAGCTTGATTAACTGTACAACAAACTTAGAACTAGACGTAACTTAGACATGAAAATGGTTGCGAGTGGCGAGAAAATCTTTAAATATAATAACTTTTGCTTATAATTTACTTCGAAAGTGGTTTATTTTCTAGTGAAAATATGTTTGCCAATATCTTTTTGTAGCATGTATTCATCTTCATTTTCAAGAAAATATAATAAAGAACCTTGTTTTAATATTATAACTTAATTATTTTACCGACGTACAAATGCATGAATAATTAAGAACACATTTAGTGTGCATAAGTTTTAGCCAATGTATTTGATTTATAGCGTCACCATGATTGCAAAAGATGTTGGTGTTGGTTGTGGAAATTGGTGGCGGGCAGTGGTGGCGGTGAGGGTAGTGGAGGGTGATGGCGCGGTGGCGATGGCGATGAAGTGGTGACAATAATGAGAATGGTGTGGGTGGTTGTGGTAGGTGACGGTGGAATAGTGACGATGATGACGATGTTGGTGTAAACAAGTGGCAGCGGTGACAGGTGGTGGAGTAATGAGTTGATAACTTGAAGGAAGGGATAATGTTGATTTTTTGTCAATGAAATTTCAATTCTCCCCTTTTTCTTTTCGTATAATTACGAAATAAAAATAATTATATAATGATAAGGAACGACACACTTATCATTTTATAATTCTTAGATCTAAACAAACAAATTAATTATTTCGATTTCTCTTTTTACACCTCCATTTCTATATACCAAACATACGATAGATGACTTCAAAGAGTCATCAACATGAATAAATTTATTTTGCCATTTCCATACGTCCCAAATCATAACGTAGCAAATTGCTTCAAAAGTCTCCTGCTAATTAATTAGACTCTTTAAAACCTAAAACTTGTCGCGTTTCAAACAAACTTAAGAAATACTCTATCCGGACATTTGCCAAATTAACCCAACCGCAAAATTTTTTTCCATAAAAGAAAATAGTTGGTCCAAGTTGTTAATTATTAGGTCTTGTTTCGTGGAATTTAAATGAATGTAATTGTTTTAAATTTCATCTAGGTCAACTATGAAGTGAAATTTCTATTACTTGAGGGAATGTAAATATTTAAAACAATGATATTTTATTCAAAAACAAGTTTATCAAACGCAATACAACACAAAATTTAATTTAATTCTATTACATTCCTTTAAATTTTGCGAAACAAATTAGACCTTAGTGTTACACAAATATAAGTTACGGATGTTCAAACTTGTGCTAGTTATTACTACGTTGTTTTTCTCTATTGTTTAAAGTATTAATACTAAAAATTTATTTACGTATTCAACACTATACGAGTATAACACATTTTTTTTTGCTCCGTGGAAGGAAGTTACATTCTCCAACAAGCTACGATAACTCAAAAATCACATAGTCAAGAAATTATTTGGGGGTTGGAACTACCATTATTTGTTTTTTAATTAATTTTGGGATTAATAATTAATAAACTAGATGGTATAGGTTAAAGCAAATCCGATATTGACAAAAGATTGTGTAACATATTTTCTTATTCTGAATTGTAAGTCGGGATATCTAACCACTTTGATTTATACAACTATAACTAAGATAAATATGTGCACCAACTCGAAATAAAATAAATATACCTTCAAATCAAATGAAAATCTTATACTACGATGCCTGTATTCTAGTCTATTTTATCTTATATATTTTATTGATTAATGTTGTCATAATTACTACTTTAGTTTAGGTTTAAAAGTAATTATTCATAGGTTTTTCTAATTTTCTCATTCGATATAACTGTATTTTAAATTCCTTTTAGATAAAAAGGTCATTTATACATATTTAAGTAAAAAATTATCCAGCAAGACACTTTTGACACCTTAGTGATGTGTCATGTCATATAACGATACTAGTTTAAATGTCCGTATAATACACGGAATGGTTTTAAAATGTAATTAATATTAAACATTAATAAATAATATTAAACAAGTATAAAACGTAAAAAATGAGAGTTCAAAAAAACGATAAAGGCACCCCGAAAGAATTAATACTTAAAATAGTAGATTATTTATTTAACATATAATACAGGGAAGAATTGTGAATTCAAAACGATGATGAATTTAGAAATAGTATATTCAAAAGTAAATACATAATTATAAGTTATTTGATATTAATATTATTATTAATTTATTATTAAGACAATAATTATATTAGAATAATTAGCAAAATATTCCGTAGATTTGATAAGAGTTTTAAAAAATAGTTATCATTATTATTTTATTTAGCTTTATGTGTATTTTTGGGTTTAAATAGTTATCTAATCCTATTAGGATGAGAAATTCTATTATTTTGAAAACAATTATCAAAACTTTTCGTAGATTTGATTTATAATTTAAAATTAGGTTTTAATAACATTTTTACGATTGATTAATTGTTTAATTGTTTGTAATTTTTTTGATATTTATCATTCATTTGATTAAAGGTTATCTTTATCTAATACACATTAGTTTGATTTTAAAAAGTCAAAATCAAAGTCTTAGAATTAAGGGAATTAACGGTTAAGATTAAATTTTTTTAAATTAAGGGTCGAGATCATCTAATAGTTTTTTTCAATTAGTTTTTTTATATATTAGAAGATAAGGCCAAGCATATCGTCATTCTCGAATGATTCGGGTAGCGTATCGAGTAGATTCGGTTGGCTCGGGAACACCGCTACACCTACCTATTCGGGTTGGCATTTGGTTTTCCCAACCCAAGCAACCTGTTTACTTTCTATTTCTTTTTCTTTTGTTATTGATGTTGTATAAGAGACTAAGAGAGAGTAAGGAGTGAGAAAATATTTGAGTTGTTTAAGTTAGCCTATACTTGGGTTTCAGGTAAAAGAGACAACAAAAATAAAAAATAATATGACGCTTATGTGAAATTAGAGTAGGAGAAAAGAGATAGATAAGTGCTAATCATGATCTAAGTATGGAAGATGAACTGCGGAACTTTTAAATAAATCTTTAAAATGTTTAAATATAGGAGAGTAGCGAAAGACCGAGAGATATGAATGAGATTCCCAGAGGGGGGGTATTCATGAAGTTAACTTTTGTATCTAGATCTTTTGGTTTGTTTTAGAAAAAAGGTTACATGAAGGTTGATGATGCTCTTACAACTATTTAAATAAATAAATAATAGAAACATTGAATTACTCACGTTAAGAATGGTTTGTACGGATAAACATCATATAAGTTAATTAATTTTAATATTATAGATTATTTTCTTTTATTTTAATACCGTATAAAATAGCACCTCACAAACAAAATGTCACATTCTCGTTAACAATTCTCGTCGGGTTAAAAAACAATTTTTAATATACAAAAAAAAAAGTTTGGTATCTTGAATTATTAAAAAAGTAATACCTTATTGATATCTTGAATTACTAATTAAAAAAATACCTTAAAATAAGAAATTTTTAAGAAATGAATATATTTTTTATGTTTATACTCTTTTATTATCCCTATACAGAAAGTACATAAGGTTAATTTCTTGATCTTACAAACTATGATATGATTTAGTGATGTAATTAATTTTATAAGATAAACCTTACAAAATTATTTTTACAACCTCTTTAATACATAATGTATCATTTTTTATTTAAGATATATATATAGCTTTAAATAGTCTCTAGATAATCCTACATAATTTTAATATTAATTAAGATTAGACACTAAATGTTATTTAAATATTAAATCTAATTTTACTACTAGAAAATGACGTGCACCTTTTACTTTTATATAAATTTCTCAATCTTATACACAAACACAATTGCATATTTTGCATTGCTTTCCTCTTTGAGAAGAAAAAAGAAAGAGAAATGGGAGTTGCTGAAACCTCATATTGGAAACTTGATTTCCTTTTTGTGTTGGTTTTATGCATTTTGTCCTCATCAATTTTGAAAGGAAACAGTCAAGCCTTAGTTCCAGCACTCTTCATATTTGGAGACTCTGTGGTTGATGTTGGAAACAATAACCACCTTGAAACCATTGTCAAGTCCAACTTCCCTCCTTATGGTAGAGACTTCATCAACCACCAAGCCACCGGACGATTTTGTAACGGAAAGCTCGCAACTGACTTTACAGGTAATCTGAACAAATATTATTATAGAATGTCATCTATCAGACTCGTCCATTTTGACTAAAATCACTAAGAAGTTTTATTTTCTTTTATTAAACCATCGTATATATTTTATCCTTCTATCCATTTGTTAATTTGTCTATTGTTATTGATATACTTGCAAGATAACATGTTACAACTGATGTCATCCAATGTTTTTGGTTTAGCCGAAAATCTGGGATTCACTTCATACCCTCCACCCATTCTAAGCAAAGAAGCCAATGGGAAGAACCTCTTGCTTGGAGCCAACTTTGCATCCGGTAGCTCAGGATATTACGAGACCACTGCCAAGCTATATGTATGAACTAACTGTGCTTGTCATTTGTACGTTATGCATCAAACGTTGTACATTATAAGTCTAATATATAATGGCATATGTATTATTCAAATATGATTGTAGAACACAATTCCATTGAGCAAGCAGCTTGGGTATTACAAAGAATACCAAAAGAAGCTAGTGGGGATTGCAGGTCAGTCCAATGCGTCATCAATAATCTCAGGTTCAATATACCTGCTTAGCTCTGGAAGTAGTGATTATGTCCAAAATTATTATGTCAATCCGCTACTTTACAAAGTTTACACACCATATCAGTTCTCAGACATCCTTATCCAAGCCTATTCTCACTTTATCCAGGTAAATAGTAAATACTATATATTGAGTTGCGAAGTCTGATATGTCCTTTTAACTTCATACTATTGAGTTGCGGAGTCTGATCTGTCATTTTAACGTCATACTATTGAGTTGTGAAATCTGATCTGTCCTTTTAACTTCGTACTATTGAGTTACGAAGTCTGATATGTCATTTTAACTTAATACTATTGAGTTGCGGAGTCTAATATGCCCTTTTAGCAATGAGGTCCCTACAGAAGCGAGAAAGATGAAAAAATGAGAATAATATCTCTAATTTGCCACAGGAATTATATGGGCTAGGAGCAAGAAAGATCGGAGTGTCGACGCTACCACCAATTGGTTGCCTACCAGCATCAATCACAATCTTTGGTGAAGATAGCAACGAGTGCGTTACCAAGATGAATTCAGTAGCCGAATATTTCAACAAAAAGCTCAATGCGACATCTCTAACCTTGCAGTCTAAACTCAAAAACCTTAATCTTGTCGTGTTGGATATCTACCATCCTCTTTATGACCTTATTCAGAAGCCAACCGATTATGGTATTATATGATGAAACATATACTTATGATAATTTTGTATGTACGCGGTTACTGGTTACAATTTACATTGTACATTGTAGGGTTATTTGAAGCAAGGAAGGCGTGTTGTGGCACGGGGTTGGTGGAGACATCGTTTTTGTGCAACAAAGAGTCACCAGGAACGTGCAAAAACGCTTCAGAATACGTGTTTTGGGATGGATTTCATCCCTCCGAAGCAGCAAACAAGATTTTAGCAGATGACTTACTTGTTGGAGGCATCTCTCTTGTCTCGGGACTTATGGATTAATCATAACTGTTGTTATTTGATCTCCAAATAAAGACTCCAACTACATTTTATACGTGCGTGATTCTTCAATAGAAGATGTAGTTACATTAATTTTACACAATCCAATCATATAAACGAGAATAATTCGGTCTTCTAATACATTATTATACTTAATTGTTGAGGTTATTTGTTCTATTTTTTCATATTCTTTTTCATGTCATTTTGATATTCTTCTCCATTACATACATGAATAATATTATTAGAGTTAATTGTTTAAATGGTCCTTAACTTAGAGGTTTTTGTCATTTTCGTCCTTTAACTTTAAAAGTGGTGATGATCGTCCTTTAACTACCATTTTTATGTCATTTTGGTCCTTATTAATGTTAGCCGTTAGTTATTAATGTTAGCCGTTAGTTTGGTCAGTTAAATCAAGGGCATTTCAGTCCTTTTACCCTTCTTTTTAATTTCTATTATTAAAAACAATATATATTATTTTTAAGAAAATAAAAATAATTATCATATCAACCCCCCACTTTCTCTCTTCCCTAGACACACACACACACACACACACACACACACACACACACACACACACACTTTCCCTCTCTCTCTCACTCTCTCTCTCTCTCTCACACACACACACACTTCTTCCCCTTTGAAGAACCATCACCCCCACCCTCCACCACCACCGCCCTCTGCCACAACTACCGTAACCACTACCACTGTCGTCGTAACACCGTAACCACCACCACTGCGACCATAACACCGTAACCACCTCTACCGTCTGCCGCTGCCACCCCCTGAAAACCCTAGATCTATACTCACTGCAACCTCCACCGTTCGTCGCCGTAACCACCACCTCCATCGCACCATAGATCTCCTTCTCTCACCGCCGAATGTAAACGTGGTAGTAGTGATGTCCGATGATGGTGGTAGGTGTTGTAAGTTATGTTGATGGTTCTTCCACCCTAGATCTGCCACCGCCGTTGCCAACTCATGCGAAACCCTAATCGAGCCATCCACCGCACCGCCACTGAAAACCCAAATCATTACGGTCGTGGTGGTTCCGATGAATAGAGTGTGTGTGTTGATCCGCCACTGAAAACCCTAATCGTTACGGTCGTGGTGGTTCCGATGAACAGAGAGTGTGTGTGATTGTGTGTTGATCCGCCACTGAAAACCCTAGATCCGCCACTGTAAGTTGTGTTGATGGTTCTTCCACCCTGTAAACGTGTGTGTGTGTGCTCCGATGAACAGAGACTGTGGTGGTGGTGGGTTGTGGTGGCAATAGAAACTAACTGCGTGTGTGTTCGGAAGTAGTGGATGTGGTGGTGGTGGGCTGTGGACCTGTGGTGGTGGTGGGTTACGGTCGTGGAAGTGGTTGCTGGTGGTGGTGGGTTGTGGTGGTGGTGGTGGTGGGTGGTGGTTTCCAGTTGACGGTATAAGAGAGAGAAAGAAAGAGATGACTTTGACTCTGAATTTTGACAGAGATGACTCTGAACTTTGACAGAGTTGACTTTGACTCTTAATTATTAATTAATTTATAAAATGAGTAAATATAAAAAATAAAACAATAAAATATAAATACAAGGGTAAAATGGTCATTTTACCTATTTTAACGGAGAAAGTTTACAGAATCTGTTAGAAAGGACCAAAGTGGCATAGAAATGGTAGTTAAAGAACGATCTCTACTGCTTTTAAAGTTAAATGACCAAAATGACATAAACCCCTAAATTAAAGGACTATTTGGACAATTAACTTATATTATTATATGTTTGGTTGGACAAAGTTTTTTTGGGTATATTAAACACATAGGGGTACAAATCACACTCTTCCGTATTAAAAATAATAATATGATGAATTTATATAAGAATTAGGGTAAATATCATGTTCGGCTGAAAACACGATATGGAAAATTTCAAAGATAAAATCTCGACATAATTTTTAACAATGTGTTACGTAAGTTTCCGCCTCGATATACGCTATATATTGGAAAGGTTGTTAGAAACTCCTTGTCACCAATGATCTCTTAGCCTAGTGGTTAAGAGTGAGGGGGAGGCAATGCCTTCTAGGAGGTCCAGGGTTCAAACCTTAACAATAGAGTTTAATTCTAACTTGGTGTTACTAACTTACTAACAACTAACTTTGCCGTTAAAAAAAATAAAAAAAACTCCTTATCATGTGTCATATACTATATTCGTATGTATATAGAAAATAACTTTTACGTCGTATTCATGTTATTCAAGCAATTAAGTATTTCATTTTGTTATGATTTATACCCAATGTAGATGTTTTATACACTACCATTAAAGATACCAACAATATTTGTTCGTTTTTTAGACCCAAAAATTTATATTTCACTATCTTTTTTAATTAGATATATATTATTTACTTGATGCAATTTATATAGTTATATATGTTTAACAGTTAACTTTCATATGTAAATCGCTGTTAAAAAAAACTTTCATCTGTAAATTAATATTGCTTTAATTATAATAGTCAATAACCCGGATCACCGAAGTAGCTATGTTTGGATCTGATCTAATAAGTAAAAATATTGGGTGTTATTCTCTACATCATAGTCTATTTATGGATATTAAAAATGATCCGATTAAGTTTAATTAATACATAGAAAACATAAAAAGTCACACTTATTACCCAATAATAAATTCTATATACATAGATTAAGGTACACTAGCATCGTGCCCGCACAATGTTGCGGCGACAAATAGTTTTTGTTTTGCAACATGTCACTTTCAAGAATATATAATGATATGTTATTCGCACGATTCAATGTCACAAAAATGTTTTCTTCAGCAACATGTCTGTTTTTTCTAATTTTTCTTTTATCTAGCATCAACTATTTTATTAATTTTTAAAAGAAATTATAAAACATATTAAAAATAAGAAAAAAGGTTTATATTTATGAAATAAGGAAAAAGAACTTAATTAGATTTTGTATGTTGTGGTAGCTACACAATTGTGTTTGTGTGAGATAGTGTTAGTGAGAAAATATATTTAAATGAATTAAATGTTAAATTAAATTAAGAGAGAGTGTGAAAGAATTAAAGATTGAGTGGATGAGAGTAATTTAGATAAATGAAAGATCAAGATTTATTCTTGATTGAATTTTAATAAGTCTTAAAATTTATTAGAAAAGAAAGTATTAAATAATTTATATAATAGTATAGATATAAAAAAAAGACTAGCATGTCTTACTTGTCACCCAAAATATATCTTAAGAGGATATAAAGTATAAACTTTACCAAAAGCTATAGTTCCTATGCTCCTATGTCTAAATTTTTTAAAATTAGAACGGACGTAACGGAGTGAACATTTTCAAAGGTTAGCGGTAAAGCGTCAAACGCTACGGTGGATAATATCCACGTGGACACAAGATAACCACCAGACGCGAGAAACCCACCACTGTCGTCCTCCTGCTCACCAACCCTGACTATCAGTCTATCACCACCACCAATTTCACACATCTAAATTCGCTTAGATTCAGATTCCAAACCAATGATCAGCTCTACTAACTGAATTTAGCTATAGAAAATGGCGTCAAAAGCTGTAACTCCAATTTCTTCCTCCTCACACTTTCCCCATTTATCGGTGGTTCACTCGCCGCCGCACATTCTTCTTACCAAATACACCTTCATCCGGCAAACATATCCGGCGATCTATCTCCGGAAGACCTGCTGTTTTCTGTTTCCGGTTCAACCGGAAGTCTTATCGACTGTTAGGTCTAAACGTTATGCGAAATCAACGGAAGAGAATACGGAGGAAACATCTAGCGGTGATAACGAAGACGAGGAGTCTGATGAAGACAGCTATCGGAGCTCCGACAATCTAGACAAAGCTACGGTCGATGGCTCGAAGAGAAACGTTGCATCATTGTCTGATGCTCTTAACCTTGGCAGTCGTGATCCGGTTTATGAGGTTTGTGTAGTTCTAATTTCCTTATTGTTTTAGCCTGTAATACTGAAAGCTTATTCACAATGCGATTAGATGCAGGAAATTGAGATGGAAATACTTTATGTGCAGTTTTAGACTGTTAGTATCGTCAAACTATTCATTTGGCGTTCCTGTGACTCTGCAATGATGTTTTTAGTTTACAGAAATACTTCATTTGCAGTTAATTTCATTATAAGTTCATATAATATTCTTATATATATATATGGTGGTGGTGGTGGTGATGGTGTTCGTTTTCCTTTTCTTTTCTTTTTTTATCTCTTGAAGGTTGTGGAAGTAAGTGCAAAAGGAATGGTCTCAACCAGAAAAGTTAACAGACGGCATCTACTAAAGTCAAGTGGTGAATATGCAAATAATATAAATAATTTGATTGCTTTAGGGATTTTTTTTTTTTTGAAATGCACGTTAGGGATTTTGATTATGCTTAATTCTTAATTTTCCCTCGTTTTTTTTATTCTGCTTGCAGCTCTGTTAGATCTAGCATTTCCTCATGATCAATGTAGAATTGCAGTTATGTTTGTTGATGAAGTTCAATTGGTATTGTCTTAATTTAGGTCTTCGTCCTCGTGACATACGGAGTGTTGATCCATCATTGTGGTTAACAAACACAATGCCATCTTTGCTGGTACATTGCCAAGGAAAGCTACCTTTATGATATCATGTGTAATCATAAACACCATAGCATTAATAAACAAGTGTTCTGTGATTGCTTTTATAGGTCCGTGAAAATGCCATACTGCTGAATTTGGGATCACTGCGAGCAATTGCGATGCAAGAGAGTGTCTTTATTTTTAACTACAATCGGTGAGTATCGTTCATATGAAAAGTCCATCAATGTAAACTACTCCTAATTTCATATTAATTGAACTTACTGGGACTGGATTGACATCTATCTTTTCTGGGTTATCTGTTGAGGATTGCAGTAGAGGAGGAAAAGCTTTTATTGACGATTTATTACCCCGTTTGAATCCTAAAAGTATGATTGGAGGAGGTCTAGTGATGCCATTTGAGCTTGAGGTTAGTTCCGTTCAATATAAGCTTTCTGGTTACATAATATTTTGACTTTTGTGCTCTTTTGCTAGATTAATATTATCCACGTTCCTTGTATTCGTCTGTAAGTGAACATTATTCACGAGTTAAAGAACTTTCAACTTGATATTGCAGGTTGTGGAAGCTGCCCTTAATTCACGAATACAACACTTTGAGCACAGACTAATGGATTTAGACCCACATGTGAGTACGGAAATATATTGAGTACATTTTAGTTTTTAATTAGTACGTCAAACCTTTTTTAATTTGGCTAGTAGCCACTATTACTAGAGCATCAGGAAGAGAGGGCTAGATTAGTAGATTGACCACCCACCTGTGTTTCACCTTCTATGTTTGGTATTTATTTTTTCTAGTAGTAATTCAAATAACCATTAGACACGAATGTGTTCTTTTTGTGCTCTGAAACATTTGAAAGGAATTGAGAAACGCATGCAACTTCATATAATATGCTTCTTGAGCATAAACATGAAAAATAGTTAATTGTAATGATTGTGTACGCTCAGGATTAACACTTTTATTGTGCCACCCCAATGTTAATCTTTAAAGACTACCTTGTTTTCTACTTTAGGTTCAAGATTTACTTAAGGTTTTACCAAACCGATTAACAGCTGGCATACTGGAACAACTTCGAACGTGCAAGCAAACATTGGTACCACTAACTTGTCACATATCATTTTTCCCTAAACTTGCCTATTTATGTGAGCTGAATATAAAACAATTTAATTTTTTATTTTTGATGAAAGGTCGAATTGGGATCAAAAGCAGGGGCGCTTAGACAAATGCTGCTTGATATGTTAGAGGATTCTCAGGAAATACGCCGTCTATGTATTGTTGGCAGAAACTGCATCCTGGGTAGAACCAGTGATATGGAGTGCTCAGTTCCATTCGATAAACAGATTGCTGAGGGTAAATGGGGTGCATTATAGGAGATTTTCTTGTTGAAATTATCCTCTCATGATTGATTTCATTATATTATATGCAGAAGAGGAGGAAGAAATTGAAATGCTGCTGGAAAATTATCTTCACAGGTGGTTAAACAATGTCTGTTCCTTTATGATCTGTATTGCGATTAGTGTGTTATGATTACAAATAAATCAAAAGCTTTTCTTATGATAGCAGATGTGAGTCATGCCATAATCAAGCAGAAAGGCTTCTTAATTCTGCAAGAGAAATGGAAGACTCGATCGCTGTTAACTTGAGGTTTGCATACGTGTTTGTTATTCAATATCACTTCAAGAATTAAAGTATATTAGTAAATATTTGTTCAGATTATGTTCTTCAGCTATACGGCAATAACCCCCTCTGTCATGAAGTGCCTCAATGATTAGTTAGATGTTTAAAAATCCTTAATTGTGGAACAATGTAAATAATCTATAATAATGAAAACGTGCAAATAGGTAGAATTTGCTTCCAATTTATCAAAAGGGAAACAGCTGCAGTTTTATGGACATCCTCAAATGGGATCTTTTTTTCCTGAGTTTTCACGGGATGAGGATAAATGAACGAAAGGGTTCACTTTGTAAAGGATTTCCTTTTTTTCCAGTTCGCGGAGGCTTCAGGTCAGCAGATTTGAATTACTTCTTCAGGTTGGAACCTTCTGTCTTGCAGTTGGTGCTCTGGTTTCAGGTTATTACTTTCCTGCTTTAATCATATACTAATTCCATTCCATTTAAATTGCAAGTTTAGAATTTATGCACTTATAAATTAGATTTTAATACTGTTACCAATTATCTAATGTAATGTTATCAACTCAAGAATAATGTTAAAAAAGAAGATAAACTAAAGCATATCTTGCAGACAATGATGACTCTATACTGACCAGGAACTTCTAGATAAAACTTACTTTGCAAAAAAAAAAAGGAAATATTAAAACTAATGTGACCTCATAAATTGGTGGATCCGCTAATCTATTAAGTATTTTGACTTGCCAGATAAAGGAAGTAGCTTGAATTAAGACAAGTGAACCCTATCTGATTTTCTCACAGTTCATTTCGTTTGTACTTTGTAGGTATATTTGGCATGAATTTAAAGTCCTACCTTGAAGAACACGTGGTAATTTAACTTAAGTTCCTACTTCCTAAAGTATCATTGTCGTCATCGTAAATCAGGTAGAACAATCAACTCCTTGTAACACTCACCAATTTATTGTTTGCAGTTTGCGTTTTGGCTTACTACAGGAGGAATAATATTTGGTGCAGTAGTGGCATTTTTTCTCACATACTCCTATCTCAGGTCAAAGAAAATTCTGTAGGCTGGAAAATTATACGTTCATCTAAACAATCCTCATTTCAGCACATAAATGTACTTCTTACATAAGTAAAAAGAAAGAAAGAACAGGAAAGTAGCATGCAAATTAGAGATGAAACAATTAGGATCCACCGTTGGATTTCTTGACTGAAATCGTGAGATATGAGTGTTGATTTGATCAAAAAGCAAACCTTGTTCCATTTGAGGAACAGTACTAGTGCTACAGTGTGCTAGATTCTAGCATGATAGCAGAGTGGATACACATACATATTATATACACAAGTCATGTAGCTTTGTTGTGTTTAAAACACAATATATGGATAGAATACCGAGTAAAGACGAAGCATTCAAAGAGAATTTCTTCATGGATGACACCTTTGACGGCCTTTTGACTAAGATTAATTGTGGCAACTAGCAAGCATATGTTCTTATGGGTTCAATTTTGTTGTTTGTTCTTGTAAACTGTAGTTGGTGTTAGAATACGAATATATGGGCTCTTTCTTGTGTATGTCAGAGTTACAGGTTGCAATTTTGATCCATGGTCAATTTTGGATGCGTTTACATCTCCAATGGATACAATTAGCAGAATTTTTTAACAAACTAAACGTTACCAAAAACATATCTTTAATGCGTATAACATTTTTAAAATATTTCTTATTCAAAAATTTAGATAATTATTATAATGATGATGATACACTTATCAAAATTACGGTATAAATTATTTAAAATTTCAACCTATTTTAAATGACATGTTTCAAGTTGCTTATATTCCGCCATTTGCAATAATCAATAGATATAGATATGTCGACATGAAGCTATTTCAACTCCGCAATGTATACTTTGAGATAGCACATGATTCAACTAACAGAGATTATTTCTTGTCTATTGTCTACGATACAGGTTACATCATCACGTTTCACCATCTGTTCAAGTTATTAATGTGCAAAAGCAAATTGTTTTAACTCATAAAAAGACCTACCAAAAAAGTAAAAGTGGTAATCTTTGACAATAATCTATATATAGCATATATATATATAATAAACATGTAACTTTTATCCATCATCTATACATTGTACGAGTAATGCATTAAATGTAAATTTATCTTCACCACATTACAAACAATAGCGGTAAAGTCCCTATGGGGGAAGACGAGTCCGGTTACATAAATCACATATATAAATTCCATTTGTACAAAGAAAACTTCTAAGTTCTAACTACAGATCTTTGAGCTTTGCCCCATCCGGAACGATGACTTGTGATTCATCTTCCACCAATTTAATTGGGGGCAACTCTTTCGATGTTCTGCTTCGATAAATAATCTGTACAATACATTGAATCTCAAATTGATTGCCATATAACAAAATAAGAAATATATCTAGCAATACTGTTATAAGAGATATAGGTGTCAAAACAAAATATTTATAATTCAAAAAATGAGGTAACGTTTAAAAACACAAAGGGGGTGAAAGAAAGTTACCTGTGATTCTGTGAAACTTTGCTGGGTTATTTTAAAGCTGTTTTTCAAAGTCCTCCTATTGCTATATTTCCCACTCCAACCTCCATTGCTTCCCTCTCATCTTTTTCTCTGTTATTTTCCAGAATCTTGTTATCAGAAACTCTATTAGTTTCCAAAGCATTGACATCAATCGCACGAGGCATAACAGAAGCAAGACTCTGAAATACTCCGGTGATCCAAGGGTGATTAAGCAATTCAGCAGCAGTAGGCCTCTTCTCAGGAACAAAATCAAGTATAGGAACAAGAAAATCAGCCAATTCCTTTGCATCTTGTTCACTAAACCCGTATTTCTCCAGAAGCACCTTCTTCAGAGGCCAAAAACGTAGCCGCCGTATATGTCTCAAATCACCATGCCGGTTGAAAAATTTACGAGAGTCACGTCCACCTAAAGCTATCTGCATAATACAAAAGAAATAAGGACTCATCAAGTTACCTGTGTGGACATGTATTTGTATTCCAATAAAATGTAGAGAGTCACACATGGGCAGGTGAATACAGGCCCTTTTTAGTACAGGTCAAAAGGGGTTGGGTTGGGTACACCCAAACAACTTCTGCTTATCTTTTTCCTTCAAAGATAATTAACATGTGAATTATGATAACAAAAGCAATATTATTACAATAATAATCTATAAATCTTGAAAATAAACGATTTAGGAGGTTATTATGATTTGAATATATAATCCTCACAACTTTAAACCCCTTTGACTAACCTATTTGACCCCTTTTGGCTAACTTCTTTCTTATTTAACCCTTGTGAGATAATATACAATCCATTCATATGTAAATGGATTATAAAAGAAATTTAAGAGGACCACAAATAATACATATTGTCCACAACCTTACGAGGCATCATACCAAGAAGTTCCATCATCAGCGCCAAGTGATCCTGTAAAATATAAACGATATTAACTCATGACAGACCAAAGATAAAAAACACTTGATAAAATACAAAACTATGGGACTCATTTAAAGCAGACAACATCTCTTTAGTGGAAGATCAGTTGTTTGACAATTGCATATCTGCCACCAAACATATCAACATAACAAAAACATTTCTTGGAGACAGATGAATAAAAAGTTCGACATGATAAAAAACAAAAATTCATTGTTTATGAGTTCTGAAATTCTATTTTTCCTACTTCGTAGTAAAAAAAGAAAAAAAACAATAAGAGTTAAGTAAGCAGTCAGATTCAGCACTTCCAACTTTAGATTGTTCACAATAAATTGAAGGAACATAACTATGTTGGTTGGATTGATGTTGGTGGCATTCAACAGATGTGAAATTCCACCAAAATCCTTAAGAACTGAATTCCATCTTATGCTTCGTTCATTGTTTTCAGAAAATTTAGGTCGATATTTGATAACCTAGGTATACTGATAGTATAATCTTTGAATTAAATCATGTGACTGCACCACATAGCTAATGACTTGACTCCAGCCGAAATAAGTAAAATGTACTGCAGCTTCCACTAGGTCAAATCACAAATGCAATGGTATTGTCCCTGTTCTTCATGTAACACCATTTCATGAAATTATTATATTAATTTACTTTCTTTTTATCCAATCTATAACGGTTGTTGTATGGTCAAGTATTCAAGCCTTGAATTATATCTCCTATTAGCTTAAAACTTGGCATGCTATTCTTCGAATATTATGAACTTTGTACCACACCCTAAATTTGTACCACATCCTAAATTTGTACCACATGGGAACTATGAACTTTGAACACTATGCATCAACTGATTAGAATGTGTATAGGTACTACAGATGGTAATTGCCAATCTATTTACTTTTGTTTCATGTCTATCAGGTAAAACTAAAAGAATGCTTAAAAGAAAACATTTAAAACATAAATGTTCATACCTCATCCCTGTCATAGTTGTCACCACTATGAGGATCAAAGAGAACATCACCAGTAGCCAGCTCAAAGCATATGCATGCAAATGACCATAAATCAGCAGAAGTTGAATATTTGGAACCTAATAGCACCTCTGGACATCTGTACTGTCTAGTCTGGATGTCACTTGTAAATTGCTTATAAGTCCAACATGCGTTACCAAAATCAACCAATTTGCATTTAACATCAACCTCTGCCAGTAGCTTCTGTCTTGTTGACCGGCTTCCTCTCCTACGAAGTTGACTTCCCTCCTCCGGGGAGTTATTGGATTCATCTTCTATACTCAATGCTGTGGCATGCTCTTCAATTGAGTTTCTAATTAAATTTTCATTGCCTTCCTCGGATTCTTCTTTTCCAGTACGATTCTGGGCTGCTTTCTTAGCCTTCTTTCTATATTTCTTTTTTTGATTTTTAGTAAGATCATCATTGAAGCTATTAAGGTCTTTAGAAGCACCAGAGTTGGTCAATATTTTTTCCTTACTGGATGGAAGAATGAGAGGTGCGCATGTTTTTCTTGGATCTTTTTCTAGATCAATCATAGATAAAAGTAAAATATTTTCTGGTTTAAGATCGGTATGAATAATAGAAAGTTGACGATGCAAGTAATCTAAACCCCCTAAAACATGGTAGCCAATCTCTTTAACTTTGTGTAGAGGCATCCCCCGATAATCTGAATACTTGATTAATGTCAAAAGATTATCACCCAAATACTCAAAAACCATACAAACATGCTGCCCGTTTGGTCCAGAGTGCTTGAAATGATCTAAAAGCTTCACAACACACTTCTTGTCATCAGGGTCTCCCTCAGCTATCTGCTTTAGTATTGTGATTTCATCCATTGCTGCCTCGGTGTAATGTTGAGCACTCTTTTGCACTTTTAAAGCTACATATCTCTACAATAACAAATCCAAATTGTTTGAACTCCTTTACTTGAACCCCTCAAAGGAGAGAAGCTAAATAACAGACATAATTCATTATTCACCTTCATCCTAATCTAAACTCAAGCAAATAACAATGCTTCTTTCGTCCTAAAGAAACTTGTGAACTATTATTTATTTAGCCCTTAATCTCACGACACATCACACATATATGCTTATTTGCAAATCAAAATCTATTGATCACCTCAAAAGCTTCAATCTAACAACCTAGATCGCCTACCCGGATTCTCAATTTGGTATTAAATGCCAAATTGAGTTTTGGTAAATAAAGAAGTTACAGAATACTACGGTACTGTTTATATCAACAATCAATTTGGTCTGCAACCTACAAAACCATAGATACATAAACTAATTTCGAATTATGTGAATACGTGTGTGTGTTCTAGACGATAGAAAAGACAGAATCCATACGGAGTTGCGAGTGTCCCAAGCGAGCCACACGGTAGAAAAATGACCCCAACCGAGTTTGCTCTGAACAACATATTTCGAATGCTTAAAACTGTCACCAATACGAACAGCGTGATAACCTCCACGTCGGTAATCCTCTGTCCCTTCGTCCTCCGACGAGTAATCGCTTGCCTCGCTCTGATCATCACCGGCGCCCCCGTTTACTCTGTCATTATTGTATTCTCCCGCCATCAATTGAACTTTGCAATTGGAAGCCAGAGAAAAAGGAGGGAATTGAAGTTTTCAAAAACAAAAACGGCTGCAACAGATCTGGAATCGGAATCCTGAAGTAAAGAGTGTATCGCCTTTATAGAATAAGAAAGAGTGTATCTTGAAGTTGGTTTCTATATTCGTGTCAGACTCAGTAGAGATGTGGAGAGAGATTAGAGAAGTGTTAATATGGTATTAACTTCGGAAGGGCGAGAGGAATCTGGGAAATGTGTTGACGACTTGACGGTGATTTAACAAATATATTTTAAAGAAATAGAAAAACATAAAATAGAATAATTTATTTATTTATTCCTACTATATTTTCAATATTTTAACCGACCTCCTATTCTATATGGATATTTTTTATTTTTAACTGGATTTTAAAGAACAATTTAGTCATTTCCTCATAAAAACTTCATAATATCAAAAGAGATTAGATTCGTAAACCTTTTGCATTGTTACACCATGTTCGAGATTTTAGAAGGAAAAGAAAATGATTTTAAAGTAAACAAAGAAATATGGTGTTATTGAGTTTAAGTATGTGTAATGTTTAGTTCAGTTTAGTTATTGATCAAAACAAAAAGCAATAAAGTGTGTCAGTTATGAAAATTCTATAAACAATTAGTTGAGTTAGGGTTAATTGGTTATATATTTTGTTTAGGTTATAATCAGTTAACGGCTCATAAGATACTTTGCTTATCAAACAAAAAAAAAAAAGACAAATCATGTAATATAAAGAATGAAAGCATTTGCCAATTTAGATTACCAAAACATATCAAGAATGAAAACAAATTATATAGTACAAGGAATGAAAGCATTTGTCATTGTAGAATAAGAACAATAATAATCTGCTAATCTAAAAGCAATAATACTTAGCATTATCAAAAACATGCCATACATACAAATCAATATAGTATGATGAGTGCACTAGTAGACAATAGTCTAAAGCTTTCATCACACATTATATAACCGTACAATTTCAGGAATTTTTTTTTATCGTTTTATATATTTGAAAAGCAAAGCGGATATATATACTTATCTTCCAAAAGGGACATAGAAAGAAGTATAGCAGAGCTGGCAATGAACAAGACAGATTTTACAGCTGTCCCGAGTTCGACTCATGACATATACAAATTTTCTGTTTTTTTTAACTTTTATAATATATGGTTTTTTAATGGGCTGTTTATGCACTACTATATACTATTAGCATAGACTATTATTTTTTATTACATGTTGTTATAGTTGTGTATATTCAACTAAATTATATATTTAGAATTATTTTTATATACTACTGTTTATCCCTCAAACCAACATCATATGAATGTGGGTCTCTCATAACCGATTCATAATTAAAACGTTAGAACTTTTTATTTGCAGAAGCTAGATACGAGAAACTTTAAATCTGGTGAAATCCATAACCAAAAAGACATATATTTTTTTTGTTTTACAAAATTGAAGTGATTCAATTGTTTTAAGTTTCATATCTAAATTCAATTTACCATTTTTGCGTACGTGGGTTAAAAATATTCTTTTTGGTTTTTTAGTAAATAATAGTACATAAATAATCTAATCAAACCAGATTAAAAAATGATTAATCCCGTCGCGAAGCACGAGTAAGCTATCCACTAGTTATACATACAAATCAAATAATTTCGAGAAGCAAAGGCAACATAATCATGAGGATGAGATCATTTCTAATATATAATCAAATAAATAAAACAATTAATATTATATCATATGAATATAATATATTAAATATAATTGAAATAAAATTTTCAAGCTAATTTAGTTAACCGAACAACATTACCCATAACCAGATAAATAATAAAGGTTATCGAAATAATTGATACTTACTTCTTTGGTTTTACAAAGGGCAAATTATGCAAAAATACAACAAACTACATCCACTCCTTAACCTTCGTCAAGAGTTCCACCAGCACAACGTGCAAAGTCTCCGTAGAACATAAGAGACTATCAGTTACAACCACCTTTGGTACGAGGACTCATAATGTTATATAGATTCAACCATTACTTGTTAATATCTTTATAAACATATGTGTTTAATCAATTTTAAATAAAATATATAATCGATTTATATTATAAACATTAATTTGGATCAACCATTATTATATATGCTTGAATATATGATTTAATCATTTTTACCATCTTCTGCATAATATGTATTTAACTAACATTACAAAAGATAAGTAATATTTGTATTTATTAAATAAATCAACCTTCTACACGTTCAGCGCGTTTATACTTGTTGAACCTATTTATTTAATGTCTTTTTATTACTATCTAAGTTTGTGCATGTTTTATTATTATAACTACTATATTATGATAATCTATTAATTAATACGATAAAACTATTGCCGCATGTATATTTATAAACGCTCAATCATTGACATCACACAATAAATAATAAGAATAATAATTAAACAATTACTTTAAATGTTTTAAATGAAAAAAAACTATATGTTATAACATTTGTTTGGTACCAGAGGGTCTTAGCCTAGCAGTTTTTTTTTTTTTGAAAAGCAGCAATTATCATACGAAACAAAAACCAAGTTACATCCTCCATCCATACGCAAGATGCAAATTTAAGGAGGAAGAGATTACATAACTAAAACAAAAAGAAACCAAGCTACTGTAAGTCCGGAAAACAAAATTAACATAGATCAGGGGATCTGATCCAATCAGCTACTGACCCGAGCGTTTTCTTCGATCTGGAAGCCATCTAAAAGTAGGAATGTTGTTGGAAATCCACGAGAGCAGCAGCCCCTGATTTATTCCCGTTGTCGAAAATGATTTTGTTTCGATTTCTCCATAAAAGATATAAGAATGCCCAAATCGTTGCATTCCATATGGTGTTTGCCCTTATCGATGTTCTTGACGGAAGTTGAAGATCCAACAGCTCGATTACTGAAGTTGCGTCTGATGATCCACAGTCCCACCATTTGAAAACTTCTAACCAAAGCTCTTTCACTTTTTCGCAAATCAGCAATGCATGGTCAACTGTTTCAATTTCTTTCTCGCATCGTGGACAAAGTGTGGAATGTAGATCTATTCCTAACTTGTCCAACATTGATCTAGTCGATATTTTGCCTTGTTTTAATTTCCAAATGAAGATAGAAACCTTTTTTGGAAGAAGTTTACACCATCTTGTTTCAGTTGCGTTTGGGTCTGTGTGCAGAATTTTATCATCCACTAATAAGTTCAATTTCTTTACCGTGAAGCCTCCATTAGGGTCTAGCCACCATGTCGTTTCGTCCTCTACTTCTGATTTTGGAGATATCTCATTCAGCCTCTGCAACAAGGTGTCAAGCTCTCCCTTTTCTCGTCCTCATGGTTCTCTCCTCCAATGCCAATTCCATGTCCACGATCCTCCTGTGAAGACACCTAAATCGATAATCAAAGCATTTGGGTTGGTGTCAAGTTTGTATAACCTCTTAAATTCATCGCACAGCCATCGAGATCCCGTCCATCTGTCCGTCCAGAATTGAGTAGCATTTCCTTTGCCTAGTTTTTCGCCTATTGAACTTTTGAACTCAACTCCAAGTTTCTCCACCTGCTGACCCGCCGCTTTGATGATGTTGCCCCAAGTGCTGTCTCTCCTCGATTTGTGGTTTTGTTTATCAAGTCCACCGTCTTCCCCATAAATGCCTTTGATTACTCTAACCCATAGAGCCTTTTCTTCTGATTTGAATCGCCACCACCATTTGCATAAAAGGCTTAGGTTTTTACCTGCAAAAGAGCCAAACTGTAATCCCCCCTTTCCCATAAGTGTTACAAGTTTTTTCCCATTTAACCCACTTTAGACCCGATGACCCATCCCCTTTGCCCCAAAAAAACTCTCATCTCACTATCTCAAGAATTTTCAGAACACCTTTCGGGACACGAAATAATGAAAATGCATACAACGGAATACTGCTTAGAGCCGATTTCACCAGAGTCATCCTTCCCTTACTTGAAAGACATTTTGCTTTCCAGGAACCAAGTTTAGCTTTAAACTTGTTTACAACCTCTTTCCAATTATCAATAAAACTCATACTTTGACCTATTGGCAGCCCTAGGTATTTGAAAGGAAATCCTTCCGTTCCACATCCTATTAAATCCGCCCAGGAGTTTAAAGTGTCTTCTCTTAACCTAATTCCAATAAGTTTGCTTTTTATGAAGTTAATTTTTAACCCTGCTACCCATTCAAAACATCTCAGCGATTTTACCAAATTAGCTATATTAGAAGCCTTTGCTTTTCCAAAGAACAAAGTGTCATCTGCGAATTGCAGATGAGTCACAATCATACCTGATCCCCTGCCTATTTCGATGCCTACAAACAACCCATGCCTCCTTGATTCCTTCATAATTATGTTTAGTGCTTCCGTAACGATTACAAAAAGGAAAGATGATAAAGGGTCACCTTGCCTCAAGCCTCTCGAAACAGTAAATTCATCTGTAGGTGATCCATTAACTAAAACTGAAACTTTACCCGATGAAAGACATGCATGAACCCAATTGATCCATTTATTCCCAAATCCCATAATTTTCATAGTATCAAAGAGGAATTTCCAGCAAACATGATCGAATGCTTTTTCAAAGTCTACTTTAAAAGCAAAAGCCGATGAAGTCTTATGTTTTTTAACAAAATCTATCACCTCATTTGCAATAAGAGCACTATCCAATATGTACCTGTCTTTGACGAAAGCGTGTTGTTCCTCTTCAATCACTTTTCCAATTACCTTTTGAAGCCTACCTGCAAGTATTTTAGAAACTATTTTATAATAGCTCCCGATTAAGTTGATGGGTCGAAAATCATTATGGTTTAACGGGTTAGCCACTTTAGGAATCAATGAAAGAAATGATGAATTACATCCCCCACTTATTCTCTCGTGCTTCCAAAACCAGCGTAAACTATCAATGATGTCGGACTTTAACAATGGCCAAAATCTTTTTATGAATTTGAAGTTAAACCCGTCCGGGCCGGGGGCCTTTGAGCTAGCACAATTTTTAATGGCCGCCGAAACTTCATTTTCCTCAAAAGGTTCTTCCAATAATTTAGCTTCCTGAGGTGATAATTTTTGAAAAAGTTGGTTGTTGAAGCCAGGTCGTTCCTTCATGAGTTCCTTGAATCTTTTTTCGAAGTGTAGTTTTGCTTCCTTTTTTATTTCGATAGGATCCTCCGTCCATTGACCTGCCACCGTCAGCCCTCTAATGTTATTCTTCCTTTCTCGACATTTAATCGCATTATGAAAAAATTTGGAATTTTCATCTCCTTCTAAATCCCATTGATCCTTGCCTTTTGTTATGCCATAAGATTCTTTTTTCTATCTAGTTGAACCCACTTTGCTTTGTCCTTTTTCCAGGTCTCAATTTCCAGGTCACTTAGTGTTCTGATCTCAGCTTCTTTTTCCCAATTATCGACTGATTTCTTTTTTTCTTCTATCTCTGAAGCAATCCCACCGAATCTTTTTGAACTCCAGGATTTGAGCGCTTCTTTAACATTTTTCATTTTGTCTCTAAAATCTTTTATCTGGTTCTTTGGACTTGATTGTTTTGCACCATGCCTCCTTTACCACCCCATCTATTTCCTCATCCTCTAACCAGGCATCGAAAAACTTAAAAGGTATAGGACCAAACTGTATCGATTTATCAGACAACATAGTTGGACTGTGGTCTGAGAGTTTCCTGTCCAAGGTCAAAACCCCCAGGTTGTTCCATAAATCATAGAAGTTTCTTGTCACCAAAAACCTATCTAGTTTGCTAAATTTCCTGCCATCATCACTGACCCTCGTGTACTTTTTGGGGTTTTCAGGAACGCAGCGGAAGCAACAGAACAACAAGCAAAGCCATGGTACAAGCATGCAATGCATAAAACCCAAAAGAGGACCAAACTCTATAGCTCATATTTGCAACTTGAAAAAGAAAGAGAAAGAAGATTATACCTTTCTCCTTAGCTCCAGTTTCCTGTAGAAGAGGATGGTGTTGACTAGAAAGCAAAATAGCTTCCCTCTATTGCAAGTCCACACCGGGTTTGTGAGATCTCCATGTACTAGCACACCATTAATGGTCTTCAAAGCCTTGAAACCATTTCTGGAACATCAACCTAGCCTCTTCCTCTGGAATCAACTCACATGCACTCTTAAATGAAACTCTAAAAGAGCTCTAAGTGTTTGTGGGTTTTTCAAAGTGACAAGAGCTACTAATGAGAGGCAAAGAGAGGTGTTTTAAAGACCAAGACGTGCCATTTCCTCTCCCTAGACCAGCCACCAGCCTTTACAAAGGCTAGACATGCATTGGTCCAAAAAGGAGGTGGGAGACAAAAGCTGCATGCTGTCAGACATATTTACGCGCCACGTACTCATAAAGTTTCCGCGCCACAGACGATCCGTGTCGCGTATTCTAAAGTGCACCGCGTCGTGTAATTTGCCTGCATACCAACTTCTCCACTTTGACACTTTTAGTCCCTCAATATAGGTTGTTGTCGAGATCAACCCCCGGCGTGTGACCCAATAGGCCCACACTATATTGGCAGTGATCCTAATGGCGTACGTGCGTCAGTGGGCATACTCCAACAGACTCCACTTGCACATGACACACCGTACCCATAAACCACAGACAAAGAGCGGCCTCTAGTAAGGCATCTCTGCCCCCAACAAGCATGGGTTTTGTCATCAAGAACAAAAACCAAATCCAGAATCAGATACGGAATGGTCCTATAGATAAGTGATCATTCATCCCTTCGTTCGCGATATCCGTGTGAACACGAGACATGGTTAAATGTCAATCTCCAGATCGTTCACGATTATGTTTCTCGATCTCGATTAATGGTGACCCAAAATCTAGTTGCAATCGATCAAATATCATCGCAACTTGAGCATGGTCATGCATTTTACGTCAGCGCTCAATCATCGAGGGGCCCATGGATATCTCTCTAAAACTAGAGGAACGAATCCCTTTGACTACATTTCTCCGCCACATACACCATACTTTACCTAAAAGCTCCTTTTATAACAGCCAGTTACGAACTGCGTTTGAAAGCAATCAAAGCAAAGCACATCCATGCTTTGGAACACATGTATCTCCAGTCTAAGGACAAAATGATATTATCATCCTGACTTAGTCGTGACAGAAACCATGAAGTAAGTTCAGGTGCGGGTCGTCCAGTCACTTGACCATTGCAAGCACAGGCAAAGTGTTGCGTCTCTTTTATCTAATCCATTATTAGATAGCGACCAACCACTTCCCTCAGCCTTATCGCAAACTTCCTCCCCATGAAGAATGACCGACTGTGGACATTTAGAATGAAAAGAGCATTCTGGGAAGTGTTAAACATGCTAAGATGGAACACAGTAAGGATTCATAAAATATCCGCCCTCGGCGCATTATTAAATCACATTTAATAATCAATATAGTATGAAGTACAATACTGCTTAACGTTCCCCAAGATAATATATACCAAACATATAACTAAAACAAACTCAAGCCTTGTTCACCTAGGCCTAGTATGGTGAACATCACTAGCCCGTGACAACAGCTTAGTTAACGGATCTGCCATAAAGCCATCCGTGTTAACTCTGCTAGCAACCACGTCTCTACCTCAACCATCACTCACATAGTATGCGTTGGTGAGACCATGACGCTTCTTTCAATTCATCATACCTTCATTGTTTCAGAAGAACCCAATAAGGTAAATGATTACTCAGACTTTGGTTCTTATAGTAAAGCCATCATACCCTCATTGTCTCAGAAGAACCCAATAGGGTCAGTGATGCTTCAAGAGCTATTTTAATCAACAACACCATACTTTGTAGAATCATGAACTCCGATTGAGATCGGCAGTTATCCTATTCTATTCAGAAGCTAACACTAGAGTAACAATTTTACTCTTGCTTCTTTTATAACAGAGTATCAAGAACATATCTAAATATTTCTTGATGCCCTAAACAGGTTTTGTATATTCTACAGTCGTTATGGATGCATAATTCCTCACTTTATCTTTTGAACAATATAAGGTAAGGACATTATCTCCATTACGTTGTAAATATAGAATTACAACAACGCTCCCACTAGCCCTGACATTCATACACGTTTCTTCCTTGCTTATTGAAAACTCAAACAATTGATTTTCATATCAAAGCAAAGATTGTAACCTTGAGATGCTTATTTAAGTCCACCATGGGACTCCTTTTGCTTGTAGACTTTACAAGGATACACTTAATGTAACAGACCAGCAGATAGTGTTATGAACACTTCCTCAGAAAATTCCTTTTAAGGAATGTGGTCTTTGCATTAAGTTGTCGCAGCCATGAAATGGCACTAAAATCACAAGTATCCGAGTTTACTTCAACATAACCACCGGTAGAGAATTTCTAGATGATACCTTCCTCATGGTCAATCATCGTAAAACTATCTCCTACTAGTCGGTATTAGAAGTTGTCTACGAACTCAATATTCGACATAACCACTAAGAGAAAGTCTTCATATGATACTTTCCACATGGTCAATCATAGATCTTTCCTATCAGTCAGTATTCGAAGTCGTAAACTTATCCATGTTGGTCTCTTTCAACAAAGAACCAATTTTTTTACCCTTCAAGTTTCCACTCAGGGGTTGGGTCTACCAAGTCCAATACTTGGATATCCCTCATGGATCGCATCTCATTTTCATCGCCTCTTTCCTGTTAGCGGACTCTAGGCCCACTCTGTATTTGGTAGTTTGATGCAAACATCATTAAGTTGTCTCCCTCAGATATAAAACTATATATTTCCGGCCTTATGACAACTATTACCAAATTTAAATAGGTTATGATTTAATGTCAGATCCTCCAGCATAACCATGCCGAGTTTTAATCACAATTGATTGCTAGTGCCAACATCAGGTTCTTCCATTCAAGGTAAACTTTACTCCCACTGGCACCCGCGGATATCTGAAACCTTTTTCTTTTGAACAACATACTACTTGTTCAAATATCCCATGGCCATAGCAGAATACCTAATGGAGTAGCACCTCTAGATTCCGGGTTCCTCCATCTCACCCTAAACACAGGTTGAGGAATTCGGACTTTGTGATGGACTAGCAAAGACACACTTTCTAGTATCATCATCTAAGGTGCGTACTAAACCATCTTTGTTGGTATGACTTTTGGAACATTTCCCGCCACTCTCAAAGTACTCCCCAAACAATAGGGTACTTTGGTCAAACCCATCATAATCAGACCATAACTAGAATGTCTGGTTCCTCCGCTTGGCGACCCATATAACAATATGTCCTAGGAGGATTGAATTATGAGACAAAACCATAATTCTTATGATGGTCACAGAACTCAGAACTACATCCTCAACATCTCTATTAGATTTGAGTATTATAGTCTTTTGCCCTCTTAGTCATGTACTTTGTCGCGGATGTGTCTTGAACACCTCTCAAGGCTTCAGACGAGTGTCTAACAAATTAAACATATTCATCCTATTTACCTTCACTGGTAAGGTAACAAAGTATCCAATGTTACTCCTTAGGTTTTGCTTGAACGGTCTACACACAAAAGTGTGAACGAAATCCAACAAGCCTTCATTCCTCTCACATACATAAGTGAAGGATGTTTGAGTCATTATAGCCTAATAAATAAGATTTACCATCAACAATTGATCCTAGATCAAAAGATCCAAGTTCCTAACCATATTGAGCTTGGTGATGTAAGTCTTATTTATATGGTTAAATTGACTTTAGTAACAAGAGTAACATGTACAAATCATTCATGATCAATCTATTACTTCATAAGCAAACGCTTATAATAAATGTCACAACATGGATAAACTTTGAAATAAACCATCAAATACATAATCCATCAAAAGAAGTTTATCAATCGTTATCAAAAGGCATAGACGATATATTGTTTCTAACCACGCAATTGGTGATATCACTCTGGAAGGAGTGGTATTAAAAGGTGAGGTCTTGGGTTCAAGTCTCACCAAAAACCTACTCTGGATAATGATCAGAGGGAAGGGTTGAGGTGTATTAGGCTGCAGACCTGACACGCCGGAGTTGGTAGCGTCGATAGAGTTCGGTAGGCGCCGGTCGGGTGTTACAAAAAAGTACACTTTTTTGTAACACCCGGCCGGCGTCTACCGAACTCTATCGGCACTACCAACTCCGGCGTGTCAGGTCTGCAGCTCAATACACCCCAACCATTCCCTCTGATATCATACCAGAGTAGGTTGTTGCCATGGTTTGAACCCATGACCTTTGATATCACTCTAGAAAGAGTGGTATAAAAGGTCATGGGTTCAAATCATGGCAACAACCTACTCTGGTATGATATCAGAGGGAAGGGTTGGGGTATATTGGGCTGCAGACCTGACACGCCGGAGCTGGTAGCGCCGATAGAGTTCGGTAGGCGCCGGCCGAGTGTTACAATATTTGGTGTAGAATTAGGTGTGTGTATGTGTGTATGTGTGTGTGTGTGTGTTTAGCTGTTAAAAAATAACAATTGTTTGGTTATTAGTTAATATTGAAGTGAAAAGCGTATTGGAGTTTTTGTATATATTTGTCATTCTATTTATATATGGTTGAAAAAAATAACAATTGTTTGGTTGTTAGTTAATATTGAAGTTAAAAGCGTATTGGAGTTTTTGTATATATTTGTCATTCTATTTATATATCGTTGTCGGTGAGTTGATTCTCAAATCATGACTTCTTAATGTAGATTGTTAGATCAATTTGATATTGATTAAATGAAATGTTAGAATTCTCTAATAAAATGGATGAAGACTATTCTTTTATTAATAATATTATTATTATTAGATTGAATGTCCATTTGATACATATGTTGATTTAAAAGATTATTTACATTAAGAATTAGCAAAAAGATATTAAATAATTATAAGACACAAAATAAATAAAAACTTAAAAGGACGATAAACTAAATTTAACATAAAAATGTTGTTAATTCTAACTAAATAAAAAACCAATCTCGTACAATTAAACTGATTAATGTTAGTCTTTTATTAATAATGCAGTATTAATAAGCATTAAACGAAAGTCTATAATTTGTGAAAATAAATTCCTTGTATATGCATTAACTTGATTAAATATTTGTGTGATCTATAGGTTGATTTAAAAGTTATTAAATAAAAATACCAATAAAATTAAATAGTTATAACACGCGAATGAAATAATTAGAACTTAAAAAAAACGACAAACGTCAACACTTAAACCAGTAGTGCAAACATCGGTGCGAGTGAGAGGGCAGATGTGACGACAAACACGTGATATCATAATACGAAGAGAATTGAATGTATTTCTCGTATAGGTCATCGATAATTATCGTTAGAAATATGGGCAATAAATTTAAGCGTTTATTACTTATAAATAATTTTTTTTAAATTGATTATATAACATTTTAGAATGATAAATCTAAAGTTTGTTAAGATGATATATATTTTGAAGAATTATTATGGGTAAATATGATATTTGTAAATTAAAGTATAAAAATACGATATTTTATGATTCAAGAAGAGTAGAAATAAATTTATCTCTAATAATTTTGATTTTTTTAAAGTCAAAATTGAATTCAATTTTGACCGAGAAAAGTCAAAATTGGATTTTAATTTTTATCAAGATGAATGGTTAAGATTTGATAATTAAAACTTTTATCTAAATTTAATTACTAGGATTATCTAATAAATTTAATTAAAATTAATCTTTTATATATTAATAGAGCAAATTGAGTGAATATACAACAACTATGTCAATATTGTCATTGCATGCAACAATCTTTATTTTGTATCTAAAAATACACACAACTTACAAATTTAGTTCATTGTATGCAAGTTACCTATAACAATAGATAACTTACTGGTATCATGGTAAAAAATGAAAGAACTTTGATACGTGAAAATACAAAAAAAAAACTTTTAAATTTGGTTAATTGCAATAGCCCGTAACTGATAACCTGGTAATTGGGTTACCAATTGCACACAATTAACCAAATTTTTACGTTGTATGCATATTTATGTACAATATAAAGATTATTGCATACAATAGTAATATTGATATAGTTTATTGTATTTTTATGGAATTTACCCTTAATTATATTAAAAGATTACTATGGATGATTTTCGTAATGTTACTTCCACGGATATCATGCACCTGAATTATTTCTCTAAATAGTTCATATTTTTTATATAATTTATAAATATTTTATGAATAAAAAATATGAACCTGATAAATAAGAGATTCAATTTAAGATGTGATAATTAAAAAAATTTCTAATAAATAGTTAGGTTTATTTAATCGATTTTTTTAATATAAATAAAAGACTAAATATATAAAGAATAGTTAGGTTTTATTTGAAAAAACAATTTTTACTTTTCAAAGTCAAAATATTAAAAACTTACGTTAAAGTAATTAGGACTATAATGTTATACTAGTTTATCACCCCGTGTATATACACGGAGATGTTTAAAATAAAATATAAAATTTTATGGTGTGAAATTATAAGAGGTGTAGTAAAGTAACTGTGAAACATACATATATAGGAGGTGTTTATCACCCGTCTTCTTCCTCTTTGTTGAAGGTTGTATGAACGAAAGTTTATTTGGAGATGAAGAATGTTGTTTTATTCTTTATAATTGATATCCAAGAGAATGAAAATGATGTAAACGGTAGGATATTTAATGTCAAAGTAAAAAATATAACAAATATAAGGTTTAAATATGTAAATATATAGGTGATTATCTACCTATTTAAAAACTAAACCATACAAATGAAGATAAGATTGAGATATTGTTTTCAAATTTAATATAAGAAATCTACCCACTTAAAAATATGTAAATTTTGAAAAATAAAAAAATCTATACACATATATTTAGGTAAAATATTTTATAAACAAATATTAATATTAAATTAAATATACAATAGCTCACGAATATGAAAATAAAGATAAGATTGATAAGATTGATTATATATATTATTCTGTATTTATTATATAATAATCCTAATAAATTAAAAATATGAAAAGGGTTAAATTAAGAAATGTTAGTGTTGGGATTAAGGATGATGATATCATATTTATTTGTAAATCTTAATTTATTTTTAAACAAAAGGCTCCTATTGGTTAAATCAAATTTTAAAAAGGAAAGTTTTTCTTAAAAGCTTATTCTTTTAATAATATATATAGCTAGATAGATTTAACCATTACTTATTAATATCTTTTTAATCATATGTTTTTAATCACTTTTAAATAAAATAAATAATCAATTTGTATTGTAAACATTAATTTGAATCAATCATTATAATATATGCTTGAATATATGATTTAATCATTAACCGACTTTTGCATAATATGTATTTAACTAAAGTTTCAAAAGATATGTAATAACAGTATTTATTAAATAAATCAGCCTTCTACATGTTCAACGCATTTATACTTATCGAACCTATTTATTTAATGTATTTTTATTACTATATAAGTTTGCACAAGTTTTATTATGACTGCTATTATAATAATCTGTTAATTAATACGGTAAAACTGTTGCCGCATGTATATTTATAAAAACTCAACCATTGACATCACGTTGACCAATCATAAATAATTAGAATAAAATGTTTGAAATGAAAAAAAAACAATATGTTATAACATTTTTTAGTATAAAGGGTTTTGGCCTAGCGGTATTGGAGTTTGTAAAAGGTTTTCTCAACCGTGATGTTGTAGATTCAAGTCCTATTAATGGACATTTGGTGTAGAATTATGTGTGTGTGTGTTTAGCTGTTCAAAAGAAAAAAAATAACATTTGTTTGATTCTTAGTTAATATTGAAGTGAAAAGCGTATTAAAGTTTTTGTATATCTTTGTCATTCTATCCATATATGGTTGTCGGTGACTTGATTCTCAAATCATGACTTCTTAATCTAGATTGTTAGATCAATTTGACTATAAATCTTAACTATATAAAATCTCTATTTTACACAACCATTGAATTAAGTTCAAATAAAATTTGGACCACTCATTATGACTTAACTGGAAAAAAACTACCCTAATAATAATCATACAAAACTGTAAACATGCCCACCATGTTAACCCCTTAATTATCTCATCTTCGTATATCCTAACTTCTCCTTTTTGTTTACCTTTTTAATAACTTTTTTTCTTAATAATTTATTTTTTTTGTTTTGAAAATAATAAAATTCATCTCCTTTTTGATAAATATGAGAATCACTTATTAATAAGCATTTTAAAGTACATGACAACTGTAAATTTTCTAGTTTATATTGGCTATTATAAAGAAGCTTAATGAAGATAAAAAACATAGTGATATTATAGTCTATATAAAAAACATAGTTCTAAATTTTAATACTTAATCACACGTGATTCACTATACAATCACATGTGATGGTAAAATCATTACATGTTAATTATGAAAATGTCACTCCGTCCAAAATTTTAAAATTCTGGACCATTGATGGGGCTAATCCAAGGGCTAAGATTAATCATTCAGGACTATGCAATAAGTATGGACTATATTGAACATTTTTCAATGAAAATAATGAGTAAAGTGGAAGTTGTTTAACTCGGTGATATTCGTATTTTGGAAGTTGTTTAACTCTATGTAGCAAAAAAAATAAAAAAATAAAAATTATCTAAACAGATTAATGTTGTCGAATTCCACATTCAATGCAAATATGCAATCTAACGTGCAATCAAAGATTTAGCAAGTCATCTTTGATTTTTGATTATCTATTATTGTTATTATTTTATACACCCTTTTTTAGTACTATTATTTCTGATAACCTATGTTTCCTTTCACAAATACTACTTTCAGTTATAAAGAATACATGACTATGAATAATTTAAAAAGTGAATATATGACTTAAAAAATATACTCAAGCATTGCTCGGATATTACACTAGTTTTCATTGTAGTAGATGTTTTAAATGTTGAAGCTAATGCTGTAACATCAGGTTTCACGAGCTTAAAGTTAGAGTAAATTAAAACTTTATTTACACCAAAAGGTTTGCAGCGGAACAAACCACTGATTACATCTTAAGTATTGTTTATCGACTTGGCGATCTAGAATAACGAATCAAACCAAGTCTCAAAATCCAGCCGGTGTTACCACTACGCACCAACCATCGTTATAAGTATCAGAGTTAACTACAAGTGTTCCAAAGGACATATATACAATGACACTACCCAAAAGCAACCCGTCTCGCCAGGCCATCCAACCACTAACCTGCGAAAAGGAAATATCACGAAACATTAGCTACACTAGCTAGTGAGTACAAGTATCACATAAGCACCAATAAGCATGCTATCACGTCACAATATGGCACACAATGCTAAGCTATCAACATAGCGGTGTGCCGACATGTCAGCAGGATCATATCTTGCGAGGTAGCTAGCCTGGCTCAACGATCCGAGCTGGGGAATCAGTCACAACCAACCGCATCGGCGGGGGAGCGAATAGCAGCCCACCATCACGCTTGAGTCACTAGGACTCCGTTTGGATCTGATCATAGACCAAGATCCTCACTGTATGTCGAGGAACGGCGGCCTGCAGAACCCTCTGGGAATTCGGAATTGGCCATCGAATCCCATAAACCCGGAATTTACCGTCGAGTACCGTTAATCCCGAATAACCAGCCATCTAGGCCCTCAAGGGATCCAGCTGCATCAGCAACTGACCTCAACCACTGCGTCTGTCCGGACAGGAATCATAAACACGTTTGACCCATAAGGTCCACAGTACGCATGTGTATATCATATCACAATTTATATCACATGGCATAGCACATATCACTGTATCACTGTATCACACCCCGAGTATACACATGTATAAGCATGTTAGCATATCACCCAGGCAACGGATAACCTACTTACTGAGTCTCGTGGGAAACCGGTACTCACCTCGAGATCACATAAGGCAGAAATGAAATCGGGAGTCCCACGAATCCTCAGAGTCGTCCGATTTACCTAACACATTAGGTTCAGGTTTGGTTATCACATACACATAGCACACATAGGTTAAAACACAAGTTACACAAGCTGTCTAGACTGGACCCCTGCTTGTGATCGCAAGCAATATCCTTGCGGTCGCAAGGGACTTTCCAGAACAGCCATGCGATCGCAAGGATATCCCATGCGATCGCAAAGATTCCTTTTTCCCAACTCATGCTTCCGATCGCAAGGAACACTTCCTTTTGATCGCAAACATGATTCTAGGGTTGGTTACGATCGCAAATTATATACCTACGGTCGCAACCCTTACTTCCTTCGCTCGTAAGCGGTAGTCATCACAAAACGGACCCATACGATCGCATGGACCTACCGTACGATCGCATAGCATAAACACAAGGCTTACGGTCGCAAGGAACAAGCCTTACGATCGCAAGGTCTTTACAAACCCCATGCGATCGCAAGCAAACCCCATGCGATCGCATGACGTACCGTTACAGAACCCTTCCGACTCTGTTTTCTGCACAGTCCGAAAATCACATTTCTAATACCCAAAACTCGATTGAAACCAGATTCAATCGTTTGTATATGTTGTTTAACATCCTTAGGCACTTGTAAACACATTTGACACAATTTAAACCATAAGAATACATTCATACACCATCAAATGGTGTATCTTCACCAAGAACACAAAACTAGGGCTCTTGAAGAATAATCACTTACAAATCAGATGAAGAACAGTAGCTAGATCACGAATTTGATACTGAAATCTCTTATTCAAGCTTATTCCTTGATTGATTCAGCAAGATTCCACGAAGAAGTGAAGCATAAGTGTGTGTACGTATGTAGTAATGTGTGTTGTGTGTGTTTTTGTCTTTGACTCAGGGGATAAGGCTCAAAGAAGCCGACCTTGGGTTTTATTATTAAAACACGGGGTATTTTATTCCCCCTTTCAACTTACAACTTGACACACGCCATCACGTTTTAACCAACAGGGATATCTACGGAATCATTACGCGAAACCGTATAACACGACATCACTTGTACACACATTCGACACTTTTCACACAATCACATTAATTAACACGAGACACGTTAGTCACACAAAACACTTAACTTAATTCACTTAAAGTCACTATACATGTACTAAAGCACAAAGTACAACCCTACCCTGCTAGACCCATTTACAGGGTGTTACAAATGCAATATAATTTCTTATATATTCAATTAAAGCTAAAAAAATAAAGATAATATTACATAAAAAATACATTTATAAAAAGGGTTTAGTTACCGAAAATGTATCCAAGTTGTCACTTTTTGCTATTGTATGTACCGAATTTTTAAAGTTACCATTTAATGTAATAGACTTTTAAAACTTATCATTTTGTATATCAAACATGTTATAGCAAGTTACATGTTGACGTGATGCTAATGTGGAATTTTTCATACGTTTAAAATAAAGCAAAAATAAAATCATTGTTTTATAAATATATATAAATTATAATTATTATAATTATAAGTATTAATAATATATGTTTTTATAGCTCCATCTTCGAAAATTGTTTCAGGATCGATTAAATCCTTTCTTTCCTTCTAAACCCCTCCCTTTCTTTCCTAAATAAAGGTTCTCGAACACAGCGTACAAGTTTAAACCAAGAACAAATGGTTAAGCCCTATGAAAATGAAACTCAAAACAAAACACCTGGAAAAACTCTGATCTCAAGACCCCTTCTTCAAAATATGTAGAAACTCGAATTGAAACCTCCTGTAGAAATTGATACCCCCATTAGAAGCCTCATTTCAAAATCGGCCATCAATCACGATTATTCTGGAATTTCAGTTTCAGATATGAAGAAATCGAAGGTTTCTTGTTCAAGATTGGTGCAACCTACAGTTCATTAAAGAAATCGATTTTCAAGTTCATTTAAGAAATCAAGGGTTTCAGTTTCATTAAAGAAATCGATGCTTGCAGTTTCTTGATCGGTTCATTCTCAAGATATTACAGGTCTGAATGTTCGATCTCCTCTTAAGTGTGTTGATTCTCGTTTAAGCGGTTACAATTCTAAGTTTACACCTCCAATCTGAGATGTCGGTTCGTTCTTGGTCGAATTTAGGGTTCTTTTTCGTTATTTGTAACAAGATCTGGTTTTTTTATTAACTTCATTGTTTGGGTTCTAGGGCTTCTTCATCTGCAACATTTCTTCATATGAAAACAATTAAGGGTTCTTGTTCTTGTTCAGGGCTTCTTCATCAGCTTATTGTAAACTTTCGAGTTATTGTCAGAATCTCTATTAGCGTTATTATATTGCTCAACACATTCAAATTTAGGGTTTTTTAGATTGTTTTAAGATCTGTGTTTTTTATTGTATGTTATTTTCCAATACTAGTTTATATCTCTTTCTGGTTGTTCTTGAAGAAACTCAGTTATTTCTTGTGGTTAGGATGATGAAGAGATGTTGATGTTCTTGCTTAATATTTTTTGAATATAATAATGATGTGGCAATGTAAACAGATGTGGCAATTGAAAATAAAATAAAAACAAAAAAATATTGGTATTCCTGGTTAGCTGTCTAGGTAATCGGATACATAAAATGATAACTTTTGAGAGTCTAGTATATTAAATGATAACTTTGAAAGTTCAGTATACACAATAACAAAATGTGATAATTTTGATACATTTTGAGGAACTAAACCCTTATAAAAAAAGATATGCTAGATATATCTTACGCTTAGCTGGTTATGGAAGGGATTAATGTATATATTATAATGTAAAAATGTTCATAAATATTTTGTTATCTAAACCCTTATAAAATAAGATATGCTAGATATATCGTATGCTTGGTTATGGAAGGGGTTATTGTAAATATTAGAATGTAAAAATATTCATAAATATTTTGTTATAAAAAATAAAATGTATTATAAAAATAATAAAACGGAATCTTAGATTTATTGTAAAAACATTGAAAAGGGGAAAATTATATTTCTTTCTAGACTATAATCTTGTACTTCATCCTTCTTAATAAAATATAACACAATACAGTCCATATAAAAAACATAGTTATGAAATTTTAATATTCAATCATATGTGATTCAATATACAATCACATGTGATTGTAAAATCATCACATGTTAATTACGAAAATGTAATTCCGCCCAAAATTTTAAAATTTAATTTGAACCATTGATGGGGCTGATCCAAAGGCTAAGATTAGTCTCTCAGGAATATGGATTAAGTATGAACTATATTGAACATTTATCTTCTTTTAGTATTTTTACTAGAGTAATGCCCGTGTAATACACGGGTTAGTTTAAAAAATAATAAATATTAAACATTAATAAAAATATATTAAAAATGACGACATACGACATCAATACTTTGATCAGCGGTAAAAACATGTATGCGAGGGGGGGGGGGGCAAAACACGACGGCATAGTTGTAGTATCATGATACAAAGTGACGTGATTGTATTTCTTATATAAGTCATCGATCATTATTGTTATAATTATGGGTAATGAAGTTAAGCGCTATTGGTTATCATTAAAAAAGAATTTATAAAAATTATAAAATATTTTAGAATGGTAAAAATAAGAATTTTGTAAAATATAATATTTTAAAATATTAAAAAGAGTAAATATGATATTTGTAAATTAAGGTGGACAAATACGTTATTTTAAAATATTATAATATATTTTAAATTGATAAAATTGAGAACTTTGCTAAACATAATATTTTTAAATGTAATAAAAAGGTCAATATGATATTTTATGAATTAAGGTGGATAAATATGATATTTTAATGTTTATAAATAGCATATATGCAACTCTTAAAATGATTTTAATTTAATTTGACTAAAAAAAGTCAAAGTTAGAATTTTAATTAAATAAATCGTTAAAATTAAACAATTTTATTAAATCAATGGTTAAGATCATTCAACAAACTTAATATTAATTAATTTAAATTTGAAATTAAATGTTACACGTTAATATATATTCTATTAGTTTAACAATCATATTGGTTTTAAAAAGTTTTATTTGACTTTTATTTGAATATATTTTATTTTATTTAAAAATTGCTACCCGTGTTTATTTTTATTTATAATATGTTGGAAAAAGATTTCCATCGTCCACTTAAACTAATAACAACCCAATGTCAATTTTTTAAATCAAAATTCTATCTTTTTAAGTTTGTATTACTTTGACTTCATAAAGTTAAAATTGATTTTTGATTTTAAAACAAATTAAAGGTTAAGATTAACTCTTTTAGTAAATGAAGTGTTCAAATCGTCTAATAATTTTTTTAATTGGTCTTTTATTTATATTAGAAGATGATATCATCATCTTTAGAAATTTTTATTCCAATTATATCTATTTATTTTCTTAAATGCTTTAGAATTATAAATATTAAATAGTTAGATTTGAGTAAATTAAAGTTTTATAAATGTCATTTGAAAAAAATTATAGATAACATTAAATTAATGAACGTGTTTTTGAAAAATAGTTATGGTTGATATTATAAAAATCTTTGTTTTCATTAATTTTGCTTGTAAAATTTGTTATGGATAGTATAATATTTCTAATTTTTTTGAAAAAAGTTATGGATAATTTTTTATTAATGAACGTGATTTTAATTGTTCAAGATGGTTTCATTTGTTTGTTAGATTTGATATTTATAGTTGATTTGATTAAATGTTATATTTATTTTAATTCATATTTGTTAAACATATTAGTTTGACTTTAAAAAGTCAAAATTAAAATTTTAGAATTAAACGAAAGATTAAATTTTTTATTAAATAAAGGGTCCAGATCATCTAATAATTTTTTTCAAATTAGTCTTTTATATATATTAGATAGATTAGAAGATTGATTTTGACACTTGCCTTAATTTAGTGAATATGAGGATAAATAAGAGCACTTTGTAGGAGGATATAAAACCTCTATTAAAAAAATTCTTATAATGATGTAATTATTTGAAAGAATTCTTCTAATATTAATAAAAAAACCAACATTATTAAAACTTATTTAAACATTCATAGCCATTGGTTTTAGGTAAAAAAATTAATTGTCTAATCTGAACCATCTATTTTGGTAAAATTAGAATTCAATTTTAACTTTTCGAATGGTTAAAGTTATGTCTGTTATCATAACACATAAAATCATTCCTTTTAAAACTCTTCTGATTACATATGCCTGAATCTTTCCCTAAATATAAACCGTATAACCATCTATGTTATGTGTGCATGTACTATTCTCTAATCAATTTGATAATTACTATTGTGTTTACAATTACCAAATCTATCATTCGTCCATTGTTTACAAATACGAAGGTTGTTCAACAAATTAGCTCATTATTTTGGATTGAGTGTGAAATCAAACATGTTAGAAGGGAGGTTTTGAGTGAAAGTTTAGAGTATACTTTTTTTGAATAGATATTATTAGTTATACAATTTTTGTAATTCAAGTTTCTTATTTACTATATTAATTTAGAAATAGATCTATTACATCCTAAGCTATATCAATAATAAATTAGTATATACAAATTAAATTCCTTGTTCTTGTCTATGTTATACACACACACGAATAATTAGTATTAAATTTTTCATTTTTCCAAAAATATCCATCCGATCAAGCTATTCTTTAGTTCATATTGTGCAACGATATATTTAACTAAACGAATATTAAATGAGAATTTCATATAAATAATTATGACTATGATATATTTAAGATTAGGGGTGTAAAAGAGTCGAATCAAGCTCAAGGCTCTAAAAGCTCGGTAAGGACTCGAAAAACTCAGTAAGGACTCGAGTCGAGTTCTTAAAAGCTCGAGTTCGACTCGTTAAATAATTCGACCTCGTTTTTTAGGCTCGAGCTCGAACTCGAGCTTGATAAAGTTTAACTCGAACAATTCGATCTTGAGTTATTCGATAAAAGCTCGACTTGTTTACACCATATTTAAGATAATTATTGTGAAAATTAGAGATCGGGATAAGAGATTCAGTTTTGAGAAAACTAATTAATATTTTTAAATGTATATATATTTAAACACGTATTTGATATGAAAAATATATATACAACATAATAATAATAGAAAATATAATATAGTTTGATGTAATATACGGCTTATAATTGTAACTAAAAAGATCATACATGTTAAATATTTCATTCAAAATGACCGAAGATTCTTTTTTTGAAAAACATGGGTCACGTATTGGTGAGAATTTCCAATTGTACCCCTATTTTTCAGCTATATAAAGGGCGGTACACCGCCACCCTCTGACCCACACCTCCTTCACTGCCACCCTCCTAAAAAACTGCTCGTTTAATTTCCGGTTGGTTAGTGCACGATGTCAGAACGTGGCCGTGGACGCAGCGGTTACCGCGGTGGCGGCCATAGACAACCACCGCAGTCGCATTATCAAGGAAGAGGATCTGGTGGTAGAGGAAATTATGACCAGCCACCGTACGGTAACGGAACTCCTTTTCCGCCGGTGCCATCAGCTTCGACGGTGCCACAGCCTTCGTTTCAGGATCTACCGGCGCAAAATAGTGGTGGCCGAGGACACGGACGTGGCGGCATTGGTGGCAGAGGCAACGACGGAACGTTCGTTTATCGCCCTACGCTTCAGTCAGTTGCGTCGTCTGTTTCTTCTCCGAAACCTTCGCCGCCGACATGGCAACTCCAGAATCTCTCATTGACGTCACCGACTTCCGTCATCACTGTTGCGTCACATCTGGTTCAGCCACAACAACCGTCGTCCATGCAGCAGAATACTAAGGCCGATCAGGCTTCTCAGGCCGTACCATTGGTCCCATCATCGTCTAAACTGTACAAGGCTCCGGCTAGACCAGGATTTGGAAACCTAGGAAAGAAATACATGATTAAGGCGAATCACTTTCTCGTTGATCTCGGAAATCATGATCCTTATCAATACGATGTAAGTCCTATAATGCTTTTTTGGATGCTTATTTGTATATATTCTATAATAATGTATGTATATATTGGATCATGAATGGTTTCTGTTTTCAAATTTCACTTTTTTTTTAATTTACTTTAAATTTATATTAATTTATTAAATTACTAAGTTGGAGAGCCGTCTCTTGTTTGTTAAATTAATATTTAACTAATTTACAAACTGGATCATCTATGTTAACGAATATACACGACTAAACTTTAGGAATATATGATAACGATCTACGGATTGATACAGGAGATACGTGTGTGTGTACGTATAGATACATTTTAACCTTTTTATTAGAAAATTTAATATAACAACTAGGATTAATTTTGTTTTCGTTAATTTAATATAATTTTTGTAATTTAATTTTTTTATAATAAATATATTTTAGTGTTCGGTACATAGTGTTTTGAAAGAAAAATAACTAGCTGAAGGCTTTTTATATCGACAATGATCAAAATACCTTCTTTATTTGTTATATAATTTTTTCTATATTTATTAGTGGTCGATATTTTTATAAGAAATAGTTGAGATTGGTGATTATAGTAAAATTTTCAACTAAACTTTTTCATTATATGTAGACATACCTACATTCCTTATGTGTGTATATATATACATACATAGTCCATAGAGACACATATGCATGTGTGTTTATGGTAAACGTTCTTTATTTAAAAAAAAACACAACATATTAATATTCCAATCTTAGATTCTTTACGAAAGAATTGATAAGATCTATTTATTGATGTAATTGTTCTAAAAGATGCATATATCTTTGTCTTTCGTTTTAAAAATTGAAAAGATTGATAACGAAAAACATTATATATATCTTAATAAAGAATATCTTGAAAATTAAAAATTAAAAATTATTTGGAATTTCCAATGTAATCTGATATGTTCCCTCCTCCTTGTATACTGCTAGAGGAGCTTATCTAATAAATAATGATATTTCCAGCTTTTCAATAACCAAATAATAATAATAATAATAATAATAATAATAATAATTATTATTATTATTATTATTATTATAATAATAATAATAATAATAATAATAATAATAATAATAACAATAATAATAATAATAGTAATCAATCCTAATTATAAGATAGCTAAGAGAATAATAAATAATGCTAGTTTTGATTATTAATATGAAAAGATTAGTATAACATGAATAAATATATAACAATTTTAAATATATTTCGTCAACTCTTAAATTAAAAAGTTTTGGATGTGTTTTACATCCCAAGAAATTTGTTTTTAAGTTTGGGTATTTCTTATTATTTTAATAACTTGTTTTAAATAATATTAAAAATTTTATTTGATTAAGGTTTATCTTTATCTTAATTCATATTGATTAGTCATACTAGTTTAACTCTAAAAAGTTAAAATCAAAATTTTAAAATTAAAAGAAATAAACGGCTAAGATTAAATTTTTTCTAAAAAAATGTCTAGATCATCTAATATTTTTTTCTAAATTAGTTTTAATTTTAGAAGATTAGAAGATTATGTATCTATTTAAAACTTATCTTTTAATTATTATTTATTAATTAGAGAATTTCATATTGGATTAATTGAAAACTTTTTATATATGTAGGTGACAATTAGCCCAGAAGTGACGTCAAAAACGAAATGCAGACATATAATGAAATGTTTAACAGAAAAGTATCAGGTTTCACACTTGGGCAACCGGCGGTTGGCTTATGACGGCAAGAAAAGTGCCTTTGCTGCCGGGGAATTGCCTTTTGACTCCAAAGAACTTGTTATTACTGTCCCTGAGAATGATGGGTATATATATATATATATATATTGATTTCTAATTTTATCTTAATCTTTATAAAACTTATCATAAATCTTTCTAAAAGCAGTCGTCTACCCACAGTAAAAGTATGACCGTCTACTTGTTACCTCCCCTTACCCACCAAGGCAAGGCGCAGGGTCGGATATTGTTGTTGTAATTAATAGTTTTTATAAAACATTTAGGCGACAACGTGAATTCAAGGTGACAGTCAAATTTGCTGCCAAAAAAGATCTTGATCATCTCCGGGAGTTCTTGAGAGGTAGACAACATGATAATGCTCAAGAAACTATTCAGGCCTTAGATGTGGTTTTAAGAGAATCAGCTTCAAAAGGGTAATTAAAAATTTTATTACTTCCTGTTTTATTTATTTTTTTCTACCAGTTAATTTCTTACATGATGCATTACTAAGCATTTAATTTGTTTTGAACTACAGAAAGGAAACTATTGGGAGATCAATATATAGTGATGCATTTGGAAAAGGTCCCCTAGGCAGTGGAATGGACTATTGGAGGGGCTTCTATCAAAGTCTAAGGCCTACACAGATGGGACTATCTCTTAACATTGGTGTGATACATATTTTATTTCTTTTATGTATATATATTTTAATTTCTGTACATATATGTAATTATAATGATAATTCTATAATAAAATTTGTATTTGTACCGTCGAGATACATATGTGTTATTTATACATATTATATACGTTTGAAGCTGAGGTTTACTCCATATTTCTTGTGCTCAATTGTCTTAATTTGCAGATATGTCAGCCAGGGCTTTCTATAAAACCATTTTGGTATCTGATTTTGTTATGGAACTTCTAGAAAGGGATGTAACAAGGCCACTTTCAGATCAGGAACGAATTAAGGTATGCTTTATTACTTATTTGATTAATTAATGATATAATTAGTTTATGAACAACTTTTTTATTCTTTTTTTTTTTTAAGATTAAGAAAGCTTTAAGAGGTGTTAAGGTGGAAGTTTCTCGTGGTGACTCCACAAGAACTTATAAAATTAACGGCATAACCACACAGACTACAAACCAACTAAGGTAAGCTAAAACATACCGGTCAACGGGATCTTATGTCCTCTCAGTTTCCTTTTTCCCTTTTTGTTGATTTTATCTTTCTAATTATTTTATTTTAAATTTCATAGCTTCCCTCTTGGTGACAATGGAACAACAATATCTGTGGTCCAATACTACCGTCAGAAATATAACCAAACACTTCGATTTCCATACCTTCCTGCAATTCAAGCTGGCACAGATGCAAAACCAATATATCTGCCCATGGAGGTTCTCCCTTTATTAAATATTTTATTTATTTATTATACAGACTGTTTAAAAACTCTAACCAACTTAACTAATTTATGCTTACACCATATATATACTCATAGATATGTAAGATTTCTGGTAGCCAACGATACACGAAGAAACTCAATGAGAGGCAGGTCACTCTAATGCTCAAGGCAACTTGCCGACGCCCTAACGAACGGGAGAAGGAGATAGATGCTGTATGGAATTCATTCAGCAATTTCTCTTATTAATATTGTTATTTTTTTAAATCAGTAAAGCAGTTTATATTGATTTTTAGTTATGTTTACTGGTTACAGGTGCTAAGACGAAACAGTTACAACCAAGATAGACTTGTGAAAGAAGAATTTGGAATGCAAGTCAATGAACAACTTACTGCAATTGAAGCCCGAGTCCTGCCGCCTCCATCTGTAATTATATTCATTTTTTTATATAACTTACATTAGTTTTTTTTTTGTTATATGCGCTTTTGACTTCGATTATTACCTTGGATTCAGCTCAAGTATCATAATTCAGGGCGTCAGTCTGAAGTTAAGCCGTCTGTTGGTCAATGGAATATGATGAACCTGGTAACTTTTTCTTTCTTTGCTTCTGTTAAAAGACGATTATAATGTTGTCGTAAGGTTGTATATAACATTTGTGTTTTGTTAGAAAATGTTCAATGGAGGAACAGTGAATCACTGGGCTATAATCAGTTTCTCTAGGCATAGGGAAGAAGCAGTCATGGAATTCTGTTATGGAATTATATCAATGTGTAAAGACAAAGGAATGGTATGAAATATGAATCTTTTGATTGTCATATTCTTAGAACACAATTTATCAAATTGTTTTAAAAAGATGTTTTAACCTGTGACAGACATTCAATCCTCGTCCTTTGATTCCGCCTCAATCTGCTGCCCCTCAAAACATTGAGAGGGCATTGTTCGACCTTCATGGTCGATGTTCTGCAGAACTTGCTCGGGTCGCCCCTAGAGATTCTCTTCATTTACTGTTTGTTATTCTTCCTGAAGCGAGCGGTTCTTATGGAAAAATCAAAAGGATCTGTGAAACTGAACTGGGAATCGTTTCACAATGCTGTCAACCAAAACACGTTTTCAAGCCAAACCGACAGTATTTTGAAAATCTATCTATGAAGATCAATGTGAAGGTGTTCTACTTATTTGCATATACACAACTTAATATATAATAATATGTTCATTGTAAAGATCACAGATTGTACTCGTTTACAGGTGGGAGGAAGAAATGCAGTTTTATCATATCCACAAGTCGAGATAGCTGAACGCCCAACAATTATCTTTGGTGCTGATGTAACACATCCTCAACCAGGGGAGGACTCGGGTCCTTCCATAGCAGCGGTACATTTCTTTTTCTTCGTGTCCTCTTCTAGCTAAATAACTAATTAATAACTCACAAACTTTGATCTTTATGTTTGTATAGGTAGTTGCATCAATGGATTGGCCATATGTTACAAAATATCGAGCTTTGGTTTCTGCACAGCCTCATCGACAAGAAATTATCGAGGATCTTTACACAACTTATACCGACCCCAACTCGCAAGTAGGTCACAGAGGCATGATTAGGTAATATTTGAATCAAATCTTGTGTTTTACACTCACACACACACACACACATATTCCCTGACCATTTACTAATTTACTTGCTTATACAGAGACCATCTTATAGCATTCAAGAATGCAACTGGGCATAAACCTCACAGGATTATATTTTACAGGTTTATTTATACTCCATGTTCAATATTTTGTCATTCTTTTTAATCATAATGCATATATCAAATAACAGAAACTTGTATCGGCAGAGACGGGGTTAGCGAGGGCCAGTTCAATGATGTTTTGCTACATGAGTTGGACAAAATCCGAAGGGTAACTATATCCGTTTTATATAATTTTTTTTTGCACCTTATAGCATCTGTTCGTTATAAACTCAAAACAATTTCTTGTTTTTTCAGGCTTGTGTATCTTTAGAGGAGGATTATATGCCTCGTGTTACTTTTATTGTCGTGCAAAAGCGACATCATACGCGCCTGTTTCCAATGAATTCTACTGATAGAGCAAGCACAGATAGAAGTGGAAACATACTTCCAGGTTTGTAGTAATATTATTGCATGTTAAAATTTGAATTACCTATGATGGACTTACTATTTGATTCTGTTTGTTAAATATTGTCAGGGACTGTGGTTGATACCAAAATATGTCACCCCAGAGAATTTGATTTCTACTTATGTTCACATGCTGGAATTCAGGTAAAACTATATTACTAGAACTGAACTTATATATATATAATATCTTTTTCCTATCATAATGATATTGTTAGTTTTCTTAACTGAATTTTTATACACATTTTTGAAGGGAACAAGCCGTCCTGTACATTATCACGTGCTCTATGACGAGAATAACTTTACTGCAGATGGCATACAGACGCTCTCGAACAACTTGTGCTACACGTATTTCACTAAACCCGTCATATATCTTATTATTATTGTTGGTTATGTTTATTATTTTTTGTGGAAATTGTGTACTGAGTATGTATTTGTATTTCAGATATGCTAGGTGCACAAGGTCTGTCTCTATAGGTATGCATTCAACATTACTTAACATCAAGTAGCTAGTAATAGTAGAGGTGGGGTGGTGTTATTTTTGAAGTTTAATGATATATTTGTGAATGGTTTTATGTTGCAGTTCCTCCAGCATACTATGCTCATTTGACTGCATTTAGGGCACGGTACTACATGGAAGGCAGTGTGGCTGGGAGTGAATCTGGCGTGGGGCCGACCAGGGAAAAGGCGGGTGAAGTAAGGGAACTCCCCGTGATTCATGACAATGTTAAGGCGGTTATGTTCTACTGTTGAATCTTTTGGTTGTCTTTCTTTCTTTTTTTTCTAGGATCTTGGTATTTTGTAAGTCTTGGTCATGGTGGTTTGTTGGTCTGATGTTTGTGAGTTATGATGCGGGATATGGTCGTTTTGAATCATTTTAAAAGTTGCACGAGATATGAATTTTTTTTAATCGAAGGAAAATATATGCTTATGTTTCGAACGATTCTTTTAGCTATGTTTCATACTTGAAAATCTTTTTGGAAAACAATATATAGGAGCTAGTGTGTATACATAAGAACAAGAATCGACTTCGTGTTTGTGTTTACATTAAAAAAACAAAGTAAATAAAGAATATTTTCATTTGAAAAACTGTGATAAATGTAGCAAGGAAGCAAGAATCATGACCAGAGTCGGCTTGTAAAGTGTATTATGTAGTGAAGTAGCATTTGACATCCTTCTGCGACCACTTGATTTAGCAGACACATTCACCGGCGTTTTACCTTACAACAAGATTACGAATCTTTAACAAAAAAAAACATTCATTAACTTTGTGCTAAAAAGTCAGCGTTAGAGTGACTTACAGTCATGGTCAACCCATCCGATCCTTTGACCACCCAAGTCATAAACAACGCTCTTGTCTTTTAGAACAATGTCTGCTTGAAACAAGATGGCGTTAAAACTTAAAAATAAACCATTAGTTTGGCTAATTCACCAACTTTTCTTTTCTTTTCTTCATTTGTTGAGTTTTGTAAATGACAATCAAATTAGTGTAATAGCACGATTAAGAAACCTAAATTATTATAGTAATGACATAATTTCTTCTCAAGACCATGCGTAGTGTCAACCCGAGGGTGGTCGGGTTCATCGGCTCGGTCAGGAGCACCGATACCCCCCCCCCCCTTCGGTTTAGGCTCTAAGTTTATGCAACGTTTTAAAAGATAACATTTTTTTAACTTTTTTTCCTTCTCTCTCCCCTATAAATAGGGGTGTTTAATTGGTGCGTTATTAGTTTTGTGGATTTAATCCGTCCGGTTTAATTGGATTTTAGAATAAAAATTAACTGACCATAATCCAAACCAAAAGTATATCAAACCAAAGTACCAAACCAATCCAACCAAATAACCATTTGGTTAAATGGTTCACACTCCATAAAACCAAATATGAAATTTGTCAAAAAAAAACAACAATACAAGACTTACCATTAGTTACACACACTTGGCACATGACCACATGATCACAAAATTCAAATAACTCATATTAAAAATATATGATACGAAATAATTAAGCAATCTGTCAAAACCATCATATCACTATAATTTTCAAAAACATAAATACTTGACTTTTATTTACCCACAAAAGTTTTTATGGAATTACTATCATATTAATAATTCTCAAATGAACTTTCGCACATATATATATATATATATAGAGAGAGAGAGAGAGAGAGACAAAAGTTCATACGAGAACCGTTGTTAGCGCGAGAACCGCGAGAACCAATCTAAGCCGTCCAATTCCCCCTCCTTCAATGTCATTGCTCACCCATGAATTCCTCACATACACCCTGCCACACCCTATCCCTCCACGCTCTCCATCCATGATACTTCCCAAATCCAAGGAACGGCTGAGATTGGTTCTCGCGGTTCTCACACTAACAACGGTTCTCGCATGAACCCTCCTCTATATATATATATATATATATATATATATATATATATATATATATATATCATAAAAATTAAATTGCAATCTCTTTATTTATTCAGGTGGACCCCAAAAGAAAAACTTAAAATCCAAATTCAAACCACCATCTGATTAAATTTTCGCGTGTATCCAAATAACCGATCCAAATCCAATTAAGCTATAACCAATTAACCCAAACTTATATCTTTATATGAATCGGATGGATTTTTAGGTGAAACCAGTTAATGAACACCCCTACCTATAAATACGCCATTACACTTTAAAAATTACATCTCAAATCCTACATTTCTCTCTATCTTCTTCTTCTCTTCTATGCAATTTTTGTTTTAGTTTTCACACAACAGGAAAAAGTTCATGCGAGAACCATTCTTAGGGCGAGAACCGCAAGAACCAATGTGAGCCGTCCAATTTTCCCTCCTTCAATGTCATTGCCCACCTATGAATTCCCCACATGAACCCTGCCACACTCTATCCCTCCACGCTCACCATGCATGAAACTTCCCGTATCCATGGAACTGCTGAGATTGGTTCTCGCGGTTCTCGCACTAACAACGGTTCTCAAATGAACATTCCCCTTACACAACCTGCTTCATCGACAACATCATCGTCATATGTATCAACCGAAGAGCTCGTCCTACAGGAAGACAATTTTTATAGGGTTGGTTCAAGTAGCAGCAAACACAATATTTGGTAGCACCGTGGAATCATCAACAAGAGTCAGAAATAAGAACATAGAAAGAGGTCAGGTAGCTACAAATGAGCGGCTTTCAAATGTCTATTTTGCTAATAACATTGTTTACTCGGTGGTTTCAAATGAGCACACACCTATTCGAACGAATAGTTAATGATTTAGAAGCAGAGTATAATTTTAAACACTAGTGGGACGCTAGAGGGAAAAGAGGTTTTTCTCCGATACAAAAGTGTACGTCCGTTATTCGGAAATTGGCGTACGGAGTAGCCTCCGACTCGCATAACGAGTACTTAAGGATGTGAGATAAAACGTCAGAGGATTGCCTACACAAATTCTGACGAGGTATTGTTAAACTTTATAGTAGGTAATATTTACGTAAACCTACTTATGTTGATATTCAACAGTTATACAGCGCGCATGAAGAAAACACAGATTTCCCTGCATGCCTAGTAGCGTAGAGCCATAGACTGTACACATTGGGGGTGGGCAAATTGCCCGGTTGTATAACAGGGTCAGTTCACGGGAGGTGATTATGAACACCCGACAATAATGCTAGAGGTTGTGGCCCCACATGATCTATGGAACTAGCACGCATACTTCGGTGTTAGGGGTTCAAATAACGACATCAATGTTCTCAATCAGTTACCCATCTTCAACAATATCTATGAAGGAAAAGCACCCCAAGTGTCCATTTGAGGTGAATGGAGTCGCCTACAAGCACATATATTATCTAGTTGATGGGATATATCCCGAATGGGCTTCTTTTGTAGATACAGTTACGTGCCCACAAGACGATAAATGGAAAAAGTTCAAGTTCGTGCAAGAATCGGCACGGAAAGATGTTGAACGTGCCTTTGGCGTGTTCAAACAACGATGATACAACTTCATAATCCGGTACGTGGATGGCATCCGACAATACTGGAAGACATCATGTACGCTTGTATCATATTATACAATATGATACTCAAAGACAAATACCATGCAATTTGTAGTTTCGATGGAAACGACCTTTGATCATCGGATATCGAATCACAAATAAGTGAACAAGCACGTGCAGCACACGTTTGAGAAGTCAAAAACGGGGAGACGCATAATAACCTTCGGTCGGATTTGGTTGAACATATTTCACGTATCTAACTTCCCGTCGACAAGGACGACTAGATGTTTTTATTATTTATTATTTCCGATTTATAGTTTTGTAATTTTTGTTTCCTAAGAATAATGTTTTATTATTATTAAATTTTTTATTATTTGTTATATTTTTATTTTTATATAATTTGTATATACTTTATTTTGTTTAATACTTAAATGTATAATAAAATAAATTAAAAAAAGTGAGGAAAAGACTGGGTTAGTTTGGGCTATACTTAGGTTTTGAGTAAAACTGTAAAAGAGAGAAACGGAATGAAAAAAGTGATGTGACGCTATTGTGATATTGGGTAAGAGAGAGAAGAGAGATGGGTGCTACACATGACCTAACGAAAAATCGAATATAAGATATGTTTTATTACTTATTTAACTCTTTCGGTCCCTCTTTTATTCGTAGTTATTTTTCATATTTTACTTGTTTGACCTGCTTTCATACAAGGGATCAAATTTCCCACCTAAAGTGTTCAAGAACTCAGAGAATATAAACTTTTATACCTCCTAAAATCGTTAGTCCTCGACCCTTGACCTTCTGAAACCCAATGCACCATGCTGATTCACCATCCTAAACACATGTAATTCTTGTTAAAAGTAGGGGAAAAGAAGAACAATCGGATTCACTTGGTTTACTAGAAGAAAAAGTAGTCTTTAGCATGGGAATACCACGGTTTTTTGTTTCAGAAGGTAGTTCTCAGGTTTTAAAGCCATAGAAGCATCTCCAGCAAAATTTAGGCTCACAGTTGGAAACATTTCTGAGACACTGAAAGAATTTAAAAAATAATTAAAAGGAAGTACTAATAAAATTATAGAAAGCTATGAAATTTTCGGATACAGAAGAGACCTATTCTTAGTTATATAACACTGATATCCCTTTGCATCAAAAGGCTGGACCGATTGAGGAACAGACTTTGTAATCTGCAGGAACACATAAGAGATATTAACGTTATGCAAAACCGTTAGCCCATCAAGAGCATCTCAAAATGTATGCCCTTTCGTACTTACAGCTTCCACAAAAGGATTGTAAGCCTCTTCTGCTAGGTATCCGAGAGTTGTTCCAGAATCAATTATCGTTCCCTTTCGATTGTGTGATGATTCAAAAACTGATGGATCAATTGACAATGTTTTGTCATTAATGGAAATGCTTTGCAGATGTAGATTATAATGTGGCCTGCATTCACAGTGCAATAATCAAAGGAGTAATATCCAAATGTATTAATATCTCAATTCTGTTATACTAAAAGGGTTTTAGATCTTTAATGGAAATTTTGAACATGTGCATAGAAACTGCTTTGTCTTCCTGTTCGAATTTTCAAGATACCCAATGCTATGATTCCATTGCTTAGGGGTCCAAATTTTACTTTCCGTTTAATTTTTATCTTTTTTTTCATTTTGATTTTACTTTCTTTCTATGTAAACTATATTAAGCATCATCTTTTACTTTTATATTTTCTTTTTGCTGAGCCAACCAAGAACATTAATGTCTTATAAAAATGACCTTCAAAGTATAATATATCTCATTAAACCACGTCTTTATAAAGCTTTCGCATGCTCGATATAACAAATATCCGAGTTTGACTTACTGTGATGGGACAAGTGGAGAATAGACCATGTTTGGATCCAAGATTTGACCAAGAACCAAAATACCACCTCCATCACCATCACCAACAAGACAATGAGAAAACGCATCTGGGGCCGCCCCTTGTGAAGCAAGTTGTGAGATAACAGATAAACCTTGTTGACCAAATCCAAAAATACCATCAACCGCTCTTTCTGACATAGACAACTCCCCAGATTGGGATGTGCTACAACTGTTTCATAAATCTGTTAGATTAACAAGGGTTTTCCCAAGAAATTATGAAGGAAATTTTCAATGGATAAATATCATAAATATGTAACCAACCAAACCATGATCAATTTCTGCTTCATTTAACCAATGTTATTATTATTCCAAAAAAAACCCATTAAAATTTCATAAAGTTTGGTTTAAGGTAACCTTATAAGTTGACCACTTTCTAGCAGTCAAAGTTACCGACAAGTCAATGCATGTCATTCTTAAATTTGATCACCTTCTATCTGATATTTGAAACTATATATGGTGGTTCTTTCCTGGTCTACAAAAGCACAAAGTGTTTGTTACCTTAAATAAAATTCTGACCAAGGTGGTTACATTTTTCGCTTAATAACTAACCCGAACATAACTGTGGAAGAAGCATTTGATGATGGGTTTGTATTATCAGACATCATTTCCAAATGGATTAAATCTGACACGTAATAGCCCGATGTTGCGCTACCATCTCCATATTTAAATGAGTATTCACATCGTTTCTTTGAACCAGAACATTCTGCATCACCAGATTCGACTCCAATGGAACATCTTTTGTCTGAACAAGAGATCAAAGAAGACGTCGACGAACTTGAAGGGTCATAAAACACAATTGGAACCTATTGAGTAAGAAGTCAACCAATTAGTTGTTCCAAAAGTCAACCACAATGTAAACATCCTACAAAAGAGAGTGTGTGTAATTAATACTTTGAGTCCGCTCGACGTAGGGCAACCTTTGCAATCTTTGCAACTGACCCATAATACATCACTTCCGGTGTCAACTTGTACATAATAATCCTTTGGAGGAGAACCCAGTTGGACTTTCGTATAATAAAGCCTACATACACAAAGAGATCTCCAACATAAAGAAAATTTACAGATCAAACACCAAACAACAGATGATACTATAGCAGTACATTAGAAAAGTTCTCATCTTTCTTACAACAATAGAACAAAGAAAAAAGATTACATTTTGAAACACCAAAAAAGCTTAGAAAATCAACAAGCAAAGCATGAATCTTTTCCTTTTGTGTCCCATCATATGGAAATTGAAATAATTCATACCAAAGGACTGAAAGGAGCACAGATTGAGCAAATTAGCAGATTCATATATAATCTATATATATCTGTCTAACAGCAGCTTACAAAATAAAAAGGGCTGGTCCTATCTTTTGAATTAGGAAATTTTTATCAAAATAAATCAAGTGATAGAGATGAAATACATCAAGAAAGTACCCAACACGATAAGGATCATAAGTGCCTTGAATTTGGAAATCAATAACATCTTTCTGCTGTTGCTCCTGCAAAAATCTACGATGCCTTAAATTATCTCTATCTCTAAGTTGGCTCAACTCCGTCATATCATTGTGTGGGAAAGCTCTCTCCAGTTTAAGAGTCGCCGGAGACTCACAAAGAACAACCATTCCCTGCAATAACACAGCCACAGCCACAGCCACAGCCACGGCTACGCTGGACATAGATAAAGTTGTCGGAATCCCGGCAATTGTATAATCCCGCATCCCTGCTTTCTTCTCGTTCCTACCCTTTTTCTTTGTGGTATTTTATCGAACACCAAACGTGCAACAAATAATCAATTAATCACACTCACAATTGTATATACAGGTCGCATGGATTGCGATAGTGAGTAGATATGATGAGAGGAAAAGATACGGGAGAATGAGAAGGCGCAATTCAGTGAAGGGGTTCATTTCAAGGATTTCAAAAACGGGTAATGGTGGAGTGATGAAATGTGAAATCGATATTCGTTCTGTAAAAATCATTGGTGTTCGATCAGCGATTATAGGAACCCCTAAATTTGAGAACACCCACCATAGTTTTCTAAATACTACACCCATCCTCATTTGATTTGCTAAAAAATCTCTCGCCATGGATGCTTTGTGTTATTCCTCAGATTTGAGTTTCGTTCAAGCTGGTTGCGACAGACTTAACTTGTAGTAAGTTGCATAAATGGTCCTTTAGTTATTCAACAAAGGAAAATAAAATTAAAAATAAATAAATAAAATTAAAAATTAAAAATTAAAAATTAAAAATAAAATTCAGAGATAGTAATAAAAATAATAGATATATTGGATTGAGACATGGTGATCAATATAGTATTTGAAAGAAAAATGAAGTTAGAAATTGAAAAAGACAAAATGTGGTCTTAGTGTGATTTATAGGAGGGGTTTTAGATGACAAATTTAGACAACTCAAAGGGTTCTTTTGTATAATCATGCAAATTACTTGTACTAATAAGCAAATACCAGCGATTTTCCCTCGCTTTTTTTTAAATACATTTTAAATTGTGTATATATATCACAAACTTTTTCATCGTAATCCCACTAAATTATTCTTCATCACTTAAAACATAATTTCATGTTAATTGAAAAAGCACCTTTTTCCCTTTTCTTTTCAAGTTTGTAAATTTATATTAGTCTTGTCATTTGTTTACATAACAACCTCTTAGCTCAATGAGAACTCTTTTTTCCTCTCTTCTAAACCAATTCTAGTTTTTCTATCACATAACCGTGTTACTTCGCCTTTTTAACATAAAGAGAAAGCAGAGACATCCCGTGAAGTGTGAATTTTTTAGGCTATACGTGAAAAGGAACAATAGACCCCTTTTACACATACAAAGAAATTTTTTTTAAAAGAAATACGATATTTGTCATATCCATAACTAAAATAAAAAATGGTAGTATAAAAACTTTATCCTACACAGTTATACGAATCGTGATATTCCTTTAGCATTATTCGAATTTAAGTTATGGATTAACTCTTTATAATCAATATCCTCAAATATATAGTTCTTAATAGCTATCGTTTTCAATTCATTAAGTTTTTTTTTCTTTGTGACATTCTAGACAATAAATAAGACTTCAACACCTAAAGTTTTAGAAAAACTAGTTTATGCGACGTCAACTTTATCAAAATAATCAACAAGACTTTATATACGATAATTGCATTAGGAAAACAACCAACTTGTTGAAGATATTTTAAAACATTATTAGGTTTGATCGTTTCACCAGATAAAACATGTGAAACAACTTCAACTCCATATAAAGTTCATTTGTATCAAGATCTAATCGTCTATCATTCTTAAGTGCGGTTAACACGACTATAACATTATTTAGAATTTTTGCCATCAAGTCTCTAATATCTATTTTTATAGCTTATAGAATAATTATTTTAAATATGAAGTTCCTAGTATTTCTATATTATTAAATGGGCTTTGAAAAATTATAACATTATATATATATATATATATATATATATATATATATATATATATATATATATATGTATATATATATATATATAATATATGTATATACACATTTAAAATAATGTTATAATTTTTCCCAAGTATTTATATACATATAAATATACATACATATTATAAATAACTATATAAGACGTACCAGAAAAGGTAAAAGACGCCGCTATCTTACACCTTCACCACTCCATCTCCAGTAAAAGATGTTGCCCACTTCTTGCCACCACCACTCCATCGCCTATAAAGGTAAAAACGCCACCATTCCCCTTCTCTCTCTCTCTCTCTCTCTCTCTCTCCACCGTTTTGATAAAGAAAATACTCACCGTGATTTTTGTTTAACCATGTGAAATGGGAAGTTTTTTTCGTGGGTGACAAACAATCCTGGATGAAAGTTCTACATCTCTCTCTCTCAGACACTAAAAGAGAAAATATCCCATATTAGCAGCAACAAAATAACAGCGAGCAATAAAGAAGCATAGTAGTGCGAAGTACAAGGTCGTGGCTAGCAACAATGAAACATAGCATTGTGATTAGTCTACCCCTACCCCTAATCTTTAGAGAGTTGATTTGTACACAACAAGTTTTTGTCATACACAACAATTGTGACTTTTATGCCCTTAGAATCCCACTATCTTTTATTCTAGTCCACATGTTCAAGGGTATAATGGTCCAAACAACAACTAATTGTTGTATATGACAAATATGTTGTATATGACAAAAATCTGTTGTGTGCAAATCATCACCCTAATTTTTATTGTGATGTCAATATAGTTTTTTCTTAAGTACGTATGAACTGTCAAATCAACAAAGAAACCTGTTTCACAGTTTATCATATTACCAAATGACCAAACTAACACAATTCTATAAACTTGAATATGTCTAAAAAAAACTCAACAACAACAATACTCAATTTAATTGTAGCGGGGTATGCAGGAGGTAAAATATAGACAATCATACCTCTAAAAAGTTGCTTCCTGAAATAAATCTCCGGCAATATGACTAAAAAAAGAGTAAAAGTGCTAAAATGAACACTAGTAAATAATTAGTGCTATTTTAAAGATGCACATTCACATTGCTTCAGCAAAATACCATTATTAACAATATCCATAATCAATAATACATTTATCATTCTCAACAGGTACAAAAAACCAATTTAATTCTCACTTATGAAACCCGATAAATGCAAAAAAGACCTTCCGCAGTCATTCTTCTTCAAGCAGAAAAAAAAAACCTTGCGCCACCAGTCATTCTTCTTCAAGCAGAAGTGAAGTGCACGATAGAAGTGACGACAATTCCTCTGGTGTTGCCAATCCAAAACCTTGCCAGCGTATTCTACCAAATTTGTCCAGCAAAAACATGTACCTGTCGAGCATTAACAATAGTGAGAAATTATTAATACCATGGACGAAATTACATAAACTTATGTTGAAATATACAACAGCATGGATATAGATTAATACCCAGTTAGAAGGTTGAGTATTTTCAGTTCTTTTCTGAAGTAATAATGGTCACCAAAAGCATAGGCTATTTGTTTCTGTAACACAGAGTCGCCTTCATGGGGTTTTGACTTCTTCAACATGCGAAGTAATAGCTTCTTTATCGGGGTTAGAGATAACAGCCATGATTCGATGAAAGAGATCTGGAAACATAGACACTTCTCAGTCTGTTGAATACCTGATTTTTGTATGTTAAATTACAAATTACCACATTGACAGAATTGAATTATATAGCAATACATGAACAAAAAGGATTATATTCGAGAAATAAGCCCTCTCCTAAATAATGATTTACTTTCGAGAGGTAAACCTACTTCGCCCACGCTTGATTTAATACTATATGTATTTATCTCAAATCAAGCATTAAAGTTTACTATTCTTATGCCCTACATTCTTCATAACAAGAATTTCTAATCCAAATAAAATATTTATTCTAAGACTTAATCAATAAATTGAGGAAAGTTGATAGGTTAAATCCAACATATACCCAAAATAACACCTATCTAACAGATAAAATACCACTAATACTTATCCATGAAATATTAATAAAATCTTCAGGGTCTAACAGACTAACACGCATAGAAGGAAAAGTGAGGATACTAGTGCATAACGCAAGGTACCAAAATACATCACTTATAGAGATGACCCTAACCTGCAGTTACGAAACATGGAACCAGATTAATTACCAGAACAAAAAAATGATGATGTAGAGATAAGGTAATTATGTGCAGTTGTGCACACACACTATGGCCAACCAACAACGATTAGATTACTGACCAGCTATATGTCAAAACCCAAAATAAGATTCACTAAAAAACAAGAAATTAAGATAATGATAGTGTTAAACAAGTTCAGTTGTTCAAATAATGGATAGATAGTACTACAAATCAACAATAGATTACCTCATATAACTGAACTTTCTCTGAATCCCGAAAAGCATCAACAAAAGGAGCACTCCAAGAATCAGTCATAACCTGTAATAGACGGTGCTTCAGAACCAATTCCGTACCACATGAAGTTTCTATGAATATTTTTACAACCATTAAACCGATAATATTAGATTTTATAAGATGCATCGATTATTCATAAAAGAAAATTGCAATTTTGTTTTTAAAAGGAGTTTATCTCTGGAAGGGGCTGCTATATATAGAGCAATTAGCGACTGTTGGAACAGTAAAAAAACCCTTTTAATCGTCACTGTGACAGTTTCACAACACCTGTCAGCAATCACCTTCAATACCAAAAATCTTGTTCATTTTAAAAGTTTGTCCTAAGTGTGAAGGACCATACACGTTTAGGGGGACTAATCAAAAAGGCTTGTACTAGCTATCTTCCCTAGATAGTAAATGTATCCGTTGCCTTTCCCCCGGATTTTGCTGGTACATGCTCAAAGCATGCGAGAGATTTGGCAGTGCACATAGCATGGCGTACATATTGATCCCATCATCATCATTAGTAGTTGACAAGAATATGTTATTCACGTCTCTTATCATTGACAACTATTTTACTCCAATTGCTTTCAGGAAATAGGAACATAAATCATAATATCATATACTATCTTGATTAAATAAATCCAGCGAAGGTAACACGATTCCTTGTACAGAATTGATAAGATAAGCAGATAAGAACCTGTGAAGTTGCACGGAACGAAAGACACATCAGGGTTGCTTTTGGGATATCAGACTTCATTGACTCAGTTTCAGTTCCAAAAGTAGTGATCGGTAGTTTTAAACATTTGCCATTTGAATAATTAACTTCTAGCTGAGGGAACTTCACAGCTGCCATTGCTGGAATAATAACCTTACTTGCTGTAGCAATCTGTGAATAAGTAGCATAATGACACATATTATCCAAAAAAATCTTCATAGATCAAGACTCCGACTATACAAGAAATAACTCAAAGACTTTCTGATTAATAATCTTTGTACAAATAATCTTACCTTACCACCATGTTCTTTGAGTTCTGCCATATCAGCAAAATATCCCCTATTCATTTCATCTTTACTGCCCTAAACACATAAATTTCACACAAAAAAATTCAACCACAGCTTACAGTATAATCCACTCAAGAACCAACGGTACAACAAATCCCTAAACTTACAGCCGAGCTCGCTCTTTCTCGATCGCGTCCTTATTCCCAATCTGCATTCAAATAAGCCTTCATCACTATTACAACATAGTAACCCTAACACTTTAAGAATTGAAACTCATTGTAATTCACGCATTAGAGCACTAAAAATCGAGTACATTCAATTACTACGACTTTTTAATACCTATGGATTTGGTTTGAAAAAATGAATTTAGGTGTTACCTGATAAAAATCTAGAAACCGATTGGAGGTCAACCGTGTTGGAACGTTGACTGGTAGAAACACTGTATCTTGTTGAGTGAACAACAGCCGTGAAGTGAGAGTAACCGCGGATCTCGAAGAGGAGAGCTGCTTGAACCTCAACATCTTTTCAATTGCTCCGTCACCGGCGGTGGCCTTGAATTGTTGGATACGGCCTCGACCGAAGTCTAGAATGTATATGATGTTGATGTTTTCCTAAAATAAATAAAGAAAAATCAGATTTACAAATAAAAATATAATAATAACATGAGAATTATAAAGATTATAATAATAAATTGTATTTTCGATAAAGCACAAACTAATAACATAAAAATATAATAATCAGATTTACTAATAACATAAATCATTAACTTCCATAATTCATACTCATGTAAAGCAAAGTAGTAAACATTCTCTTATGAATTTCAACTTGTTGAAAAATTGCAAAAATAAATATTAACTTACTTTGCGGGTATCCGTTACCCGGACCGTGGATACCCGCCTCTTTGCGGGTACCCGCACCTGCGGTTCGGTTTCGGTTCCGAAATCTGGGTACCCGCCCCGTGGCTGCGGTTAGTAAAAATGGCACTACCCGCCCCGCCCCGCGAACACCCCTAGCATGTGGGTCTAACCATCCTCCTAGCGAACACCACCTAGCTTTCAAACGTTTTGTCCATATTTTTGTGACATGCGTGAGTGATAGGACTTGTGGACTGACATGTAAAAATATGCATATATGAATATTTATCTTTTGGGTTCCCAAGAAATATATATGATTCTTGTTATCATCAAAATTGGACGGCATATCTAACAATCAATCCTAAATACACTAATGCATCAAAAGATATGATTCTACACCACCATTAGTCATTTAATCGTACACCACTTAAGTCATGACTTATAATAGCTTTTTACATCGGGTGGTGTAAAATGTAAAGCTAATTTTAGTGGTGTAAGAATCACTTTCTATAAATATAAATATAAAAAATTTAATAAATATAATATATAAAGTTGAAAAAGAGTTATAGATTAAAAGTAAACTAGTAAAATTTATATCCTAATGTGAACAAACCTTTTTACGTTAAGACATTGGATCCTATTAGGCTATTAAGCACAAATAGTTTTATCCTAATGCAGTTTTCAGAACTTCATCTTTAGACCCGAATCATCTTCAAAACATTTGAGAACATGTATTAAGTTTATGAAGTTTGCCTTGGAACTATTCAGAAAGAAGACAACATCATTTCTATACATCTTGCAAATAATATGAAGGTGATCCATTTATGAGAAATAATTGAAACCAAAGTGGATGATAGAGAGCTCTGGATCCGTTTATACATTTTATAACAGAATCCCATTTAAAACATGATATCATTTTGAAAATTCAAGTTAATACAATCGAAGGGTCTTTCAAATTCTACTTTGGAAACAAAGAAAGAAAGCTTCTTTTTTCAAGCCAAAATTTATAATCTCTTTTGCTATAAAACAACCACCTAATATGTTTATATGAACACGTGAGAATTTTACATGTATAATTGCTCTCTCCTATAATTAATTCGGGTAAAGGCGTAGCATTGCGTCAATAAACACATCAATCTCGAGTCAAGATCTCTCATTTAAACTACAAAAGCCTCATTTTCTCACCAATTACACTCTCACCACCATTAAATAACACCAATACACAATATACAAATACTACATCGAACCACATTCACCCAAAGAAAAGGAAGAAAACACATGACTCGATCAACCAGCAGCCGTAGTACACAATATGCATCGCATCCGTGAGGCGCCAGAAGGGGTATTATCGTCATTTTCATCTTCATCCTCAATGTAATCACCATTAGAATAAGAGTTACCAGATGTGAAACCTGTCTCTTTTTTGGTGGTGATATTATTGGTGGAATCCATGAGACAATGCAAATGGTAGGCATGACAGCAAAAGAATACGATAACTGATGCATTCTGAATGGATAACGGGTCAAAACATATGCAACATCTTCCGCTGGCTCGGGTTTTTGATTTGGCCTCCATGGATTTTAGGATGGGGGCTCGGTCCATTGGATTGCTCCCCTCATTTTCCATGTTGGAACGTGTTTCTTTTTCTTCATTGCTCAGGTATATTGCCCGTCTTGCTTCTTTGTAATACTTTACTAAAAGATTAACAATATCCGCCTGCCAATATCCCACTAACTGGTTATTAAGGTCGGAAAATATATGGGTCAAAACGGGCTAAGTTTTGTAAGAGTCAAAACTGGTCAGGCAATTTTTTTACAGAAGGGTTGGGTAACGAGTCGGTTTCATTAACTATCAATTACCATATTAATATGAGAAATAGAGAACGAACAGTTTACTATTTCAACAATAATCTTATTTGTCCTGTTTGACTCCTTTGATTTTCCTTTATAACTATTTTGCTGTTATATACCTGTTTGACCCACCCATGAAAGATTAAACATAACCGGAATCAAATAAGTAAATTGATTAAAATCATCTTAACAAATTATCTTGTGAAATAAATCGCAACTAGCACCAATGCAAATTGGAAATTGCCATATACCTTGAGTATATCATTACAACCATGTCTCAGAGAAGTTTCGGTCCTATAATCTGTGATAATCTTGACTAGACGGTCCCTCAGCCTAAAATTAATGGGATCAAAACAAGACAATAAATTATAGTAGCAAGTGACAATAAATTATATCAAAGCAAATCAATGGTTATACTAACCGAGGGATCTCCAAACCATTGGGTACGATATTGACAATATAGAGAGGATCAAGATTACCAACAGTATGCTCTAACAAAACACCAACCTGCCAAGCAAAATAAGATGATTATGTAATAGGTGTCAAAATAAGCGGGTTGGATAACTGGTCAAGACTGAAGCTTTTTCGGTGCAGGTTGTTTGGACTTTTGACAGAAACCCTTTCCCTATTTTTCAATCTGTTCTTATATATTGTTAGTTTGTTGAATATGATAACAAAGAGTACATTATTTCAATAATAGTACATGTTTTAAATAAAATAATTTAAGAGGTTTTAGGATGTAGACACTTTGGACAGTTCTTGGCCAGTTTCCTTTTCAGCGTTTTACTTTTACCTGTTCGAAATAGAACATAACCCAAATCAACCCATTCAAAAGTAAAAGGATTGAAAAAAATGAAATTACCAAGAGTAAATATTTACCATTTCGGGTTTATTAAGACATTGTCTAATAAGTTCTTCCCACAGGTCGTCATCATGCTGCATACTAACGAATTCTACAGCCTGTAAATAGTTATATCACTTGAGAAAGGTAATCAACAAGGTTTAAACCAGGTTTTTATATAATAGGAAAAAGTTAGGAAAAAAAATGCAGGCACCTCTTCTATATCTCCCTGTTTGTCAATAATAACAGCCAGGGCTTGCTTCGTGTTTCCCATTCTTCCGAGAATGAAAACTTGCTCGCTTAGTAAATCTTTCTTAACACAAACTTCATATGCCTAAAGTTACATTTTGGAGACATATTAACATCGAGAACGAGATCATGAAATTCATCTAAAAAGAAGTGAATAACAAGACAGGAGCTCGAAACTTTAAAGAAATCAAATTTGCAAACCTTTTCAAGCGTATAATGCTGACTGCTTCGAAGGAAAGGAAGCAGCATCTTTTTATCATATTCAGCATAAAGTTCAACCTGTTTAAATAGGACAGCAGCATGTGGTCAGAGAATACATAAAGGCAACAGGGAATGGTGAATTCTCATGCAAAGTCTCATCCACACATATATCTTTAGTTGTGGAAATATCAGGTATTTGTATGCCACTGACAAGAAAAAGAAATTCAGGTAGTATGATGATCAGACACATTTAAGGAAAAAATATTATACATAAGAGAATAAGTGATGAGATATTAAAGCAATTATCATAGAACCATCAAAAAGTGTTAAAGAAGGCAATGGTAGATCCCAGGCTAGGTGACATGGGGGTTATGTGATCACCACTTGTTGTGTACATATAGAAGCCCGCTCATAATTCTACAGATTTTTCTGAGAATTATTCAGATATTTATGAAATTTGATAATAAAAAACAAGCTTTGTTCATATACTATTCTTTATTTCTCCACCCCACTAGAAGTGCATTTGACTGCACAAACAAATTAGATATTACTCACTGCATCTAGCTACATGGTCAAAGCACTTAACACCCTTGCAAGTATGGCTGCAGCTAGATGTGTCAAGGACGGGTTTGGGTTGAACGACATACACTTTTTGTTCACTTTTAAAACAAATGTGTTGCTAATAATTATGAAAACAACATGCTATTAGAGTATTAGTAAAATGATTTAGGAGGTTCTATACATTAGGAATAAAAACTTTTAAATTTTAACCTGTTCGAGTAACTTCTAAAATATGATCCACTTGGGATAAAATACAAACCAAATCAACCCATTGATAACAAATAAGCCGAAATCACCACTAATTGCAACAGTCAAGAAGTAGATCAGGGGGCAAACAATGCAACCCAACTACTACCACAATTGTTACTGGAAGAAAACTAGTAATGTAACTTCAATTTGACGAACAAGAAAAATATCCTAAATTCGTGTGGTTTAGTAGGCAGCAAAACGAATGTTTTATCTTTTTTCCAGAACATATTAGTAGTTGAGCTTTAGTCGTTTACACCTATAGAAAAAATCAACTAAGGTTAAAGTATTATTCATCTGAACTCTTTCAGCACACCTGCATATCATGAAATTCTCTGCCAGCATGAACGTTAACTTCAAATAGTGAATGCAAATACTCATACAGAAAGTATCTATAATCGCATTGTTTTTTTGAAGCCAGAAGTGGGGAAACAACTTCAGCTGGAATAATCAAGTCCCTGTACTGGATCAACAGTGAAACTGCACGCTTATGATCAATCAGCATTAGCTGGGCAACCTGTAAATAACATATACGAGATTCAAAATCAGATTATCAAACAAAAAGACAGCAAGCGCATAAAGTATGCCAATTGAGAAATAAATAGGAACTCGGGTATTTCTACGTTTTACAAGATAAAAGAATATCAGGTATAATTTGCTTGTGAAAGCGAAAATTCTCACACACCTTCTCACGAATGGCATCATGCAAGTTATGCTTCTCGATAAATTCAAAGATATCTGGTTTCATAAGCTAAAAAACAGAATTTAGAAAGGCAAACAAGTTAACGTCAAATCAAATTTTCAGGAAGCCTACGATGCAAATGATAACATTAGAGGTGGCAGGTTCTGCCCACTTACTTATGCATGGGTCGTTTTGGTTGTGTTTCTATCTCAAATGGCATTGTATACTTCTAATTCATACAACCTCTTACCTGCTAAATCATTTTCTTCAAAGATTTAAAGTATTTTTGTGATAATATAGTTGTCTTGATCATAATTAATACGTTGATAATTCCATTAAAAATAATTAAATCAAAAGTGTTTGTGGATCAACACACACCAACCTTGTTTCAACCCACATCAAAATATGTCCCGTTACCCAACCTCCCCCATTATGCCACCTCTAGGTGCCATAGATGTATAAGTATAAGCCCTTACATCAGCGTAAAGTGCAAAAGCTTTCTCATATTGCCCATCAATTTCATATAACACCGCCAGTGCCTGACATGGCAGAAAAATGAACATTGTTAAAATGTTTATTATTGTCAATTACACACACATGTTATAAAAAATCACTTGCTCTCACCTCTTTGAGTTCATCACTCATGGATGACGTGTTAAGTTGGGGCTCTATAGCTGCAATGACAGGCACTGCAGAGTATATTACAGGTGGCCAAGACTTCACTGCAGATAAGAGATCCTTATGGGAAGATGGAATTGTTGCCAGAGCAACAAGAGCAACCTGAATTTTTTAAATAGAAGAAACCATCAGAGTACACAATGAATGTGACCTGTGTAAAGTTTATGCAAATCAAGGAGGCAAACTTGACCAATTTACTACCCTATAGGTTGGTTTAAATTGTATTTTCCAAAAGCTTTATATTCTAATGCATAGATCTGCCTATATTGTTCTATTCAAAGATTTAGATTACTGTTGTAGCATTATTGTTTTGGTAATCATAACTAAAGCAGAATCTATCTATTAAAAATTATAAAATGGACAAAAATTGTTTGCCTGTCCACCCGCCCCATCCCATTTTACCCATATAAAAATGACATGTTTCAACCTGACCAGTTCTGACCCATTACCCAACCCTCCTTATCTGTCGGTCTTGCCACCTCTAATCATTGTATTTCACATACCTCATAAGCAGTATCACGTAGTACTGGGTTCTCTGTTGGGATATAAGGAACCAGCACAGGAAGCTGACGGAGATGAGCAAAATGGAAAACCCATCTGGAAGAAGTAACCATTTAAACCTTTCATTATTTTCTATCTCCTTTTTTAAACTTTGCTTATTGAAATTATACTAGGAGAAATATTTAACTTGTGATCCAATTTAACCGGGCATTTCCTACCTCTCCCATGCTGCTGCAGAACCTCGCAGCACTTTTGGACATAAAGAAGCTGCTTCAGCATATTTCCTTTCTACAATTAAATGATCCAGATATCTCGATCCCACCTAGAAGACAGTTAATAAGTTATGGCAAGATGATAATTGTATGTACCAAATGAAAAACTGTTTATAGTATGTTAGTAACTGTATAGATACCTAATCACGGAAAATTTGTGATTGTTAGTCCGTTTCTTTGTTAAATTACGTGCTGACTAAGCAAATTAGTTACTTATACTAACTTTTGTAGTACAGGCTTTACATCACACTGAGCACAAAAAAAGAGAAAATTGTCGATAAATTTTGGCCTCTACATTACAAGATTAAATTTGAAGGAAGTTAAACGAGATACCTCATCAAGGAGCTCACTACGCCCCTGCCCAGCTTCAACTGCTGCTAAAGCTTTCTCATGCCATCCGTGTTGAAGGAGCCAATTAATATGATCTTCTGCATCTCTGGCAATCAGAAGCGTATTATCACTTAAATTGAAAAAGATTGCATGGATACTTCCTATCTGACAAAGTAATGGCAAAAAAATTCAGGCCAAATCAACAAGTTTGTAGAACATTTTCATATTAAGCTAAAAACAGTATCTTACAGAAGCACTTGATATGTAGATATCAATCAAGATTACTGATAACATTGGATTGTATGAGTGTATGACTAATCATTTCAGACGGTTTTAATCACTTCTTAGGCATCGAATTTATGAGATGATAATGTAGAATTGATGCAAAGCAAGAGAGAACCAATGCTGGACCGCTATTCCTGAACCCACTCTTATGACTAAAGCCTAAAGATAGAAAGAAGGGAGGCGTCAGGCAAGTTGCGTGACAAGTACAAAACAGGTTAGACTGTCATCTTTTAGTACAGGTAAGGTCAGGTTGACCCCCATTACCCATATAACTATATGTCGAATTTTTTGAAAAAAAAACAACTATAAACAATTAATGTGTTGGATATATTACAAAAATAATATAATGATAATACTAAGAATCGACTCACACGCCTAAATCCTACACCTTTGTCTAATGTGGGACTTGAATTCCCAACTAGAGAGTACATCTATACCGCTACGCTGAAGTCCCTTTCACATCTAAATCTTTTGATTATATGTAATTAGGTCATATGCATTAAAATTATATGTGAGCGACTTTCAGCCCGTTTGGACCATTCCCCTTCAGCTAACTTTTCCTATTTCACCGTGTTAAGAAAATTTGGTCAAAATTTCCACCACTAAGGACATGAGAAGATAAGATCATACTGTAGTTTTGTACATATGGGAATTAATTTCCACAAAATCAAAGAACTGATACCTACCTAGGCTTGGCAATAACTACATCTTTTGGGGATACAACATAGTATAATGGTTCATCACCAGCCGCCCACTGACCCCCTGCATAGCTGCTACCTACATCCAGAATTTGTAAGTAATCTAAATGCTATGTGAAATAACTATAGATGAGCGTGAACATGTACCTGAGAAAGGAACATGAGCAAGAGAATAATCCTTCGCCTTGTAATGCTCAAACCCAAGCACAGGTAAAGCATCTGTTGCCAGCTCGTCATTGTTCCATGTCACTACATGCACTTCAGGTCTTTGTGCATTTCCCTGCTTATAATAGATTACACATTTCAGCCGATTTTCATCTTGCATTCTTACTAAAAACCAGGGTTATCAGACATAGGATATTTGAAGAAAAGACTAGATGGAGTATATGAGATCGAGATTCTAGAATTAATTGAAAACCATGGGATTGAAGATTTATATAATTAGAGTAAGAAGATAACCACCAAGGATGAACTATATTTATGCATGAAGTAGATTACAAACCATCACATGTATGATGATACAATATTAATATCCCATGATTTTTCAATTAGTTCACATATTAATACTTAATGATAAAGCATTCCAGAAAATTCCTGACCAAGACTATGGTAGAACAGAAGGTCAACCAGCCAAAAATTATGACAGGATACGAAATTGGGTGATGGAAGTGAGAACAATGCAAATAGGCAAACAACAAAGAGTAACTGAGTAAGGGAGTGCTTTGGTAAGAGGGTTTGGGAGTGACAAAATGATATAAGAATGCTAGGGGGGTGTCTGATTTGAGGGTATGGGTTTTAAATTAAACATAAAACGCTTGAAAATTGGGTTCTCTACAACCTTGCCAAGTGGGTTGGATATGAAAAGTCCATTCCCAATCATTCTGCACGCATCCTACATCTCATCTTTCCCAATGAAAAAAAGTAGGCCCGTCTCTAATGCATAAACTAAACATGTTTTCAAGTAACTGTAAGCTTAAAATCGTTACAGCATGAAAAAAAAGGTGACATACCTGACGTGATGGAGCATTGCTGCTAAATTCCTTCTCTCCATCTTCTTCCCCGGGTATATAAGCTAGAACAACCAAAGAGTCACCGAATGGAGCAACTCCTGATATGAAATAGCTGGTTTGAAAAGACGCCACAATGTCAACTTGGTTCATGTTGGAAGTTGTAATTTGCCTATATGAGCCATTCACGCCTCTTGCCTGATTAGTTTTTATTGATGCAATTTTTATAGCTGTTCCCCAGCCAATAACAAGAAGAGCATCATCCTGAATATCATACAAATGGAAATAAATTTTGCAAATATTCTACAACTAAACATTTTTAGATGTTGCAAATATTATACAACTATATAATTTCTAGTCAGTTATGCAACATGCACAAGTAAAATAAAATCCTTGGTTTACCTGCCAAACTAAGTGGGGAAGTAAAAGCTCAGGCCGTGGGCTTCCTCTCGGTCTCTCAATGAATGTAACACGTTGATCATTAGCAGCATCATAGACTTTTACTCCAGCATCATTAGCCCATGCAATTAGACTTGTTCTCCATTTCACTGCATGGATAGGACCTTCTCCAGAATGCAAAACCTATGCAAAAGGGCATGTGTGGTGTTTTAAGAACATTAGAAACATGACAAATCTTCCCAAGCCATTTTCTGAACCACATGGGGATACAGTAGAGGTGACAAAAGTGCAAAACAGGTGAGCTGTTTGTATTCGGGTGAGGAGGTAAATTTGTTGGAGCGAAACTAACAATTTTGTAAACGGGTCAATTAGGTTGGGTCAGGTTGGCCTGTTGATTATCTCTTTCAATTTTTTGGGTTTTCACTAATCCTCAAACAAATTTATGGATGTACCAACATTATTATTTACTCATAAATATTGATAATATATAATAAAGTTGTGATATTAACTTTGTATAAACCAAGAAATATGTGGAACCAACCACCACTTGCTGGCTTACCCATCCCATTATATTATGCATAGCCCATGTAATTCAGCTTCCAACCCAATTCGACCCAGTTGGTTTCTAACTTTGTAATTTGTATTACCTACACCCATTTCAACATGTTCCGCAAATTTAAATGACCCAATATTGCCAAAAATATAAAAAAATGGCCTTTTAGTTTATTTCTTATGATTATGGACAAGAATTGCCATCAGAAACAGCCAAGGGTATACCGGTTAGGCCATGTACATCTAAGCCAAAGGCTCGGTTCCCCCGGGTAATCTGAACAGGAACACCCTCCGTTTACCCGTTTATGCACAGGAATTGCCATGTTTCGAATAAAATAATAATGGAGAAACTGATAATTGACAAGATGGCAGCAAATACCTGATCACGGTAGCCTAACCATTTTTTTACATTAAAGTACAGATTTCCAGCTAAACCACCAGCAACAAATCTTCTAGATGATTTCCTTGAATAATCTGGATCTATTGCAATAGCCTTCATAGGGCGATGATATTCAAACTTCAGTTTCTCATCTGTGAAAAGACTAATTATCACAACAGACCCATCATCTGAACAGCTTCCTATGAATTCACCATCTAAGTCGAAGCAAAGATCATTGACAGCAGCAGTATGAGCCCGGAATTCTTTAACCTGTCAAGAACATTAGATACTACTCCTTCAAGTTCAAGATTTTTATGCTTGCCAGAGAAGGCCATATACATAGTTTATGGAGGTATAAATATCGAAATAAACTAAATGTGAGCAATTATTAACTTACAACAAAATAGACCTCAAATGGAAAGGTGGATATAAAAGAAAAGGTCTTGACATATAACTATATGTTCATAACTTGTGATATACAGGCAATACATGCTACATGACTTGCCGTCAGAAATCACACAACTATTTGACAGTCAACTGCAAATTGCAATATTACTTGATTAGTAATTATAAAGCATGCTTACACCAGAACTTTTATGATGAGCTTAAGCTTGTGATAAATACAGCTACAAGTGCCCCTCATCTTCATTGACATGGATAAGGTCTCCATATACAGATTTCTGTATAACACTATGGTGATTGTAGTATGGGATATGGTGCAATAAAGACAGTTGCTTGCGGATCTAATACACTTAGGATGAAGAGTCACCAAATCACCAATGTCAGTTAGGACGCCCTTGACTTGAATCTCTTTTTAGGGTCTGAAGTGGCCATGTCTGTAGATGACAAGAGATGAACCTTGGTCCATGGTCAACTAATTGACCTAATGGACATTACCGTCCAAAATTCATTTATAGAGGTGTTATGGAAACTATTGTGTGGCTTTAACAGTTAAGTGTTTCAAAATTAAATAACTTATAAATGACTACGGGAACAACTTCAATTATGAAGTCATTTATCCAAACTACACCAGATGAGAACGACCAAATAAATAACAATAAAACATGCAGTATTGCATAAAGCTCAAAGAACCAAAGAGTCACCTTTCAGTGACTATAATATCTGTATGATTCCCATCAGTCCATTTTTATCAGATTAAATGCTCAGCAAGGATACAGCTTGGCAACCTAAAACTCTAAGATGCAAATCATAACCCCACACATCACCCCAGGAATATGGAATAGCTTTTTATCAGACTGTCCTTGCACGTCCCAAAATTGTAATCTCTATTCTTATGTGACCTAAAGCCCTAACCCTTCTGTAAAGCTTCCGTCCAAACCATCTGATTCGATTATGTATAAAAGTCAACTAGGACTATTAAATTTATCAATAGATGTGGTAATGTGGTCTTTTCCTTCATGAGAAGAAATAAAAGGCAGCTACTTTCCTACTACTATATTCAGATGGAACCAACACTGTCAAACATAACAGCAATTGAGCATCAGATCTAGTAACAAATACAGATAATTCAGTTAACGAACTACAGATAATACAGTTAATCAATTAAATTTCCTAATCAAACATACCGCGTAATTGAAACTTAAACGTATAAGATCACCAACAGCAAAACAACACAACACAACACACAAAACGAACTGATGTGATTCGGTGAAACCAAACAAAACACACGAAATAAACAGGACACTTTACCTGATGCCCAAGGAAATCGAGTATATGAATGGAACCGCCATGAGTACCGAGAGCGATCATTCGTTCCGCAACGGCTACACAAGAAGCGGCATCACTCGATAAAAGAGACGTCACCGAGCCTCCCATTCTTTGGTACTTAAGTCTCGGTTCATCTTCTTCTTCCTCCTCCTCTTCTTCTTCTTCGTCCTTGTCTTCCTCCGTGTCTTCTTCTCGCTCATCGTCGCCTTCGGTTCCGTTCTCTGATGGCAACGGTGACATTGCCGGAGTTGTAGAGAGAGAAAGATGTGGTGTTTGTATGAGAGAGAGAGGTGATTGATTGACTATGGTGCGGGGTTTGGTTTGTGTTCTCGCGAGGTGGGTGATTGTGTTTACGCTTTTCTGGACCAGATCGGGGAACTTTTGTTGTTTTGGATTTGGAGGTTCGCAAGTTTGGAGTGTCAAAAAGAAAGAGCATCAGATATATATACCAGTATTTTGACAATTTCTTGTTTCCAAATAATACGTGTTGTACTGCTATTCTAGTATTTCTTATTCTTATGAATAATAATAAGGCATATATGTTAAATATATTAGATACATGACCCGTGTAGACGGGTCGGTGAGTATAAAAAATTGATGTGAAAAGAATAAATAACTAATACAAGATAGTAAGTTATGTAATTAAAATATATTATTTATATTAGAGAGAATTTTTGTAATACACGTATTGCAAAATACTAAGGAACGTAAATCATAAATAGTATTTATAGTACAAATTAAATCAAATTTTTTGTAGCACTTCTTTGTATACTACATTCATCGTTTTTGAAGTAGGTATACCATCATCGTCAAGTATAAGCACTTTCAATCCCTTCTTCTAGTGACACGAGATATAGTGGCATATAAGTATATAACTGACCATAAGAAAAAACCGGTCTTCTAAGGAATAGCCCAACTTCAGACAAAGATTGTCGTTGGCTTTTATTTGTGTAAAAAAAATAGTTAATATATACCGGGGAATAAAGTTGACAACTTTTGGGCAATTACTGCATTTGTACAACATGTCCATAGTCCTTTTTGTTTGTGTTTCAGGTGCATAAAAGACAACTTGTAATGTCATAGAACCATTGTTGTTGGCTGTATTATTTGAAAGAATGAGGTTTGATGGTATATGTGGATCTTTTGGTTCTACATTTTTGTTGCATTTTTTGCAGGCCATATAATACCATCCCACCTGATGCTCTATGTTAATCACATGTCCAACAATAGTACGTGTTGTTTCCTAAAAGAAGTACATGTAAATATAAGTCAATAACAATGATAAAATATAATAAAAACAAAATTTAGTTATGTATTAATATTTCAACCTTTTAATCTCAAGGAGGGCGTCAATTTCTTAAACGACTGACTTGTGAAGTAGTCTTGAAAATTAGAAATAACGGTATTGGTTGATAGATCAACACGTGCAAAAGAAGAGTCATTCCTATACATAAGGAGAACGGAGAATTATACCATATGTCTATTGATTATTTGTAACCATAAAGTTTATAAAAGTAATGATAAGTTTAGATGAACTAACCATTGATTGAAAATTGCAATTGCTGGAATATCATCATTGATGTATAACTTTGTATCGGATTAGTAATTTGAAACTTGAGGTTTGTCTATATTAAATATGAGTATAGTGTTAAGGTGTATTGTTAGAAAAAGATGATAATATATAATAAATAATGTATTTAACAGTACCGTTAAACTGACCATATTGGGCAAGTTGGATAACAATGACAACAGGAGATTTAGAGTTAACATTATCTTGGAGATATTTCTGCAATCTTGTAGCATAAGAATCCTACAACGCACATGCTATAACTTGATTCCTACATATGATTAAATAATTATAAAAAAATATTAATATTATAAATGTTGGAAAGAAGGTTATGTAAAGCATAATGTACGTACAAATATGAGTCTTTTGTATGGATTAAGAAAATAAACATACTTGTCATCTTGTAGCTTAAAATTTAGAACACAACGCTCATGATTTTGCAGTTTTTGTATCGTCATTGACCACCGGATACAACACGACCAATGACGTCTACAAAACATAACTTATATAATCCCCTTCAAAATTTATTTATATAAATTCAATTCGAATATGAAATTACTTACCAAATCCAACTTCGGGGTTAAGGTTTTTATGAATAACAAATAAACTTAAAACCATCATGCTCACAGTCAAAAGTCTTCTACATAGTGGTTCGATTGTTGAAGTTGATCTTCCATTTATGATCAACTTGACGAAACTTTGTTTGGTAGTACATTAAAGCTGGATAAAACACGATATCCTCCTTCCTCAAGCACATCTTCATATGTGATTATTAGTGACTTTCTAATAGTTGCGAATATTCGGTCACCCTGGAAGAAAATGTAAAAAAAATATATGATTTACAACATTGATTTTGATACAAAAAATAAAGATGATGGAACTCGCAATAAGATGCATTACCTTCTCATCCATTAGTATCATATCTATGCTTGCAAGATTTGACATATTACTATTGTGGTAATATGATTTCCAAAGCAATGTAATTTTAACTTTAGAACCAAGTTCTCATATTCTTCATCAATTTCAGTAATAGAATTGAATTGAGTGAATATGGCATGATGATGAAGAGAAAACACGTATTAGATGCAAACAAATAAAATGAGAGAAATATGTAATTTTATTTCATTAATACGGGGGGGGGGGGGGGTATATATATATAAGAGTAAGGATAATGATTTTGATAAATATGATTTAATGGATTTAAAACTTATCTGATAGTCAAAAAAGGTCATACCGCTATGTTAAATAATTATCTAAAAGTTTGAATAATATTAAACATTACGAAATGTTAGATATATGTTAGTCAAAGTAGTATGATGATAACCATTTATGCGATTTTCAGGATAATTAGTAGGTATTAATTTTTAAATTTAAATATATAATAATAACATTACGGAATGTTAGATATTAATACATACATATATATATATATATATATATATATATATATATATATATTTTTACATTATAAATATTGAATTGATATATATTTAAAACAACTTTTTTTTAAATTTACTATATTCAATTTAGTTTGACTCCAAAAAAGTCAAAATTGAAATTTTACAATTAAAGGAATTAATAGCTAAGATAAATTTTTTTATTAAATGAAGGGTCCTCATGATCTAATAATTTTTTTAGAATTAGTCTTTTATATATATATTAGAAGATGTATTAATGAAATAGAGGAAGGTTACTTATTATGAGAATTAATATTTACGTAAGAAAGGGAAAATAAATCGTAGTCGTATTTATGGTTGGGTTATGAATTAAATAAGGCGACATTTATAAATCATCCGATCAAATCAAATAGAAGGTTAAAATTGAGTCTCTCGTTCTCACATAAATATAAAGTCTTATTTAAATCTCCCGCTAATAAAATATATGAATTTTGAAAACTAAACTATTATACATTTATAAATAGAAGATTACATTATATACAATATCATTTATATCTCTCATTATCTATTTATTTAAAAGTTTTTTAACTTTATGATTCACTACACATTATCAACACGATACTTAAGAATTCTACGAATAAGAGAGAGATCGGCAACGAGAAGTAAGTCTTGTTCAAAAGATTTAGATTCCAATTAACTTTGGACTTAATCCTTGTTCAAATTTAAGATCCAATTTTAATTTATCGTAGGAAAATTTATTTAGTCACAATATGGTAATATTGATCGAATTAAAAAATAAGTTTAAATAAAAATCGGAGTTGAGTTTTGTTCAAAAAAGTTCCATCAGGATATGTGCTAAACATAGGTTATCAATTTTAAAAATCATATTAGAGTTAATTTATATATATAACATTTGTCAGGGCTCAAATGAATAGTAACCTTTCATCTTATCTTTATATTTTTTTGAAAACGAAAAAGCAAACTATAATAAATCTGGCGGATCGGTAAGTTGGTTAGTTATCAGAGCTTATTTTATCGTTGCGTTACATTTTCTTTTTTCCCCACCACAAATTTTAATGTTATTTTAATCAAGTCTTTTCTTTTTCCTTCTTTCTAGGATCATTGTAATTTCATTTACTGAAGCTTTCTTTTTCCTTCTTGCTTATTTCCATAAATGCCACAATGCATCTTTTTCTTATATTTTAAAATTTTATTTCTTACTATTATACATTATATTAAAGTAACTAGTAAGAGCTCGTGCTTCGCACGTGTGTGGAAGGGCTAAAATCTGATCGTGGCTGAAAACGTAAACCCGGTTTGTGAAAAGAGTGCACTGGTCTTGTGTTCACCGACCCTACCCATTCTAAACCTGGCTCTTATCCGACCCAAAAAAGAATAAAAAACCGACCCGGTCCCACAAGAGCACGATAAAAAAAATTATAATTCAAAACTCAAACCCGTAACCGAGGTTACTTTCTTTAAATATATAATCATGACTATCTTTTAATTTATTTATAAAAGATAATTATAATAAGATTAATAATAATCTTTTATCTTCTCTTATGTATTATTATTTAAAAAAAAAGGTTTTGGTATTTAATTATTTTAATTACGAAAATAAAATTAAAATAATTAATTGCTTTTTTAAAAAAATTAATTAAAATTACAACCATAGATTATTAAATATAAAATTATAATTTTTCTTTTTTATCACAAACTCCCAAAAAACCCTAAATTTATATTTAACCTAAAAACCCTAATCTTCTCAAAACCCATTCCCTTCCCCAACATCCCCTCCCTCTCCCTAATCTCCATCTCTCCTCTCACTCTTCTCTCTCACTCTTTCTTCTCTTTGTCTGAAACCACCGCCACCACCATCCACCGCCACAGCCACCATCACCGTCCACCGCCACCGCCACCGCCACAGCCACAGCCACCATCACCATCATCCACCGCCACAGCCACAGCCACTATCCACCATCTCCTCTCACCCTCACCCTCTAACCGCTGTCACACCACCACCCGGCAGCGCCACCGCCAACCACCGCAGCCACCGTCACACCTCTAGCAGCGCCGCCTAAAACCCACCCCAACCTCTGTCTCTCGCTGTCACCCTTCTCTCCCTCTCTACCAACATCGACAGAAAACCCTAGCCGCCACCCTAGATCTAAATCTAAAACGTGTGAAAACCCTAGATCTAGACCCAAATCATGGAAAATCCGGCGCCATTAACATCAATCGCCGCCATTCCACCATCGTCCCTTCCTACCACCACCACCGTTGAGGTCCATCAACTGTCGAGACCCATCACGAAGCCACCAGCTTAAAACCGCCTACACCATCATCTTCCAAAGTCTGCCGCCATACAACCACCGTCAAACACCACCTCTGTCTAACCGCCGAGCCACCGCCGCCCGTCTCCATTCGTCTCCATCTCGCTGCCGGCCCAAAAACGGATTCGAAAAAAAAAACAAAAAGCCCAAAGTTGAGATCCGGCCCAAACCCGGTTTCTCACCCAAACCCGGATCCGGGCACGGATACATAGGAGGCGACGCATTTTTATTATATGATATAATTATTTCTTAAATTTATTTGATAATTGTAATATATTATATTTGCTATAAATATGAACATATATTTATACCTTCTTATTGATTGTGATATGATATTTAACTAAAAAAAGTGTTGTATACAATATATTGGATAACTATCCTATTACTTTATAATTTATTTTATAAAATATATAACATAAGGATATAGCACCTATCAAAATATCAACAAAATAAAAAAAATAATTAAAAAGATGTAAAACATGTTGACGTAATCATAGGTGAGTTGTATATAATAGGTCGATTTTTAAAATTTGGCAATATTTTTAGTTACAAAATGAAGTTGTTGTATACAATAACAAATTAAACATAGTTTGTTATATATTCGCACACTTTACCCTATTTACTAATATAAAACAAAGTTTGTTGCATATAACGATAACTTATGTAAAATTCTTTTTATTTTGGTGCAATGAAATCCTTATATAAATGATACTTTTTTTTAATTCTTTCATGCCTTTTGGATGAGTATTATATTTTTTTTGGAAATCTTTACTTGGTTGCGAAGTTAATAATGTTAACAGTGTGGTGGACCGTGGATGTAATAAGAACTATGAATTTTTAAGATAAAAGTCACATCATATTATATCTGTTTGTTAGTTATTATATTATTTATCTTTATTTTCCGCCGCAACGCGCGGGTGACGATCATCTCGTTATTAAATATGTTTAAGAATATTGTTTCGAATGTACATTTTTCAAAGGTTTTCTTTAATATTCTATCCTATTTAAAGTTTAGTTATTATCCTATGTTACTATCCTATTGATTTAAAAATAAACATCTTTTATCTTTTAATCTTCTAATCTTCTAATCTTCTATCTTCTATCTTCTAAAATCTATATAAAAGACTAGTTTGATAAATTTATTAGACGATCTGAACCATTCATTTAAATAAATATTTAATCTTCACATTTTGTTCACTTAAAATTAAAAAATCAATTTTGACTTTTTAAAGTCAAATTTATTAGAGATTATTTCATATATGCCCTTATTGAATTATATAAAATGTATTTGTCCATCTTAATTTACATATATCTTATTTATCCTTTACAATACTTCAAAATATCATATTTAACAAAATTCTTAGTTTTATCATTCTAAAAAATTTTATACATTTTAATTCTTTTTTAATTATAATAACAAATAACGTTTAACTTTAGTACCCTTAATTGTAAAAATATTGATTGATAATTTATATACAAAATACAATCACGTCTTTGCGTATCATGCTACCATATATGTTTTAATCGTTGGTTAGAGTATTGATGTCGTACATTGTCATTTCTTTTAAATTCTTATTAATTCACGTTTTATTATTATTATCTACGTTTTAATTAATTTTAATATTTATTATCTTTAAAACTAACTGATACACGGGCATTTAGTCTAGTATGTGTTATATTCAATCATAAGTATTTTGTTGCTCATATATAATCGGCTACGTTGAATAACTGGATATGTCAAGTTAAAATTGAATAATTGTTGTAACTCATTGATAAAAATATGTAAGATACAACTTTGTTGAGTTTTGTCTAGAAAAATTAACAATTGTTGTAATTCATTGATAAAAAATGGGTTTAGTTTGTATCGAACTTGTCACTTTTTGCTATTACATGTATTCAGCTTTGAAAACTACCATTTAATACACTAAAGTTTCAAAATCTACCATTTGAACTCTTACCTTTGATATCAGGTTACAACTTATTAGCAGGTCACCCTCTTTTAAAGTTATTTAATTCTAAATTAGCATTTTATTATTATTGTTATTATTATTGTTGTTATTACTACTACTACTACTACTACTACTACTACTACTACTACCACTACCATTATTATTATTATCTTCTTCAAGCTCTAACTTTGAGTTCTTCAGAAGCAAGTCGGCGAGGTTCAGATCTGGGTGATTTAGCATTCGTGATTCTAAGTTTCGACACATATGCTTCTCCGGTGAGGTTCATTCATTGACATATCTAGTTTCACCATCGAGTTTCGACAAATATGGTCCTCCAACGAGGTTCATCTATCGATGGATCCGGCGAGGTTCTCTATCGAAGCCCTAAGTTTCTATTTCAGATGGGTTTTCACCAACATTCGTGATTGTTCGGATCCGAGTGATTTAGCATTCGTGATTGTTTGGATCCGGGTGATTTAGCAAATATGTCGCAACCTTAAGTTTCGATTTCAGATGGTCTTCACCAACATTCGTGATTTAGCATTTAGGGTTTTTTTAAGTTTTCTAGATCTACTTAAGCATCATCCTTAAGATCAATGAACATGCTTAACTATTTTGTTCTTCGTCGATTTAACCATATTTTATTTTATGATTCGGTTTTAGATGTTGAACTCAGATTCATGACTCAATTTGATGCACTCACATTCATCGCATACTCAATTTGTTGTTCAAATTGTTGTTATTCATGAACATGTGTTTAATGAAGATGATGAAAAATCTTTTTATTCACGAACATGTGTTCTTCATCTCGAATGTGTTCTTCATCTTAAATCTGTTCATCTTGTAAAAATTTTGAAACAAGGATTACAACATGTCCGATGATATAGTACTTTTATAATGGGACTGTCAGCTAAAATTAAATCCTGGTTTACCTTTATTTTTTCTTTTGTTGACTCATTCAAAATAAGTTCGCTCCCTTATAATTGTTTGTTTGTATTTTTTTTCCTGCTTTTGACATATGACTCCACCAATAAATTCAATATTTATTTTATTAGTATTATATTAAAATAACTTAATCTATTATCTATTTTTATATTATGCTGTAACACCGGTTTTTACGCGCTTAAAATTAGAGAAAATTTAAGCTTTTTAAAAAAAAAACGCAAAGCGGAAGTAAACGTCATAAACAAAATATTAAGTGTTAACTGACTCGGCAGTTATAATATAACAAAAATACGCCAAGTTCAACTGTCAGGTGTTACCAACTAAACCGACAACTACCGACCATCGGATCACATATAAATATACAACGAGTAGTGTTCCGCAAAAGCTATGTACAACAACTACCAACATGTCCCGCCTCACATAAGCCAACAACTACGCACCTGCAAAAAAGGAAATTCAGGCACCGTTAGCTACAACTAGCTAGTGAGCACAGATTTACACATAAGCATCAATAAGCAGGTTATCCCAACTACGGGACAGCACATAAGGCTATCCTAACACATAGCGTCGCGCCAACAAGTCAGTAGGAATCATATCTCGCAGGGTGGAAAGCCCCGCTCAACGATTCAAACTGGGGACCATCAGCTACAATTATCCGCAATGGTGGGGGAGCGAAGAGCAGTCCACCAAACGCGTTTCAAAGCTCGAAGCTCAACAACTCGGATCTTAACGAAAGCTAAGATCCCAACTCACGTTAAGGAGCGGCGGTTTGCAAGACCACCCCGGTGTGCTGCACACCGAGTACCGTTGATCCCCGTTATTCCATCAAAGGGATCCAGCCTTCGGGAAGAAAGTTGACCTTAACCATGCCATCAACAGTCCGGACCAATATAACAAACAACAACAACCCGTAGCGGGTTCAACGATACGCATGCGATTCATAACCAACGTGTAACCCCATGCGATCGCAAGGGTTCTCCATGCGATCGCAAAGACCCTGCCCAAACAACCCCACCTTACGATCACATGACACAACCATACGACCGCAAGGGTGGTATCTTGGGGGCTTACGATCGCAAGTTATGTACCTACGATCGCAAGTTACATTTCCTTCGTCCTTAGACGGTAAACCATGACAACGACACCCTTACGATCGCAATACTCATGCATGCGACCGCAAGAGACACCCGACGCGCCATGCGATCGCAAAGGGAACCCGTGCGATCGCAAGTGCCCCATGCGATCGTATGCCTTTCCCATGTGATCGCAAGCACTGCTGTTACAGTGAAGATACTGAAAGAGATCAGATACACCTAGGTGTATATATATATGTTTTATGTATGTTATGTATATGATATCCTACTTTATGTTCAGTATGTTATAGACCTTCTACGTTAGTAGCGAGTAGATGTGTGAATGTATAACTATCGTCAGTGCGCTGCGATAGTATTTAGAGTTGAGGAGATGTAAGACTGCCACTAGTGCGCTATAGTAGCATTCAGTATGTTATGATTTTAAAGTTCTATGTGTACAGTTGATTTCGGGGACGAAATCATTCCAAGTGGGGAAGAATTGTAACACCCCAAAGTTTGAAGTCCCTTTTTATTGGTAAGTGTTGTATGTGTGTTTAGTAAGTTGCCCTTTTTGTGTGTTCATGTGATTTAATAGTAGAGGGGCTAAAGTTATCAAGTATGCAAAGTTATAGAAGTCCAGGGGCTGTTTTGTTAATTGCTCAAAGATATACATATATGAAGGTTTTCTTTTGACTTTGTGTAGTCAAAAACCTTCTTCCATTTACACACTCACGACACACACACTACCACAATCTGATGCTGCGATTTTTGAACAAGAAATCAGAGGTTTGATAGTTGAATTCGTTCCTAAAGTGAAGTAGTAGCAAGAGGTATGCGTTTTTCTTGGTTTCTTTGAGTTGTGAGTCAAGAAGGGGATTCAAGAGTTGAATCCTTGTTAGTAGCATGTTTGTAGTGTTTTTGAAGTTGTTAGATGCTTTAGTAGTTCCTACATGTTAAAGAAGTAGTAGAAATGGTTGAATCTGAGTTTCAGTTGATTTCATGCGAAAAACCCGGATTTACAGTTGTTGTTCGAACAGAGCAGATGAGTCTGCTGTACCGACTGTTCCTACGGCCGCAGGGATTATTGCCTACGGGCGTAGGAAGGTGTCAAGAACTACTAGTTGTTTGTCTCCTACGGCCGTAGGTAAGGGTTCCTGCGGGCGTAGGACATTGCTTTATGATTTACCGTCTAAGGACGAAGGGAACTAGCCTACGGGCGTAGTGCACATAGCCTACGACCGTAGGAAGCTTATAAAAGCTACTACGGGCGTAGGACTGAACCCCTACGGCCGTAGGGAGTGCCAGAACCAGGTCAAGTTGTTTGTTGCTTGATGTTCAGTTTAAGTTGCCATAGAGCGTATAGAAGTTAATGTTGTAACGCCACCCCTAACGAGCTTAAAATTAGAGTTAATTTAAACTTTTTAAAGCATCGATTATCAAAAGTGTTGCAGCGGAATTAAACACCATTTACAAAAACTACAAGATTGACTCGGCTAATTAATTACAACAAAAAGGTTAGCCAAGTTCAAAGCTACAAGCGTTACCAACTAGTTCCGACCACCGGATCCATACAAACTACAACGTGTTCCCCAAAAGGTATATACAACAAAAGCTACCATCGGTACCCGCCTCACCAGGCCTCTAGCATCAACCTGCGAAAAAGTAAATCCTGCACCGTTAGCTACAACTAGCTAGTGAGCACCAATTACACATAAGCAACAATAAGCAGGCTATCATGTATCAGAACAGCACACAAGGCTATCCTATCATATTGTGACGTGACAAACGTGTCAGCAGTAGTCGTATGTTGCAGGGGAGCTAACCCCGCTCAACAACCCAAAAGCAGTCCACATAGTACGCCAATTATCTATCATGTTGGTTCCCATCTATCAAGGAACCTTACTCCTTAGAGGAACGGCGGCCTGCAGGACCATCACCCAAGCGTATACTACTTGAGTACCGTTGGTGCCCGGGTACTAACTCCCGTCTACCCGAGAACCCAGCCAAGTATTGACACCCGTCTACCTGACTGACCTCCGTGTTCTCCAATTCAGTGTCCGGACAAAACTTCATAAACAACTAGTTGATCCAATAAAGATCCAGTTCATGCGCGCATATAATCACAACAATATCTTTCATATCAACAATAATAATACTAAGCATGCTTGTACAACTTTATCATAACATACCTCCATTTCCACGTATCAATACACCAGTCATGTGTCAACATATACTACAGATAACTTACCTACTGAGACTCATGGGAAACCGGTACTCACCTCGAAACTACAAGAGGCAGATATGCAATCGGGAATCCCAAGAGCACACAGAATCGTCTGAGTCACCTAACACCAATAAACACAGATAAACACCCCTTAGTATACACTACAACAGACTGCACTAACAACAGTCTCAACAAAAGGTCAACATGGCTTCTGACAGCCTCCTACGGCCGCAGGAACATGTTCCTACGCCCGCAGGACAACCATCCAACACGTACTACGGCCGCAGTACATATGCACTACGCCCGTAGGAGTTCTTGCCAAAGAACCATGGCCTACGGCCGTAGTAACTATATACTACGCCCGTAGTAGGCATCCTTTGGGTAACTACGGCCGTAGATTATATACCCACGCTCGTAGTCTTGTTTCCATCACCCGTAGGTGGTAATCCTCATAAATTCAATCCTACGGCCGTAGCAACCATTTCCTACGACCGCAGTAACATAAACAACACCCTACAGCCGTAGTAACATCATACTACGCCCGTAGGAACCATATTTACAGCGTGTTCTTGCTCTGTTCGTAAACAGACGCTGTTTTACGGGTTTTGACATCAAAATCCCACTTGAATCCATATTCAAGGGTTTACACATGATCTCTAACATACATATGAAGTTATTAACACCTTTTGGACATAAAACCAAAACAACAACACACATGAATCCATCAAAATGAACCCCCTCACCATTAACACTCAAGAACTAGGTTATTCAAGAAAACTTACAAGGAGAAGATGATCTCAAGTTCTATGAACAGATTTCCCACTTGAATCCAGCTTCTAAACCGAATCTAGCGTGGTTCTCTTCTTCAAATCAACAAGGGTTTGAGTGTGTGTGTAGATACGTACGTATGTATGTGTATAGAGTGTGTGTAAGTGTTTTTAGCTTATCCAATAAAGAAGAAAGAGGCTATAGGCCGACTTAACAAGTTAATACCCCATCTCGGGTATTTCGTTCTCCTATTCAACTTAAAACACAACTTAGGGTTATCCGTTTCAACTAACGGAGATATTTTTGGAACCATTATCCAAAACCGTTCAACTATTTATCTACTTGGTCAACTTATGACACTTTTCATAATACTACATTTTTATCCACATTTAACACCAGTTAACACCATTTAACACCAATTAGCACCAATTCATGTTTAAAACACCAATTAACATTTAAGACACCATTTAGCGACATTTATACTACAGTTAGCAACAAAACACCAATTATGCGCGAGGTGTGATCATACCCTGGACCAGTTAATAGTTTGAATAGTGTTGCAGGTGTTTAGCTTGGATGTGAAACATCCCCAGAAGAGTTACTCATACTTTTTTGTGTTTATCTGTTCAGTTAGTATGCTCACTAAGCGAAAGCTTACGTTTTAAGTATGTTGTGCATGCATGTAACCAATTTCCAGTAAGGGTATGGCCCAGTACTTTGCAGAGTTGGATAGCTCCAAGCTTTTAAACAGAGTACTTTTAACACTACTTTTTTATGAAATTGTTAGCACTAAAGTGATGTAAGCTTGTTTTCCACAAACTCTGATGTTTTAAAGTGTTAATCAGTAGCAAACAAATTTTAGAAAAGTGGTGTTACACCCGCCAACGCGCCAACCCGCGAACACGACACGATTGCCACCCCTAGCGGAGACAAGAGGAGGCTAAAGGGTGTTTAGCTCACTCTAACGAGTTCAACATCCTTAGGTGCTGTTTGTTTTTTCAGAGATACATTGTCTGATGTCTGTTTCCGTCTATTTCCAATTCTGCAGAAATAGATGTGGACTAATTGTCTATAGTCTGCACCAAGAAGATTGTTTGTTTTTTAAAGTTAAGAAATTGTCTAAAATAATGCCATGTTACCAAGTAAACTTTTTAATAAACATGAGAAAATTCATACATTTTAGTACAATTATAAAAAACAACTCGAATTTTAAACACTTGATTTGAGCATAACTTGAAGACACTTGTTATATATGTATGTATGTGTATGTATATATATATATAGACAAAAGTTCAAACGAGAACTGCGAGAACCATTTTCAGCCATCCAATTCCCCCCCCCCCCTTTAATGTCATTGCCCACCCATGAATTCCTCACATGCACCCTGTCACACTTGATCCTCTCCACGCTCTTCATCCATGAACTTCCCATATTCAAGGAACGGCTGAGATTGGTTCTCGCAGTTCTCGTACGAAAAACAGTTATCGTTTGAACCCTCCCCTGTATATATATATATATATATATATATATATATATATATATATATATATATATGTGTGTGTGTGTGTGTGTGTGTGTGTGTGTGTGTGTGTATGTGTGCGTGTGTGTGTTTTGTGTGTTGGTGGATGGGTGTTTATCCTGTGTATATATTACATATACATCGACATATATATATATACATATATATATATATATATGTATATATATATGTATATATATATATATGTGTGTGTGTGTATATATATATATATACAAGTATGTATGTGTGTATATATATGTATGTATATTTGTGTATGTATTTGTGTGTACAACCTGGTTGACCATGGTCGAATAGTGGTCCGTTCATCACACACAATCAACTAAATGTTCGTATTATATAATAATATGATTATAGAGTTAGAACCAAGGACAAAAATGTGTAACAGATATACATGTGAGAATGTCTATTTAAAACAGAGAATAATACACCTCTGCTGGAAATAGATGTAAAAAGACATGCAAAGCTTTTTTCTGATTGCAAAAACAAACAGTCTGTTCTTTAAATGTCTGCATGTCTGCAGACATTAGAGGAAAACATATCTGTTTTAAAAAAACAAACAACACCTTAGTATTTTATAAGCCTAAATCAAACAGATATATTAACCCCCTAATTATAATTAATAGCCCAAGTATTTCTCAAAATAGAAAATGGTGTTGAGAAGGCTTGAAGTGACAATTATGATATTTGAAAGAACTTTCTCAACAATGAAAACAAGGTTTCGTAATAACATGAGTGATAATTATCTTTAAAACAGTTTGATTCTTTACATTGAGAGATTGCTGATATTTTCTCTCTAGACAATATAATATATTAGTTTTATTCAAACAAACAAAGTCGCGTCCGACTACAAACACACGAAGTATGATTTCTTATCATTATTTTTTGGTTTTATTGAAACTTATCAAGATTAAGTATTCGAGTTATTGTTTTAATTAATATTATGCTTGTAGCACATTAATTCATCACAACCAAACTCGCGATTCTGAAGCTTTGATCATTGAAGACCGATTTTGGCGAAACTTAAGTGTTGTTTAACACGTGAATTTTGTTTTTAAATGACGTTTTATTATTTGTTTATCTAAATAAATAATAAAACTTTTTAATTTCATTCATATATATGTGCATCGTTAAATAAAATAAGACTTACATCCATGATACTAAAATTCTAGGATATAATATATGTAAATAGTCTTAGAAAGTAACGATATGTTTATTATTTTTGAAATTTTTATAAATGTGAAAGCAAGTACGGATAGAACCCATGAAGGTCAACTCAGTTGGTCAGACTCGAAAACAAAAGCAAAACGAAACACAGTTTCTTCAACAACAAAAAAAAAAAAAAAAAGGAAAAAAGAAAATAGAAAAAAGAAAAGAAAAAACAATCACAGAGACACACAGCAACCCCCGTGCCCGTGGGCTCAGACAAAGCTTTGATCTCATTTTCTCTAAACCCTCAACCATCATCGATCTCACAAACGGGGGTTCAATATCATCTGCTGCACTATTTCAGAGCCCCTGCTTGAAATGCAGCAAAACAATTTTCCTGCATTACCATTGGCGTTGATTACGATAATGACAATCTGATACACGAGGGTTTGCAGCTTTTCTAGAATTTCGTTCTTCGGTTCCTGTTTTCTCAAGGAGGAACCTGTGATAGCCGAGGTGGTATGGATTTGTCAAGGGTTGGTGAGAAGTTTTTCACTTCAGTCCGCTCCGCCAGATCAATCGGTTTTCTTCCTTCCACGTCCGATCGCCCTGAGGTGATTATTGCTCAATCCCACACATTTCTCACGTAATGTGCTTCCAGATCACTCTTTTTGGTCGTGTTGTAAGGTTTCATCTGTTTTTGGGGAGAGTAGCTCAATGTAATTTATCATGAAAGTTATTCAGTGTTTGCGTGTTACATTTATTAGTTATTTGATTTACGTCACAATCAATGTTGATCGAAAAATTTTACGTCTTGAAAACAGCAAACAGTTATAACATCACACACTAACCAGGTTTTAGTGCAATTTAAATGCTTGCATGTCAAACCACGAATATTCTTGGTTAGTGAACCTCTTGAATTTCTTTTACGTATATGCGGTTAATAGATGGAGTGTAATTATATAATGTAGGTTGACAAGACATGTAACAGAGAAAGAGACAAATCACCGTTGAGTGGTGTATTCTGGGATTGCTAAGATGTTAGAATGTATGAATTATCATATAAGTTTAAGGAACTGACTTGTAGTTAACATTATCAAGATGTAACATGCCACGAGGTTAAGAGTAAAGAAAACACACATTGAGTGTACTGAATCATAGAAATTCACCTGAAAACTTGTAAAGTGTAGAAGCATCGAATCTATAAATTGTTGCAGCCTTACATTTCAACAAAATAGCATTTTCATTGAGTTTTGCTACTCGGTCTCATTCTGGAACGAGGACATGCCTAGAACACTGGACATTATATTAGTTACTTGATATCAAGTGTATGTTTTCATCCAATAGGCCTTTCATATATGAGGAGATGCAAAATCTATACATCGTTTGTTGCAGATTCCAGCACGGGCTGCGACTGCAGCAACTATTGCTCGTGCACTTGCTTCAATCCCTCCGCATCACAGGCAAAGTCTATCTTCAAGTTCTGAAGAACTGAGTTCATTATATGGAAGCACGTCTCGTGGTCAAGTTGTGGAGGAGCTTGAAGAAGAATTTTATGAAGAGGTTTAAAATCTTTGAAATTTGTAAATTTACATTTCCGGGTAGCCAAAATGTGTCCTGTACTGTCTTCTCGATGATATTATGTCGAAAAATGCTATGTAAATTAATCATTTAGCACATTTTACTTGTCGCAAATAGAAACTCTTCTCTACTGAAAAGCCACTTCTGCTGCTAGTATCATCACCACACTTTTGAAAAGAGATCACAGACATGCTACATTTGAATGGTCATGAATTTTGTTGAGACTTTAGGCGTTTAGGCCTTAGGAAACTTTTTACCACATCAAGGTTACTTGAGAGATCGTTTGCCAATTAAGATCATATTCCATCCCTCTAGATCCCCTCAATATATTATCTTTGCAGGTCAAAGGTTGTTGTGGAGGCTGTCCACTAGCTAAAGTGGTACAAGTCTGTAAGATGCGTAAATCAACATACACAACACACTTAAAAGGTTAAAAGTTTTTATGGCAAATCCTAATTAGGAGATCATAAAGATAATTAAGATTAGTTATCACAGTCTTGACGCTCTACGTTTCTAAATGCCACAAAAGGGAATGGTGTTATCTGGCGATACAGGAGCTGCTCTTTGCAGCTTAAATTTTGATTACGATTACTTAATTTCCTCATGTATCTACCTTTAGTATTACAGGAAGTTGAGGCGATCGACTAACAAAGTATTAGCTTAATATCTCTTTCCCTATCTTTTTCATGTGTGGGCACACTTCACATTTCTTTACTCATAAAAGCAGCACAACATTGACTGCTAAAGTATCCTGTCACTTAGTAGTCAAATTTCAAATTGATTAAGATTAAAAAAGATTCCATTATTCACGATCTTATAACATAGATCAAGTCCTAGAAGGGTAAACGGTTATTCACATAAATAGTTATTACTCCATTTATCCTTGTGTCAAAAGCAGTCCCTTGTAGAAGATTACTGAGTTTTTGGTCTTAGATGATTTAGCTGATCTTATGATTTTTGGATTTCAACTATTTGTTGAAATTGGCTATACTGTGAGTGTAGTTGATCAGTTATTTTTTAGTTACACGTTGCTTCAGTTGTGTTTACTTTTGATTTTTGTTCCATTACTGTAAAATTGCCCCTATCCCACTCAAAATAGTTTGTTTAAAAGGGTGGTGGTTTTATTTCAATTATTAATAATTATTGACTTTTACTTATTTCTTCATCTTTAAATTTGGGGGTTGGTAAGGAGGGGCACCAGACTATAATTCTTATGAGTTTTCATTTTATATAAGCATGTTAACAATGCATTGTACCATGTTATTCATATATACTGCACCTGTTAATAGCTGCTGAATTATGGTTGTAGATGTTTGATCCTGTTCGGCACACTTTAGAGAATCTTCCACGTGAAGAAAACGAGCTCACATATTTCGAAGGAAAGGTAATACTGTAATTTATTTCATCTATGTAAAGAAAGCAGCAAAGTCTGTAGTTCCTGTTTGACAAATTAAATATTATGTTCATTGTTCCATTATTCATTACATTCTTTCTTGAGCTTTTGGAATTTCTTCATTCTCGCATTCATTTGACATGTTGCATGTGCATAATGTCTGCTTGTAATTTTCATATTGCAAAAATGTGTTGCCTGATTTGCAGAAGAATGTATACTGATATTACCCAAACGCAGTGCACTATGGTGTGCAAGTGGATTTTTCACTTTGGCCATGCATTATAGTTCTGTTAGTGTTTTTCATTTAAATCGAATTTGTTGTCTTACAGGCTGCGCTTAGGTTATTACAGCTGGATAAAGTAACAGAAAATTTGTCTCACCAAGTGATGGAGCACCATGAAGTTATGGGTAAGATTAATGATAAAGGAAATTCATCTTCCATGGTGTACAACTGTACATAACATTGGTGTACCATTTATATTCTACCTACAAAATGTGGTACGGATTTGGATCTAATAAGGCCCAAAGGGGATAAACCTCGAATATGGCAAGTGTATTCTAGAAGGGGCAAGAGTAATTCAGGTAAGTGACTAGAAAGTTAGTTACAAGGAGTATCTTCTTATAGGGGTGGGGTTGATGGCGTTTGGGGTATGACATATCCTCTGGTATTTTTCCTTGTTCAGGCTCAATGCATCATGCATTGAGAGACGGACTAGTTCCTAGATCTATTTTGTAATCTTTCCTTTCCATTAATGAAATCCGTCCTTTCCCCATCCTTATACATAGTTGTTCTTTCTTTGATTGTTATTGCATCGTTGGTCCAACCTGCTATCGACCTGCCGTCGTCGCTTTTCTTCTCGGTTCTGTTGAAAACACGATTGATTCTAGTCTGTTTTGAGCAACAAGATGAACGAATTCAGCCGTTACACGTGGACATGGATGACATTAAAGTAGCGATGCAAGCTTTGGATATGGATCGTGCTAAGGCCAGTGAATTCTGTAAGCTGATGAGGGGTTGGATGAAGCAACATAGAAAGTCTCTGGTGGGTGGTGGCGGATCAGGTGAATCTTCTTGGGAACTCCTTCCTCACCAAAGGAGGGGCCTCTTTCCTTTGGTGTATTTAACGACCCTACCTCTGTTTCTATTCTACAACATCCAACTTTTCCCTTGGCAGCTCAAAAGATTAAACTCCCAAAAATTTACGGTTTCGATCATGAGGCTGGATTCAAAAGGCCACTCTGTTTTTCGATATCAATGGTATCCCACTCACCTTCGGCTTTGCTTGGCTCAGTTGAGCATGGTAGGAGTCGCTCAACACTGGATCACGTTCGTCAAACAGGTTCACGAATCTCTCACGTGAGATTAATTTCATATCGAATTGTTACAACGATTTAGTGATTTGGAAATCTAAAGTCCATTTGAACAATTAGCTACCCTTAAACGAAATATCTCCATTCATGATTACATTGATGATTCCGAATATTTGTTGTCGTTGGTTCTTAAATTGCCCACATCCCTGCCTTGAGATATTTCATTGCGGGATTACGAGATGAGGTTAAACGTTGGGTCGATTACATCGACCTCGATCTCGTCTGGATGCCATGTTCCTAGCCAAAGACGTTGAGGAAATGCTTCGTCCACGGGGAACGTCTTATAGTCACGTTTCCGTTATCATCCTCACGGTGGATTGAGCGATGGGGCTCGAGTGGACCGCCTATCTGAAATGGGCTAGTCCAGTGTTCGTGGGCCTAATAATACTACTATACTATATCTGGTGATAAGGGCTCGTCGATTTGTACCGATGTGAGTAGGTCACCATTGATTCGTCATTCGGTGCCTACCTCATCAAATATTCTCCAGTTTTACATCGTTATCGAGGGGTCCATTCATTAACTCGATCAGAATGAGAAGATCAAAGGAAGAAGGGTCTTTATTTTCGCTGTGGACAACAATTCGGTCTAGCCCACAAATGCACTGAAGGTAAATTACGGGCTTTGTTGTTGGGGAATGATGAATACGAGATGGTGAGTGGGATATCTGCCGGTCCGAGGGGTTGTCACTCCTGATGACTCACCAGGTCACGGATTCTGTACGTCATTGGAACTTTTTGGAGCATCTTGTGCTTCTTGTGGTGGTAAGACCTTGAAGTTGGAAGGGATATTTTGGATATTCCACTGTTATTATTGGTGGATTGTGATGCTCCTCATAATTTTGTTTCCCGTCGACTGATTACTTCATTACGCATATCTACCTCTTAGTTTGATGGTCTGCATATCTAGTTGGGGGACGGTCATCAGGTATTCGTTAATCAACGTTGTTTGAAATTGCCAATTACATTGGGGTCTTGTGTCCTTTTGCTCGATGCTTTGGTGTTTAATACATGCTATTTGGATATGGTTTTGGGAATTTATAACACCGCGATTTCAAGGTCAAATTTTCACTTTTTGAAACTTATATTCAAACAAATTCAGTTTGATAAACAGACGGCGAAAGTCTTATCGTAGTATATTCTTTATTTAAAACAACCCAACATGGTTTTCATTTTACGAACGGGTGTTACCAACATCAGTACCGACCAACCATCATACCTGTCAACGAATCACAAGTGTCCCAGTAACACAAAAGCAACCCTTGGCACAGCCAGGAATAAACATATGCAAAAGCATATAAACTAGAAGGGGGTTAGCTTTAAAAGCTAGTGAACATAAGATAGCATAAAAATCAACATAAGCATATCACATATCAACAATAATCATCAGATAGTGCTATCCTAGCATCTCGTGCGGGTGGGTGAGCGTATAGTGGTCCACCGTTGCATTATGCAGCCAAAGACTCCATTGGGTACAACAAGAAGCTGATCCCCATCATCATTGTTCGAGGAACATTGGGCTTGCAAAACCCTAAATACCAATCAGGTATCGTATGTGTAAATTGTGTTTGTAAAGGGGGTGAACCGACTTTGGGTTCTAATTATCCACAAGTGGGTATCTTGTTCCCCTATTCACCTTACAACTTAATACCCGTTTACCCGTTTCAACTAATGGGGATATTTTTGGAATCATTAGGTAAAACTGCTTGATAATTGATAACTTTTATTCGTTTTCATCAACTTTTATTCAACACCTCACTTAATAGTAATAACATATCATTATCTTTTACATTACAAATTCTTATTTAATTCACAAGGATACAACCTTATAAGCATATGGTACACATAGGCCCATTTCGGGTTGTTACAGAATTGAATGGTTGAAGTCCTTAGGAGAGGTCATTCATAATTGGGGATGGGCTTAGATGCGTTTTGAGCATCAGGGTAGACAAATTCACTTACAAGGGATCACTTTAGCTCAACCTTCACTAGATTCTCTTCATTACTGGTTGACTTCGACTCCTCTTACTCCTTCACAGGATTTCCCTTCTGTTCTCTGTCGGCAACCACAACTACCCTGTCTCAAACTCAACTAACGGGCCTTCAACAAGTCTGAGATGCCTGGGGTCTCTATTTTTAAAGAGCCTACGGTTCTTCCTTTTTCACGTATCCATGATCATTCTATTATGTTAAGGTCCCCTTAATATGTGTTCGTCTATATCGTTACCCTCATGCTCAAAAAGAAGAAATTGAGAAGCAAGTGCAGGAATTATAATCCTTGTGTATGATCCATCCTAGTAAAAGTGTCTATTCTAGCCAAGTAGTTTTGGTTCGCAAGAAGGATGCTTCATGGCGGATGTGTGTGGACTATAGGGCATTGAACAAGGCCATGGTTCTGGATAAGTGTCCTATTCCTGTAGTTGAAGAGCTTTTAGATGAATTACACGGTGCTTGGTTTTTTTTCTTCCTAAAATTGGACTTGAAATCTGGCTATAATAAAATTCGGATGCACCTGGCCAGCATTGAAAAAACAGCTATTCGAACACATGATGGTCACTATGAGTATTTGGTCATGCTGTTTGGTGCCCCCTTTCAAGCTGTTATGAAAGATATTTTTCAATCCTTATTAGGGAAATCGGTGGTCGTCCTCTTTGATGATATTTTAATTTACAACCCTTGATGGGATATCTCATTTGGATCTAATAAGGCCCAAAAGGGGTAAACCTAGAATTTGGCAAGTGTATTCTAGATGGGGAAAAAGAGTATCACGAAAGTGGCTAGAAAGTTAGTTACATGGACTATCTTTTTATAGGTGGTGGGGGGGGGGGGGGGGGGGGTGGAGGGGTGATGGCGTTTGGGGTATGGCATATTTTTCTGGTATTTTTCCTTGTTTAGGCTCATTGCATCATGCATTGAGAGAGGGACTAGTCTCTGGATCTATTTTGTAATCTTTCCTTTCCATTAATGAAATCCATCCTTTCCCCATCCTCATACACAATTGTTCTTTCTTTGATCGTTATTTGCATCAAAATGATTCGCGTCATGTTTAATTCTTAACATCTTGCGAGTTGCAACTTTTGGTAGCATCTGCGACTAGGTTATCTATATATTTTACACATGCTATCTCATAGATCAGAAAAAGCGTGCTAATAGTTTTCTTTTTTGTTTCAGTGAAGGGAATGCATTTGGTAAAGGAGTTGGAGAAAGACATGAAGGTTGCAAATGTTATTTGCATGGTAAGCAGGTGATGATGTTTGCATTTATGATTTATCTGCCTTAACCTGTTTTAGTTGAATCATAAGCTTGGATTTCTGGAATAAGTCTAGCTACATAATTATGTGATTTAAGGTAGCATGTTTTTGTTTTTTAATTTTGGACTTGGTACGCATTGTGCATGTATGCTTATACTTGCAGAATGGACGAAGATACTTAACTTCTTCAAGGAATGAGGTATCAAGGGATCTTATTGTCAACACAAATTCTAGAAAGAAAGACGCTCTTCTGGTATTGGCCATCCTCTAAGACCTTTAACATTATTATTTTCCGTCATATTAATCGGCATACATGTGTTGGTATACGCTAGATTTTGGCGAAAGCAATCGAGTAAAATGAAATTTAGGTTGTTTTAGAATTGTTCCTAGTTCCATTGTGTAAGTTGTTGAGCAGAAAGTTAACAAAGCTACCTGGTTGATTTGAGTCTGTTTCTTGAAAACAATCCTTTAAATTTAACCATGTCGATGGGGCGGTAATTTGGATTACTACGAGGTGTGAAATTTTTGATTATTTATTTTCTTAGCTGGTATAAACAAAGCTGTAGATGGAATTTCTTTATGATGATAAAGTGATTAACCGTATATCCACACGACCACACCCCACAAAAAATGCAGGACATACTCCCAGTATTAGCAGAGCTTCGTCATGCACAGCACATGCAAGTAGCTCTTGAAACCCATATCAACGAAGGACATTTTTTTAAGGTCTGAATGCGGCTTCTATATTATTCTAAGTGTCAAATACTATATATAGTTATATATATTTCTTTATCCAAGATTGCGCCTTTATGCTACATTGGTTCATTGTACAGGCATTCCAGCTCTTGCCAGAATATCTTCAACTCCTGGATGGTTTCTCAGAGCTTTTGGTCATACAAGAGATGAGTCGTGGAGTGGAGGTAAGAATCTTAAGTAACAACGTGCTAACAAAGATTTATTATTCAGAAAAAATTTCACTCCTAGAAGAATTAGATACTGAAGACGGCAAATTATTCACTTGCATGCCATTATTTTTATTATTTTCCCCAGATAAATGTACCAAAAAAGTTAAAATACTGATGTATGAAGAAAAGGCACAAGATAATGAACTCCAATACTATTTACATGAAAAAGGGTTTAGTCTTTACGCAAAGACCACCAAAATAATTGCACACATTTTAAACTAATACTTAGTGGCAGAAGGCAATTAAATAATGCAAGGCGTTCCCTTTTTACTTGAAGGATAAAAGGTTCAAGGCTTAGTATATTGTGTTGAGCGGTTTCTAGTTACTTTTGCTTGTAGTTTGTTCCAAGTCTCTTAATATTTGCTACTTTGCTAGGATATCATACAACAACAACAACAACAACAATACCCAATCCCGCTATAGCAGGGTATTTGCTAGGATATCATAATCTTACCAATTCTTTCTTGTGTACATCCTTTCTGTTCTATTTTTCTTTTGTAACTGAAATTATCCTCTATGAATCTATGATTTCCTGTAGCATTTGTCTTGTTTTAGTTTAAAATATCAGACTGCACTCTGATGTAGGTGGTTCTCATTGTCGATGCAGATATGGCTTGAAAAAGCTCTACAGAAATTGGATTCACTTTTACTGGGAGTGTGCAGAGACTTCAAAGAAACAAGTTTCCTAACCGTGAGACATTGACTTTTGTTTCAAGCTCATGATATGAATCAAATTGATACTTATAATTGATACTTCAAATCACCTGAAGTCGGATGCGTACTAGAAAAAGAGAATATATTCCCGGCTTTCAAAAGGCAGGTCCCTCCTTGACAAGAAAGAAAGCGACTAAACAATTTCACACCCCCTAACCGGCACTAAGGCCCTAATAATCTCCGAATACGTAAAATAAGGAAGTAATTAAAGAAGGAAACAAGAATAAAAGAAAATTTTCACTTCTGCCCCTTAAAGTTTGTTCCAGCAGGCTCTTTATCTCGATACATATCATTACTCCACCCTGAAAAACCAACTTCTCTGCATGTGCTCAAAGTCCTCCCTCTCCGACAACTTCTTCCAACCTTTTCTCTTATGTCTTTGCTCGGTGCAACCCCTGCCCACCCTTTAGTGTCTCCCTTTCATCCCCGTCCTGGAACGACATCGACAATTCCTGTTAATTGATTCTTGTATCTCCCAACTTCCTCAACCATGTTACTCCTAGTAGAGGACAAGGTAACTAGAAACTCAACCAATTTTAGCGATATGAAATTGTTAGTCGTTGCGCTATCCACCAAGACCACGACCTGGGTATCCCCTATCTCGCCTCTCCTTTAAAAGTGTGCGGCACAATTGTTAATCGAGTATTATTGTTATTTCCACTATATTTGGGTGCACATGTTCCTCTAGTTTCTTGGACCCATTGTCCTCCTCATGTGTTCCATTATCAACCACAAGGATATGTAGCGTCTTTTGCGGGCAATGATTTCCTTGGGTAAACTTCCCGTCACATCGGAAACAAAGCCCCTTGGCTCGTTTATTGGCTTCTGTCTCTGTCATCCGTTTAAGTGGTTGCTTAAGCCCCCTAGAGTTGGTTCACGACACAACAAAGTTCGGTAGCTCTTGCGTCTGCATTCACCCTCCCACTATGTGAGTCGGTGAGATCTTTCCCTTTTTCCCGCACACTCCCAGATCGGTTCTCATCAACCATGATGGACAACTTAACTGCCTGATTCAACCCCTTAGGTCGCAACAATTTGACCTAAGTTCTAAGCTTCGGTTTCAATCCCTTAATATAGGCTCCCTTCATAACCTGCTCGGAACCTGTCCAGCTGGGCAGCCAAAGTTTCAAACGGTTCCACATATTCCTAGGGCGGCACCCTCCTGCTAAACGGCTTGAAACTATTGATACGAATCCCCCTCCCGAGAGACCTGAAACTGTTGATACGAATCCCCTTCCCGAGACAGCCGAAACTGTTCATAGAAATCCCCTTCCTGAGACAGCTGAAACTGTTCATACTCACTCCACATGTACCATGCTAATGCCTGTCCCTCCATACAGAGAACAACTGCCCTCAGCCTCTTCACGGTAGTTACAAACCCTGGATATCAAAGAACCTTTCAATCCTGTACACCCAACCGTTGGCATCATCTCCATCACATATCAGCATGTTAAGTTTCCTAAACCGATGGTTGGTTCCGGGAACCTACACTTGTTCTCCCGAAGGACCCGATCCAATTGCCGAGTTGCTGCCCCGCGGTCGTGGCCCTGCTCCGCATAAGGAAAACCCTATGATTCATGAAAAAACTCACCCTGATTGTCATGGTGTTTAGTTTTACCTTGCGAACCCCAGCATGGTCCTGATTTGGAGGAATGGGCAACCCATCCTTCCCAAACACCTGTCACGATGACTACCCTTGTGGCCGGTTGGTGTTATTCAGTGGTGGCGGTTGAATGAAGTGATACAGCCATCTTCAGCGGCGGCTGTGAAGGCTGAGATTGGTTCAACATGATCTTTAACAGTTCAGAATGTCGTTGTTCGGCCTCAGTTCTCATAGTTACCATTGCTTTTTCCTGCCTCCCAACATCAGCTTCCAATTGGTTCTCCAGCTTTTCAAATCTCTTCCCTGATTCGGTTTGGTGCTGTTTGAGTCGGTCTCTAGATCCGTGATCTTGGTCATGGTGCTAATCAACCTGATTATTGCTGAATCAACCAAGATGTCAGAATTTCTTTTGTGATGAACAGTATCAGGATGAACAGTTGTTGATGAACAATAACTTCTTGTGAATAATAACTTCAAAATTTTTTTTCCCTTCCTTCCCAGAATCGATGTGGCTTGATGCGAATCAAATTGATACTTCAAATTACGCGAAGTTGGATGCGTTCAGAAAAGAGACAAGATATTCTTGGCTTTTGAGAGGCAGGTCTCTCCTTGATAAGAAAGAAAACAATGTCTAAACAATTCCACATCCCCTAACCGGAACTAAGGCCCTATTTATTCTCCTAATAGGCTAATACGTAAAATTAGGAAGTAACTAAAGAAGGAATCAAGAATAAAAGAAAATGTTCACTTCTGCGAGTTGCTAAAGGAGTAACCTAGTTGCAGTGGCCCCTAGATCTGGGGGATCACTTCATCATACCTTAACCATTTAGACCTTTTCTTTTACTTCTTTATGCCCTTTTCCTACTTAATTAGTGTGTTTGATTTTGTCATGCACAATGAATGTTTAGTAAATGTTTGCAAGTCATGTTTAAGAATAAGAAAATTGGACACAACTCACCAATTTAACTACTGATGGTTGCTAAAGGATTTAACAAGTCTTTCTTGCCTTGTATAAATTTGATTTGTAAAAGCAGCTCTTAGTTACTAATTGCAATTTTTATGGTTATACTGTACTTTACTCTCTTAATACGGCGTATGTTGTGGTGCTTGCAGGTGGTTGATGCTTACGCATTGATTGGTGATGTTTCTGGTCTTGCTGAAAAGATACAAAGCTTCTTTATGCAGGAAGTTATATCTGAAACCCATGCCATGCTTAAGAATATTGTGCTAAAGGTACTTGCGTGATGCATCATTCCTAGGCAAGAAGTATAATTAAAGCTGGTTATCTGACTCTAATTATTCAATTTCACATCAGTAGTTTTAGTATGCACGTTCAAGCACCCTTAATTGTTATAACCATCTCATTCTTCATGAGTTAACACTGCTCTGACTACCTGAATGTGGCAGGAATTCGAAGCTCTGGAAATTCAAAACACTAGGTGTTACTGATATTTATTTTTATTGGTTGTTTGATATAGTAAAAGCTTCCTTTGTCTTACAGTTGTTATTAAGCTATCTTTGTGTTTTCATATTAGGCTTACATATAGTGATCTATGCACACGAGTACCTGAATCCAAGTTTAGGGAGTGTTTGTTGGCAACACTAGCTGTCCTCTTCAACCTGATGTGCTCGTACCATGCAATCATGAATTTCAATTCCAATCATAAGGTATAGCTTATAATTTCTATCCCTTTCTTGGTTCATTTATTTAGGTTCTTATTGCTGTTTCCTCTTCAAGGACCCATATTTCTTAGATGCTTTAGTGTGGTTGGTGGGTTGTATGTGATTGATATGCTGCTTAGTCAAAATAAGACTAATTTAGAGGTGGCAATTTCGACCCATTTATTTATGAACATGACCATTTGGTTGTATTATATTTCAAATGGGTCAATTTACATATTTAGCTAAACGGGGAACATGGTAAAACATGCTAAAAGTCCCTGAAATTCTATTTTAGCCCATACATCCTCCTAAATTCGTTTAACTTGTTCATTCTTTATAAAGAACTGCGAAATAGTGTTAGCGGGTCAACCCAACCCATTAGACTGTTTCAACCTGCACTTCCATTTTAAGGCACTCCCATTTTGCAACCTCTAACATTTTCCCATAGTAACGTAGCAGTCTACCAGAAGTCCAGAGCTTATGTAGGGATCATGCTGCTTACCGATTACAAATGTCTCTTCTATTTCTTTGTCACAGGTTTTTTTGGGCCAATTATCATCTTCTATGCAGGAAGAATATGAAGGCACTGTTGCTTCTAAGAATGTCCAACATGCTGACTCATCATCGTCGCAAAACTGTTCTGATTCAAAGGCTGATAATGCTACTCTCTCTGAACCTGTGGGCCAAGGGCCCAATCTAGCTTCAGCAGAGGAGCCTACAGCATCTGCTACCACGTCTTTTGATCCTTCTGCTTCAGAAACGAGGGATGATGGGAGTTGGGCTTCAAGCAGTGGCTCCTCTTGGTATCAGCTGCGGAGTGATGCAACCACATTTGTTTCACAAACATTACAGAGAGGGCGCAGGAATCTTTGGCAACTTACAACGAGCCGTCTGTCAGTATTACTTTCTTCTGATGCTGTTGGTTCTACTAGTATTCATCAGTTTCTGAAAAATTATGAAGATCTCAATACCTTCATCTTAGCTGGTGAAGCTTTTTGTGGGGCTGAAGCTGCTGAATTCAGGCTGAGAGTGAAAGCTATTTGTGAAAATTACTATGCATCCTTTCACCGCCAAAATATATATGTAAACTTCCATATCCCTTTTATGTATCTTATCTTAGCATGCCATAAAATTGATCAGAAAGAATGGAGATTTCACATTTCATAATATAGAGGTGTATTCTAATTATTATCGTGCCAGGTCTAAATGTTTTCATCTTTGTTAATTTTTGCAATTAATATGCTTTTTCAGTTATTATTTCAGTGTCTGTGAAAAACAATGACAAGATATGGAAGCCTAAGCTGAAGCAAATGTAGCAAATGAGCTCTAAGAACAATTTGTGGTTCAGTTAGGTTATATTTATTAGATTAGAAAATTATCACCATCAATGTGAATGGGCAAGATTGATAAGGGAGAATTTTTATCCCGTTTTTGTTGTTCGGTAATGGTCTGTGTTACCACTAACTGAAAGTTACTTTTCTAATGAAACTCTGAATTTAGCACTGTCTTTTCTATTTTAAGAGGAGTTTGTCATATATATTGCCATTGGTATCTAATAGAGGTGGCAGTTTTGAACCAATTTACTTGGGAATGAGTTGCTTTGGGCTATGTTTTAACTAAATAGGTGAACTAATTTTTATATTGCTGAAAAGGGAAAATGGTCCTTATTCTATGTATACAACCTCTACATCATTTTATTTATATATTTATATTATCATTGTAGCTATATTGCTTTTGTAATCGTAGTGAACATGTCAACTATGTATAACATTTTATAAAAAGGATAAAAATTTGCGGGTCAACTGACCACTTCTCGGCCCAGCCAGTTTCAACTGGTATAAAAAATGACCCGTTTCAACCCAAATCAGTTTCAACCTGTCACCCAGTGTTCTAAAAGGCGCGCCAAGGCGTGAGGCATGTCTCCGCCGTTAAGAAATGGTCCTAGGCATGAGTGTTAGGCGTGGCGCACACCAAGGCTTGCCAAGGTGTGCCTTTATAGGCCAAATGGCAAGTTTTGAAGGCGTGGCGCGCAGAAAATTATTATTTTTAGAAAGTGGACATTTTTTATATACGTTTTTACTATCGCGTGTATTGAACTTCTATACATTTGTATTTTGTAACTTGTATATGTTACTTTGCTCATTTGTGCAATTTTGTTCAATTTTGTATATCGATATGAAATTCGCCATGGCTCCTAAAGCTTGAGGCTTGACCTTGCCATCACACCATGCCTTACGTTATTTAGAACCATGCTATTACCTAACCTGCCCATCTTGACATTCGAGTCTCTAATATTGCATACTAATATATGCCGAAGCATGTGATGGCTGAATGGATACGATTGTTGTTTGTATTTCAGGCTCTTAAAATGGTCTTGGAAAAAGAGAGTTGGTTCACAATTCCACCAGAGACAATCCAGGTAATTAGTTTTGCAGGCCTTGTTGGTGATGGAGCTGCATTAATTATTCAATCTGCTACCTCCTCTACTTCAAGAGAGTTGCAGTCTCAAAAGTCAGCAGATTTGTTCAAATTTAGCCCCAAGCAGACTGGGTTTTCCCATTGGGTTAGTAGTGGAAATCCATTTTCTCCAAAAATTGATTCCAAGGAATTTGATGATTCTTCTACCTATGAAGAAACCAACGAAAATTTCAGCGAGGCATCTCACAAGAACAACTCATCACTCAATAATGATGAAAATCGTAGCAATGGCTGTGTTGATCCTGAAGATGAAAATGAAGATCTTCATGCAGATTTTATTGATGAGGACAGCCAACTGCCGAGCCGGATTAGCCGTTCAAGAAATCACTCTTCACTGTGGAGTAGTGAAGAAATGGTAGCACACACAGGATCTTCAGTCTGTGTGCTAAGGTCAATCATAGCTCCTTTAGACTCTTGGATACTAAGTTGAGATGGCAAGATGGCTGGGTCAGGCTGGTTGAGTAACTGGTCATATGGGGAAATTGACATGTAAACACATTTTGTCCCTTTTTTCAAGGTTTTTAAATAAAGAATCAATGCATCAATTATGATTAGCATTCTTAGGCTCAGCCTGTTTGACCCAGTTTCGCTTTTAGCTAAACTTTAGAGATTAAAGACAATCCAATTGACCAACTCTTAAGTAATTGGATCAAAACTGCCACCTGTAGCACCAAGTGTTCTGTGTGCACTTTAATAAATGTTATTTCTATATAGGCTGATGGATAAATATGCGAGGCTAATGCAGAGATTAGATATAATTAACGTTGAGTTTTTTAAGGTATGTGATTAATCATATGTTTTTGTGTTTGTCTTTGAAATTAATGCTTACAATGCCAAACAAGTTCTATTGCCTCTACGCAACTATATCTAAGCCAATCAAATCTTGCAGGGTATATGCCAACTTTTTGGGATTTTTTTTCATTTCGTTTTTGAAAGCTTTGGTCAGCAGAACACCAATCCTGGTGGTAAAGGATTGAACGATGCTCTTGGTTGTGAGTTTTCTCTGGTTTCTTCATGCTTAGTTTTCTATCTTTATTTTGGATTGATGGTTTGGGAATGAGGGAACGGAAAGGGAAATGATAAATGGTGTTTGGTTTGAGTGTATGAGTTCTAGAATTTTGAATCATGTCCTTCAAATTGGGTACTCCATACCTTTCTAGGGGGTTAAATATATAGATTGATTTCCATTTCCATTCCCATTCCGGTTACACCCTGCAATAAACCCATGATGATTCCTGACTGCAAACCAAACATCACCTAATTTATCTCTACAGGAAACAAGTATTAGGTAAAAGACAATCTTATTCTCCTTAAGTAACTTCCCTTTGTGTTTCTGACTTTGTTTTATTGATCTATGACATATTAATCTGAATCGATGCTCTTGTGTATATTAATTTACTTTGTGGTGCTCAGCTCGGCTGAAAACAGCCTTATCCCGAATACGGGCAGATTGCGGTCAATGGGTCAAATCTCGATCTCCTTCATTCTCATCCTCTTCATCTATGCCTTTGAATATGCCATTATCTCATACTGACAATGGGTCGAACCGTATGTCCAGTTCAAATCTTAATCATGTGACCAGCACCTCTTTTAGCCTCAAGGTACCTTTTCATTTGCTGACATCAGCTTCTTTTCCTTATATATTGTTCTGATGCTTTCCTTTTCTTAATAACAAGGTGGGAAATAATTAATTTAATTATTGTTGTCACACATCCCTTTGCAAATTTCGAGGCACAATAAAAGTTTATATGGTTATGATGCAGGAAAGATGTGCTGGTGCTGACACTATATCTCTTGTTGCTCAATTATTGCACAAATCTAAGTCGCATCTCCATTCAATTCTTCTGCAGAATAATGCAGCAACTGTCGAAGACTTCTTTGTGCATATGGTACACTTCAGATATTTCATTCTAAGGGAGTAAAAGTTTTAAGAAATAGCTTTTTGACGTACCTTGTTTTAGGCTACATAAAGGTGTCATCCTTTTTGACCCAAAGTATAAATTGCTAAGTATAAAACTTCAGTCAATGGTGAAAATGACATAAAATTTTCTTAGATGTTTTGACTTGTTTTTTGGAAATGACATTTAGGATGGAGAGAAGTAATAAAAATGTCCTATTTTTGGGTTGACGGATTGACTTATTTGGTTATTCCATTCTACGGATGCTCGTCTTCATGTGTCTTTTTTATTTCTTTATTTTAATAATGTGAAAGATTCTAATATTAGGCCACCTTGATGGAATAAGTACTTCTTAATTTTTATCAGGTTAGTTCAGTGCCAGATCTTGTAGAGCAGATACATAGAACAACCGCAAAATTACTTCTTCATATTAGCGGGTAAGAGACTGCATGTTGTAACACCCCATTTCTTATAAAGATTAAAAAGTATAAAATTTAACATAGCTAATTGATAAGTTTATCATTTAATGGCATTCTGGAATAGAGTAGAGGTTAAACACAAACATTATTTAGTATTTAGTAATCAGTACTTATAAGTTTACATTATTTATGCATTTCTAACCTTTGGGGTGTGACATGTGAACCAATTGGATGCATAGAAAGCATTCTGTTTGTTGAAAAAATAAAACTACATCGTTCACCAGTTTCATTTGTCCAGGCAAAAAGGCATAAATATTTGAAAGCAACTCATGAAGTACTTGGCTGCCGTCAATTTACAGTTTCTTTTGTCACTGAAGCTTCTTGACACCTATTGTTAACTCTTAGAATTAACGATTGTCACTATTTTTTCTGTTAATTAATGTTTTTTTGGTTGCTAAGATGAAATTTCTCTGAACATCATTAAAGCATAACTGGAGTTCTGTGTTTGACTAGGTATGCTGATCGAATTGCTAATGCTAAATGGGAAGTTAAAGCGCTTGGGATGGAACATAACGGGTAATTATTATCTGCACTGCATCTTTGGACATGACAATTAGTCAATCACTATTTCTGTACTTATACTACTTGGTTAAATATGTTTGCATAAATAATGTCCTGACTGTTTATGGGCTAAAATTTTTATGAACCATCTTGTGTTACTTGTCATTGTAGTATTCCCATTGACCACCCCCTCTCTTTGTGAATTAAGAAACTATTCTTTAGTGGGCTAAATGCTTAATTTTATATGGTCCGTTTTTTTAAATAGGAGATTGTTATCTTTTATTATTTAGTTGATATAATTAGATAGGGATAATTTTTAAATGAAGTTTATGAGTAAGTTATATTAGGAATAGATTATTATCTTTGACTATAAATATGCTATTAGGGTTGTAATATTCATTAGGCAGAAATTGATTAGGGTTCTTATGTCATTGGAGTGTTGGTTTACCTTTCGAAAGTAAACCGTTGGAGAGCCAATCGACCTCTCGAAAGTCGATTATTCTATCAATTTCATCTTTCATTCTGTTTCCTGTTTGATTCGTATCAAATTGTTCACATGCTACTGTTCGCCATCATCGTTCGCGAAGCATTATTGTTCACGGCACTTTCATACGGAATTTTTTTAATCAGAGTTGTTATAAGAAAATGGAGAAATCGTCACTGTGGGAGAAATCCTTTGCACAATACATCGCAGAGTGCAAGGCAACACGAAGAGCTGAAAAGGTTAATCTGTGGTGGTTTCACAGGGTTATGACATCCATTCATAGAAGAACAAAACAAGCAGGTCTTGAAAAGCTTCTCAAACAAATCAGAAGATACAAAATCCAAACCTGAAATCGCAGATCTGGAGCCTGGATTGGAACATCATTGATTTGAGACTGCAAAACGGTTTAGGAAGATTGAACGGAGGGTAGAAACGATGGGCAGGGAAATGGACAACTTCCGATTCGACGCGGAGAGGCGACAAACTGAATTGCTTCAAGTCTTCAACTATTGGTGAAACCCTCACTGGCCACCAAACACACAACCACCTCCGACTGAGAAGTCAACTGCTGAATCACTACCAGCGAAAGTGGCCGCCTAGTTACCAGGTAATAGGTTAGATGATTCAAGAAAAGAGATGAAATCTGTTAAATATGTTAATGGAATGGCAGTTGTGCATGGAAGGACTAGTAGTTTGGTTGATGAAGACCTTACTGGAGAGCCGTGGGCAATGTTTAGACACCGACTCAACAAAGACTTGTACTCTAGGGCGATCGGTTGATGAAGACCTTAATGGAGAGCCGTGGGCAACTTTGTGTTGGCCAGAACACGCATCTTGGCGTGGGCTACAAGACAACGATAATTCTATATGTGATCCCGTAATTTGGTTAGATCTTTGCAACACCTTGGGGACATGGTGTTTTTGGGGGCCGGAGTAATGAGATGGTCCATTATCTTAAATAGGAGGTTATCTTTTATTATTTAGTTGATATATAGATAGGGATTATTTTTCAGATAAAGTTTAGGAGTTAGAGTTATATTAGAAATAGATTATTATCTTTGGCTATAAATATGCCATTAGAGTTGTAATATTCATTCGGCAGAAATTAATTGGTGTGTCTATGTCATTGAAGTGTTGGTTTACCTCTAGAAAGTATACAATCGGAGAGCCAATCGACATCTCGAAAGTCGATTATTCTATCATTTTCATCTTTCTTTCTGATTTCCAGTTTGATTTGTATCAATATCATCGTGTCTTATAGGTATGTGGATCTATTGTTGGGTGAATTTAAGCAGTACAAGACAAGGCTTTCTCATGGAGGAATTCAAAAGGAGGTAAAGACTAGCACCTCGTTTTCCCTATTATACATTTATTGGCATAAGCCTAATAAGTATATGCTGGAATTCTCCAGTTTTTATCTTTGCTATAAAGTTGGTTCTCTCACTGTTGATGAAAGTTGGATTAAAGATAAAGGACACCATTGTTCGGCCAAGAAGAATACTAATATTTCTGTAACTGTAGGTTCAAGATACACTTATAGGGTATGGGCTTGAGCATCTTTCTGAAACCATTGTCGAAGGTCTATCACGAGTGAAAAGGTGTACTGATGAGGGTCGAGCTCTAATGTCATTGGATTTCCAGGTTATTTTACATTGCAACTGCATTGATGATGCTGTTTTTAGAGGTGGCAAAATGGGCAGTTGGTTAACAGTTTATAAATGGGCAATATTTTGTATGTGTCACTAATTTTTTTTTTTTTTACCGGCAAATTAATGGGGACACTTCCCCGCCTCTCCAGTGTGGATTCGAATTGCTTGGTGGCGGGTTTTCAACAACCCCTTGTTATTTGGCTTTAACCAAGGTTCGAGTACCACACCTTCACTCCATGGAGGAAACCACGAAGGGAAAACCCCCAACCCACTGCATACAGCAGGATTTGATCCCCCAACCTCTTGTGAGGAAGGGGGGTGCCTTACCAGATGGGCTAAACCCCATTAGCTGTATGTGTCACAATAGGTCGGGCTTGCAAAACTTTTGTTTCAAAAATATTATTTTTTCTAATGGATAATTAGTGTTAACAAAATTCTTTAACATCAATAGTAACAATAATTTTTATCATATTGATCTAGGAGGTTTATTGCACTAAAAAACTCATCTTCGGTGACCCTCAACCCTTTTGGCCCACTTGAATAGTTTACTTACAAGCTTTTTATTTTTACCCATTTGACGCATTTGTGATAAACCTTACACCCAGTTACCCTGAGTCCAGCCGTTTATAAGTATATCCACCTCAACTGATTTTGTTTCTGTATTTCTCACCTTCGCTATATTCAAATTATGGTGTTGCTGTTTCAGGTTCTGATCACTGGCCTTCAGCATTTTCTCACCATTAATGTTAAGCCGAAATTACTAAGAGTTGAAACTTTTATCAAGGTAACCAAACGCTGAATCAATTGAAGAGTTCACTGTCTTTTGGTACTCAAAATTTCATGAAATATAGTTATATGGAAATACCTTTTTACTGTTTATTGGTCCTGTTGTAACAGGCATTTTATCTTCCAGAAAGTGAATACGTGCATTGGGCTTGTGCTCATCCAGTAAGATATTCTGGCTCAAGGCTAATTCCTACATCTTTTTCTATACAGAATTGTACTTTATTTCATTTGCTAGAAGTTCTTTACCAAATACATTTCTGAAGTACACATTGCATTAAACTAGAGTGCTACTTGATCATACATACATTCCATGATTTTTACATAAAATAAGATTAACAAATGCTTTCACTTTTACTTGGTGCATTCAATGTTCTAAAATTAGCGAGAAAATTCTCTCTCTCTCTCCCCCCCCCCCCCCCCCCCCTCCAAACCAAAAACCTAAAACAAAGAAAAACTCCTTTCTGTGTAGCAAACATACAATACAAGTTTTACTTCGATATCTATACTATACTACAATACACTTAGCTCTTCACTTTATTAAAATCTAATGCAACTATTATTTACTTCTCAGGAATACTCAAAAAGCCAAATGACGGGACTAATCAACCTTGTTGCCACCATGAAAGGTTGGAAAAGGAAAACCAAGCTGGAAGTGTTAGAAAAAATAGAATCAGCATCAGGCATGTAGCTAGTGTTATTTTTGTTGAAGAGTAACTCATGCAGTCTGCCCGGCTATTTACAGTTTTTCATCTCTGTGACCATGGAGTCATGCGTCACGCCAACCTCCCTTTATATATGGAGGTCAGCTTTGAAGATGCCTTATGATTTTGTTACATATGTATTCTATTTTTTAATACTGCATATTTGGTGCACCATAAATCAAGGTGCTATATATTCGCTCATTTGTAATGTCACATTTTCATCGTCAAAGGGGTTGCTAAAAAGCAATTCCAGGCTCTCATTCTTCTTCGAATCAATTCCATAATATTATAGAGTTTCAAGTTTGCATTGTAAACCATTGATGGAATTAATTTCCATATAATTTCAGCGATGCAAGTGTTGTATCTAGCTACACCAAGCAAATAAGAGAGAAAAGATTATTTAAATAATGTATTATACTGAATCATACATTTCATGAAAACTTTGGTTTTATTCTATGAATAAAATATTTGTTGTCGAGTAAAAAGACCTAGAAGATTGGAGGACCCGGGGAGTTGGTAAGAGGGAAGGGAGTCCCTCAGTCACACCATACCACCTTGGCTTTTATCACTCTACGAATCATGAACTTCTCTTAGCATTATTTGCATCAACTCTTCATAACCAATACCATTCATAATAATACATTAATACCTCTTAATAACTATCATTTTTCATTCATTAAGTATTTATTGTGATATTCTAAACGTAAGTAAGACTTCAATAAATTTTGAAAATTGTTTATACACATCAAAATTATTGAAATAGTCAACAAACTCTATATGCAATAATTGCATTGAAAAGCAATCAACTTTTTAAAATATTCTAACACATTATTAGGTTTGATAGTTTCACTGAATGATTGATATGGGTGGATTTGGGATCATGTGCTATGTTTGGATGTAATAAAAAAGAGATGCCTTGTCGGTGGTCTAGAGATTGTATGTGTGCGATATTTATTATTCTTTGGACCCCTAGCTTAAGCTAATGTTGTTTTCTTTGTAATGTTTGGCAAGTTTTCGTTTAACTTGTAAGTGGTGTTCTTGTATAAGAGAGGGCGGAGTAGATAGGTATACTTGCGTGGTGACACCCCCATCACGCCGTAGAAGCCATTCTTCCCACTCTATGGCGCCGTCGTGGGAGGCAAACGGTGGTAGCTTTCACGCTAAAGAAGCTAGTGTGGTGGTTCCAGGTGGAGTCACTCTCTCACAATCTTGTTTCTTTTCTTTTTTGATTGGTAGGTGCATCCCAAAATTTGGTGTGGTAGGAAGTGACTACTAAGGGCTGAGTAATGGGAGAAAAAAGCTGATGTGACGGTGTTGTGAAGGGTAATCACTCCTGAGAATCTAAGAATATATGGAGTGGGAGATAATTTGGGGTATGGGATGGCCACCACTTTGAGTGGTAGGGTTTCTTTCTCACACTATATATAAGAGAGTGGTGGGATGGGATAGAGGGAAGACCGCACCAGGAACAAGTATGTGTTAGCCTGTTAGGTATATGATGTAGTACTTAGTAGAGCTTCGTGTGGGAGCTGTGCTTTGGGAGATGCATCACATGTTTGGATTTGTTCGGTTTTACTTCTTTATGTCCGTGAATTATTTATTGTAACACCGAATTTCATTCGAAAAGTAAAATGGTTAATTTAGGTTGTTGTCTTAAATATCTTTAATTAAAAGAGTAAAACACTTGGGCAAATTTAGTGAATTTTTATTTGGTTTGATAATTTTGGTTGTAAAACATGTAATGATAAAGTTTAAGTTTAGGCTTGAAATTGACGTGTTTCGCATACCACCCGGAATCAACAAAAGTATGGGTGATTATATTTGGCTCTCCCTTATAATCTATTTGGCCCTCTTTGATGTGACATTTGTGAGTGTATGACCTACCTTAAAAGTTGTAATTGATTGATTTGATGTATAGAATATGTAAGAAAAGAGAGATCAAATAGTAGCACTCTACCAATATCAATCAAGAATACTTCGGTGTTATTATGCTTTTCATCTAAATGGAGTGCTATTATGCGATGCTTAGTTGTTTACATTTACTGATTTACATAAGTGTAATTATTTGCTTCGATTGTAAGTTTTAATACGTTAGTTCATGCGGTCCAAAATTCTTGATTGGTTATGCAATGTCAATCATGTAAGTTTCAATTGCACGTGTCTCTATTTTTTTGAACTTTCTATGTTCACACCTATATCTTTATTCGTGTGTGTGTTTTCTTTTTTCTTTTTATTTACTTTTTAAATATACATAAAGTTATAGTAAAAAAGTGTTATTATTAATTAATATTATTAGGATTTAACTTATGTAAAATTGTTTTTAACATATATTCAAGTTTTGTTATTATGTTTATACATAGGTGAAGTTACATTTGTTAGTGGTAGTGTTAAATGGCAATAAAATAGTAAAAAGTATAATTCATTTAAAAAAATCTGTCCGACTAAATCTGCGATTATAAGTGTCACATTACACAGAATGTAAATTTCATTAATAAAACATATTTTTACAAAGTTTTTCTTTTTCGTTACATAAAATATTAAAATAAGAATATTTCATTACATTCGGTATCAAACACTATTCCCTTCATCTAAACATTCTTCCATTTTTATTTAAAAATAGAACTTCACAAATTTTCAAAAAAATGGAAAATGAAAGCTATAAAACTTTTCTACAATTAAACGCCCGTAAAATTCATACACGTCTAAGTGTTTGTCGAATGTCGGGGATACATACTAAGTAAGACCATAGACAACCATATTATTAACCTTCATAATCATTTTTATTATCACTTATTTTTCAAAAAAAAATACTAACAAAGTTTGCATGTTAACACAACCCGACCCATTATACTAAAAACACACACACACACACGTTTATCTGTTACCAAACTTGACTAATCCAACTATATATATTGTAACATGTTATTCTAACAGATTGACCTCTTTTTTTTAGAGATACAAAGAACAAATGAATGAATAAAACCCGTAACACCGTAAAGCTGCAAGTATGAGCATTATCAGCCAATCGAAGCTCCAATCTAAACAACTAATTGATCTTCCTTGCGTGAAGTTGTCCCGCAATTTTGCTGTTGCAGCTGCTGATGTTGTAACTGGATCATCTGTTGATTGACCATTAACTGAGAAAAGTTGGCAGCATCCCCACAAAGCTCCATCCTCATGATCTTCAAACGTTGGACTTCAGTGGTTAAAGTATCATTTAGAACTACAAAGAGTCGGGGTAAAAATGAAGACCAAAAAAATATAAGGTCCACAGTTATACAGAAGATAATATCCATGTCATGGTATCAAAGAAGATCTCAATTTGTCATCTCTTATTTGATATTATGTTACAAAACCAAAAGAATTCACTATCTTGAGTGTGTGTGTAGTTTTATAAAAGAATTAAAGGCATACCATCTCGGAGCTGGGCTTGCTGTTCCATTGCTTGTAGACGAAACTTTAGCTCGTTATTTTGGCTCGTTAAGCTAGTTAAATCACTCTGAAAAGCAAACAAAATTAATACAACGGATATAAAAAAACAAACAACATTTTAAATATAAACGTCGCCTACCTGCAATAATGTAACCTGGGAAGACAATTGTGTTGCTTCAGCCTGTAAAATTTGAACCTTGTTTTCTAATTCTGAGATGTAACGCATCTTCCTTTCTTTGGAACGAGCAGCTGACTGTCGATTAGCCAAAATCCTAAGGAAGGCAACATTATATAGGCAACTTTTACTTAAGAATCCTTTCAAGATAAGATATTTTAAGTTTTTAAGTAGTCTAAAATGCAGTAAAGGGTGGCTAATGATTAAAGAAAGTTACATACCTTTTGACTCTCTTTGGATCAGTTAAAGCCATCTCAGCAAGATTCTCATTAGCCATGATTTTCTTGATCTCAGCCCCATTAAACACACCATTTCCAAACTCCAAGCTAAATGTATCTGTATTTGTATCAATCGAACCACTTGACATTAATCTACCTATTTGTCCTCCGGGAGAAGGCAGCAGCTTAAGAGGTTCATCAACAAAGTTCATCTTCCCAATAACACTATCCATAGAGACGCTTCTATGGTGCCTTGTTGTTGGAGCAATGTCTCCACCTGCACTCCTTTTGATCCCTTCTCTTTTACCTGAAACTGAAGAGATTCCTGACCCTTGAATATCATTACCGCTTCCAATTACACTACTTGTAGCTTCATTATCACTGGTATCTCCTCCGTTTGCCTTTGTACCACTGGCTCTGCTATCCAAATCTTCACCGTTTTCAGGCTTAAAAGAGTTTAACTTACCAAGAATGTTTAAGTTCATATAAGCAGATAACATATCATCTACAACTTCACCTTCGGGTTTCCTCTCTCCCATCCCATGAGCAATGTTTTCACCACCAGTTTTCTCCCAACTTGATTCCCGTTTAACATATGAAAACCCATCAAAGCCCTTTGAACCTCTTAATGGGATCAATGGTGGAGATGACTGCAAGATAGTTGAAAACCCAAATGGAATATCACTGTTTGACCGCCTGTGTGTCTTACGAGGTGGAAGGGTCGCATCACTGACCAGTTGATCAGAGGCGTGTGCTGATGTATGATCCCGATAGGGAGATGGGCTCAAAGGGGGCAAAGAATCAACCGAAAAGAATGATGGTTGTGATAAAGTTCTTGAATGGGATGGCCCGGTACCAAGTGTTAAATCTTGAAAACCCTCAATTTGCTGATTATTTCCAAGATTACGGGTTATAGAGATCTGTGAACAAGGTGAGAGTGGAGGAATTTGTGGATGAGATGAAGGCATTCCAAGTCTTTTAGTGTTGTTTTCAATGTTAAACGAGAAAATGACCGAATATGGGCACGAAATTGGACTGTGTTCTGCTGCTGTATGTCAAGACGATTGATTGAAACATGCAATTGCAGTGACAGTTTTCTTCCTCAAATTCTAACACTATCAATCAATACAGATAATTTTGCTATCCCAAAACCCTAACTTAAACAAATAAGTGCAGAAATTACAAAAGCAAACTCCAAACCAACACTACCTACAAACTTAAACTGTTCCCCTTAAAACAAGTAACCGAATTAAAACCCTAATTAACAGAAACCAGAAGGTAATACCAACAACTCACTTGCCATTTTGGAAAGAATAGAGGATACACAAAACACATTATATAAATACTTACCGAGTGGTGACCGAATGGAAGAAAATGACAGACAACTGTTTCCAGGATTTCTCCGCCAAATGGTGAATGAATGGACGATCGAAGATGGAATAGCCGGCGGGGTCGGTCTGTCTCTAAATGTTTAGAGATGAAATGACAGACAACTGTTACAAGATAGCCAGGATTTCTCCGCCAATTGGTGACGGAATGGACGAAGATGGAATAGCCGGCGGGGTCTCTCTCCGCCAACTGTTACAGCTTTTTTAGAATTGTGTTCTTCGGTTCCTGTCAAGGGTTGGTGAAAAGTTTTTCACTTCAGTCCGGTGCGCCAGATCAATCGGTTTTCTTCCTTCCACGTCCGATCGCCCTGAGGTGATTATTGCTCAATCCCACACATTTGTTACGTAATGTGCTTCCAGATCACTCTTTTTGGTCGTGTTGTAAGGGTTCATCTGTTTCTGGGGAGAGTTGCTCAAAGTAATTTATCACATTCAATGTTGATCGAATAACTTTACATCTTGAAAACAGCAAATAGTTATAACATTACACACTAACTAGGTTTTAGTGCAATTTGAATGTTTGCATGTCAAATCACGAATATTTTTGGTTAGTAAACCTCTTGAATTGCATTTCGTAGGTCCCTTTATGAACAACGAAGATGGAAACATTCCACGAGGTTAAGAGTAAAGCAAACATGCATTGAGTGTACTGAATCATAGAAATTCACCTCAAAACTTGTAAACTGTAGAAGCATTGAATCTATAAATTGTTGCAGCCTTACATTTCAACGAAATTGCATTTTCACTGAGTTTTTGCTACTCGGGTTCATTTCTGAACGAGACCATGCCTAGAACACTGGACATTAAATTAGTAACTTGATAAAAAGTGTATGTTTCTGTCCAATAGGCCTTTCATATATGATGAGATGCAAAATATCTATATATCATTTTTTGCAGATTCCAGCACGGGCTGCGAGTGCAGCAACTATTGCTCGTGCACTTGCTTCACTCCCTCCGCATCACAGGCAAAGTCTATCTTCAAGTTCTGAAGAACAGAGTTCAATATATAGAAGCACGTCTCGTGGTCAAGTTGTGGAGGAGCTTGAAGAAGAATTGTATGAAGAGGTTTAAAATCTTTGAGATCTGTAAATTTACATTTCCGGGTAGCCAAAATGCTTTATAAATCGATCATTTGGCACATTTTACTTGTCGCAAATAGAAATTCTTCTCTATCCTTTTCAAGGATGGGCACACTTCACATTTCCTTACTCATAAAAGCAGCACAACATTGACTGCTAAAGTATCCTGTCACTTAGTAGGCAAATTCCAACTTCATTGACATAAAAAAAGATTCCAGAATTCACCATCTTATTACATAGATTAAGTCCTAGAAGGGTAAACGGTTATTCACATAAATAATTATTACTCCATTTATCCTTGTGTCAAAAAGCAGTCCATTGTAGAAGATTACTGAGTTTTTGTTCTTAAATGATTTAGCTGATCTTATGCTCTTTGGACTCCAACTATTTGTTGAAATTGGTTATACTGTGAGTGTAGTTGATCAGTCATTTTTTAGTTACAAGTTGCTTCAGTTGTATTTACTTTTGATTTTTGTTCCATTATTGTAAAATTGCCCCTATCCCACTCAAAATAGTTTGCTTAAAAGGGTGGTTGTTTTTTTTCAATAATTAATAATTATTGACTTTTACTTATTTCTGTATATATAACTTTTGGGGTTGGTAAGGAGGAGCACCAGACTGTATATCTTATGAGTTTTGCTTTTTATATAAGCATGTTAACAATGCATTGTACCATGTTATTCATATATACTGCACCTGTTAATAGCTGCTGAATTATGGTTGTAGATGTTTGATCCTGTTCGGCACACTTTAGAGAATCTTCCATGTGAAGAAACGAGCTCACATATTTTAAAGAAAAGGTAATACTGTAATTTATTTCATCTATGTAATGAAAGCAGCAAAGGCTGTAGTTCCTGTTTGACAAATTAAATATTATGTTCATTGTTTCATCATTCATTACATTCTTTCTTGAGCTTTTGGAATTTCTTCATTCTCTCATTCATTTGACATGTTGCATGTGCATAAGACCACACGTTGTGGTCGACCCGAAGGCAATCGGGTGAGGCGAGTAAATGCAAGTACACCAAAACGTGATTTTGGGTGAGGCCAACGGGTAGGCTACAGCGGGTATCAGGACTCGATGGAGACTTTCACAACCCCCCTACCCCCCCCTCAACCAATCACACATTCACACATATTTTTTTATTTTAATATATTAATTAAAAAATAGGGATAGTTTTAAGGTAAGGTAAAACTTGATAATTGGGTAAGGAGAAAGGTAATGATATGGCGGTGATGTAGCATCGGGTAAGGGTTACCTTAAGGTAACCCACAACGCATAGCCTAATGTCTGCTTGTAATTTTCATATTGCAAAATTGTATTGCCTGCTTTGTAGAAGAATGTATACAGATATTACCCAAACGCACTACACTATGGTGTGAAAGTAGATTTTTCACTTTGGCCTTGCATTAAAGTTCTATTAGTGTTTATCATTTGAATTGAGTTTATTGTCTTTCAGGCTGCGCTTAGGTTATTACAACTGAATAAAGTAATATAAACTTTGTCTCACCAAGTGATGGAGCACCATGAAGTTATGGGTAAGATTAATGATAAAGGAAATTCATCTTCCAACATAACATTGGTGTACCATTTATATTCTACCTACAAAATATGGTACGGATTTGGATCTAATAAGGCCCAAAGGGGATAAACCTCAAATACAAGTGTATTCTAGAAGGGGCAAAAGTGTAATTCAAGTGTATTCGCGATTACACCCCTAGGGTTTAGGATTAGAATATTCTTTAAAAGCTTGGTAACCTACTATATAAGGTCAAGTGGCTAAAATGATGAATTATAACAAGATTAAGGATTAAAACAATTATTGAAAAAGTTTAGGGGTGGTTAAACCATTTTAAACTTAAACTTTAAGGGTTAAAGTATATTTTACCCTATAAGATTTACAAACTTGTTATCAATGCAAGTAACAACAGTAAAACACCTAACTTAGTAATATTAAGAGTAAAAATCATTTCTATTTATAGAATACGAGATCCTTAACACTTTTATAATTAAGATATGAATCAGATCTCATGACTTACTATTCTTATAATTAGAATCAAGTGGTGTGGAGAAAGTGATTTTCTTTTATTTAGAAAAAAAGTTGAATGCAATAGCAATCAGTCTTAGTCGTAGCTAAGGCTAATGGAGCAATGCACATGTGCATTAGGCTTTATGTACATATACTTTTAAAATGGTCCCAAATCGATTAAAATAAGTGGTGCAAGTTGCAATACATCACGACGATATATCAACAAAATATGAGATAAGGATGGGTCTAAAATATAAATTACATCACAAACTAATTCGTTCATCATTGAAAGAAATATTACTAGTTTATAACACTTAATCTTTTTCTTTTCCCTGAAGATCAATTATAACACTTGCCTTAAAAATTGAAAACGTCCTCATCCAAGAATAGGTCAGAAGCTAACATATAAATATATAATTAACTTTGTCTTAATTATGATTGAATAAAAAAAAAAAAAAAAAAAAAAAACAAAAAAAAAACAATACAATTACTCTTTAACAACTCTATCATTATATGCAAACAACTTTTTCATGTATACAAACAACTTGCATATAATTGAAGTATTATCAAAGTTCATTATATATTTTTAAAATAAAAAGTTTATTATATTTTTATGAAATTTATACATACTTTCCTTTGGTTACCTTAAATCTATATTATAACTTAGTTGTTACATTACATTTTGTAACTATTTGTAGCTTATACTACTTTTCTACATAAAATTGTCTTTATATTTCTTCAAATAGGAATTTTTTTGATTTATGTGAACTCTTTTGACTTTTGAGATTTTCCCAAACAAACACAACCTAAAATACTTTTTTTTATACCAACTTATATCAGCATATTAGTAAGCAGCAAGCCGAAATTGTTTACATCGCCACTAGTTTTTTTTTCCCAATTTATTCTCCTTTCCTACCAATTGTGCTTCTAGTGTGTTGATTTTGATCTTCAAATTTCAAAGTGCATATCTCTCTCTCACACAACTCTTATGAGCACAAAGAATACAGGGTTTGAAATGTTATAACCATCACCTATGTCGTGTCAAAATCTTGTAGAATGTTACCATTACACAAAGAAGAACCACATGTAAATTCATTGCCCACAATTTCGTGACAATTTTCAAAGTTTACGAGATATAAATGTATAGTATGTTCCGAGTGCGACTATGAATATACTTTCGCATTGATGTCTCAAGGTAAAGTAATGTTGAAAAAAATATATAACTACAAAGTAGAGAAAGAGAGAGGAAGAGAGATGGCACCCAAATCGGTTTTTTGTTAGTTTGAGCTCATATTGAGAGATTATTATTAGTATTGTATGTATAATCACTTCAAATTTCATATAAAGATATATATTATAACCACATTCTTGATGTTAATAGCCTCTCTTTCTCAACTGATATTGTATTCATGTATCATCATCTACCTTGTAGACATGTAGGAACGCGTGATGCTGTCCACCATCTCCAAAGCTATACACGGTTGATCTACTGGTACCTAAAGTATAGATTACACCTTAAACAAGTCAAAACTTTTGAACTGCTAATAAATTGTAATGATATTTAAGTAGGATGTTGTAAATGATTGAAAGGAAACATAAAAGTGTAGGAAAATTCAATTTACTTCTACAAATCCTCCTAGTTCAGGTGTCTACTCACTAAATGATGAAACACAGAATTGACTAATTCTCTTTCCTTATATTTTTTCTTAACTTTTAACACTTGTCTTGGTCTAGTAAGTTGGAGAATTTAGTATGAAGATATAGAACATCTCTAAAAGCTTAAAAAGACACGTTTTGTTATTGGTAAATTACAAAAACTGACCCTATAACGTTGATTCAAAGACGATAGGAAGTTTGACTGCATGATAATATATTGGATTAGGAGATCATTTGTAAACAATAACTTATGATCTAATGCAACAAATTTGACCTTATACCCCTCAATGATTATCATTTTTTTCGCTCATCCATGAGTTCAATAATATAAATTTCCAAATGATAAATTTTGTTATGCATGACCAAAAGTTGTATACGTATCTTCTCCCTATAGGATTAAGTGGTCAAATTCCCAAATTAGTAACGTATAAGACTCCACCAATACATGAACTATAAACCAATAGAAGTACTTGTACAAGTATAAAAGATAACAGGTGTAAGTTTAGAACTTACAAAGTGACCAGCTTCAAGAATCCAATAGAAGTGTAAATTTCTATAAGACTTGGTGAACCCTTTTGTCATTTTACCTTCTCCACAGTATAATGGTGTTCTGTCCATGCTCAAAAATGTCTTTAAACCTTCCCACCTTTGTCATGAAAAAGAGAAACAAAACACAAGGGTGAAATTGTAATTCTACATTGGATATATATATATATATATATATATATATATATATATATATATATACCATAGAGAGTAAAAAATGTACTTGAGCTTTTCGACCCATGCTTCAGTTCCCTTTGTTGAACATATAATATCAAGCTACAAAAACAACACAAGATATAAAGATTTATCATTAAAGAATTTAACAAATATTGCATCTGAATTTCAAAGAGGGAAAAGACCTTACTTGCCCATTATATATAGTCACATTGACTCCTTTTTTCAGGAGTGCATCAACCTATTCAAGAACAATAAATGAATTAAAAATAAGTTAACTGAATTACTCCCCAATATTTTTTTTTTATCTTTAAAATCTTGCCTCGTTAATTCTTGGTCGCATGAAGTCTCCTTCTAAGTAGTTGAAAACAAGACCCGACTGTCCACCCCATCTGTCGAAAAACAGAAGTTAGTATCCATAAACTGTTATAATCCAATTCCCATAAACAAGTTTGATTGAAAAAATTGAGCAAATTGCCCAAAATTATCGAATAAAAAATAGAGGATTGAAAGCAATTAGGGAATAATTGTTTGTTAGAGTTAAATGATTAAAAAAGAGTTTTAAAATGGATTAGCATTCACGAATCGCTAATTACAATCGAAAGAGTAGCCATATTTATACTATGCATACACCAAGCTAACAACTTGACACTTGACTCGACTAACTCTTCATCTTGTAACTAACTTTCCCACCTATTAGTTAGTTGCATCTGTGCTGACTGCTGACTTATGTAGATATCATAAAATAAATCTAGTTATCGTTTTGAATTTATGAAAATATAATAAACTGAATGATATACTCACTCAACATCATTCGGAATAATCCCGAGTTTCTTTCTGATGGCACCATTCATCAAAAGATTAAGATTACCATCTTCACCTGGAGAAGTCTTCTTCAAAGAATCAAGATATATCGAGTACCTATTTCTCGGGTTAGCTCTCACAAGCTCTACTGCTGTCATGGAAAGTGGATCCATCCCCGAATCCAACAAGAAATTGTAAAAATCCTACAATGATAATAAAACATATTCCTTATTTGAAAGAATGATTTAAAAAGGGAAGAAAGTGAGATAGGTTGTCGTTTATTCTTAGGGGTAGCAATTTTGACCCAAAAGGGGTTGATACTGTTGAGTAATGTCTCATATCGGGCGAAAAGTGACTTTCTAATGTGCTTAATAAGGATCTCTGACTACTCCACTGATTATTATAGGAGAAAATTAAAAGTTAAATTACTTTTAGAAAATTAAAAATTCTGTAAGCGTATATCGCACACTGATTATTATAAGAGAAACAAAGTTCTTGAACAAATATCGTTCAGGGTCAACCCGACCGTTTTCAGCATGCAAACAAAAAAAAGCATGTTTTTCACCCGTTATAAGCCCACACCCATGTTTTAACCTCTAGATTATGGAGTAAAACATACAACTGAGTTGCTACTGGCTTCAATCACGCCTTCAAGATCAGCCCATGTTTGTGTAGCATCACTTAATTTCCCATCTGCTATTTGCTGCTTTATTTTCTCAACTAGCCTGTTTCCTGACATGGGTTTGTTAGATAAAAGTAGTCCAATCCAGTTTAAAGTAATTACCACTCCATAGCCATAACACACTTAAACACCATAATTAACACACTTATTGATGCAGGAACACCAACCTCTTTGAAGAGATGAATCCATTTTCATCAATCCTTGAAACATCCTTCAGAAGCGGACCCCATGATGCCTAATAATTTCAATTTCAAAGGCTTCAAAAAGGAATATCATGTTTAATATGTTCTAATGGTTCATCCGTTCATGTTTGCATAAACATCAACCTTGTAAAAAGGGTTAACTGCATAAAAGGCATACTTTTGTCCAAATTATATTTTAGGCCTTTAAGCATAAAAAACAAAGTTTCATCAAAAACATTAGATTTGTAATTCGCACAATGATGACATGACAGTTGACATGTGGTTCTATTTTAAGTTTTGATGCAACTACAAAATTATAGAAATCTTAAAGTTGTTTTTTCAGTATTAAATAAGTTGGTTACCGAGAAAAATGGCCACCTTTTTGTTGCATTAGCCCTTTTTAAAAGCTAAGTGATCAAGTAAACTTACCACAAAATCTTCAGGAGAGATCCAGCTATCTCCTAGAGCAATTCCTGAATACAAACCATAAAATCCAATCAAAATTGAGTACTGTTTTTCATATCAATCTATTCGTCTTTCTGCTACAGACATACCATCGTTTATGTAAACGAAATCAGAAAGATTATAAATTACACGAATGAACAGGTTTGTTTTTTCCAGGAGAAATATGATGATTCAAAAGATTAAGCGGTCAAAGTTTTATAAAGAAGTAATCTTTTTCTGGAAATATATAACGAATATGGTATGTATACCTCCAAGAATGAGCTTTAACTTTTTATCTTCAATGGCTTTGAGAGCTGAGAGTCCAAGAGTGACTGCATATTTGCCACCATAAGACTCTGCCACTATATAAAGAGGGCTCTTTTGAAGGGTTTCATTTCTATTAAAGATTTCAATCAACAATGTGGTTAAATCAGTTGCAGCTTCTTCATCAGTTTTCACCAGTAGCTCTTTATCCTCAACAAAACTGTACCCAGTCCCAACTGGATTATCCTAATATGCCACCAATATTACCAAACAATTTAAGCAATAATCAAGAAAAACACTAATAAATTGCAAATTCTACAAATTTCATGAGTTGAATACCACAAACAAAAGATCTGCCTTTCTGAGCCATGTAGAGTTTCTGGGCTTCAAAGAGGAGTCCAATGGGCCCACTTCTTGAAAGTTTCCAGTTCCAACTCCTGAAGCACCCTACAGTTATGTGAATAGAACACACAGTAATCACAGAATAATTTCAAAAATTAAATCTTTTTCTGATTTGCATAAACATAGACACAAGTACTTACAGGTCCACCTTGCAACCAAAGAATTACAGGCCAAGGATTGTTGGGATCTTGAGTTCTGTAAGGACTTTTGTAGTACCACCAAAACATATGAGCTTCTGTGTTCATAATAACATACAAGAATGTAATTCAGATTGAATCTTGAAAACATGTAAAACAAGAAAAATGGAATTATCGAATCTTACTAGGTCTGACTTCAACATAACCCCATTTTTCTGATCCATCTGGAGTCCCTGCAGCCATGGCCAATCCCCGATTGGATAATATAAAAAAGAAGAACACAGCTGAAGTAAGGAATAAAATATAAAAATGGGACTTCCCCATTTCAAGAAAAAGCTGAAAGAATCACACACCAATGACCAATGTAGTTTATTTATATGTAAAAAGAGAAGAAAAAGGCAACTATTGAGGAAGGTGGGACTGAATTTATCTGTACTGTCATGTTTTTAGTTTCAAAAAGCCTATAGATCTCACTGATAAATGGAACTTTTTTGAAGGGATCTATAATAAAAAAAAAAGATTGGATACAAGGGAGTTCTATGATTGGAGTGAAATTAATGAAGGTGGATTTTATAGCAAGGGATAAGATTGGTGTAATTGTGAAGTGAGGATTGAGTGTAAAAGATGGTCAATTGCTGTCAAGACAATGACTTCACTCAACTATGAAGAACTATTTCTCTGATCAAATCTTTACTACTACTACTCACTTAAATTATGAAGATACTTTCTGCACTCAAAGTCTTAAAAGTGTAAACAAACATAGAAAAATCCTACCAGAATCGAGGAATTCAAGCATTCAATTGTGGTTACGTTTTCATTTTTTTGGGGTATCATCTGTAATTAAGCAACTCTTCCCAGCATCCATAACATAATTTCTACTAAAATGACAGCACAGATTATATTTATCAATACCTGTGACAAAGTATTTGACCATTTGTTACCGGTTAACGAGGTAAAAAAAACCTCCATCGTCCAGGGCGGTAATTTAGGCTATGAAACTCACAAACCCAAAGCGAACAAATTGGACAAGTAATTAATTGAGGCTGATGGTGCCGACGAAATTAACTCACAGACCCACCACCACCGCCGATGAAACTCACAAACACAATCGAACATCTATCTAGAATAGAACGTTTTGCAAGACTTGTATCTTCAGGATTTTCGATTCTGCAATTTCATTAACAGCAAAATTTTGATTTCTGAGATTTCATGACGGCTTGTGCAATCGGGTTTTGCAATGCTTTATTGCATTTATCGATTTCTGTAAGTTCATGATCCACGTCGTTTCTTTTTTTCTCAAGATTTGTGTGTTCTTACAAAATCTGATTATGAGGAAGAAGAAAGGTTCCAAACAATGCTTTTTAGGAGACCCTTGGATCATAGCGTTTCAAAATGAGATTAAACGGAGCGGTTTCTGTGATGCTGGTAATGCTTAGCAACGTGAAGAGTGAAGACGAGGCTCGTTGATTTTGTTAAGAGTCAAATTCATTGTCTAAGAATAACACATTTTATCTTTATCTTTATCTATTTTATCTTTACTATAATGTAAAACATATATAAACTTTAATTTAAGTAGGTTAAAATAACTAATATAACATTTAATTACATTCGTTCTTCTTACTTTTTCTTTCCCAACCCAATCTTAACCCAAAACACTAGTAACCTTCAACCGAAATTAACACAAATTTTTTTCTCTCCTTACTCTCTCTACAAAACCAACATAAAAAGAAAAAGAAAGAAAAAAAAATGTTGTCACATGGTCTCGGTTTGGCTGGCCCGAAGTAGAAGAATCGAGAAGCAACCTGACGCAAGCGTAATGGAGAATCCAAATTAACTAGAACGACCCGAAGGCAGTATTGAGACCGCTAGGAGTGGCCTAATAGTCTGTGAGAGAGAGACATGAGAGAGAGAGAGGGGAAAAGAGAAAGAGAGGAAGAGGATAAAGATTTATTTGGTTTAATTTTATTTAATTATTACATATATAATTAATTAATTAAAACTTGTTATTTAAAAAGGTAAAAATATCAATTTACCTTGTTTTAACATATATAACAAATGGAACTGTTAGAAAGGATCATTCATGCGACTTAAAAAATTAAAGGACTAAAGTTGCAGAAATGTGATAGTTAAGAACCATTGATACAATTTTTATTTTTATTTTTACCATTGAAACGATTTTTTTTGCCTATTTCCGTTACTTTGTGATTCGTCAGTTCGTCGTCCCTGCTTTTTTTTTCTTTTTTTTCAATGTTTTATTAGGTTGTGAATTTTTTCTAAAATAGCTACATACAGTTATTATATTTTTTTTAGGGTTTAGGGTTACCTACAGTATATTTAGCTACATACTGTATGTAGGGTTACATACTGTATGTAGCTACATACAGTATATTTAGCTACATACAGTTATTATTAATCAAAAGAAATGTTAAAATAAAGAAATGAAATTAAAAAATAGAATTGATAAATGTTACATATAATCTTTTTATTAGATATGAAGACTTGGTAAGAAAAAAATAGAAATAACATTTAATCGTGAGTTATACTGTTAGAGAAAGGACCTTGGAGACTAGCATTTGAACAATCTTTCTATGAAACTGATATGATTTTATAAAAAAAAAATATGGGTAACCTTTATTCTTTTTTTAAAAGTTTAAATATAAAATGCATACTAGATAACTAGATAAGTCAAACATTAAAACATGTCACTTATTAGTGGTACTAAATATAAAATTATACAACCTCTCTTTCACATTATAGTATCATACATTTATCAGGGAAAAAAACACTTGACAATAAATACTAAAAAACGCATTTGAAAACTAATTTTCATTTTGGTCGGAATGGCTAAGGCTCTTGACTTTCAAATGGGAGGTCCCATGTTCGACGCGCCTGCCAACGCTTTCTTTTTTTATATTTTCTTTTGTTTCCACTTTTTCATAAAGAACCCCAAATAATTAGTTCTCTTTCAACCCAACCCTCAACTTTACAATAAGTTCTAAAATAACTCTAAAATCACAATAAATTGTTTATTTCTATAATGATAAAAAAAACTTATTAAGATACAATTTGAAAAGTATTTTTAAAAATTTGGAATGATAAATTTGTAACATTTATCTAAGATATAATTTTTTCTAGATAGAACTTTTTTAAAATTAGGTATGTAGGTTTCCAAATAAAAGGAGGATCTTAGATGTTGGATATAATAGGTCTCAATGCGTGGATTTTATACGAGTACTTTCCATTAGACATAATCCAATTAAGTCACATTTGTTCGTAGTCAAATAGACTATTATTCTTTATATATTTTGCGTAGTTTCAAGATACACCGAGGCTAAATTATTTTTAAAAAATTCAAGCGATTCAATTGTTTTAAGTTTCGTATCTAAATTCAATTTATCATTTATGCGTAAGTGATTTAAACTCGATTAAAAAGTAATTAGTCCCCGAAGCGAAGCGTGAGTAAGCTGCCCACTAGTTTCTAATATATCATATAAAATAATTATAATTAGTATAATTCATCTATTTATATAGCACTTACATATGGTACATCATATAAGATCAATTTAGACCTACATAAGATTTAAATAGACACGACCTAACACAACATGCATGATGACATAAAAATAATGCTAACCTAAAAATAAAATTAACATCTAACTTGAGAAAGTCAAGCAAGCTAGTGAAAATGAATACTTTACTTCAAATTATTCTTCATTACATAATGTATTAATGTGTAACTCACTATGCAGGTTTAACCTTCAAACATGAAAGATATAATAACTAAAGAACAGCAACAATAATAATAAAAATAATGGAAACTAACCATACTAATTGCTAATTGTTTCTTTCTATATGCTTTTGATTGTTTGATGATTGGAAAGGAAGCCGCATTCATTCTTTAATCTAAATAAAGCAACTTCTGTTCTAATTTTTTCTTTAAACTATACTCTTTTAATATTCGAATGATAAATGGATGTAATATACAGAAAATATGAAAACCGTCTTAAGTTCAATATTCAAACATTCATAAATATATTGCTTAGTTATTTTTTCTACAAATATGATTATCTTTTCTTAAAATGTTTTATATATTTTATATATGTTTTATTACATGTAACACAATTTACTGTTTTTATACCTCACTTGTGCGTGCACAGATCATTAAGTAGAATACATAATATAAAGCATCGGTATGTTACCACTACGACCCAGTACTATCATTGAAATGACTGAAATGTCAAATATGGAATATATGCTCTATTCGCAGTTAATTTGCGATTTTGAGTCGAAATATATATTGAATTGTGTTTGATCTATCGCTTGCAAAACATGTCTTGGCTAAATATATAATGTGAAACACACTTGTAGATACACTATATTATTGTTTGTTCGTACCTTTCAACTTGCTTTTTTATATATAGAGCAAAGTGTACGAAAATACAACAAACTATGTCAATGTGCATAACCAAATCTATTTTGTACCTAAAAAAACAACTTACAAATTTTGTTTATTGTATGTAATTTGTAACCTGATAATCATTTAACAAGTTTTTTTCTTGAAATTTTCTTTTCTTAAATTTGGATATTCATATGTTCTTTAAAGTTTATCATCTTTATGTTCATCTTTAAACAAAGAAAAAAGCAAAATTTTGCTTGAATCAAGAATTGGTTCATGTTCTTATTCAACTAATTTCACGCAATTACAAATCCATAAACATAAATCACTCTTCATTAAAATTTCAGATTCAATTGTAAAGACTAAACGAAGAACACAATCCATAAATAGAACAAAAATTCAATCTTGATGCCTTAATAACAAATGAAGAAAACATATGGAATACTAATCATATCAAGAACCTTAGATTTGATTAAATCATGAACAAAAATCGATTCTAAGTGAAACCCTTAAATCATTGGGATGAACAAGATAAAGATTGAATGATGAAGGAAGATCTGTAAAAACCCTAACCAGAACACGACTTTACCCTAATCGTTTAAACCTTTGAGACCGATTATCCTTATTAGTATTCCTTCGCAGGGTGAACACAATGAAGCAAGATGTGTAAAAACTCTAATTGGACAAGTACAAATCATTACTAGGTTTGCAACTTCATTAAAGGGTTCTTGAATCACACCTTAACATTGGGGCTCTTGAATCCTAATCCTCCAAACATCCATGTCCCTGTAATCGAACAATGTTCGACCAGGTCTCGAGCAAGGTTCTTTTTAAGTTTGTCAAATAAACAAGTTTCAAAGTTTTCCTAAAATCGATCAAAAGACTTGAAAACCCTGGTGAATACTGAAAAGTAAGAAACGAAGACGAGTTTGAAACTCTTAAATCTAGTGGAAGTGTTTGAAACTCAATGAAAAAAATCGAAATCTATGTGGTGGTTATGTACTCAAGAAAATTGATTGAAGGTATATTGAAGTAGTGGATAAAAATCAAGAACAATCATCCATTCAACCCAAAAGAATTAAAAAAAGACATAAAAAATTCATAAAACCAGATTAATAAATGGTTAATGTGTATGAGCTACATATAATAACCAAATTTACAAGTCGTTTATATAATTAGCTATAAAATACAATCTATTACACATAGTAACAATTTTGACATAATTTATGTACACTAAAATCCATCACTATGCCAATCTGTTTTTGTTGAAATAGCCCTGTTCTTTTTTATCTTTCGACTAGTTTCCAGTTATTCACATGTGCATACGACATTCTAAATTTTGTTGATTAATTGTTCGATGAGAAACAAATCAACAATAATATTTTTCAACTGCGATGTTTATCTTTTAACTTTTTACCACACGTAGCAATCCAACCTGACAACCAAACGACAAGTGTCCTCCACGTGTCTCCTCGTGCGATCACCTGCATCTATGCACACTGTACCAACTTCCACTTTATAACCCAGTAACCCACTCATCAGTCGATTAAAACATTCCCCAAGATATTCCGGGAAAGAAAACATAAATGGCTCCGAAACGAAAATCACTAGTGAAGACCACCAAGAAAACCATACGAGAAACCGTCCAAGTTTCCGTAATCGATCAAAGCACAAAGAAACCAGTCACCAGAGGTGTTTCATCCAACGAAAAGATCGAAACTTTCACCGAAAAAATCCCACAACAAGAACTCGAAACCCAAGAAGACGACGACGACGATACTCAATTAGACGAACTCGAAAATGGCGCTGAAAAAGACATTGACCAAAACGATCAAGAAACGAGAGAGATCAAAGTTCAAGACTCTGTTTCCACGCCGGAAAAGCAAGAATCGGCCAAGAAAACCACCACTCGCGACGGCGGTGGGAGTAGGAAGAAGAGGAGGAAGATGGGGGAGGGTGGCGGCGAAGGGTATAAGAGATATTTGTACAAGGTGTTGAAGCAGGTGCACCCAGATTTGGGGATATCGTCAAAGGCGATGACTGTAATTAACAATTTGATGTCAGATATGTTCGAGAGGCTGGCGGAGGCTGCGGCACGGTTGTTGGAGTATAACAAGAAGATGACATTGACGTCGAGGGAAATACAAGCGGCGGTGAAGTTGGTGGTTCCCGGAGAGCTTGGGAAGCATGCAATCGCCGAAGGGACTAAAGCCGTCACTAGCTATGTGTCATACGGCGGAGGTGGTGGTGGTGGTTCAGTTTGAAAGGTTCTTGCTTGTTCAGTTTCTAATTTGGTTGTTGGTGTTAGGTTTGAATTCTTAGTTCCACTGTGTAGAGGTTGTTTAGGAAGTTGTTAAGTAGAAGGTGATAGTAAAGTATGGTTGTGTGCAATTTATTTGATAATGCTAATTAACCTTAACATAGCTTACCTAATCATTTATCAACTCCTGGTATACCCTTTTAAACTGGAGATATTTGTGAGTGGCTGCTCGGCTCCTTTTTATGTCGTATAGTTATTATACTCGCGCGCTTAAATTTAAATGACAGTATTTTAATCATTTTCGCATAATTTTATATATAAAATGTCGTATTAAATTACGCCTTGTAATTTGTAAACATCGTGATCTTGTCAGGGACTCAGGGGTGCAAGAGGGACTGTTCAGGCCCAAGAAATTAGAAGGCCCATTATTTAGGATACACGACTAGAGGTGCAAAAAAAAAATCCGAATATTCGATTTTGTGCAAAAACTATCCGAACCGATTTTTTATAAAACTGATTTTTTCCAAACCGGAGCGGATTTAACCGGTTTTATCCGATCCGATCCGGTTTTAATCTGATCCGAAACCGGTTAAACCGGCTACACTTCTGTCCGAAAAATCCGGTTTTATAAAAAATCGATTTTGTTTCGAGGAAAGTGGGTAAAGGTTTGCTATGGCGGATAATGGTAACAACATTAGAAAATTTACCTTTTAAACCATTAATAGCATGGGTCACGAGGGTTTTATCCGGGACCGCTTCACCAATATTAGAAAGAAGATCAGTCATTACCTTGATTTTGCTAAAGTAAGCGCCAATAGATAGATCACCAATGTCTAGATTCCAAAATTCGTTATCAAGCTGGATTGCCCGTGTTTCTCTGTTGTCGCGGAAGTGAGTTTCAAGAGTTAATCACACCTCTCTTGTTGTAGCGTTCTTTTTTACTACCATTTGGAGAAGGGATTTATTAATGGTGCCATAAATCCAAAGTTTAACCAAGGAGTCGATTGTGATCCATTCCTGATCGTTGTCATCTTTCTTCTGAGCAGAGCCGTCGATATGACCAAGAACACCCACACTAATGCAGTGGGTAGTAAACAATTCACACCAAGCATCATAGTTCAATTGATCCGTGTCGAGAACCAAATGAACATATGATTTAATGTTAACAATACCAAAAGGTTTGTAATTGTGGGTGGTGGTGTTGCTAGGGCCGGCCATCAAAGAGGAAGAAGAAGGGATAGAAATTTTCAAGATAGAGGAGAGAGAGAGAGAGAGAGAGAGAGAGAGAGATAGAATCGGCCGAAATTTTGAGGGATTTAGAGAGGATATGGCTCTGATATCATATTAAATATCAGAGATTATTATTGCTTAATCAAAAGATTACATGTAAACCAATATTTATAAAGGAACATTAGGGTAAACTAAATAAGCAAACAAGGGCCGAGGCTCATCTACGAACTAGGTCCAATAATAAAAAGGAGGGTCCAAAGCTATCCATATAACTAATCCAGCCTTCTTTATTATTGGTTAAAAAGAGAGGGAAATTATTGGTTTCATTCATCCATTCCGAAACAGACTTAGAATTTGATTCCTTCGTGGTCGCGATTTGAATTTAGAATCGGAGTTTTTCTTTTTAAAAAAAAAATTCAATCAGTTTCTGTGTTCGTTCATCTGTTTATTTCATTCGTAAATCTTATCCTAGATTCTCATGTCAGAAGATTAGAAATTCTATTCTAAGAGGTGTTTAGGTTAAAAAGCTTCTTAAATAATTTAAATACACTAGCAAATAAGTTAACCCTTTAAGACCATCCGAGGTTTTCCAACACGAATATTACATCACCTTTTATTATATTTTTCGACCTAAAAGATAGTATATTTTAACTCAATTTTACTCATACGTTTTAAAATATATTTTTGTATATATTAGGAAAGAAAGATAGGAGAGAACTCGAGTTCAACAATCCGAAATGGAGGGAAAAAAAAAACAACCCGAAACACCGTATGTGTATGGGCTCCATCCTCATGACCCAAAGTGTTATCCAAGCCTCTCGGGGGTGGCAATACGGACGGTCTGTCTACCTAGTGCCAATACACGTATAAGCTTTTTTATAAGCCAAGTCACTTAGAGCTTATTAATAAAACATCCTTAAGTGACTTGGCTTATAAGCTTTTATATAGAGTTTAGTTGAAGTTAAGTGAGTGTAGTTAAGGCCTTGATGACCCTCTATAATCTATTTCAAAGAAGAGGTTTTGAGCTTTTTATTCTAAATTTATTTCATCATGCCACTCATTATCCTCCTTTTCTTTAATTTTATATAACAAAAAAAACTTTACTATTTATGCATTTCTTTAAATAATTTATCCTTACTTGGGTAAATGGCTATAAGACACTATGATAATAAATTTAAACTTAAAATAACTGGTTTGTTATGTGAATTATATAAGAGAACATTTGTTATTTGTTGTAGCAAGAGCTACATTGTACCCTTAAGTTATTTTTTAGAAAACAAAAAATGGGAAAGGAAAGAATCATAAAGTCTCAAGAGATTTTCTAGGGAGGAAACATAGAGAAAAGAGGGGAATGGTGTGTAGCAAAATGTATCTATTCAACATAGTTAAAAGAAAAGAAACTGAGGTTATTTTTCCATTTCTTTTATTCTCTCCGATTTAAAATTATAACTTTCTTAAAAAGTTTGTGTATTTAACATTAAAGTTGAACATGTTGGAACTTAATTAGTAGCACGATGTTAAAACTGTGATTAGAATTTAACTAAATGGGTCTAATGGGTTGCATATGAGTAATGGGTATGTTAGTAATGTCCTTAACTTTATTTCAACTGTTGTAGTGTTAGGAAATAGCGATGGAAACACTGAAAATCGAGTTGGGTACGAAATTGGACGGAATCCAATTTTGCCCGTTGAACGGTACGTCAACTATCTGAGGGTAAACATGGGCGTATCCAAAGAAACACGGGTTGTGTAGCACCTCATGAACACCCTCTAGGATTCCAAAACGGGCCGTATAGGGTTAGGGTACAGCAAGGCCTGTGTAGCCTATAGGAAGGATCGTGTTGGACAATACGGCCATGTCATAGGCCGTGTACAGGGGCGTGTATAAGGGATCAAAAACTTTAATTAATACATTGATCAACTATCATAAGTAAGCATTACATATAGAATCAATTCTGTGACATTTGTATATGGTGCACGAATAATATATACAAATCATGACCATTAGGTGAGTTATACTTTCTTAAAGAGTTTGTGTATTCAACGTGAAAGTTGAACCTGAGAAGGTTTATCTCTAGTTTACATATTTTCCCTTTTTAACATTTTTCAATAGTTGCAATCACAAAATCAGATACCCAAAAATTAACCATTCTATGACCCAAGTTAAAGTAGGTTGTAATTTTCAAAGTTCAACAGTCTACAATTTCATCAGTCAACAAACAAAATGAGATACCCATAAAATCAACAGCCTACGTTCAACCGTTCAAAGTGAGGAAGACTGAGGAAGACGGCGGCAAAGAACGACGAACGAAGGTAGAGGACTGGCGAGGGACGAGGAACAAATGAATTACGACGAGGAAAGACGAACGACGGCGAACGAGGAACAGACGGCGAGGGACGAACATCGACGAGGAACGACGAAACTGCTCAATATTTGGGGGTTGAAAAAAAGGCAGATGAATAAAGATCTAGTGTAACACCGGGTTTCACAAGCTTAAAATTAGCGTAAATTAAAACTTTATTTACACAAAAGGTTTGCAGCGGAACAAACCACTAATCTACATATTAAGTACTGTTTATCGACTTGGCGATCAAGAACAACGAATCAAGCCAAGTCCCAAAATAAACCAGTGTTACTACTACGTACTGACCATCGTCACAAGTATCAGAGTTAACTACAAGTGTTCCAAAAGACATGTACATAATAACACTACCCACAGCAACCCGCCTCGCCAGGCCATCTGATTACTAACCTGCGAAAAGGGAAATATCATGAAACATTAGCTACACTAGCTAGTGAGTACAGGTATCACATAAGCACCAATAAGCATGCTATCACGTCACAGTATGGCACATAATTCTAAGCTATCACGTAGCGGTGTGCCGACATGTCAGCGGGATCATATCTTGCGAGGTAGTTAGCCTAGCTCAACGATCCAAGCTGGGGAATCAGTCACAACCAACCGCATCGGTGGGGGAGCGAAGAGCAGCCCACCATCACGTTTGAGCCACTAGGAATCCGTTTAGATCTGATCATAGACCAAGATCCTCCCTGTATGTCGAGGAACGGCGGCCTGCAGAACCCTCTGGGATCCGGAATTGGCCATCGAATCCCATAGACCCGGAATTTACCGTCGAGTACCGTTGATCCCGAAAAACACTAAAGGATCCAGTCGCGTTAGCAAACTGACCTCAACCCCTGCGTCTGTGCGGACATGAATCACAAACACGGATGACCCATAGGGTCCACAGTACGCATGCGTATCACATATCACAATTTATATCACATGGTATCACTTATAACACTATGTCACTGTATCACTATGTCACTGTATCACTATATCACTGTATCACTATATCACGTCATACCTCGCGCGTTCACATATATACACATGACACATATCACTGGCACACAATAACCCTACTTACTGAGTCTCATGGGAAACCGGTACTCACCTCGATATCACATAAGGCAGAAATGAAATCGGGAATCCCAAGAATCCTCATAGTCGTCCGATTCACCTAACACATTAGGTTTAGGCTTGGTTATCACTAACACATAGCACACATAGGTTAAAACACCAGTTACACAAGCTGTCAGCACAACATAGTCTCCTACGGCCGCAGAGGACATGTCCTACGGCCACATGACACATGTCAAACACTCCCTACAGCCTTAGGGATAACTCCCCGCGCCCGTAGAGTTTCTTTCCAACGAATCATGCTCTACGGCCGCAGGAACCTATTCCTACGCCCGCAGGAGCTTTTCTTTGGTGACCTACGACCGTAAGTTACATACCTACGCCCGTAGACCTTGTCCCATCGTCCGTAGACGGTAAACCACACAAAAACACATCCTACGGCCGCAGAAACCCTGCCTACGGCCGCAGAAGACACAAAAGGCCTCCTACGGCCGTAGGGACTGTAACATCCTGAAAATGGGCCTAGTTGTATATACTATTGGTGATTTAGAATCTCGAATTTAATAATAGATATTAGAATTTATTTAATTAAGTTAATATTAAATTATTATAAAAATGAATAAAATTAATATATTAGTTAACGGTTTTGAATAAGGATTCCGAAAATATCCTCGTTAGTTGAAACGGGCAAGCGGGTATTAAGTTGTAAGTTGAGAAGGGGAACAAAATACCCCATTTGGATAATATTGGAGACCAAAGTCGGTCTCCTCTCTTCTACACATACACATGTACGTATACACACTTGACACACACTTCACTCTCTTTCAACTTGTGTTCTTGAGCATTTGAAGGAGAAATCAAAGGAGAAGTCACCAAGATCAATTTCAGTTGCAAATCCAAGTTATTATATGTTCTTTATCATCATCTTTCTCATTCAAGATCAATTGTAAGTTCATCTTCTTCCTTGTTCTTGAGTTTTAAGCTTTAGGTCAAAAATGGTTAAATCCAAATTAGCCATCAACAATTAAGTTCAAGTGTTCCAATCTGTTCTTACATCATTTCTAAGTGATTAGGAATCAATTTTATGAATTAAAATGATAGATTGGTCTTGTTTTAAAGAAATCACCAAGTGGGTCAAAGATTGAAGAATTTGATCCCAAGCCTTCAATTCTTGATTAGATTTTGTTATATGTATGTTTTTGGATTCATTATGATGCCTTAGATGATATGCAAACACTGGAAATTGGATTGGGATTACTGGATTTGAGTTTGGGATGCAAATGGACTGAACAGGGGGTTGTTTCTCGCACACTGACTGTAAATTGGTTCCTACGGCCGTAGTAAGTTTTCCCTACGGCCGTAGGAGGGTGTTCTATAAAAATGGTCCTACGGCCGTAGGACATTTTTACTACGGCCGTAGGGACTGTCTGTTATGAACAGTGCACTGTTGTGCTGTTTTTCGACGTTTTGTCGTACGGGATGCTCGTTTAGGATTCTACTTAGTCTAATGGCATCATTAGGGGTATCATTTTAGTTTTTTTAGTTAATGTACTTGTGTGAAGTGACTAAACACGAGTATTATCTTATAGGTAAGCTGTACGATACGGAAGAAGAGCGCGACGATCACGATTTCTGTTTGCTTTAGTCTCTAGCCTCTCAGGTGAGTATAGGATGACATAAGAACTAATATAACCGTGTTACATGTTATTTGTATGTGCTAGTAATTCCATGAAATGTAATTAAACTTGATGTATGCTATGTTTATGCATAACACATGTAACAATTGAACCATGATTTATGATATGATTATGAATATGCAAGAAGCATGTATGAATTGAACCATGGATTTTATGTGGTTGTGATATGCGCGCTATGAGGCCCGAATGGGTCAGATTTGTATTTGTGATCGGATCCGAGATATGGGGCTGGTTATAGTCCTAGAACGGGGCCAGCACGAGGTCTGGGGCGTTTTGAGACCTACGGGTCGATGATAGCGTCAACTACCTGGGGTTGCAAACCCAGCGTTCCCCGAGTCATATGGGGATGACTTATTGTTGTACTCCATGAAGGCTTTGGCCTGAAACGCAACGGTGGACCGCTACTCGCTCACCCACCCGCGCGGTTGATGTGTCTGGTTTCCCCAGTTAGGAGTGTTGAGCCGGGCTAGCTACCCTGCAAGATTATGCTTCCTTCTGGCTGTGCCAGCTCATCGCGAGATGTTAGGATAGCACTGTTTGATATATTGATGATATGTGATATGTTTATGTTAATGATTATGCTATCCTGTGCTCACTAGCTATTTAATAGCTAACAGATACTCTCCCCATGACTGCAGGTGATACTTAGGAGCGTGAGCTTTGGGTACCTGCTGGTTATTACTTGTCTTTTGGGAGGAACACTTGTTTAGTTACTTTTTATTACTGTTTATGTTTGTATAAACTTGGTTAAGTGGTCGGTGAACAGTTTAGTAACACCAACTGATCTTTTGTATACTGTGGCTGATTTTTGGTTGTAATTATAGCCACTTTTATATTTCCGCTGCTATTAATGAGTTTTGAAAAACAGGTTTGGCTTAAGTTCAGCTTACAAACGGATCCACACAGTTTGGATTCTTGAATTTCTATTATTAAAATGAAAAATCTGGTTTTCAAAAGCGAGGTGTTACAAGTTGGTATCAGAGCCTAGGTTTGAGTGAATTGGGTACTTGTAAGAGTATTCAGTCTCAAACCCAGGCCCGACCATTGTTTAGTGTTCCTCGGGAGGTCATGGGGTGTGTGAAAGAGAGTTATATTTCTGACATGCTATTGTTTAATTACTTATTATGCTAATGAAGTATGATAAGAGTGCTAAGTATGCTACATGTGTTTGGTTTGGCCAGATTATTTGAGAGATTAATATGGCTGAACATAGTGGTAGAGAGGCTTATATTAGAGACTTAGAGGCTCGTTTAAAAGCAGTTGAGGAGCAGATATCCATACAACCAGTTGTAGAATCTGAGCAATCGCCTGATCTTAGAATTATCTTATCTTGCCAACTTCCTACCTATGACGGTAGCAGGGATCCTAGTGTAACTGAAAGATGGATCCGTGAGATGGAGATAGCTTTTGAAAGCATCAATTGTAAGGAATCTAACAAGGTAGGCTTTGCTCGGAAGCAACTGAGGGGCAATGCAATTACCTGGTACAACGCAGTGATTTCATCTACGCCTCCAGAGGTGACAGTTGCCTTCACTTGGACGGACTTTCTAAGGATTCTTCGCAGCAAGTATTATTCTGATCAGGTAATGGATACATTGGAAGAGAAGTATATGGGTTTAAAAAAAGGTGATAAACCGGTGGAAGAATGGACCGAGCAGTCTTCTGATAAAGCGAGGTTTGTGACTTATTTGTTGCCTGATAAAAAGGCAAAGATTAAACATGTGCAGAAGAAGAAATCCACTGGTGCAGGTTACAAAAGAAAATTTGAGCAATCTTCTGAGTTAACTGATTTTGGAAGTGGATCTTTGCAACGACAGGGAGGTCAATGGAATAATAAATTAACTACTCCAGGGTGTTCACAATGCCGTTCTAAGCATACTGGTCACTGTACCCGGGAGACAGCCCGATGTCATAAGTGCGGGCAGAAGGGGCATACTACTGAGGCATGCCGTTTCAAGGAAAATGTTTGTTATAAGTGTTTTAAACCTGGACATCACTCATCGGAATGCAGATCAAGTCAGGGACAGGGATCAGGAGGAGCCGGAGGGTCATCTTCAGGTCAAAGGAAGGAGAACGTACCTCGGGCAGCTGGCAGGGCGTTTCAGATGACGACCGATGAGGCCGAGACTGCAGGTGATGTTATAATTAGCACATTCTTAGTTAACTTCATGTCTTGTTCTGTTTGAATCTTATGTTAATTACTCCTTCTTTTCTTCAAAACTTCGTGAAAGAACTAATTGCTTAGTTCCTTTAAAACAAGTTCTCTTAATATGGAAACATATTGAGATCTTTTACGTAAAGGTCAAACGGTTAAGAAAGGAGAATAACCAGTTAGTCTTAGTAAAGTGGAAACACAACCTCTGGTCAGACTGGAAACGAGAGACTGGGGAAGACATTAATGTCTGATATCCTCACATGTTTACAGAAAAGGTGGAATGACGCGGAAGGTGGAACGATGCAGACATGTACTGATAAAGGAAGCACAACTAACTGTGTTGTGAAACGAGAGTTTGAAAGGCAGAAGCAATGAGAAAATAAATGAGGAGAGCATTTTAGTGAGGTGTTAACATTGTAGTTAGTGGAAGTAAGTAGATTATAGTATTGAGGATTCTCATGTTGGTCTATTGTAGAACGAGGGTGGTAGTTTATAACTAAGTGTGTGATTATAGTAGAAAGAGAAATTGTAGATACGTTCCTATAAAGAAGATATTCGAAGTAACGATGAATAGAACTGTTGTTGTAATAGGAATATAAGAGGTCTGTTTTTCTTTCATTGTGCACTTTTGCGCTTTTGAGAACAGACAAATCCTGATATGTTAGAGTTAAGAGATTAACTTAATATGACCTGCGGGTCCAAGTTAACTAGATTTATTGAGTGGACGTTTGTGAACCTCTAACTGATGATAAGGTTAGTTGAAGGCGTTGCTAGTTGAAAGAAGTCTGTTGGTGACTTATAATTGTGAGTGTAAGTAAGACAGGATTCCGAGGACGGAATCCTCTTTAAGGATGGTAGATTTGTAACATCCTGAAAATGGGCCTAGTTGTATATACTATTGGTGATTTAGAATCTCGAATTTAATAATAGATATTAGAATTTATTTAATTAAGTTAATATTAAATTATTATAAAAATGAATAAAATTAATATATTAGTTAACGGTTTTGAATAAGGATTCCGAAAATATCCTCGTTAGTTGAAACGGGCAAGCGGGTATTAAGTTGTAAGTTGAGAAGGGGAACAAAATACCCCATTTGGATAATATTGGAGACCAAAGTCGGTCTCCTCTCTTCTACACATACACATGTACGTATACACACTTGACACACACTTCACTCTCTTTCAACTTGTGTTCTTGAGCATTTGAAGGAGAAATCAAAGGAGAAGTCACCAAGATCAATTTCAGTTGCAAATCCAAATTATTATATGTTCTTTATCATCATCTTTCTCATTCAAGATCAATTGTAAGTTCATCTTCTTCCTTGTTCTTGAGTTTTAAGCTTTAGGTCAAAAATGGTTAAATCCAAATTAGCCATCAACAATTAAGTTCAAGTGTTCCAATCTGTTCTTACATCATTTCTAAGTGATTAGGAATCAATTTTATGAATTAAAATGATAGATTGGTCTTGTTTTAAAGAAATCACCAAGTGGGTCAAAGATTGAAGAATTTGATCCCAAGCCTTCAATTCTTGATTAGATTTTGTTATATGTATGTTTTTGGATTCATTATGATGCCTTAGATGATATGCAAACACTGGAAATTGGATTGGGATTACTGGATTTGAGTTTGGGATGCAAATGGACTGAACAGGGGGTTGTTTCTCGCACACTGACTGTAAATTGGTTCCTACGGCCGTAGTAAGTTTTCCCTACGGCCGTAGGAGGGTGTTCTATAAAAATGGTCCTACGGCCGTAGGACATTTTTACTACGGCCGTAGGGACTGTCTGTTATGAACAGTGCACTGTTGTGCTGTTTTTCGACGTTTTGTCGTACGGGATGCTCGTTTAGGATTCTACTTAGTCTAATGGCATCATTAGGGGTATCATTTTAGTTTTTTTAGTTAATGTACTTGTGTGAAGTGACTAAACACGAGTATTATCTTATAGGTAAGCTGTACGATACGGAAGAAGAGCGCGACGATCACGATTTCTGTTTGCTTTAGTCTCTAGCCTCTCAGGTGAGTATAGGATGACATAAGAACTAATATAACCGTGTTACATGTTATTTGTATGTGCTAGTAATTCCATGAAATGTAATTAAACTTGATGTATGCTATGTTTATGCATAACACATGTAACAATTGAACCATGATTTATGATATGATTATGAATATGCAAGAAGCATGTATGAATTGAACCATGGATTTTATGTGGTTGTGATATGCGCGCTATGAGGCCCGAATGGGTCAGATTTGTATTTGTGATCGGATCCGAGATATGGGGCTGGTTATAGTCCTAGAACGGGGCCAGCACGAGGTCTGGGGCGTTTTGAGACCTACGGGTCGATGATAGCGTCAACTACCTGGGGTTGCAAACCCAGCGTTCCCCGAGTCATATGGGGATGACTTATTGTTGTACTCCATGAAGGCTTTGGCCTGAAACGCAACGGTGGACCGCTACTCGCTCACCCACCCGCGCGGTTGATGTGTCTGGTTTCCCCAGTTAGGAGTGTTGAGCCGGGCTAGCTACCCTGCAAGATTATGCTTCCTTCTGGCTGTGCCAGCTCATCGCGAGATGTTAGGATAGCACTGTTTGATATATTGATGATATGTGATATGTTTATGTTAATGATTATGCTATCCTGTGCTCACTAGCTATTTAATAGCTAACAGATACTCTCCCCATGACTGCAGGTGATACTTAGGAGCGTGAGCTTTGGGTACCTGCTGGTTATTACTTGTCTTTTGGGAGGAACACTTGTTTAGTTACTTTTTATTACTGTTTATGTTTGTATAAACTTGGTTAAGTGGTCGGTGAACAGTTTAGTAACACCAACTGATCTTTTGTATACTGTGGCTGATTTTTTGTTGTAATTATAGCCACTTTTATATTTCCGCTGCTATTAATGAGTTTTGAAAAACAGGTTTGGCTTAAGTTCAGCTTACAAACGGATCCACACAGTTTGGATTCTTGAATTTCTATTATTAAAATGAAAAATCTGGTTTTCAAAAGCGAGGTGTTACAGGGACTATGTCCTACGCCCGTAGGAAGTACCTGCATAGCAGGTCTTCGTCCCTGTTTCGCACAGCAACTGTGAATCCCGTTTTTAACACCAAAAACTCGATTGAAACCATATTCAACCGTTTGTATGCATTGTTTGACATCTATAGACACATAAGAACACACTTAACAACAAAACCCAACACAAAACACAATTTACACCATCCAAATTGTTGGGAAAATAGGAATATAATTTATATCCTCTTTTGTTAATACAAAGATTTACAATATGTTTATATAATTGTATACACTAACATTAACATATGTGCACATATACATATATAATCAAGCAAATAAATACTTAAATTTATTTGTTACAAATTACATCGTATAAATCGTCAAAATCCAAATCGTCCAAGATAAAGCGCCATCAACATTCAAGATGAAGCATTCGATGAAGATTCCTACAAGAATAAATTCAAATGATATGAGCTTACAAATAAAATAATTAAAGTAGTTTAAGTTTTTATAAAATTATTTTTATAAAAACTTTTATAAAAATGACAAAGATTTTTATAAAACTCATTTGTGTTGGGTAATTAAATCTAAGACTTCCCATTTTAAGTAAATAACAAACACAATCCTACTTTGAAACAATACACCACCATAATTAGCAAAGGAATCTCCCAAAGGGGTAAAATTCCAACATGCTTTGTGTATTGGTTTCCAAACTTCCATTTTTGAGTTTAAATTCAAACATTAGAAGTATGGGATCAACCAACCTTTTGAACATCTACTTTTCAGTTGATTTTTATGGTAAAATTGAGTTGAGTGTGGTTTTAAATAAAGCCCAACGTCTATATTGCAAAGAACAAGAAATGCCAGATGACTGACGGTCGATGTCACGGTCGACCGTGGTTCGACCGTGGGAAGTCTGGACAGTTTTGAGACTTGGACCTTTTTCCTTATTTAAACCAACTCAAACCTCATTCATTATTCACCTTTTGCAAACACAAAACATTCAGAATACTCTCTAATACTTGAGCTCATATCTTTGAATATTATTTCATCTTTCAAGTTCAAGATTCAAGCAAGAGTCAAAGCCATCAAAGCTTAAACACTACTCCATACTTTCATATTATTTGTAATAGTGTAAGGATCAACTCTATCCTACCAAATTAGAGTGAAGTGAGGAACAACTCTAGCCTTGAGAATTAGAGTGAAGAAAGGTTATCTTTACCTTATTTGCAAGTTTGAAGATTAATTCTTGCAAGTATAAAAAGAGAAGTGTAAAAGGTTTATCTCTACCATCAAAGAGAGAAGCTAGTGGATCAAATTCTTGGTGGGTGAGGCCAATGAGTGGATGTAGTGCAAGTTTGTTAATACTTGCATGAACCACTATAAATCATTATGTTCAACTTGTGATTGGTGATATCTCTCTAACTCTATATCTTTTATTTTCTTGCAAGAACTTGTAAAAACTTCAAAAATTGGACATATAACCTATTCACCCCCCCTCTAGGTTCCAACACAAATGGTGTATTCTTGTTCATGAACTCAAAAGCTAGGTTTCATGGTAAAATCACTTACAAGGAAGATGAAGAACAGCAATTAAGGCTTGCATTTGCTTCTGAAATCACTTGAAAATACTTGTTTCTTGATTGAATCTTCAAAAGCTCCAAGAACAAAGTGTGTATGTATTCTTACGTAGGTTTGTGTGTGTAATAGTGTGTGTTTTGGGTGTTCACAGGGGATAAGGGGAAGAAACCGCCTTTGGGGTTTAATTAATTAAACCCCGAGTATTTTGTTCCCCTTTTTAACTTACAACTTGACACATGCCATCTCGTTTTAACTAACGGGGATATCTACGGAATCATTACGCGAAACCGTATAATACAACATCCTATTTAGACACGTTTGACACTTTTCACATAATCACACAATTAACACATAACACGTTAGTTACTCTAAAATAGTCACTTAAAGTCAAGGTACAGGTACTAAAACACAAGGTACAAGTCACTACTGCTAGGCCCTTTTTCAGGGTGTTACATCTAGGGCATGAGGGTATATTGATAATAAGCCACAATCCCTTATGCATGGATTTTAAAATCCCACCAACTCTTGGAGGATTTTACTTACCCTTCCATAAGGGTTTTTAATTCCTTAAAATTCCAATTTCATGATGAACCACACATTGGAATTACTAGGAACTGGATTTTAATTCCCACAACCAAACATCTCAATCACGGCATTTAAGTATAAGTGTGAGAGTAACAATACCCAAATATAGTAAATATAAATAATTAAATTTTTCACAAGTGTACACAGACCATGATCATATGTGACTCTCAAACATTGTATATGTCCTTAAATTATTAGTCATGTGAGGAAACTTTGGATCATTCGTCAATGATTGTTCCATCTTTAATATAAACTAGTTTGAGCCCGTGCTCCGCACGGGTGTGGGAGGGTTAATATCTGATCGTGGCTGAAAACGTAAACCCGGTTTGTGAAAAGAATGCACGGGTCTTGGGTTGACCGACCCTATCCATTCTAAACCCGGCTCTTATCATAAAATAAAAAATAAAAAACCGATCCGGTCCCACAAGAGCAAGATAAAAAAAATTATAATTCAAAACCCAATCTCGTAACCGACCCTCGTAACCGGGCCGCCAAAAAAATAAAATTATTTCAAAAAGAAAAAAAACAATTGGTTCGGCCCCAAAAAAATTTGGCCCAATATATGCCCGGCCCAAAACCAAATTCAAAAATAGAGGTGCACAAAAAACACCGAATATCCGATTTTTTGTAAAAACTATCCCAACCGGATTTTTTTAAAACCGCATCGGATAAATCCGAAACCGGTTTTTGAGACGGTTTGAAATATATTTGGTACACCGGATATTTTATCGAATTAAAAACCGGTTTAAATAAATCCGGTTAAAGAACCGGTTTGAATCCGGGTAAAATAACCGAGCATCGAGATTCATAAATACATCACCCTCACTCTTCCTTTCCCATTCCCCAATCACTGCAGACAACTTTTGTCTTTTCTCTCCCTATTTTATACATATCCTACCTCTACTCCCATGTCCCATCTCAACTTTATTACCTTTTCTCCACCTATCTTCCAAACCCTCATCTACTCCAGCATTTCAAAACACCCAGTAAACCCACCACCATTAGAAATTCAAAACCTCATCTGCATTTTGTTCAAAGCCTATTAACTCACCGTAACTTCATAGCACCACCACCATCTCTCTACCACATAACCGTTGGTACTTCGCTCACCACCGCCGTCTTCATTGTACCACCCTGCCGGTTTCTCTTTCTCTCGTCTCAATCGCACCACCCTGTCGGTTTCACCGTCGTCAACATACCGCCAGTCCACCGCCGTACTTCGGTCACGATCTTCATCGCTCACCACCGCCGCCGTCACTCCACCATCATTTTGAACGGTGGAAGAAACAAAAAAGAGAAGAAACATATGAGTATATATATCCTAGCAAACCTCCAGTCCACAAGCCGGTTTTTCCCGAACCGGTTTAAAAAAACCGGATTTTTTTTAAACTGGAACCGGCCCAAAAAAACATAGAGCCCAATAACCAAAACCGGCCCAAACCCGGTTTCTTACCCAAACCCGGATCCGGGCACGGTTCCATAGGCAGCGACGCATTTTAATTATATGTATATAATAACATAGCAAAAAATATGAGAATGCAATAAATTTTATCTTAATTACTATTTTATACAATCAACGTTAAATTTTTATCTTAGTTAATATTATATATTACATATTTTTCTCTATTTAAAATTTATTTTTGATGTTAATACGAGTATGTATTTATAACTGCCTCCTTTTTATTTATATATTCATATAAATATTATTGTAATATAATATTTATTTAAAATACGCATTTCTTGGCATAGCACTAAAACTAGGTTACCATTATATAATATTATTTCTATAAAAAAGTCAGATATATGTAAGAAGCTAATACATTAATTTGTTTAACCCGACACATCGCTCGGGCAATTAAAAGCTCGTATTTAATCAAAATCTTAACTTTATCATTTTAAAATATTAATAATCATTTAGATTTTTAAAGTTATAATCAATAAAGATTTGATCTTATTAATATCAATTGTAAAAAATGACTTAAACAAGAAATAAAATCATGTCTATACATATAATTATACCACGATTATACTGTCACATATGTCCTCGACCTTGCATCGACACTTTTACCGTTGGTATGAATATTAACATGGTCTATTGTTATTTTTTAATATATTTTTATTAATATTTATCAATTTTTAAACTGTAATCTAGTATAATATTTAATTATTAGAGCAAGGCTAGCTTGTGCTAGAATAGGCTAACTTTTACCATCCAGCACGGCTATCACTATGTCCTTAAGACCATTCGTTATGCTTAACCCGATTGCATCGGGTAGCATTGGGTAAGGACAAGAACACCAAAACGGATTGCTCGGGTAGTTAAATCGAGTAATGCCTTCAGGTCTTTATACTCGATCAAGAAACTGCACAACCCCCACCCCCACCCCTTTCTCAATGTATCACACACACGTGTATTATTTAATATACAAATATTATAAAAATAGAAAGAGTTTGAATGCGAAGATAATACTTAATTTGGGTTTAATAAGAAACTGAAGAATAAGTGATGTGATATTAGATAAAGAAAAAAAATATCGAATGAATATCGCATGGCCTAATCGATCTACTCACTCACCACTCTTCATATATCCCATGTTATTCATGCCCATTGTCATCCTTATCACTTCAAAATCCTGTGTTATATAGAAAAATAAAAATTAAAAAACAAGTTTATGTAATAACATTTATTATTTCAAGCATTTATTAATAGGTTAATATGCTGAGGTGATTCCAATATAACCCCAAGCCACCAAATATGAAGTGTGACAGAGGACATGGCGATGAGTATCACCACCACCTGCAAACCCAGCTTCCTCCTAATTATCATTCTTCACTCTCAGTACTTCCGATAAACATGAACCTCGTCATCTGCCACCGCCGGAGATTACTTCAAGAAGAAGACGCCGATAGAGCTCTCGGATCCCCGGCGCCCTCCTTCACCACCAACTCTCCCTTCGACTCTTCCTTAGCCCTCACCATCCTCGTCCTCCTCACCGTCCTCTTCTTCATGGCCTTCTTCTCTCTCTACATCCGCCGTTTCTCCTCCACCAACAACTCCGACGACTCTGATCACTCCGGTCACCGTCAATCCCCGGGGAGATATCGCACCGGTAAGCATGCTGGACTTGACGCCTCCGCCGTCCGGTCACTCCCGATCGTTTTGTACGGTGGCGACTCGAAGATCTGGAGCGAATGCTCGATCTGCCTGAGCGAGTTCGAGGAGAGAGAGACGGTGAAGGTGATCCCGTACTGCCGTCACGGCTTCCACCCTATGTGCATCGACAGGTGGCTGTCGTCGCATGTGTCGTGTCCGGTGTGCAGGTCGACGCAGCTGTTTCCAGCCGTGGATGAGGTTGCAGGGGGTAACAGTGGAGGTCGATCCGACGGTGGTGATGGAAGGTGAGTGAATGGAATGCATGAGGTCCCGCGTGTTACGTGTTAGTTAGAGCAAGACAAATTTGCCGGGAAACAATTTTGCAGCGAGGCACGTGGGAGAGTGGCACGTGTGACGTCATGTAGGAAACGTACGCGTACCATATGTTTATTTTATCTTTATTTTTGTATATTTATTGATTACAATATTGCAAATGCATTTCGTGTTACCAATGAATTAAAACAATAAATAAATGTTGATGTAAACATTTACCAGAGAAAATTTTGAAATGTTTGTTTGTTGTGATACGATTTGTGGGTCCTACTGTGTCCCCACTCGGAGAAATCCATGCCAGCTGTCCTTGTCATGCATTTTAAGTAGCTTTTACTTACGGGGTAGTGAATAGTGATAGTAGGCTATTTTCTGGAATAAGCCCGTATTAGTGTATAAGTAGTAAAAGGATATGATATAAGTTGATCATACATAAACTTGTTATATGTAGGTTCGGTATGGAGCTTTTTAAAACTTATTGGAGTTGATAGCTTTTTGTTTTGAAAGAAAAAGCTACAAGTCATGTTCGGATGAAAAAACTAGAAGTTTTTCTTAAAATAAAAAAGCTCTAAAACAAAAAGCTTCTTGAAGTAGCTTTTAAAACTAGCTGGAGCTTTTTATATACCAAATTACCCTCTTTAATTATTTTATAAATCCTTCTATTTTTGTAATTTGTCATTTTATACTATTAAGCTTCAGCTACCAGCTAATTTTCCAAACACATATAAATAAAATAAACAGCTTCCAGCTCCAGCTACCAGCTTCCAGCTTCCAGCTCCAGCTACCAGCTTCCAGCTATCAGCTAACAGCTTCCAGCTACAGCTACCAGCTACTTCCGCCAAACATACCCTATGTATAACTATTTTTATTATGTAAGAATTATCTCTTCTCTATTTTCTAGTTAAACAAAAATATTTCAAACGCACTACATAAAAATATAGATTAAGTAAATATCACCACGCAGTGATTGTGTGATAACTTCTTCCGCTTCCTTTAATTATGATTATGTTAATCAGCTACCTTAATTTACGGCTTGTGCATACAAATACAAGCTTATGGTCCAGCCTCTCGTGAATATTTTAGGTCATATGTGAAGAGAAAAATGGAATCATTTTATATATACATTAAACGAAGAGGTGTTAAATTACGAAAATTATATCAAATTAACGAGAAAATTATGCTCTTTAATTTAAAATTGTACATGCTAGGTTGTTTTCCTACTACAGCTCGACATTTGCACTGGTGCAAATTTTGCACAAGTGCATATGCATAGATTACCTGGTTTTTTCAGCACAGATGTAAATATGCACTAGTGCATATGTCGAGCTGGTGCTGAAAAATAAAACAGCAAACGTGACTTTTTTTTTCCAAAAAAATATAGCAAGATCAGTCTCAAATTAAAGAGCATAATTTTGTCTTTAATTTGGTATATTTTTCGTAACTTAACACTTTTTCGTTTGATGAATATATTAGTTTTAAAAAAGTGGGGGAAATGTACAAATGTCCATTCGACTATACCCTTTCCTATATAAATAAATAAAAAAGACAAGACATTAAATGATTTATCAGAAATGGTTCTCGCAGTTCTCGTACGAAAAGCAGTTCTCGTTTGAACCGCACCCTAGACACGTATATAGGAATTAATTTTCTAAAATACGATATTAGTTATATCAATAACTTAAATAAAAAAATTATAGTATAATATTTTTTCTATATAGTTATATGAATTTCGTGAAATCTCCTACATTATTTGGAACAAAGTTATGAATTAACTTTTTAATTAACACCCTCTAAGATATCGTTTTTAATAAATATCATTTTCAATCCATTATTATTTCTTGTGACATTAGGAAAACAATCAATTTGCTTAAGATATTATAACAAAACATTAGGTTTGGTAGTTTCACCGCATAAAAATGTGTCATGCAGCTTCAACTCCATGTAAAGTTCATTTGCATCTGCTCGTCCATCATACTTAGATGTGGCTTCAACACGACTATAATATTACTTAAGAATTAAGATCTTGTTCATCAAATTCCTAATATCTATTTTTTAAGCTTATTGAATAATTATTTAAATATGAGCGTCCTATTATCTTTATTCTATTAAGTGGACTTTGAAAAATGTAACATTGAATTGATATCTAATATATGCATACTTTTTTGGGCCTCCTATGATACGCAGACGTTATGCGATCGCACCTCTGCACCCTCTCAAAGACACATATGCTTATATTAGCTTGGTAAATATATTTTTATAAAGTATAGATGTATAGTATTTGATGAATAGTATCTACTAATCGCATGTCATTTCATTTCTTTCTATTTTCTTTTCACCAATTATTTTCTTTATTTTTGTGGGTGATAAATGTTAAATTATAAAAAAAATTGTTTATCTGTAAGTGTGTAAAATAGAAGAGAAATAAAATGTAATTGAGCAATATATTTGTAATTTTTACTGGTGAATTTTTTAAAAAAGTAAATAAAATATAAGAGAAAATAAAAAAGTTAAAAGTACTCTAAAATAGTATATATATGAATAATTGAAATTTTACCGCTAAAAATCTACCATCTTCAACAATATTTAATACTCGCGTCAATGCGGTAGCGATGTATAATTTACTCGGTAACTTATCCATTTTAATTATTGAGTCGTTTAAATTTCATAAATGTTAATGAATTTAGGTTATAGGTTATTCAAATTTATGAGTTTTATTTAAACACATTTTCTAATAATTAGATTCAACTGTATATTATGTGATATAATATTTATAATAAAATGTTTAGTTAAAATATTTTGTAATAAATAAGCTAATTGGTATTGACATCATGTTTTAAATATTTTCTTACTATGAAAGAATTATTCACTATAATGGTATATATAAATCTCATTAAAGCCATCTAATATATAGTTACTTCATTTAAAATTTTCATTTAGTTTGATTTAAGAATAAATTAATATTTTTAACTTACTTAAATAAAAAGACCTTAATATTTAATAAGATATTATAAATTACTTACATCATAGTTATGAGTTATCGTACGTCCACTTGAAAAGAGTGATTGTCTGCAATGTGATATATGATTTAACAAAATGTTCCTTTTGTTTCAATACTTTTAGAAAGGATTTAACATTTCATTATATCAAAATACCGAAAGCAACTAAATAAAAATATTTAGGAAGGAATCTGATATTGGTGAAAAATGGAATTTAATTTTATTACATTTCAATCTTATATTTAATTTGTAAATTTGTAAAAAGAATTAGAATGAATTATATCAAAGATCAATATACTCCTTATTCATTTTAATGGAATGTCATTCAATTTCATTGAATTCCATTAGATTTCTACGAAACAAATGAAGCTTATTGTTGATTAACTCAAAAATCATTATATAGAATAATGTTTAAATGAAACATATAAATTAGTAATGTTAAGAAGTCTTCGGCATTGACCTAATACACATGGTTTTCTAAATAGTAGAATAATCTTATGTATTCTGTTAAAAATTTGAGTTCTAACTTAAAAAGTCCAATAAGCTCAGCTCGATAAGTACTAGGACTTTAGGTCGAGCTCGACTTGGCTTGTTTATATTCCTAGTCACCCAATATGTATCTAGTTAAACTATAAAAATCAATGTGTTTCGTACTTCCAACTATGACAATAGAACTCGTGTGACTTTAGTTTTTAGAGATTTTGTGCTATGAATCTGAAACCAGGTCTTAGCAATAAGAGACTATTCAAGCGTCTTAATCTTATTCATATTTGACTATTTGTTTTTATAAAGAATTTGAATGTTTGTAAATATCTATTGTCATATTAGATGTTCATCAAAGTTTAAATGAAATCAACATCACCAAACTCTTTATACAACCAAATATAGAAAACAACCATGGCTGGTAAAGACTCGGAATACTTATTACCAGGAAGTATATGAGTATGGGGCAAGTGTTTAGGATTTGTAAGCAGGACAATGGTAGTCTAGAAGTGTAAGAACGGTGGAAACTGTTAGAGATTATGTGTAAGGCATTGACGTTTGAGAAGTTTGAGGTGGCCAACAATATTTGGCATTTGGTTTTTTTAAAGTATATCCATAGTGTAAGGTGTTAAGATTGAGATTGTTTTCTTACTGTCACAAATTTGGCTTTATATATTATATAACACTAGTATAGTATCCGCGCTAATGCGGCGGCGACGAATAGTTTTGCTCAGCAACTTGTCATTTTTAATTATTGAGTCATTTAAATTTCGTAAATGTTTATGAATTTAGGTTATAGGTTATTCAAATTCATGAGTCTGTTTATACACATTTTCTTATAATTAAGTTCAACTATTTATATGTGACAGAACAATTATAATAATATATTTAGTTGTTAAAATATTTTATAATAATTATGTTAATTGACACTGACTTGATTCTTTAAATATTTCTTATTATGGAATGTTTGTTCACTAAAATGGTATATATGAATCTTATTAAATACATCTAATAGTTACTTCATTTAACAATTTTCATTTACTTTGATTTAAGAGTAGTTTAGTACTTTCAATGTACTTAAAAATCAAGAGTTTTGAAAGTTGTAAATATTTTATAAAGAATTAAGATTATGAGACTTTCTAAGGTAAATATACCTCTTATGTATTTAAAACTTAAAAAGGTTTTCAAATCTTAATGAAAAAATACATCTTAAAAACTCTAAATAAACCAGATTAAGATATATTAACAGAACTTTTCTTTAAAGCAAACTGCCCATTAGTTTTTCTATATATAAGCTTTGTTCATCTTAACAGTGAAACAAAAGCGAATGTTAAAACCAAAGCCGAGGGAAGTTCAAAACATATGTAAAAGTGAGGAGACTTTGGCCTAAACTTGATTTTATATGACTATTATTACTTTTTAATAATTTGAACCAACTATAGAAAGATTGTGTCACGTAGCCATTCTTTCTGTTTTCTCCATCAACAATAATTATATGCAATTCGAATCAAACCGTACGTGTTGAGTATACCATTATATAATCGTAGTTCCCGGCCTCAAACAAAGCAAAGCCTTTAATGCATAATTATGATTCGGTGTATCAGCGATTGGAAATTGAGCAAGAGATATATCTAACAAGAGAATAGCCAAAAAGCTAGCTAGCAACATCAGCCTGGTAAAGTATTCCATGACAATTATCTCAGTTTGGCATTCAACAAAAACATTCAGTTTGACCAAACCCTGGGCTTCTCTATTCAACCACCAGTCCACCACTTACATAGCTTAAGACCATTGTCAACTTCATAGATAAAATCTTCCAAGGTATCCAATCGAAACTCGCCACCTGTGTCATATATCATCGATATGAGATATCCCATCAACGAGGACTAATGAAAATGGATTATTGAGGTGTTGTTATTAGGGTATTACCTGATCAATCCGCTTTAGAGAGAAAGAATCTAGACGGAAACACTGTCTGCCTCGTTATTCCACCTTCTAATTATCCCTTTCACCAAGTTAAAATCTGTATAGTAAGCTGTAAAATTATTGTGTTCACCTCACTTTTACGGGTGCCTTACACTTTCCTTTAACTTCGACCAGTTTATCTTTTGTGAACAGTTTGAGCATATGTACACATTTCCACACCTAAATTGACATGCAAAAATGTATTTAAAAAAAGTAAAGGAAAGAAAGTTTTGAAGATGCTGCCTCAGAACTGTTTTTAAGGGAAATTTTGTATATACCTTTCGGGTGAAGAGTTAAAACTACCGTCAGAACATAAGAAGCAAGCTTGCAAACATTCTTCACCTAAAATAATTTAAGTTGTGAGATATGGATGTCTATGGAATTAAAATACAAAGAATGAGCATATTGTGACACAAGTAATATGACAGACCTGAATTAGATGGTCGCTTTAGGGCTGATAAAACCTCTTCTTGCATTGCACGTTTCAGGTCATGTTGCATGTTCATGCAGGTCTCCAGCGTGCTCTGCATGCTGTTCATACGTTCTTGAAGCGTAATCATATCAACACGCAGGCCATTGATGATCTCCCATTCCTGTTACATATAAAAAATAAGAGCATGCAGAGTTGCAGACATTTATGGGCCATATATTTTTGCATCTTTTCACTGGTAATTGAAGAGTGCAAGACTTACAGTCCCAGAATGCTGATTGATTTCATGATGTTGCCATTCAGCTGGCTCTGTACTCTCAACAGCTTCAATGACATTATCGTCTTCATCTACACTTTGCGGACCGGGATATTGGTGGACACTCTCTAGCATCCACTCATCATCAGATTGAGAGGCTTGATACTGTCGTGCCACATAGGATTGTATAAGCTGGTCGAGTCTCACACGGAAATCACTTTGAAGAAGATTAGAAACTCTTCTCCTACAACATCAACACTTGTATCAGTTTAATCTGTTTACTAATAAAAGGAATTCAATTATGGTGATTAGAGTTATGTCATGTACCTGCTCATAAGCTCTCGAAGTTCAGGTCTGCTATTGTTATCATCATCAGAGGCAAATGCATCTCTTGTAACCACAGGGAGAGCTTGCTGATAAGAAGTTTGCCCAGACAAACTTTCTGTAGCATCATCATCATCATTACTCAAAGCTGTTTCTTGGTACCATTCATCTTCATTCTCTGTTGAGTCTGCATTTAAACCATGGTTTGCATCGGCATTATTCAAATGATCCCATTCACTGCCATTTTCATCGGCTTCTACAGAACCTACCCGCCAAGACAAGCAATCTGAAGAACTTAGATGGTCAAATGTCTCATGAACTTCTAGTTCCTCCCCATCGGACTGATAATTGTCATGTTCTGGTCTTTCAAGTTCCAATGGTTGAGTTAGTTCAATATGAAGCACACCCTGGTTCAATGAATCCTCCTGGTCCATGTCCTTATTATCAATTATCTGAGCTGTGGGCAGTTGCTGCACGCCCTCTTCCAAAACATGTTCATTCGTTTCTCCTAATGAAGCATTATTTTCTTTAGGACTTCCACATGGATCGATTTCACAGTCAACTTGGAGAGTTCCCATGTTATTACTTCCCGTATTAGCGGCTTCATAATCATGAACAATATCATCTGGTAGCTGCCGAAAGTTTTCTTGATGATATTTCATGCCATCTTCAGATGATGCATCAGACTGGGTCCCATCATGAGTTTGTTCATATTTTTCTAATTTGGACAGGAACTCTTTCCTGCTCGAAATAAATGTTCTAATATTACAAAAGGCTATAACTCAAACCACAAAGTTATTACGATACGCTATTATACTATTATGTATTCTTTTAAAGGTATAAATCTTATTTTGCGGTAACAATAAACATAAGAGCTAATATGCAATTGTTTCTCTTTATTATTCACATCTTTAAAGAAAAAGAATGGCAAGTTTGCCATTAACATCAGGGGTTCTCATGGATTTACTCTTCCCATGATAACAATTTTGCAATGGTACTTTATACATACCACACAGCCATCACTGAGAATTCCTAAAGTCTTGTGTACAATCTAAGGTACATTCAAAATCATTAAACAGGGCAGCTATTTGGGTATATGTTTCTTGATATTTATGGTTTCATCTAAAGTAATGCAGTTTACATAATCAGTACCATATTATCCTCGATTATCGAGTCGGAACCCATAAATATAACTTGGTCAGTACATTGTCTGTCTTTTCACATTTGTAGACCCAATTTGAATTTATCCGAGTCTACTAAAACTCAAAAACTGTTTATTTGATTGGATGGTTGAAAGAAAAGAGTACACAAGATTTTGTAAATCTTAGATACTTGAATGCAGGCTGAAAATAATCTTCATGGTTTGTTGGCAATAAGGGAATTGCATTTTTAAAAGAGAAGACTGCAGTTTCCTAATTGCAGAAGGTAACAGACCTCTTGTTGGAGAATGCTTGTTGGCTGGACTCGGTGAGTCTCAACTATATAACATTGTTAGAACTATACAAGCCATTACACATTAGAAAGTTAATTTTGGTAATCCATTCGATACTTGCATTTTAAAAAAGTATATATGACCAACATAATGAATAATCATAGTATGCCAAATGAAAGAGAAAGCAACAACCAAGCAATGCATGACAACTAAAAACTTCTATTCAAATAACATTATTAAATGTATGCTTCACAGACAAGCAAGTGAAGACTTCTCTCATCATTTCAGCCAGACATAAAGAAATAGTGAAAAGAGAACATACCTCAAATCAGATACAGTGTGAGTTTGCCTCAGTAACCCCAACTCACTTGCTGCTGTAGATGTAGATTTGTCATCGTGTACAAATCTTTGGTTCCATAAAAATCTACCTTTGAGCAATGCCTACATCAACATCATAGCATCAATGCTACATCAAGCGAATATGCCTTAATTCCTTAAAATCATGGTAAAATATAGCAGCTCTCCATGCATATATTTAACAAGAAAAAAAGTGTCATCTATAAATTTGATACCTTAGAATATCTCTAGGGCAAATGGCCGAGAAACAGAGAAAGGTAACATATATATCAAAATTTGCCAATAAAAGTAACGTGTAATTTTTTGTGCTGAGAAAGGATTACAAATTATAATTTGTTATAAAAAAGGATTGTAATTTTCAATTTTGCATAAAAAGAGAGAATAAATTTCAAAATGTTATTAAAAAGAGTATCATAACATGCTAAAAATTGGTCAATATTCCCCTTTTTTGTTAAAATCAAAATTCATGATCCTTTCTTGGCCACAAAAATTGGACTTTACCTTTATTGGCAAATTTCAATATTTATGTTACGTTTCTCGGCAATTTGCCCATATCTCTATTTAACTTAATATTATCATCTACTCCATCAAGTCATTCCAGATAACTACCAACACCCAGTCATTTTTGCCTACTGTTGTATATTTAGGAAGTCCTTTTTATGTCCTTAGGTAACTTCTAACTGGATTGTTGGTGATATGAAAAAAGTATTTTGCATTCCTGAGATGGCTCCTACATTCATTTGACCATTAGATTGAAGTATACGATTCTGAAATAGAGCCAATCATCCTTAACAGACTGAACAGAGTTTCCTTTATAGGGAGAATTTAATCGCAAGCTTGTAGACTGGCAGGGTATCAGACAAAATAAGCACACACATTTGATCGCTCAATGTTCAACATCTTATCACTGATATAGCTCGTAATGTATTTAAGATACTGCTGCTGAAAGCATATACTGTAGAGATATTGTCTTAGAATAAAAGAAAAGAGCATAACAACGGATGACATATGAATAAATGCTATGGTGCAAAGGCATGGAGATGTAAGATGTTCAACCTGAATCCGGTTCCGATGAGCGAAAGTTGATACTGGCCGACTCTCTAATAAAATCTGCATTTCTTTTTTCCTTTCCATCTCAAACCTTGTTAGCAAGTCTAGAAGAGCCTGTCTGCCACATAGCTTACGAATAGACCTTCGTGCACCAACCCTTGTTTGATCAAAAGCTAATCCATCTCCTGAACGTACTCGTTCTACCTGAGAACGGATTTTGGGAGCTTGACCTCCTGTACCAAAATGACCAGTTTCTGCTTCCTCAGTGTTTGACTCTATCCATTGCCTCACGGTTCTCACCCTCCTGGATTCATTTTCACAAATCCGTTGAGACATTGAACAGTTTTTCTTATGAGAAACACTTGATGCAGACCCATTACTGTTTTTACTTCCCCACTCACGAAAAACTTGCCTCACACGCTCTTTATCAGCTATCCCTATAGCAGGAGAACGCTGTAAGCCCAAGTTCTGATTTTCCTGTTGCGTATTCTGAATGCCCATCTGGTTCAGGTCCTGGGGACACTCATTTTCAGCTTCACTAGTATTTATCGATACATCTCCATTTTCAGACGCCCCTTCTGATGAACATGAGCATTGGCTACCAAAAACACCCTTAGTCATCCCACTCGTCTGTTGACTTTCAATCTCCCTAATGCTGCTCTCGCCTTCGAGATCCCGCCACATTTTTCGGATAAAAGACGTCCTTGTGATTGGCCTCTCTTGGTTACCCCATCTCCTTGATACCGGGGAACAATTCTCCCCGAGATAAGAAGATTCAAGCACAGAAACATTATTTATCCCAGCAACAGCCATTTTTTACCCTTGACCGCTACAGTTCCACATTAAATAAGCTCATCCCATGTCCTGAGTCCAATAAGAAAAGCCTACTGCTTCAAACTTTAAGAGATAAATAAAACAAAAAATGTATTTAAATCACCAGCATGATACTGACTACTGAGTCACTGACCGACAGAAAAGACATAACACGGAAGAATCCTTCAGTTCCTGAAATTACTTTTGATACTCAAAGTTCAAAAAATCAAAATTTTAACCGCCAAGGCATTGAATTAACAATGATTTTGATTAATTGAGTACATTAAAATGAAATCAATGCTTAGACCATATTTACTTCTTAAATCAGATCATTCACATATCTACACTATAGTAAACGAACCGGTGCCGATAAAAATCTACAAAGTCCAGAATATTTTCCAAGAATTTGCAAATTTATAAGAAAACATACACATCATGCATCATACCTAACAGGATAATAAAAACAGTAAGAAAATAAGATTCAATTAAGAAAATCATTATATTACACATTTAAAAATGTAAGCTAAATTGATTCTCCAACACGTTAACAAACAGATTGTGAATCAACTATAAGGAACAAATTCAGAAGAAAAAAAGGAACTCTTACAAACGTTCTTAAATTCAACACCGTTAATGAAATTTAAAATAGTGCTAAATTAATCAGTGTACGTAATAGACAGCCAGCTAGAAGACTAGATAAGATCTCAACGCAAAATCCGTCGGCAACACATGTATCATTAATATTCCAACATGAGACCATAAGAGATAGTGAATCGATTGAGACGAACACAGGATAGAATCTAAACTCTCAGAGTAGACTTCTGCCTGCTATTAACAACAGAATTATAGTCCATACAGCCACAGAAGATTACGAATTGATTGTAACGAAAATTATTAAAATACTAACAGATGATAGAAATACAGAATCTCAAGGTAGATCTCCATTGATAATCTATATAGCAACACAGCCAATACATATACGAGTCAGTTGAAATTGGCGCCATTAAGAAAACGAGTAAAACAAACCTGTGAAATGTTCTTTCGAAATTCATCGAAATGGATGAAATCAGGGACCTCGATCGGAGTAGTTGAATACTAAATAGTCGAAAAAAATTAACACACAGCAGAGAGAAAGAGAAGAGAGAGAGAGAGAGAGAGAGAGAGAGATTAAATGAGGGAAGAGGAAAACAAGTATTTTAGTTGGGAGGTGCATAAATTATGGCGTAGCTGTAACGTCTATTTTTCTAAGAAGAAGATGGAGAAGATGGGGAGGAGCCATTGACGGAAAAGGGTCTAATTGACTGTTTTGCCCTTCTAGAAATTTCTTTGTTTTTTTATTTATTAATTGCTGTGGAATGTGGACTGCCTGCTTTTTCACTTGCTTCCTTACGCGATTTATGGGAGTCTTGAATTCAACGGTACGGCGGGGGTAGATGAGTCATGACGGGTGTGTGGTGGGTAAGGATCTAACATCTAAACGGCAGCGTATTGTTTGCATTTGTGACGATAACTTTTGCCTTTTTTATACACTATTTTATGGAAATTCATACAAAATACATTCTTCTTTTTGAAATTATTGTTTTTTTTTTAATAGCTTGAAAATTGTTGTTGTATATATTTAGTATAAAAAATAGTAGTTTGATATATATAATAATAAAGTAAACAACAATCATTATATTTTTATTTAATTTACCTTTATTTGATTAGCGAAGTTGTTGTGTGTATAGTCTCCTAATATATATACTTTTACCTCTTTAGTTATATAAACCAGAAGTTATCAATTATCATGTGCATAGTCTTTTTAATATCTGTCTTAACCTTTGAGACTTGTAATAAAAAGTTTGATTCTCAAAAAAAGTGTTTTAGTATTGCAATTATGTTTTTCCAATAATATTATTGGTATTGATATCATCATTGTTATTACTACTAATACTATTATCATCACCAGCAATATTTCTATCGGTGATAAGTTATAAAAACTTATTGGACAAAAACATTGACAAACACTATAAAAGGAGGTTATAAACTTTAACTTTAAAGGAGGTTTTTTGTTTATTAAAAAATATTATTTAACATAAACAAATTTTGGGTGAAAATAAATTGTAACCTGAATGAATCGTGTAAAAATTCTACTAGGTCTTAATTTATACTTATGAAAATAAGATGAGTTTCAGAGTTGTATCAAGTTTTAACTTTTAATCGGAAAAGCTTCTTAAATTTAACAGGCGAAATATAAACTAAAACTATATATAAAAGTGATATATACATATGTCTGAATTATGTTGTTGAGAAATAAGAAAGCTTTCTCGAATACAACTCAGAAAGTGCTTGTGAGAAGCCAAGTTTAAGCATGGCATATCTTTGATTTAAGAATAAATTGGCAAATTGTTTGTTATAGTCAACGTTGAATTGATTTGTGTAATTCATCTTTGTCTTGTCTTTAGTTTTTTTATACATTCATTCCTAATATCTTATAGTTTTAATGACATTTACTTTGTTGTTAAAAAAAGCCCCACACACTTTTTAAATAAATAGTAAAGTTGAAGCAAATGACAGATATCCCTAATAATAATTTCTTGATTTCATCCATACACCAAAAAGATAATATTCTTCTAATTTCTTTTCGTTTTATTAGACTCAAATATTGGCTCATGCCATTTAACTCTTTAGGTTCTCAATCAACCAAAGATTAATTAAATGGACTAGAAACGATATACATTAATTTCAAAATAGATATTTTTATCATATAAGACAAAATATAAAATGGCAATAAATATGAATAAAACTAGACTCCTAATATAAGCAAAAGAGAGTATCTATAATCGATATATGATAAGCATGCATGTGTAATGTATAGTTCAAAACAAATTTGAGCAACGTGTATACCGTACACTTATGTGTGCTTTTCTCCACCAGGAAATAATATTAGTCATGATAATGGAAGGCCTTGAAATTATCATATTTATAAATTATCTTTATATGATTATATGTAACGTATATAACATATATGTTTGTTTCTATTCTTAATACACGTATTATATGTCTACCTCCTAAACGTCCACTTTATTTCATCGACTCTTCAACTATATATATATGAGCCGACCCAAAAACAAAATTCGAACAAATGTACTACAGATTTAATAATAAAATTTCCTATGATTAAAACTCATTTCTTTACCCATAAAATGACACCTAAGTTAAAGCCCGTAGAGTTGTTGACATAAGTTTAAGGGTTAATGTTGGAAAAAACAATAAGACTTTTACTATATTGATTTAAGTGTTTAACCATTAAGAGGTTTTTATTCCAACAATTTAACTCTTATCAGCCATACCACCACAGTGTGGTGGTGTTAATTGGGGTTTGCGGTATTTGGTGTTGTAAGATGGTGTCCCTCCTAAAAAGTTGTGGGTTCAAGTCCCAACATACATATTGGATTAGATTTAGGATTAAGTTTAAAAATTGTGTGTTTGCCTTTCCAAAAAAAGAAAATTGGGGGTATGCACCACATTGGGGGAGAGAGGATAGTATTATTTAATTTGTTTTAATACACATTCTTTTTTTTTTTTAATAAATAATATGGGACCCGTAATTTAGCGTGATGTATAGTAACCACTAGGAAGCTGAGTGGTGGGCTAAGTGATGGTAATGAAGAGCTGATGTGAAAGTGTGGTGGGTGTGGTAGAAAGTAAGGCTAGCCGTTATACTCGACTCGCTTGGCAGCGAGTAGCCTGCGAGCTCGAGAGGAACACCATTATGGGTGTCTCCTACTTGTCGAGTAAGGTGGCCAGCGAGTTGTGGGACTCGGATGAAAATAACCCACCCCCACACCTCCACATTCTACCAATCATAATTTTAACATTTATTTTTTCCTTTTTAAAAAAGTTAAAAGGAAAGGGGAAGAGAAAAGGGAAGGTATAACGCTTGTAGTGGATAAGGGAAAGGGAATGGGAAGAAAAATGATGTGACGCTGATGTGGCAGTGGGTAAGGAAAAGGGAGAGGGGGAATATAACGGATAGCCTAAGGGTTAGAGTAAACAGTATGATCACCTCCCATTACACCCACACACCGCCATATCAACTTTTTTTCCTACCATTTAACCTACCACTCAGCCCCGTAGTCATCACTTCCTACCACATCAAATTATAAGACCCGCCTAAGAAAACTACCAATTACAAATTTAAAAAAAAGGAATAAAATAAAGGTGGACCTGCATTTGGCACCATCCTCTTTACCACGCACGCGAATAGCACCACACCAAAATTAAATAACGACGCCATAGAGTTAATAAATAGTAATGCTACTTATAATGACGAATGCCCTAACAAATATGTTTTTATTATATTTTTGTAAACAATTGTCTACATATGGCAAATACAACTCACAGTTCTAACTGAGTTAAAACTTCAACTCATAATTCGTAACTCCAGTCTAATTTTATCAAACATAATATGTGTTAGTCAACATGTGTTATTAAAATGAACCTTCACCTTCAAGTTAACTTATTTCGAAACAATGCACATTTAAGACCATCAGCATCCATCACACGCTTCATACAGCCACATCAGCGCCATATCATTCACTCATCCTATCACACAAACCCCGCATCCATCACATTCTTCACATCACATGCCATTACGGTTTAAGCTAAGATTGTAATGAGAGGAGAGAGAGAGTGGCGGGTGAAAAGTACAATTCCGGGAAAGAATGTCAGGCAAGGATTAACGGCGAAGCAGCAGGGAAGGGACACTGATAGCGTTTTCAATAGTAGATGGAGATTTGGATCTCAGGGACGTAATGAAACTCAGGACAGGAACGTGGGCAAGGATTTGTGCTACTCAATTTACGTCTCGAACTTTCCAAGCAGATGGGAAGCGAGGGATATGTGGAATGCAATGAAACAGGAAGGCGATCTATGTGATGTGTACTTATCAAGAATCCAGAATAGTCATGGCAAAAGATATGGATTTGTGCGTTTCCGGAGAGATGGAAGAGAAGAAGAGAGATGGAAAAGGTTATCTACCAAGTTCTTCGGTGATTTCAAAGCGGTCATTGGCAAAGCTAGAGAAAGAAAACGAATTCGTGGGCAAAGTGATGACCGTGTACCTTACCGTAGCAGCTTGAGTAATAACTCGTACATTAATTCCCCAGCGATCAGGAGGAATGGCGTCACCTTTAAGGATGCTTTGTTAGGACATAAAGATGCTTTTGGTTGTGACAAGAAGATGAATGATCCAGGTATGGTTGATAGTTGCGTGGTGGTGAATCGTCAGTTTAACAAAAGAAGACCAAAGTCAATTAGTTCAAGTCTCATATTTACTACGGAGGAAGATGAAAACGAATGGTTACAGAATTCAGCAGTGGTGGAGATTGCCGAATCCTCATTAACAGGTGTTGTGGGGTGGCGGATGCGATGGAGAAAGTTTTAGAGTTGGCCAACACGTTCGGTTTCATGCCTAGAACTATGGGGGGCAGGCTCTTCTTACTAACATTCAGAAACAGCAAAGAGATGACCGAGTTTATAGATATGGTTGTTACTAAGAACAAACAGGTGGGGGAGATTTTTGAATGGGTAAAGCCATGGTCCGATGAAGATGTAGATGGAACTATCTTGAAGTGGGTACGGGTTGAGTGTGTTCCACTGCACGCGTATAACACTAGATTTTTTGAAAGTTTGGCTAACCTGTGGGGGACGTTTATTATGCTTGACAAAAATACACGAGAAAAACGAAGATTGGACGTGGCCAGATTTCTGATTAGAACAACCAGAGCTGATTTACCGTTGTTTGTAGATGTCGAGATTGATAACAAAGTATTACAAATTTTTACATTCGATGATGAAGCATCTGGGTTTTTACCGACTGTTTCATCGTCAAGCTCTGAGTGCAGCGAAGAAGAACAACTGGATAATAATTTGTCCTCGCCGGCTTCAAGTAATAGGGGAAGGACAAAATCCATGAAAGATGAGAATCCTTTTTTACCGGAAAATCAAGATATAGTAACCGATGGTGTCAAAATGGTTATCGACCCGCCGGAGAAGGTGAATGATGTGGAGAAAGAGACCATCGTTAATAAGGAGATTAATGGAGTCAATTTGGTAAGTGATGCTCCGGTGAAACCGCCGGCCGCGTTTTGCTTTGGTGTCGCCGGTAAGGGTTACACGGCAGCGACGGAAGTAGGGCAGTCGGTAGGGTATGATTATGCTTGGCCTGGGAAAAGTAAGGGTGCATGTATAGAGGGGGGCTGCGCAAGTCTCGATATTGGCAGGGAAGATGAAGTGGTAAAAGAAGATGGGGTCCACGATTTTGTATTAAGTGAGGGCAAGATGCGAAGTGGAGATACAGCAGGTGGATTATTTGAAACAAATAAATCTCCATTGGGCCCAATATGTGATGGTGGGCCATCAAAGTGCCATAAATTAAATGGAAAAGAGAAGCTGAATGTTATGGATTTTAATGGACAGGGTGGGCCGATTGGGCCTGTAAAAAATGGCAACAAGAGTTATAATGTTGGGCAGGTTAATTTTTGTAATCTCGAAATGTGTAGTGGGCTAGATTTAAAGGTTGGACCGGTAAAAAAGGGTGGGTCGATTGAGGTTAATAGTAGTAATGAAGAGGGCCTAGTTAATGTTCAAATTCAGGAATTTTTTAAAGATTGCGAGAGGGTGTGTGGGGAAATAGATACGGAAAAAATGGAGTACGATGATAATTATGAAGAAAAGAGGAAAGTGCTATTACAGAATAAAAAATTGTCTACGGAGGATTGGATAGAGTTGGCGTTCGAGCGCCGAAAGTGTAGAAAAGGTGGTGTGACATCCGTCACCAAATTCGGTGGACGCGCTAGGAAATTAAAAAAGAATAAGGGGAGCAAGAGTTCGTCTAAAAGTAAGAGCAAGAGAAAGGATACCGGGTCCGGGGAGCTGAACTATGAGACGGACGGGTTGTGCATACAGGAGAATTCTGATGACGAAGTGGAGAGGATACTAGGGATTATAGCGGATATGGGTTTTCAATTGCAAGCTTCTCGGGAGGAGGTGAAGAGGCGTTTGAGAGAGGACGCATGCGTTACCCAAGGTATGTAGCCTTTTTGGGTTCAATGTGTTTATTGTGTTTTTATTATATTACGATGTTTTTGTCACTCAATGTTAACGGGGTGGGTAAGGGTTCTAAGAGGATAGCGGTAGCTAGGGTAATCCGTAGTATCAATCCTAGGATTGTTTTCCTACAAGAAACTAAGGTCATTAATCATAGTGAGAAGATTGGGAAAGGTTTGTGGAAGGGTGTTGATGTAGGATCGGAATGGGTTAACGCATCGGGTAGAGCTGGGGGCATTCTGACCTTATGGGATAGGAACTTTTTTGACCTAAAAGAGGTATCCAAAGGTCAAAGTAGTCTGTGTTTAAGAGGGGTGTGGAAGCCCCTAAATTTAGAGGTAGTTTTGTGTAACATATATGCGCCTAATGACAGAGGTAGGAGAAAACTAATGTTTGAGGAGTTAAGCCAGGGTAGAGATAGTCATAGGGTGTGTTGGGTCCTAGGTGGGGACTGGAATGAGATTGTGCTACCTGAGGAAAGATCCTCATGTCTAAACGCCGATGGTGGTATGAGGGAGTTTAAAGAGTTTATTGAAAGTGAGCATTTGGTGAATATTCCTCTATCTAAAGAGAAATTCACCTGAGTAACAACCAGTTGCAGTTAGTATCCAGTAGGTTAGATCGATTTTTGTTTGACGCCGAAGTATTGGAGAGGTTCCCGTCTATCCTCCAATGGGTGACAGAGGATAGGGTTTCTGACCACTTTCCAGTTGTGTTAGGATTGAAGGAGGTGGATTGGGGCCCTACCCCATTTAGAATGTTTAACTGGTGGGCTAAGGTGGAGGGATTTAGAGATTGCGTTAAGAAGGCTTGGGATGACGGTAGATCAAGCAATATGGCAGTGAGGTTAAAAATTGTTAAAATAGTTATTAAGAAGAAGTTTAGGTTTAACAAAGATTCTCTGACAGATAAGATCAAAAGGTGTGAGAGCTTGATGGTAGAGCTAGAATCCCAACGAGAGGCTAACCCTAATGATGAGGAACTATGGGGGAGGTGGAGGCAAGTGAAGGATAAGCTGTGGCATTGGAGACATAGAGATTTTGACCATGCCAGACAAAAGTCAAGGTTATTATGGTTACAGAAGGGTGATTGTAACTCTAGGTTTTTCCACGTTATGTCTAGAGTGAGGGTTAGAAGGAATCTGGTTAATTCAATTGATATAGAGGGAAGGTATCTAATGGATCCCAATTCAGTGAAGGAGGGGATTGCGGATTATTTTGAGAAACACTTTGATACGAAAGGGTGTTGTATAGATACGAGGGGTCTGGGAGTTAAAAGAATATCAGTGGAGAGCGCGAGCTGGTTAGAAAGAGGCTTTGAGAAAGAAGAGGTAAAACTTGCAGTATGGAGTTGTAACGGGGACAAGGCTCCTGGTCCGGATGGTTTTAACCTGCACTTCTTCAAAGAGCACTGGGAGTTGGTGGGAGATGATTTAGTCAAGGATTCTATGTGGACGGGTTCCTGCCTAAGGTACTAGGGGAGGCTTTTATAACTCTTATTCCGAAGGTCAGTTCTCCTTCTACCATTAAGGAGTTTAGACCGATTTCGCTCGTGGGTAGTGTGTATAAAATTGTAACGAAATTATTATCTAGGAGATTGAGCGTGGTTATTCTTGAAGTCATAGGGGATTACCAGTTTGCATTCACTAAGGGCAGACAGATATTGGATTGCGTCATGATCGTAGAGGAGATCATCCATGAGATGAAATCTAGGAAAGAGGAGGGAGTTCTAATGAAGTTGGACTTCGAGAAAGCATATGATTCTATCGAGTGGGAGTATTTGGTAGGGGTGATGAAGGAGATGAATTTCGGGAAGAAATGGATATCTTGGGTCATTGGGTGTCTTAGTATTTCTTCCTTATCGGTGCTAGTTAATGGTTCCCCGTCCCGTAGGTTCCCTATGAGAAGGGGGCTAAAACAGGGAGATCCATTATCTCCACTGTTATTTAATATTGCTGCTGAAGGGATTAATGCCCTCTTCAGGAAGGGGTTGGAATTAGGACTTTTTGAGGGTGTTAGAGTTTCTGGGCAATTGTCCATGCCGTTATCGCATATTCAGTTTGCTGATGATACCATGTTGATAAATAGGATGGATATTGGCCAACTTAGAAACATGTGCCGGGTTCTAAAAATGTTCCACCTTATGTCTGGAATGAGGTTGAACATGAGGAAGTGTGTGGTCTATGGGGTTAATGTGGATGGGGAAAGATTAGATAGGGTAGGGGAAATGTTAGGGTGCCAGACTGGTAGGTTTCCTTGCCTCTATTTAGGTCTGCCAGTGGGTGGGAACTCTAAAAAGTTGTCCTTTTGGGAGCCGGTATTACAGAAAGTGAGAAGCAGATTGGAAATGTGGAAATCTAGGTTTTTGTCTAAGGCAGGTAAGATCACATTGATTAAATCTGTCCTAAACAATTTACCTATGTACTATATGTCTCTATATCAAGTACCGGTCGGTGTGTATAAAGAGTTAGAGAAGTTAAGAAGGCGATTTTTTTGGTCCAGCGGGGTGGATAAGAAAGGGCTATGTATGGTGGCATGGGAGAAAGTTCAGAGACCGAAGAAGCATGGAGGTTTGGGAATCGGGGATTTGAAGTTAAAGAACTGTGCATTGTTATCTAAGTGGTTATGGAGGTATTGGAACGAGCATAATTCAATTTGGAAAAGGGTAGTTAGATGTAAGTATGGGGACCCCTCTCTAAATGAAATTAGTTTGAGGATTCCAGAAAGAAAGGTGTCAACGATATGGAGGAATATAGTCTTGATGAGCAATACGGAGCCTAGGTTTAGAGATTTAATTTGTGAAGGCTTTGTAGCTAAGTTAGGCAGAGGGGATACTTTTGATTTCTGGAATGACAGGTGGTGTGGAGGATCTGGGTTGAGAGTTAGGTTCCCTAGAATATATGCTTTAGCTGTCAAAAAAGAAGGAAAGGTTAATTGTTTTGGAGTGTGGAGGGGCAAGAACTGGATTTGGACAATTGTATTGAGAAGAAAGGTATTTGATTGGGAGGTAGGGGTTTATAACGAATTTATGAGTGTATTGAACTCTCAGTGCCCACGGAAAAATCAGAAAGATAAGGTAATTTGGAAATTTAATAGTAATGGTGAATTCTCAGTAGGCAGCTTGTTGAATAAATACAGTGAGGAAGACGGGGTGTATGGTGCTGCTAAGGTGTGGGAGTATTGGGGTCCACCCAAGGTCCGTCTTTTCGCTTGGCAAGCATCGTGGAACAGTATTTCAACCAGATCGGAGTTAGTTAAGAGAGGGGTTTTGGGGCCAAATGAAGATGTATGCCCGCTGTGTAGTAAGTGTAAGGAGTCCACGGAACATCTGATGTTGCATTGTAGTATTTCTTGGGAGGTTTGGTCGAAAGTGTTGAGTGGGTTAGGTATACGTTGGGTTACACCTAGGAACATAGTAGGTTTATTAGAGTTATGGCCTAGGTTATGTGATGAGAAGTGGATTAGGAAAGTTTGGATGTTAGTCATGTATGGGGTATTGTGGACTATTTGGATGGAGAGGAATAATGTAGTATTCAATAACAAACAAGTGAGGGTTGAAAGGATGGTGGACTTGATATGGCTTAGAGCAGGACAGTGGTGTTTTGCGAAGTGGCCAAGTATAGCAGGGTCGACCCTGGACTTGTGCGTTAGTCCAATTGAGGTGATGAGGGGAGAAAATTTGTTGGTGGGAAAGGGTGATGGTGCTACCGGGACTAGTGTGCAGACTGTATACATGTTTGTAGATGGGTCAGTGTCAGGTTATAGTGGCAGAGCGGGTATTGGAGGGGTGTTTAAGGAGGGCTCAAGTGGGTCTGTGATCGGGGCCTTCTCTAAACCCATATCGTTAAGCACTCCTTTAATAGCCGAGTTGGAAGCTGTGTTTTACGGGTTGTTAGTTCTAAGGAGTAATAAGAGGCTAGATTTTGGTCATCTTAAGGTGCTTTCGGATTCCAGCATAGTGGTTAGCATTGTCAACATTACAGTAGATCCTCCTCCGGAGGTGAGAGAGGTTTTAGGTAGAATATGTAGTTTATCTAAATGCTTCATGGGTTGCGAGTTTCAGCATATACCGAGAGATCTAAACAGGGAAGCAGATGTCTTAGCGAAGAAGGGAGCGGGTAGAGCGGCCCCATGGATTGCGTGGGTGTGAAGGAAGGATTTGAGTACGTGACCGGTGTGTGCCTTCTAACGATGCAGGTGTCTGGATACTATTGGTTTTGCAGGGTTCTACAGGTAATTAGAATAAAGAGCAAGAGGTGGGTGCTGGTCAGGTAATACTGGGTCTTTTGGGCATGCAGAGTGTGTGGTCACTGTTTAAATGGAGTGCTGTACTTTAGTGGGTATATATTATCATTAGAGCGTGTCGACGCTGTGTATGTGGTCACTGTTTAAATGGGTGGTCAATGCTTCATTGGGGGTTGCATACAGTGTGTGTGGTCACTGTAGATAGGGTCTAAGTCCAGTGTGGTGGATGTGTGTGAGGTCTTTTCTATGGGGATGAGCGTTTCTGTATGCTATAAAGGGCTTTTGAGAGAGAGTAAGGGTGAGGGGCTAGTATAATGTATCAGTATCTCTTGAGCGGGGTGGGGTTCTCTACAATTCATGGGATGCTATCAGTATTGGAGTTTTGGGGTGGGTGGGGTGGTTGATGGTAGGGTGGCGTGGTAGGATTTAGTGGCTATGGCCATACACCTTTGGATGGTGTTAGGTGGCACTACTTTTGCACACACGGTTCACATTGCTTTTGATGTTTCGTGGCCATGGTCATAGGCTAGAATGATGGGGAAGTTGTGGTGCAGGAGGTTGCACTTTGCTTACCTGGTGTGATAAGGAGGGCACTTCAAACCCATTGATTTGCTAGGCCATCTTTGTGCTAGCCGATGCAAATCCTTCTTTCAAGCCTCTGAGTTTCGTGTTGCGGATTGTCACTGGTTTTCTCAGGATTGAGAGTTGATTCTATGTCTTTGTATCATAAGATAGGTATGGATGCACATCAGGAAATGTATCTTTGGGGATTGGGGTTTGGGTTGGAGCTAGTTTGGTCGGTACTCGGTAGTGGTCTGATGCTGAGGGGTGGCCTTTTAGGAGTTGGAGTCATAAGGGGTGTGTACGAGGTCCATGCGGTGCGAGGAGGGTTGGAGGTGGTGGAAGTGACCAGGGATTTCCCTTCCCTGTTAAACCATTTGAGCCACAGAGTCCTTTTTTAGTTTGTGCGGTGAGGTTGACTCGATCTATGGGTTATATATGAGTATGGGGAGGTATGCTGATCGCCTTATTCTATCTAGGATCCCTGTTGTGCCTCAGAGTTTTTCTTGGTCTAGTCGTTGCTTATCCCTGAATATGATGAGAGTAAATATAAGTAACACTGGACCCTTTGCTGTGCTTGGAAGGCGGGGTATAGCGAACCCTGCTGTGCGAGATTTGTTCTTGTTTGATTAACTCTGTTGTCACTGATATGCCTGAGTTGCTATGTGTTATTTCGTTGGATTTGAGTTTGTGCTGTACCAGAGGTATCGCAGGCTGGGCTTGTTTAGAGGATCATGGTCTATGCTGATATGTTGGTAGTACAGTGTTGAGCTGTGGTTCCTTGGCGTTTTGATAGATCAGGTTGATGTGTTATGTCGTCCATGTTGTATTGATAGGTCGGTATAGAGTGATGCCAATTACAGTCGTAGTATGAGGCTGGTGAGATTGTATCTGAGTATCTGTGGGTACATGTATCTGAGTATCTGTGGGTACATTGTTTGATATGCAATAGATATGTATTGATTGCCGTTCAAAAAAAAAAAAACCCTCTCTCACACCTTCTCCTCTCACATGCGCGACCACCATCACTACCGTGACTGTGAGGGAGCCATCGCGCAGACCATCGATGGTCTTCACTTCCGTGAGCGCCTCTCACCCACCCCATCTCGCGATGGATGCGGGTGGTCTAACAATGCAATAGTTACTATTCTTAGTCACATATCATTTTAACATAAATAGACTACTTGTAATACTAACATGTATTATAGTTATAATTGACTAAAACATTATTTTTTCAGACTATAACCAACTATAACTAAATAGTTTTAGTTATCATTTATGACCTATATTCATATCCATCACTATTATTATTAAACCTACATAATATTAATTAAAATTAATATAATTAGTCAAAAAAGGTTTAAAAAGAAAAGAAAATAAGAAACGAACAACTTAGCTCATCACTACAACAATAAAGTGTCAGATGACTCACGAGATGAATCCACCGTAAATGATAACAAGAAAACGACATGTTCACAGACTCGTCACGTGTTTCGTGACGAGCCACTACAAATACTCATAACCCGTGAAAACGATAATTGAGATCGTTTCGTGACATTATACTTTTCAAAATATTTGTGAAGACATGCTTTTAATTGTTAAATTTATAAAGGAAATATATTTATTATATAAAGAAAAATTAGACATGAGGCGTGGCAGTTGCCAGTTGGTTGGTTTGTTGTGTGTTGGATTTGTCGGGGTTTGAATGAATATACTTATGTCCCTTTTATGGGCTCGATAGAAGACCGACGTTTGTAGAGCACGACCACGAAGTAATACTATTTTTTAAAATATATATAATAACAGATGGAATAAATTAAAGATATTAAAAGAGAAGAGATCTCAAAGGTATTCTATTGTAGGTGCATGTGCTTGTACATGTGATATGCAAGTTGTCCATTCTTTTTATTTGCATTTTTTTCCTATCAAAATACAAGTTTTGTTAATCTTTTTATGCTTTTAACCGGTAAAATTCACAAAAATATATTGTATTTGTCTCAATCTAGCGTTAGCTAGAGGGATAGAAACAAATGAAGGCTTAACATATACCTATCATTACAACAAAATAACATTCTAATATACCAATGGCTAAGATTCTTTATTGCTTTCAAGTAGGAATGGAAAACGGGCGTGGGATTGGTTCCCTCGTTCCTGTCCCTGCTGTAAAAACAACGGAGATTTAAAGGGAAACGGGTAATCGAGGAAAACCACGGGAAACGGGTATCCACATTTTGATATAAATATCTGATTAAACGGGTAATATCACCACGAGGATAACCTTTAAAGTTTAAAGTAAAACTGTGATTGTACACCATAGGGTAATCGGAGCCGGGTATCGGGTAATCGGAGCGGGGATCATCAAACTCGTCCCCGTCTAAAATAATCGGGTTTTCCCCTCCTCATTTATCATCCCCGAACACGACCTGTTTATGTCGATTTTTAGTTTTCCCCGTTAATGTTTTTTTTATTTGCCATCACTACTTTCAAGAATCATTCTTTTTTTATATGTTTGGTAAAAAGTTAGGGATGTTTAATTCGCAAATTTCTTTCATAGGATGTGTGTTTATCGAAGAGTTTGCATTCATAATACTGTAGATTATATATCGTGTTTAGCTGACAAGATCCTCTCATGATTTGTATTTGTGAAATTTTATGTGTTTGTAAATCTACCAAAGGATTTAAAATGTTTTTGATAGATGACAAAATTGTCTTCGGTTATTTTTTACACGGTAGATAATAATTTTAGTAATTAATAACAACGTAATAATAATAATAATAATAAATATAATAATAACAATGATAATAGTAATAATACAAATAGTAATAAAAATATTAATTAGAAAAATAATAATAATAATATATTATTATTATTACTATTATTATTATTATTATTATTATTATTATTATTATTATTATTATTATTATTATTATTATTATTATTATTATATAAGTATATTTTGTTAAAGTGGCAATTGCAATATTTACGTTGATTTAAAACTTGAGTATCGTTTTTTTTTCCTAAAATATTTCCACCAAAGAATTTCACGAGATTTTTAAGAGATGTGTCATTTAAACCTCTTGCTTTTTTAGGATCTAAAATGCAAATCAAAGGTATTATCCTACAAAATCTACAAATCAAATGTCCCTTTAGCCTACGATACTGACTTTATCCGCTGCTTATCTTTGTTCCGATGATAGATATAAGATATTAGGTTAGTGAGTCAGTGGGTTAGTGGGTTCATCTTCGTCAACAATAGATTCATATATGACGGCAGTTATGGTCGATTGTCAAGGGGAATTAGGGTTATCGGGTCCATATTTGTCCACTGCTTCATTCCTCATCGTTCACAACGGTTAGAGTTGGTTTACCAACGAAATTTATAGATATTTTGACAAAGGTTAGGATTTTGTTCTTTTTCTTTCGATAAAGGAATTCATTGTCATTTCTTATGATGTTAGTTTTAATTTTGACAAAAGAGTCCAATAGGGTTTTGTTTACCAACAAATAAGTTAAGGTATAGACATATTCCTATTTCAATTCATTATCAAATTCTAGTCTCTTTTTTAAGACATTCTATGAACAAAATGGTGACTCAAATATTCTCTAATTTCATGTTATAAATGGAGATAATTATTAACTAATGCTTACAAATGTTAATAAAAAACAAACGTTTATGACTCGAATCATCAAAATTAGACCAACATTACTATAATAAGATCTAAATTACATAAACAATTACTACTTTTTTCGCCTATTGATGACATGGGCAGAAAGAAATACGATGTATCTAGTGTTTGTGTTTGAACTTTAAGAGTTTTTAAGTGATTTATTATTACATCCCTATATAACATGATTGTAAAACTATTATATATTATATATATAGTTTCTGATAATTATATTAATTGCCTCGTGGCCCATGTTCGGGTCAAAATGTATGTTGATGTCTTTAATAAATATAGGGGCTTTGAATAAACAAAAAGGTGTATTCTATTAAATTCATAGTGGCTACTTACCGTTAGACATATAAAACCTTCTTTCTTATAAAGAAATACTCTTTGACCCACAAAAAAATAAAGGCATGTTATGAAAAGTTGAAACAGTGAGTATTTAGTATTAAGATTTTAAAACCATTGTATATTATAAGGCATTGTTAAGGTCGGATGTATAACTTTTAGAGGTATAAAGTGTGCATAATTAGAAACATAGCTCAATGAATTTATAGGTAAAATTGAACTAAAATTACAAGGAACAACATTTATTTAGTGGGTTTAATGGATTCTTTTAAAGGTACGTAGCTCCGCTCCTGGATATAAAGAATTCAAGGTTCATTATTTCATTTGTTCGACTTAAATGGATCCAGATAATTCGTCTTGTCAGAAATTTGTATAAATAAAAATCATGTTCAAAATTGTTAACTCAGCACATATACTTTTTAATTAGGTTGATATTTCATTACAATGGAAACTAGTATGATTAATGATTCATAGCGGTTATAGTTTAATCATTTGTATGTTTGAGTTGATTGGTTTAATATGATTAAATTTAGTAGATACGATTAGTTTTGGTTTAAGAAAAACATATATAATATGTCTAAACTATCTTAAGACACAAATCAAACCAACCAAATTTATATTCGATTTGATCAGTTTTTACAATGCAATTTTCATTCTTAACTAAATATATGATTAAAGAATTGAGATATTCTAAGAAAGAAAACTAATAAATGATGTCTAGATTTAAGGTTGTTTTCTAAAAAAAAAAAAACTTTTATCACATTTTAATCTGATTCATTAAGAGTTTTAACCCAATTAAATATGAAAACCGCATAAAAGCTTGAAATGGTTAAGAGGTAGATTAAAACTCTAAAAACCTATTAATGATTTAATGTTATGTAAAGCTAAATTAAAAAAATCTTAGTAACAAATATCAATTTTCATGCCTTAAACTATGTGTATCCTTTAAAATTCTTAATGTCATAGTCGTCTCCTTGACCATTGTCAACTCAAACTCCACGAATGTCACTAAGCTCCTCACACTCTTTAATAGTTTCCCTCGTTCTCACACTACTAGACTATCTTGCTTACAATCACAAACACTCGGTGCCATACTCTCACTCTTCAATCTCGGTCGTCATACTCACAATCGACACCAACACCTCTACATCACAATAAGTATTTTGAGCCCTTCTGTCACGATTGTTTCCTAATTTTGGTGGTATTAAAAGTTTGGTGATTTTGATTGTATTTTAACATTGATAAATAGCAAGTACGACAAAATAGATATTTATAAACATTAGAAACTTTTATTCAAAAACAGTGAAATACAAATAAGATTTAGAAAATTTTAAACTACCTCTTACTATTCACACACTATATTCAAATACAAACACAAAACCTTTTCAAAAACAAATAACACCTTTTAATTAATCTATAAATGTTTATTAAATCTTTTTCACACAATCGTATGGGGTTTATAATAACTATTAGTTTGTGTGTATAAGTTGCTCAAAAGTGGTATATAAGACGTACCCGGTAAAACTTACAAGTAAATTCTAATTATAAATAATAGATTTTATATAAATTTATATTATAAATATAAGTGTGAGGGTTTAAATGAAAATTGTTTTTATAAACAAAGTGTGAAAACTAATGTTGACCCTTGAATAAAATAAACCAATGACTATTAATGATAATGGTTCATTAATGACGCATTGATGAGGGGCAATATGAGACAATCAAGTCCCATTAATTAACGACGGACTAGCATGATGTTACAAATGGTTCTCGTAGATTTGCACAAAATAAAATTCTTGTTTAAACTTTTCCATATGTGTGTGTAAAATGTTGTTCAGTTTTTCATATTATTTGGTTTACAATACACTAACCAAAACCTATCCGAAATTCATAATAATTATTCAAATCAGATATAGTCCAATCCAAAGATCCAACCCAAATAGACCATACTGGATTTTTCAGTTGAATAACTTGGTTTTATCTGATTTGTGGATTGTAATCTCGAAACTTACTTGTTAATTTATTAAGTCCTCAAAGTTTATGTATCTAACTTTACATATTTCGTTATTAAATGTATCTAATTTCCGAATTTGATACATTAAATAGCAAGTTTTGAGAGTTCAATATATTAAAATGTGTATTTGAAAACTGAATGCATACAACAACAAAAAATAAAATGGTTTTTTGTATCATAAAATGTATAAAGTTGAATACGTTTCTATAAACTAAACCCTTTTTAAAAGATTAAATATTTGATCATTTCAATTTAGAGATGTATACAAGTTTTTGTCACTCACAACAATTATGACTTTTATACTCCTAAAAATCTTACTATTTTTTATTCTCATGCAGATTCTGAAGGATATGATGGTTCAAATAACAACTAATTGTGTAGCAAAAATCTGATGTGCAGAGATCATCTCCCCTACATAGAGTGAAATAAGGGAAGTTTTTAAAAAAATAATGAAGTAAGAATAATTTAGTCATTTTAATTTGGGATTTGGGAATGGACCAATATTAAAATATAAGTAAATTTGGTTGTTTAAATTTCGACAGAAAGACCAATAGAGAAATTAAGATGGGTTCGGTGGATCAAACTAATTATTTTTTCAAAACCAGAGATCAAATCGGTAAAACTACTAAAACACAAGGGTCAAATTTGTAATTTACCTTTGTAATTTAATCACATAACTATTTATTTTGGACCTTAAAAATCAAATGAATAGCAGATTTATCTCTCCTTTTGTTGGCATGAACATTGTAATTAACAAGTGAAATAGAAAAGGATAATTGTACGTAATAGCGAAAGCATCAACAGAGCATACACATTTAAGTTTGAATTACGACGATATGAAAGATCATTTTCTCAATTGTTTCTATCACTTATCTTAATAACATAAATATGTGAGTCTAAAGACTGTATAGAAAGTTAGAAACATGCCAAATACATTGAACTGGTTGAAAATTAACCGAATGTATTCAAATTATAAAAAAAACATTGTCTTAAAGAATGTGAGATTATTTTTCTATTAACATAGTTTGTATAATCATAACATATTACTTATATATATATATATATATATATATATATATATATATATATATATATATATATATATATATAGGGTGAGGATCAAGTAAAAGGTATATTAATGTAAAAATGGTAAGAGGCAATAAAAAATTCCTTTTTATTTATTAAAACTAGTTTTCATCGATTTCTTTTTGATGAATCCAACATATTCATCACTTTTTACACAACAAAAGAGATTTTCAAATACAGATTTTGAAACCAAATTTTTGGAATAATTTGGTGATGAACAAAATGCTTTCATCTAAAAAGTGATGTATATGTTGGATTCATCAAAAAGAAATCGATGAAAACTAGTTTTAATCAATAAAGATGATGAACTAACAATTATCAGTTGATGTATATACTGAAAAACTATCACTAATCATCCCTCTTACACTTTTTACTTTAATTTACCTTTTATTTGATCTCATAATGAGAAAAATGTTTTATTTGCGAAAAATGCGAGAAGCGTTTCTGTCACCTAGATAAACAAATCAATGATTGTGATGAAGTGTGACATTTTTGTAATTAATCTAAAATAAATTGGTATTAAATTAATTATCACAAAGATAAAAATGACATTTAAGTACTCCCCTTTTTTTCTCTCCTGTCATCTCCCTACGGCTACAACCCCCAAACATGACTCCCTCACCCACATCTTCCCAACACTATTTTCATATCTACTCTTCCCATATGCCGCCACACCGCCAAACCGCCGGACCGCCGGCTACTTTTGCAACCCACGTCGCCGTTCACTGCCATCATACTAGACATCGCCACCTCCTTCTATCCGCCACCCCCTTTTGTCCGCCATCTTTTGATGGCTACGGTTTTATAGCCGCCGAGATCTACGATTGCCGCAGCCACCCCTCCCCTGTCGTACGCCGCCTACACATACAATCATACGACGCCGTTACAGCTACAATCATATGACGCCGTTACAGCTACAATCATATGCCGCCGACGAACCACCGCCGTTTGGTGTCGCAGGAGGTGCGGCGATGGAGACCAACCACCGCCGTTGAGTTTAAACGAATCACCGACGAACCACCGCCGTTGACCCCATGCAGCAACAGACGTAGGCGGCGGCTTAATGTACAAAACATTTGTTCAATGGTTGTGGTTGCCTCTTCCTTTGTTTATTTTTTAAATTTTCTGTACAAAATAACAATTGAACATGATACCTTTTTCTTTATTTAGTTGTTATAATTTCTGTTTAAAATAGAAATTAAACACTGTGAGTACACATTCTTTTAATTTTCTTACTTGGGTTTACATCATGTTTAACATTGAACAGAATCTTGAATTGAACAGAATCTTGAATGGTTAGTTATTATTTAGGGTTTAATTTTTTTTAGCTGTTATATGTATTCTTTAATATAGCATATTTTTTTGAACAGCTTGATACAACATTTCATATAGTGATGGATTTGGTTATTAATGAACAGAACTTTTGTGTTATTTAGGTTATTTAGATAATTATTTTTTAGTAAACTCAGATTTTTAAGCTCTTTTTGTTTAAATTTTAAGTTGTTCGTTGTTGAATAAAAGCTTAAATTAATTATTTCCGTTCACGGTTAAACACAAATATTAAAAGATAAAAATATCGTTCACGGTTGAACACAAATATTAAAAGATAAAAACATCCTATCAAAATATGATAATTCAGTAATGAACACAGAAATATATACAAAAATTTCTAGAAAAAATATAATTAATTTGATAAATAATAAAAACAGAAAATAAACAAAATCTAAATAAAAAATTAATTAGAGAGAGAAAAATTAATTAGAGAGGAGAGAGAATATATTTTTGTTTATTAATATATCCTTTTTAATTAAATAAAAATATTAATCATGATTAATATAAACCACAAGATCAGAATTCAATGAATGACTGAAATTGTTTCTCGCACTTTTCTCTAATAAGACACTTTTGGCATGAACCATCCCCATATATAAATATATATATATATATATATATATATATATATATAGAGAGAGAGAGAGGCAGGATCAAATGAGAACACCTTTTATTTGGAGAACGGTGAGAACAATTTATAGCCCTTGGATTATCTTAATTTAATGGTTGATATTAAATTTGTGTAATTAAGAAATGTTGAATTTTAATTTTTTGGTTTAATTAAGTAAGGAATATAAACTCAATATACCTTAATTAAACCAAATGATTGGCCTAAAAGTGTTCTTACCGTTCTCCAAATAAAACGTGTTCTCACAGGATCCTCCTATATATATATATATATATATATAGGAGGGATCCTGTGAGAACACGTTTTATTTGGAGAACGGTAAGAACACTTTTATTTGGAGAACGGTGAGAACACGTTTCACTATATATATATATATATATATATATATATATATATATATATATATATATATATATATAGAGAGAGAGAGAGAGAGAGAGAGAGAGAGAGAGTGAAAGATTCAAATTAGAACCTTAAATTAAATGATAATGGGAGACTCAATCCTAGCCGTCCAATTCCTCATCTTTCATTGTCATTGCCCACCCATATATTCCTCACATTCACTCTGCCACACTCGATCCCCCACGCTCTCCATCCATGAATTCCACTTACAAAATAAACGGCTGAGATTGAGTCTCCCATTTTCATTTAATTTCTTATTCTAATTTGAACATTCCCATATATATATATATATATATATATATATATATATAGGAAGAAGTTTATTTGAGAACCATTCTTATTGCGAGAACCAATTTGAGTCGTCCAATTTCCCCTCCTTCAATGTCATTGCCACTTATTAATTCCTTACATGCACCCTACCACTCTATCATCCACGCTCTCCATTCATGAACATCCCATATCCAAGAAACGGCTGAGATAGGTTCTCGCACTAACAACGGTTCTCGAACGAACCCTCCCATATATATATATATATATATATATATATATATATATATATATATATATATATATATATATATATATATATATATATATATATATTGGATGAATAAAGAACCATGTGTTAAACAAATAACCTAAAGAACCAATCTGGACCATTGGATCATCAAAATTAATGGATGAGATTTAACGATGGCAAAACTGTAATTATGATATATTAATATAGGAAGAAAAGGGCAAACATTTAAATCCCCCTCCAACAACCCACGATTTTTGAAAAAAAAAATCCCCCAAAAACTTTAAATTGTCATAACTTTTTAAGTTTTGTGAATTTAAATAAAAAAACTATACCAATCTTTTAGTTTTTTAATCCTCTTTCAAACAATATCACCCTTTCCATATTTTTCTAAAATTTTTTTGAACATGAAATTTTTGTTTGCATTTTGGGCAGTTTGTAGTGTTTTGTACAGATTTTGCATTTTGGGTTTGAATGTGTAATTTTACATTTTAGACTGCATTTTCATTGAATCATGTTGGATTTTCATTTTGCATTTTGAAAACATCTAGATGACGTGAATGTTTATATTTTGCGTTTTTCGGGTTTTGCATTTTGCATTTAGAATGAATCCAGCTCACAATGCAAACTTTGCATTTCAAAAAAAAAAGTTTCAGAACTATATTAAGCCTGGTCTTGTTTGTAAGAGGACGAAAAACTGAATTTAACTATATACTTTTTTTGCAAAAATTCTTAAAAACGAATAAGTTACGATCATCTAAAGTTGAGTGGAGTTTTTTTATTTATAAAGTTGATTTTTTCTTTTTTTTGTTATTTTCCAATTTTGCCCTTAATTAAAGTGTCACGTGTCATTACCAGGATGGTTCTTTACCAGAATAAGTTACGATCATCTATGTTTAAGAGATGTTCTATATATAACATCACCATATATATATATATATATATATATATATATATATATATATATATATATATATATATATAGAGAGAGAGAGAGAGAGAGAGAGAGAGGAGGGTTCATGCGAGAACCGTTGTTAGTGCGAGAACTGCGAGAACCAATCTCAGCCGTTCCTTGGATATGGGAAGTATCATGGATGGAGAGCGTGGAGGGATAGGGTGTGGCAGGGTGCATGTGAGGAATTCATGGGTGGGCAATGACATTGAAGGAGAGGAAATTGGACGGCTTAGATTGGTTCTCGCAGTTCTCGCGCTAACAACGGTTCTCGCATGAACTTTTGTCTATATATATATATATATATATATATATATATATATATATATATAGAGAGAGAGAGAGAGAGAGAGAGAGAGGAAGAAGTTCATTTGAGAACCATTATTAGTGCGAGAATCACAAGAACCAATATGATTCGTCCAATTCCCTCTCCTTCAATGTCATTTTCACCCATGAATTCCTTATATGCACACTGCCACACTCTATCCCTCCCACTCTCCATCAATGAACTTCCCATATCTAAGGAACAGCTGAGAGTGGTTCTCGCGGTAACAACAGTTCTCGAATGAACACTCCCTTATATATATATATATATATATATATATATATATATATATATATATATATAGAGAGAGAGAGAGAGAGAGAGAGAGAGAGAGGAAGAAGTTCAATTGAGAACCGTTTTTAGTGCGAGAACCGCGAGAACCAATCTGAGCCGTTCAATTCCCCCTCTTTCAATGGCATTGTCCACCCATGAATTTCTCACATACACCCTGCCACACTTTCAACGGCTAAAATTGGTTCTCGCACTTAAATCGGTTCTCAATGGAACCCTCCCATATATATATATATATATATATATATATATATATATATATATATATATATATATATATACATAGGGGAGGGTTCCATCGAGAACAAAAAAAAATGCGAGAACTGCGAGAACTGATCCCCATCTTTTTAAAACTAAAATATCTACCAAACGCCAACATATAAAATTATAAAAATTATACCAAATTAACGATAAGAATATGCTCTTTAATATGACATCCATATTGCTATATTTTTTTCAAGAAAAAAAATTCATTACATATATGTAACATACTTTATAGTACTGATTACAAATATGTTAAATACTGATTACATATATGTAACATACCTTATAGTGATAAAATAAAAACCCGGCAAAAACGAATTTTTTTTGTTGAAAAAAATATATCAATATGAATGTCCTGTTAAAAAGCATATTTGGTATAATTTTCATAATTTAATATCTTGGCGTTTGGTAGATATTTTACGGTTTAGATCGGTTCTCGCATTTTTTTTGGTTCTCGATGGAACTTCCCTCTATATATATATATATATATATATATATATATAGGGGAGGGTTAATGTGAGAACCGTTGTTAGTGCGAGAACCGCGAGAACCAATCTTAGTCGTTCCTTGGATATGGGAAGTATCATGGATGGAGAGCGTGGAGGGATTGGGTGTGGCAGGGTGCATGTAAGGAATTCATGGGTGGGCAATGACATTGGAGGAGGGGGAATTCGACGGCTTAGATTGGTTCTCGCGCTAACAACGGTTCTCGCATGAACTTTTGTCTATATATATAGGGGAGGGTTCATGCGAGAACCGTTGTTAGTGCGAGAACCGCGAGGACCAATCTCAGCCGTTCCTTGGATTTGGGAAGTATCATGGATGGAGAGCGTGGAGGGATAGGGTGTGGCAGGGTGCATGTGAGGAATTCATGGGTGGGCAATGACATTAAAGGAGAAGGAATTGGATGGCTTAGATTGGTTCTCGCGGTTCTCGCGCTAACAACGGTTCTCGCATGAACTTTTGTCTATATATATATATATATATATATATATATATATATATATATATATATATATATATATATAGGGGAGGGTTTATGCTAGAACCATTGTTAGTGCGAGAACCGAGAGAACCAATCTCGGCAGTTCCTTGGATATGAGAAGTTTCATGGATGGTGAGCGTGGAGGGATAAAGGGTGGCAGGGTGCGTGTGAGGAATTCATGGGTGGGCAATGACATTGAAGGAGGGGGAATTGGACGGCTCAGATTGGTTCTCGTTGTTCTCGTACTAAGATTGGTTCTCGCAATTTTCTCGTACGAAAAACAGTTTTTGTTTGAACTTTTGCCTATATATATAGCCAAACCCGACCTAACATGTTTTAATTATTGTAACTTAAGATTTACCATTTTTATCTGACCTAAGATTGACCATTATAACTTGACTCAACCCTTACACCATGTTCGAATCTATCATAATGCAATTGCGCAATACTAATGTGCACGACGTACAACAAAGAATAGGAGGGTTTCTCAAGTAATCACACATTTTTCTGCGAAGCGTTTGACAACAAAAAAATAATGATCTACGAGAAGAAGACCAAATTAAAGTGACATTTAATATTTGTAGTACAATTAACCACAAAATCAGTTATATGTGCAAACTTGGCACATATAACTGAGGGCAAACTCTGCTCAAGCTCTAAACTGATGCCACTGGAGACAATCACCGCCATCACAATTGCGAACCACTCTAAAGGATCGCCGTTCCAATTGGAGTTCTTGGTTGAGTCGTTGTCATTTTCGCCACCAACGAAGTGGCAATCTTAACTTGGGTTTCCCTAGCTGATGATTTGTTTCCAGTTGTTAATGTTGAATTGCTTCTGATTCCTAAGTATATTTGTGTAAGCTATAATCCAATTCCTTAGAAATTTGGTCACAAATTATTTCACTGTTTTTTTTAGAATAAACTATATATGCATCCTTTATCTTAGTGTATTTCTTGAGGGGATCGCTCTCATTAGATTCAATCATATGGGAGTTGTTTGAAATCAACTTCAGATTGGTGCTTAATTTCAAGATCATTGAGGTTCTTTGTTGAGTTCTTGGTGATTTAATAATATTTTATTGGCGATATATATTGATTTTTCATTTGTTCGTGCTTGTTTTTTGAATTTGATTGTTTGTTCAAAATATTAATTAATTACTATTCAGACTCATGGTTACTTAAACACTCGAGAACAATGGAATGACTAAATCTGAAACAATTTCTGAAGTCTAACATAGTCGTTTCTTGCATTTATCATATTAGATTGTTAACACTTTTAATAAAGACAAACAAGTGCAAATCTATAACGATTGTTTTAATAAATTGCATTGTGACAAGTATGTATAAAAAATAGAAAGTTAACATCCGATATCATCAAGTAATTAAACCACACATACAAATTATAATACACTGAAATTCAATCAAATCCACAAAAATAAATGACGAAAAAATTTAAAAAAAAAATTGCAGATCATACCCTCATAATCAAGGACAATTAAGCACATACCAACCCTAAAATCAAATATCAACATCACACTTGGTCCTTTGAAATCCCTTTGAGGAATAAGAAAAACGAACTATAGGTTCACATGATACTTTCAAGTGGTAATGTCTTGATTTCCACGATCCCACCTTGAATCTTATTCTAGCTTTCAACTTCACTTCCATCGTAACCTGACCAGATGTCCTTTCCACTTTAATACCTCTTGCAGCCTGTTCAGATATTGGCACATCATGTGATGCAAGATTCAACTTAAAGCGTGTTTCGTTTCTTTTGGGTTGGTGAAAAGGGTTGATGGTTCCTCTGCTAACAGTATCTTCGTCGTACAAAACACTGATATCAACTTTATCATAGTAAATAGATACTTTCTTATTAGGGTTGTGTGCACGAAGGATGAAGTTGTAGGTCGCGTTTAGGTGGTTGGTTTTGGATAAATTGTAGTTGTGGATAGAGGCATCATCGATATAGTAAACTAGCTTCTTCGGCTTGATTGTTAGCCAGATAATGAGGACGGTTAGACCAACAATGACTATGAGTGCAAGCAACACTATTGCAATGAGTCTAATTAGCTTGGAATGTCTTGGCCCGGCCGGATTTTGGGTCACGGCTTTAGTATTAGCCATTTTTCTATGGTAATTTGACAACTTGTTAGAGGTTAGTTTGGGTTTATATAATACACAAAAAAGTGGAATTATGTGTTGAGAGAATGTCTAGCAACCAAGTGAAGTGTTTCCTTTTTCTTTAAATAAAATTCCCTTCATTCTTCTTTTAGTATAATGGTTGTGTGTGTATAGAGAGAGGTGGGACTAATAAATGAAAAGGATGTAGAAAATAAAGGGGTTTAAATGATGCTTAACTTGAAGATGGAGGAAGAATGAAGTAGAACTCTCAAGGGATTCCTTTTTCATGCTTGAAAACTTCAACTTTTATGGATCCTTTCTTGATCTTGAAGGATACCAAATAAGTTTTGATTTGTTTAATCATTCTTGAATTTAGTCCAACAGAAATTGACAATTTAGTTTTATTTCCCAAGTTAAATAGTTTCAACATGCAATTGTATACGTCGATCACGATATATATATATATAGGGGAGGGTTCAAACGAGAACTGTTTTTCGTACGAGAACTAATCTCGGCCGTTCCTTGGATATGGGAACTTCATGGATGGAGAGTGTGGAGGAGATCAAATGTGGCAGGGTGCATGTGAGGAAGTCATGGGTGGACAATGACATTAAATGAGGGTGAATTGGATGTCTCAGATTGGTTCTCGCAGTTCTCGTACAAAAAACAGTTCTCGTTTGAACTTTTTCCTATATATATATATATATATATATTATTTTGTAATATCTATTGATTACAAAAACATATGCACATTCTTGATGTGTAGCTTTTTTTTAACAGTAAAAAACACACTATGACCTACTCGTAAATCTATACATTTTTATTCATAGCAGGACAAAAATCCATTACTATATGTCACGGGAACATCTTGATACCGTTGGGCTACAACCTTTAATGTTTGATGTGTAGTTTAAGAATCATGTTTCAGGTAGACCTAACGGGTTTGTCGTAACAACCCCTTAACTTTTCACGTGAAATAAAATTCTTCGCGAAATTCTTTTAGTTCTTTGTAGATGCAAACTCGGTCCCAAAAAAAATGTGTTACACCTGTTTTAAATATCTGGAAGAAATTTTATGTTACCAAGTAAGAAAAAAGTTAGGCTAAAACCATTTTGTTAACTAGGAACAATTCATAAATTAAAAAAAGAAAGTCGTATTACATTACAAAATACAAAATACAAATGGATATCCAAGTGTCCAACTAACTAAGAAAGCCCAATATTCTAAATTTATTTACTTTTTGAAAAACATTAACCAATTTTATTAAGTTTAGCCCACTAGCCCAGCCCCTTTCTTGATGCAAGGCACTGAGGCAGTACTCAAGTAATCAAGTTGAAGAAAATGAGTAAAGGCTCGAGCATGGCTAATTTGGTTATTTGGGACAATAAAAGAAAGCAAAGTTGAGAAATTTATTTAGCAAGATTTTAGATACTCGATATAAAAAATTAGTATATCCGTATTTCTGATCGTCAAAAAAGAGCTTTTGGCAGCCTCTCTAGTTTGAAAAGGAAGGAAGTAACATGGGAGGGTTATTGTAAGAACGAGTGAACAAATTAATGGTTGGGTACGACTAAAATGAATGGTGAGAATCAGAGAACAAATTCTGGTCATTAATTAAATGTTGATCTATTGGATCTAATGGTCACTTCACTCGGCACAATCCATGGCCGTCGAATTAATAGTTGGGTACGTAACGACTAAAATGAAAGGTCAAATGTAGACCATCTGATCAAATCAAGTGTCTCACATTCTCATCTAAACATATATTCTCATTTGAACATCCCAGTAAAGTTATGTGTGTGCTCCATTCCTAGCTTGACAAGAGAGAGACCCTAGCACCGGTGACTTTACTTGCCATGTGGATACCAATAGTCGACTAGCCGGCAGACAAAAGGAACTCAATCTTCGTTCACAACCCTTGTTTAATTATATAGTACAAAAAAATTATTCAACTCTTAACTAAAACTTGGGTATCCCTCACTATATATGTTTTTTGTCGATTCAGGGTTTTTTTTTTTTTTTTTTTTTTTGTGTCAATTGGAAGATCAAGATGTTATTTAGCTGCTTGGATAGTTGCCTTGCATAACTAGTATAGATAAGAATATAAGATTGATAGCTTTTAATACGTAAAAAGGAGTAAAAGCAAGATCAAAAGATATTATATATGGGTGAAAACTGAAAAGTAACAAGTTTCTCTTAAGAATGAATCGTTACTTTGATGGGCCTGATATGATTATTAAGGCTGAAATTTTTAAGAAATGGGCTTTGGGCTTCTCTTTCTTGTGTGCTTATTGAGTGAACTAAAAGAAAAGGAACATAATAAATCACTAATCAACCGCGAGTACGTTGGTTTAGGATACTAAGAACATACATTTAATAATGGTCATAAGAAGTTTACTGATTTAAAAAATGTATAAATTAAAATATTTATAAAAGATCTTTTATAATTGTAGTAAAATAGTCTTGTTTAAATATTATCTCATATAATAATCAAATTAAATATAACGTGACAATTGTTTTAAAATATATGAACAGTTGATTTTATAACAAGTATGTAATTGCCCTCGCATTTGCTAGGGTATAATTAAAACTAACAAAAGACGATCGTAACACCACTTCGGGTTGCATCCTTCTTCCGCTTCCTATTCAAGAGCATATGGTTCCTCTCAGAGTGTCAAGTTCTTAAGAGCTAAGTTCTATAAATATTGTACATATTTTTCTTTCTATTTTTTGAAAACCTTAATTTTACTCTTCCATTTCCTAGTTATGTTTGAGATATTTTCATATTCTCTAATATATATTTACTAGTTAAATAACTCGTGTATTACACAGTTAATAATGTAAAATAATGATAAATAAAAAATTTATTATTTACTGGAACTATATGAACATAGCAAACATATCATAAAACTGTGTTCACATATAACAAGTGAACGAAGAAAATACTCATAAACAGTTATCATATTCATATATAAAGATTCTGAATCATATTAATAGTAACAATGATCACACGTATATAATCAAAATTTCAACTTGTAACATACGTACCATTTTCGTGTTTTAACAAGTCAATATACTTTTACTATTAACCACGTCTAATAGTTACACAATAAAGCAGTACTCACCTCAAGTTTGTAGATAGCTAACAAGCAATATTTTAAATTCCGTTAGGCCCAGAAGAACCTAGAATTACAAAAAATGGCCGATATGGCATAGTTGTGTCAACAGATGGCCTCAAACATGACAATGTCAAATTACACGTCCTCATACATGGTTGTGACAAACACCACCACCCCATACATGGTTGTGTTCACCGACACAACCTCCCACATGGTTGTGTCCAACCTAACACACCCGTGTCAACAAAAACAATAATCCATTTCGCAAAACACAACCTTTGTACACCCACATAGTTTCACAAAACGTCATCAAATCATATTTAAACAATACTAAACTCTTACTATGGTATTAGGGACCATATAACATTTACAAATAAAATTTTAACAATCTAAACTATCAAATTTATGGGTTTAATTCAAGACCACTCATAACCCACCGAAGTGGATTTTGTATAAACTTGTTCGTTTAATCTTGCAAACGCTACTATATAATCCTTACAACCTTAAAATGAGTTAGGATCAACAAAACTAATATTCTATATACTCCGTAAGTATTTTCAAATATTCATTTCTAATTCAAAAACATTTGAAGGAGGCTAAGATGTTGCTTATTAGAAAACCCTTAGTTTTGTTGGTAAGTCAAATATCGATTATTAGAAAGCTGCGAATAATCCTAAGGTATAACACATGTCTAGTTGCTAATGGGGTTTAGCCCATTTGGTAAGATGTCCCCCTTCCTTACAAGAGATTGAGGGATCAAATTCTGCTGCATACAGTGGGTTGGGGGTTTTTCCCTTAGGGGTTTCCTCCATGGAGTGAAGGTATGGTGCTCAAACCTTGATTAAAGCCAAATAACGAGGGGTGGTTGAAAACCCGCCACCAAACAATTCGAATCCACACTGAAGAGGCGGGGAAGTGTCCCCATTAATTTACCGGTCAAAAAAACACATGTCTAGTCAACCAACCAAACTAGCTAACAACTAATGTAAATAGAATAACGAACCCAAATATCTAGTAACATGCTATTCTCCGTTATAACTAAAAGAGTTAATTGCATCAATGGTCCTTTAACTATCTAAAAGTTGTGAGTTTAGTCCTTTTTTTCAAAAAGTTGCAAAGATAGTCCTTTAACTGCCCAAAAGTTGCAAAGATGGTCCTTTTTAACGGTTTCCTTTTGTTAAGTCTGTTAAATAAGGGGCATTTCGGTCTTTTTGTCCTTTTTTACATTTAATTAATTTAAAATACCATTTTAATTATAAAACTCTCTCCTCAATCATTCTCTCTCTCACACACAAACACACACTCTCTCTCTTCTCTGTCTCTCTTTCTTCTGCACACACACATACACACTCTCTCTCTCTCTCCTTCCCAAACACATTCTCCACCTTCACCGCCCACCTCCACCTCCCCTCCGCCTCCACCGCTGACATCACCGCTGCCACAAAAAACACACACATACGAACCACACACACTAGAACCACCGACCCCTCACCCTCATCCGCTCTCTCTCTCTCTCACTCCCTCACCCACACAGACACTAGAACCACCGTCCCCTCACCCTCCTCCGCCTCAACACCAGCCACCAGAGACACCACCACTCACCATCACCACGACCTCGTCGCCCACCTCTTGCAAAACCAGAAAACCCTGTCATCACCACCGCTCAACTCCACCTCTGTAGCAAAACCACAAAACCCTCGAAAACCAAAAACTCAAACACAGTCGTTCGTTGTAGATCTCCTCCCGAAAACTCGAAAACCCGCTTCATTTGTTGCAGATCTGGTTAAACACCACCGTATACAACCACCGCCTACCACACACCCTGCCTCTCTCTCTCTTCGTGCCACCGCCTACCACCACGGAAATCTGTTGAAAACCCTAGATCGAACACCTAGAAATCGAGAACGAGAAGATTTAAACGAATAGCTCAGGTGTGGTTGTGTGGTTTGCTGCGGAGATCCATATCTTTTGACGGAGATCCAAACGAGAACTAAAATCAAAATGAACAACTCATGCGGCGGCGAAGGTGGTTCACTAGCCGGAGTTCGCTTGGTGGTGGCGGCGGTGTCTTTGAGAGAAAGAAAGTTCCGACAGAGCTTGAGAGAGTGTGTGTGTGTGTGTGTGTGAGAGAGAGAGAGAGAGTGTGTGTGTGAGAAAGAGAGAGAGGGAGTGGTAGGGGTGACTGGTGACATGAGAGGGGTGGGGGGTTTTCAATGCTTTTAATTATTATATTATAATATAACTATTAAGAAAATAAAATAAAAAATAAGGGTAAGGGGTATCATAGTCAATTGACAAAAACTAACGGAAAAGTTAAAAAGGACTATCCTTGCAACTTTTGGGCAGTTAAAGGACGATTCATGCAACTTTTTGAAAAAAAGGACTAAAGTCGCAACTTTTGGATAGTTAAAGGACCATCGATGCAATTAACTCTAACTAAAATTTAAGTCGTTTAGTCTTCTAACCGTTAACTATCATATTTCAACTATTGCTCTGTCTTTAGTTATCTATCCTATCTCGACCATTGCTCTGTTTTTAGTTATCTATCCATCATATATCTTGTCCACAATCACTTATTAACTTTTCTTTTATTTGAAAATTTTTGAGTTTTTTTTATAGGTTTAAGGATTTTTACATTATTTTCCCACCGACTTGTAGACAATTGTTAAAAGGTTCAAAGGTTGAAACTTTTTTATATGTAAAACTTGATGATTAAACCGTATTTTTTTGGGTAAAATATGTTTTAATCCCTAAACTTTAGGTTTGAAAATGGTTTAACCCCTAAATTTTTTAAATGAATGATTTAATCCCTAATCTTTTTTAATGAATGCTTTAACCCCTAAACTTGTTACAATTCATCGTTTTAGCCACTTGACCTTCTACAACAAGTTACCAAGCTTTTAAATAGCATTTTAATCACTAAGCTTGGGGGTGTAATCGAATCAAGCCGAACCAAACCTAGTCAAACTCTAACTCGACACAACCTCTAAAACTTAAGCCGGTGAAGATTGAAGAACTGATTGGTTAGTGGTAACCGGTGTTCGACAATCTACAAAGTCACGAGTCACCTTCTTCATGGATTCCCAAAGAAACTAGAAAAAAATAGAGATAGAGGAAATCGAAGATGTGCAATCATCAAATTAGTGCAACTATACGAGTTAGAGTTTGACTAGGTTTGGTTCGGCTTGATTCGATTACACTCCAAGCTTAGTGATTAAAATGCTTTTTAAAAGCTTGGTATAGAAGGTCAAGTGGCTAAAACGATGAATTGTAACAAGTTTAAGGGTTAAAACATTCATTAAAAAAGTTTAGGGATTAAAGTGTTCATTAAAAAAGTTTAGGGGTTAAACCATTTTTTAACCTAAACTTTAGGGGTTAAAAATGTGTTATAAGAGTTTAGATTGGTGTGGACTTTAGACTTGATGATTAAGGCTCATTAATTTGCCTTGATATTGATTTTTATCTACTTGTTTTCCTAGATTTTGTTTTTTTTAACTTCAGATTTTTGTACTACTATACTAATTTTTTTATTTAAAAATTTAAAATATTCTAAATTTTTCTTATTTTAGATCTGCTTGGGTTCATTATGTTCAAGAACATGAAGTCTAAGGATGAACATAAAAAGATGATTAGTTACTGGTTGAGTGGGCGATTTAATACATACAAAATATTAAATTTTAGAGTTTCTTGTTTTACAAGAGATATGTATTAAAGATACTTTAAGGTGTGTAAGGTTCGGTTCGGTTTGATATTGTTATAAATCATAAACGAATCTATAATTTTTCTTGTTAATAAAATTTTATAACAATTCGGTTATGGTTAACCACTTATTTAGTTATCGATTAATTTTTTGATGATTAGGTAATGAAAGTTGGTTAACGGGTTAACAAATATTTTTGAACCAAATTTTATTATTATTTGATCTTAAAATGCTTTTATCCCAATAATGCTACAATTTACACTTTCATAAGACTCATTGTCATACATCCATTATCCATGTGAATGAATCCGTTTGATGCTAATACACAGAACATTGTTCATCACTAGAATTCCAAAAAGAAGTCCATTCCATTAAACCAAAACCAAAAAACAAACATCTAATTATTTGCCGGGGTTTAAGTACTGTTTGGTTGGATGTTTTATGATGTAAGAAATAACAATGGTAATAATTACTATTATTTGTTTAGTGGAATATAATTAATCATCGTACATTAATATGTAACGAACCATTCCCTAATAGATTGGAAGGAATGGATTTAAGGTAATGGGTTCACATATGTGGCTATGTATGTGTTTGTCTCCACTAATCACCACCACCACCGATATCGCTAACACCACCCTCTTACGCCATCACTGATCGCCGCAACCGCAACCACCAGACCATTGTAAATCGTTGAATAATCACCACACCTACTGTTACCTTCACCTCCATTACCATCACCATTGGTCACATCGATTCCATCATCAACCATTGTATGCTTGCCACTGATAGCCACCTCCACCAACAACATTGTCTTTACCATCGCCACCACCATCAACCATAAACCACCACCAACATCACCATGTATACAAGTGTGTATTGGTCCACCAATGACTACTACCACCACCACCCACCACCGCCACCACCAAACTTTACCACCATCATAGACCGTTGTTTCTTCTACCACGACCACCAACCACCACATCTCCAATCATCGCTACTACCACCATCTCCACATATTGTCACCACCTTTATCAACTACCTCAAACACTTGTCACAAGCCATTAATCACTGTCTCAACCAACATTGTCATTTCCAGCACCGACCATCACTGCTAACAGTTGATGCCACCATCACCACCCACCGCCACAACATACTATTGCCACCTACAACTACCATCACCACCACCATTACTAGCAATTACTGACCTACACACTATATTATATACATAATGATTACCCATGTTAACTAAGCAATATCATTGGTAATGACACCACTAGGAAATTTTTATTACATTCGTTCATATTGCCTTACTATTTGATATTCTCATTCCCTTCTACTTAACCAAACACACTAGATTAAAAAGTGTTAAAATTGAAGTTTAGATGATTTAGTTTGAAAATTAAAACAATAATTATAAATACAATCTTCTAGTATAAATAAAAAACAAACTTGAATAAAATCTATAAAAAACATTTATTTTAATAAAAATTAAATCTGAACCATCTTTTTGATAAAAATCAAAATCAATTTTGACTTGAATCTATATTATTAGAAAGAATTTCGTATGTATAACCTTCTTTAACTTTAAATTTTCATTTTTACCCATCCTAATTTACAAATATCATATTTACCTTTCAAAACATTTCAAAATATCATGCCTAACCAATTTATTGGTTTTATCATTTCAAAAAACTTTATAATAACTTTAAATCCTTTTTTAGTTATAACTAGTGATTATTTGATCGTGTTGCTTAAAGTTACCAGTAATGATCAATGACTTGTACAAGAAATAAAATCACTTATCCTCGTTATCATGATACCACGTTTTTCTCTCATTATATCATCCCTTTCGCGTCCATGTTTCCACATTGGTCTGGATGTTGACATAGGTGTCCCCATTTTTTAATTTAATTTCATTCGTGTTTTATAATTATTTAAAATCTATTTTTATTAATATTTAATATTTATCAATTATTTGTATAAACATCCTATCACACGGATATTGAATCTATTATGATAATGTAAAATGTCAAAGTTTATAACGGTGTGATCATATTGGTTAAGCGAACATATATTACCATAACCGAAATGTTTAATTCAATCATGAGAAATGACTATAACCACTTCTATAGCTTTTTGTTCTATTTAGTTATTTTTGTTTTGACTAGAGTATTATGTTATTCTGCTCGTCCCTAAGGGCGTCCACAATGTTAAGTATGACGAGCTCGTTTAGAGCAAAAACCACACCCCATCAGTAGTTGTAAGCTCTTATGTTGTGTGACCTTGTTTTAATTGTGAAGGAGTCACTCGTGAAGGTGGTGACGACCGGCTAACTGGTTATAATAAGAATACATGTTATGACTGTGGGATGTTAGTGATTAGCTAATGATGTTCACATATAGGGGTGTCGAAAATAACCGAACCCGAATAGCCCGACCGAACCGAACCAAATTCGGGTTAATCGGTTTTCGGGTCTTTTATTCGGGTAACCCGATTAACGGTTGCCTTATTAGGGTCGGGTGGCGGTTTGAAAAAAAGAAATTCGGGTGACCCGATTAAGAATTTTAATATTTTTTTAATAATTATATATTTTAACTAATTATACATTTATACTTAGCTTTTGGTTAAAAATGGGTCAACCACACTACAAGCCCACAACTCACAAAACATCGTAGACAATTTGTAGCCGAATTTATTCTTAACGAAATTACTCAAGATTTTATGATTCTAGACTTTTAGTAATAAATAACAGATTGTTGGTGAGATAGCAACATCAAACCTTAATCAAACCTATCTATTAAGTAAAATAGGATTTGATGTTAACAAAACCATATATTCAGTTTTGGACTTAGATTGATGAAAAACATGTGTTGTTTTTCTATCTGAGACTTAAAGAATTTCTAAGTAAGAAATGTCAGCTAACGAATCATAGTGTCAGCTGAACACTGAGTATCAGCCAAAGGACCAGCTTCAGAAAGATCAACTGAGATGAAAAGATCAGTCAAAGAAGCATCAGCTGAGGAATCACACTGGATCAGCTGATGGCCTAGAACCATCAGCTGATGAAGATTTCAAGGTCAGCTAAGCAGTCAAGGATCAGCTGACACAATCACAAGTTATCAGCTGATGTCTTCCATCTGTCAGATAAGGTATTTGCTACTTATCCAATCTTCTCTTTATGAGCTGACTATACTTAAATGATTAGCTGAGCCCTTGGGAACAGCTGACAGTTGAGTTAATCAGTTTATTAGCTGCTGCTACGATTTGTATTATCAGCTGAGCAATTTGATCAGCTGAGCAAGTCTAGTCAGCTGAGTCTTTCACACTTATTGTAACACTGTACTTTTAAACATATAATTAAATCGCATGCGGAAGCTAAATACATATAATTAACTTAATTACATAATAGATACAAAATATTATCTTATTTTATACATCAAATCTTTTACAGTGTTAAACCAAAACATGCTCTTAATTAAAACTTTGACATCAGAGTGAGGTCTGTCCATATTCCCAGTCCCAAGCTTCAAAGCTCACCAAGTTAATCTGTAAAACAGTCTAGTGGGGAATTAGCACAAAGCTAAGTGAGGGAACCAATATTTAATCAAATACAAGGCAAACATGCCTAAACCCAAATAGCTCATGAATCCCAAGAGAACCGGCGGTGTTGCAAGCACCTACAACCAAGGTCGGCCAAAACCAAGGTTTACCGATAGCCCTGCTAACAGTGATAACAGTACCAGCCTTCTTGTATACAATAAATGCACTTCAAGATCTGGTACGGTACACCCCCAAGCAACAAGCCCAGCATCATGCTGATCTCTAAATAACATGTATATACAATCCAAACAAGAGCATTCCAAATAGGATATTAAATCCTGTATATCAAAAGATATAAACCCACTCACCAAAGTCTTCACAAACTCTGATGCACTCAAGTGACTAACTCACTGAGTCTTCTCAGTTCCTGAGATTGAAGTAACCCAAGTCAGTATTTAAATCATAATACTGATCCAAACATAGATATCATATCTATCCAACTAATTCATATACGAACACTATTGAACATATACACAAGTTCATCATACATAAATTCCAAAGCATATAAATCATGTTTATATACTATATAATTTATCCTTTGCAAAAATTCGAATCCCTTTGAGAATCGCATGCGATTGGTTCATGCGAATCGCATGCGATCAACCACTTGTAGAATCCGGGTTACTTGTGAATCGCACGCGATTGAATCTTGTGAATCGCATGCGATTTACACTATGCTTTTCCATGCGATTCATACACGAACCTGAATAATTCTCTAAGTTAAATCCAATGCGATTCGGTCTAATTCCAGTGCGAATTCAATTTTTACAATCCAATCGAATGCAATCCAAAATGTTAGGGCAAGTTTAATATAATCCAATCAAATGCGATCCAAGTCCCATATAGCTCAATCGAATGCGATTCCAAATAGTTAGGGAAATTCTATCAAGTTCAAAGCAATCAAATGCGATCCAATTTTCATACTTATCAAATCATATGCGATTAAGCTCAATGTGATTCGATTCCAGTAAGGGCAATGCGATTTAAATCCAGCAAAGGCATTTCTAAGTATAAAGGTTCAATGCAGTTCGATTCCTAAACAGTCCATGCGATTCAGCCCATAAGATTCGGATTTCAATCAAATTCCGATTGTTTCATCCTCCAAATCCGATCAGATCACAAAATCATCCAAACTTCCACTTTATTTCATAATTAACATCGATTTAAGCATGCATGTTCTAAAATCTTATAAAACATAGAAATATCATATAAGCATGATCAGTCTAACATGCATTCATATATTCTTCATGAGTTCATCATGTTTACTCGAAAATAGCATGCAAATCCTAAAACCGAATTCAAATAACAATTAACACATAAAGTTCAATTAATATAACCTTGTGATCTTGAACACTTGAAATATAATATCAATTCGAGATTATAATACCAAAATCGGCTTTCTTCTTCTTTCTAACTTCAACCGAGAGCAAAGAAGAACACACACACACACTAAGTTTGAAGTTTGCATGCAAATGAGGAATGAAGAGAGAGCTAAACCTTTCTAACCGGTGAGTATACCCACAAACACACATGCAAAAGGGTTAGTGGCAACCTAGAATAATAGGGTGGTGACTAATCACTCCCTAATCGGCCACCTCATGGCCACCGCCCCACCATCCATTATTTTAATATTAATTTAATGATATTCACAATTATTCATATAAGTCACATAATAAAAGAATTAATTTACTTAAATTAATTCAAAACCCAAATCAAACTTAATTAATTACCTTAATTAATCTAGGTCGGAAGAGAGGGTGTTACAAATCTACCCCCCTTAAGAAGATTCCGTCCTCGGAATCTCTTCGCGCTCGAACAAGGAAGGATAACGGCTCCTCATGTCGGCTTCGGTTTCCCAAGTTAAATCAGATCCCAAACTGTGATTCCATTTAACCAAAACCAATGGTATCTGCTTCTTTCTCAACTTTGTAACCTTTCGATCTAACAGTTCAACTGGTTCTTCTACAAGTTTCTGATTAATATCAACCCGAAGATCCTGAATAGGTAGAACCTGTGTCTGATCCTCTACATTACACTTGCGAAGATAACACACATTAAAAGTGTCATGAATTCCCGCCAACTCATCAGGTAGGTCTAAAACCACAGTCTGATCATTAACAACTCTTCGGATTCTAAAAGGACCAATATAACGAGGAGCTAACTTCCCACGTTTACCGAATCTGATTACACCTTTCCAAGGTGATACTTTCAAGTAAACCATTTCCCCCTCGACAAACGATACCGGTCGACGTCGCGGATCAGCATACATTTTCTGTCTATCCCTTGCAGCTTTTAACTTTTCCCGAGCAATAGTAACCTTATCAGCTGTCATCTGTACTATTTCCGGTCCTGCAAATTATTTTTCCCCAGCTTCTAACCAACAAGTAGGAGTTCTACAAGGTCGACCATACAGCATCTCATACGGAGGCATACCAATACTACTATGATAGGAATTGTTATAAGCAAATTCCACCAAAGGCAGATGTGAATCTCATGATCCTCCGAATTCTAACACGCAAGCCCGAAGCATATCTTCCAAAGTCTGAATAGTTCTCTCTGACTGACCATCTGTTTGCGGGTGATATGCCGTACTCAAATTTACTCTGGATCCCAATTCCTGTTGCAATCTGTTCCAGAAGTTAGATACAAACCTCGAGTCTCTGTCTGAAACAATAGATAGAGGCACCCCATGTCTAGACACTATCTCATCTACATACAGTTGAGCCAGTTTGCTTAAAGAAGCAGTTTCAGCTGTAGCCAAGAAGTGTGCACTCTTAGTCAATCTGTCGACAATAACCCAAATCATATCATGTTCTTTCTGTGTTCGTGGCAGTTTCGTTACAAAATCCATCGTTATGTGATCCATTTCCACTCAGGTATTTCCAACTGTTTCAACGATCCGTACGGTTTCTGATGTTCAGCCTTAACTTGAGCACAAATGTGGCACATCCCTACAAACTTGGCTATATCTGTTTTCATTGTAGGCCACCAATAACGAGGTTTTAAATCATGGTACATCTTCGTGCTACCCGGATGTATTGATAGTCTGGACTTGTGAGCTTCGTTCAGTATTAACTCCCTCAAATTTCAAAACTTAGGTACCCAAACACGTGTATGATAAATCCTCAAACCACGCGAATCAACAGTTAACTCTTGCTGACGTTTAATCATCAGTTCATCCTTTAAGTTCTCATCTTTCAAGGCTTCTGACTGTGCAGCTACCAATTGATCCACTAAGTCAGACTTAATCTCCAATCGCATAAATTGTACAGTCTCTGTAGATCCTTTTCGACTGAGTGCATCTGCAACTACATTCGCTTTACCAGGATGATACTGAATATCGCAGTCGTAATCTTTGATTAGTTCTAACCAACGACGCTGTCTCATGTTTAATTCTTTCTGCGTAAACACATACTGTAAACTTTTATGGTCTGTGCAGATCGTACATTTAGTTCCATACAAATAGTGTCTCCACAGTTTCAATGCAAACACAACAGCTGCTAATTCCAAATCGTGAGTTGGGTAGTTTCGTTCATTTGGTTTCAACTGTCTAGAAACATACGCAATCACTTTACCCCTCTGCATTAAAACACAACCCAAACCGGCGTGAGAGGCATCACAATACACCACAAAATCTTCGGAACCCTCAGGCAACGAAAGAACAGGCGCTTGGCACAACAATTGTTTCAGAGTCTGAAAAGCATTCTCTTGAGCTGAACCCCATAGAAACGGAACATCCTTTCGAGTTAACTTAGTTAACGGTCCAGCCAACTTAAAAAAGTCTTTTATAAATCTGCGGTAATAACCTGCCAATCCCAGAAAACTCTTTATCTCAGTAGGTGTTTTCGGTGCACTCCAATTCATTACTGCCTCAATCTTGGACGGATCCACTTTGATACCTTATTGACAAATCACATGTCCCAAAAATTAAACTTCACGTAACCAAAATTCGCACTTCGAAAGCTTGGCATATAACTTGTGTTGTTTCAGAATCTCCAAAACCTGTCTTAAGTGCTGATCATGCTCATCTTCAGTCTTTGAATATACCAAAATGTCATCGATAAACACAATGACGAATTTATCTAGGAAAGGTCTACACACACGATTCATCAAATCCATAAATATGGCAGGAGCATTTGTTAAACCAAATGGCATTACTAGGAACTCGTAATGACCATACCTAGTACGAAAAGCAGTCTTTGGGATATCTTCCTCTGCTACCCTGACTTGATGATAACCCGATCTAAGATCAATTTTCGAAAAATAAGAAGCCCCTTGTAGCTGATCAAACAGATCATCAATTCTCGGCAAAGGATATTTATTCTTGATAGTTCTCTTGTTAAGATCTCTGTAGTCAATACACATACGAAAAGTTCCATCCTTCTTCTTAACAAACAAAACTGGTTCACCCCACGGCGAAGAACTCGGTCGGATGAACCCTTTATCAAGTAATTCTTTAATCTGTGTCATCATTTCACGGATCTCAGATGGAGCTAAACGATACGGAGCTTTCGCAATCGGCGAAGTACCAGGAATCAGATCTATCTTGTATTCAACATGCCGAACAGGAGGCAATCCCGGTAAATCATCTGGAAACACTTCCGGATACTCTGACACAACCCGAACATCGGTAATCACTTTCTTTTCTTTCTTTGCATCTATTGCGTAGGCCAGGAAAGACGCACACCCTTTAGCTAGAGATTTTCTAGCTTTCATAAACGAGATGATTGGAAAAGAAGAAGAAGATCTATCCCCACGAGCCACGACATGCGACCCGTCAGCCAAGGGGATAGTAATTAGTTTCTTGTGACACTGTATACTAGCCCTATGGTGACTTAACCAATCCATGCCTAGTACTAAGTCAAACCCGGGAATAGGCATTAGTAAGCAATCTACAAGCAGACTAGTACCATCAATATCTATAGAAACCCCATTCACAGAAGAAGTTACAGGCACTAACTTACCATCAGCTACCTCTACTTCCAAAGGCGAAGCAATAACAGTAACAGGTAATTGCAGTTTGTCACACAAAGTTACAGACATGAAAGATCTATTGGCACCCGAATCAAATAACACACGAGCAGGCATAGAGTTCACAATAAACATACCCGTGATAACATCACTGTTTTCTGCAGCTTCTGTAACCGTCATCTTAAAAGCTCTACCTTCCGCAGAAGGTGCGGCGTTCCGCTTCTGACCTGCAGACGATCCCCCGACAGATGATACCCCCTGCCCCGTCCCCTTTGACCTATGCCTTGTGCAAGCACCCGCTCTGTGACCTTCCTCGTGACAATTCCAGCAGACATTGGTTTTGAACTTACAAGCAGATGGTTCATGACCAAACCCGCCACATATTAAACATCGTTTAGTCTGAGTTGTACAAGGACCGGTATGGCTGGAGTTACATGGTTTACACCATGGCTTATTCTGATACGAACCCGAACCCTTTGACCTCTGATCATTTCGATTCTGGTTACCCTGTCCTTTACCCTTGTTGCCACTTTGATTTCCACCAAATTTCTGAGACGATCCTTTCTCACGGTTCATCCTCTCTCTTGCTTTCACATCCCCCTCAGCAGCACGAGCAAGTGTAAAAGCCTGTACCAATGAAGTTGCCATTCGGGTGTTACCCCGATACTCAGGCAATAGAGCTTGGACAAAATGATCTATTTGTGATGGCTCATCCGGAACCCACTGCTTGGCAAATCTCAGCTTTTCATTAAACTTCACAATCAACTCATCAACTGACATTTTGTCGTCTTGTGCTAAATCCATGAATTCCCGTTTCACCTTGGACAAATCATAAGTGTTACAAAACTGTTCACAAAACTTAGCTTGGAATTGCACCCAAGTTATAGAGTTGATAACATCCCGAGATAAGTGGGCTGTTAGAGAATCCCTCCAAGTGGCAGCTTGCCCTTTCAATCTCTTCGTAGCAAATTTAACCCTATCAGATTCCTCGCAGTTGCAAGTATCTAAAGCCTTAACTGTTTCCCGCAACCAGTTCAAAGTATCGGTAGGATTAGAACTTCCAAAATATTCAGGCGGTTGGCAATCCATGAAATCTTTGAATTGAGCCTTGGATTTAAAACCTCCCTGATTAGGGTACCATGGTACAAAGAAATTATGTTGCGGTTGGTACTGTTGTTGGGGTTGGTAAGGTTGGGACATAGGAGGTATAGACACAAATGGTAAAGTTCCAAACGGTGTTGACACCGTGTTATAAGGTGCAACTGAGTAAACAGGTGGTGGTATGGATTGAGTAAACACTGCCAACTCCCGAGGCATCTGGATTGTCTAAGTCGGTTGTGATGACTGTGTCTGAAGTTGCTGCTGCTCCAATTCTTGTACCCTATCCCTCAAAGACTGTAAAGTATCTTCTAACTGCAACACATATTCCTGTTGCTCAGATTCACCATTGTTAGAAGTTCCTGCCCTGTTATGCTGTTCATTTACTGCAGCAGAGGATTGATTGTTGTTCCTTCTGGGGGACGTAGGGGTAGTTGTCGGATTCACGTTATCAGCCATTATCTATGCTATACACAACATCTCACCAATTGTTAGATATAATCCGTTAGTTAAAACACATTAACTACCCTCAATGCTATTCTACTAATTACCCACCCTGGGAATACTGGACTGACCAGAGCCTAGGTTCAAGTATTGCACAAATCATTCATGCAATTCCTCAAACCAGGGCTCTGATACCAACTTGTAACACTGTACTTTTAAACATATAATTAAATCGCATGCGGAAGCTAAATACATATAATTAACTTAATTACATAATAGATACAAAATATTATCTTATTTTATACATCAAATCTTTTACAGTGTTAAACCAAAACAGGCTCTTAATTAAAACTTTGACATCAGAGTGAGGTCTGTCCATATTCCCAGTCCCAAGCTTCAAAGCTCACCAAGTTAATCTGCAAAACAGTCTAGTGGGGAATTAGCACAAAGCTAAGTGAGGGAACCAATATCTAATCAAATACAAGGCAAACATGCCTAAACCCAAATAGGTCATGAATCCCAAGAGAACCGGCGGTGTTGCAAGCACCTACAACCAAGGTCGGCCAAAACCAAGGTTTACCGATAGCCCTGCTAACAGTGATAACAGTACCAGCCTTCTTGTATACAATAAATGCACTTCAAGATCTGGTACGGTACACCCCCAAGCAACAAGCCCAGCATCATGCTGATCTCTAAATAACATGTATATACAATCCAAACAAGAGCAATCCAAATGCGATTTAAATCCAGCAAAGGCATTTCTAAGTATAAAGGTTCAATGCAGTTCGATTCCTAAACAGTCCATGCGATTCAGCCCATAAGATTCGGATTTCAATCAAATTCCGATTGTTTCATCCTCCAAATCCGATCAGATCACAAATTCATCCAAACTTCCACTTTATTTCATAATTAACATCGATTTAAGCATGCATGTTCTAAAATCTTATAAAACATAGAAATATCATATAAGCATGATCAATCTAACATGCATTCATATATTCTTCATGAGTTCATCATGTTTACTCGAAAATAGCATGCAAATCCTAAAACCGAATTCAAATAACAATTAACACATAAAGTTCAATTAATCTAACCTTGAGATCTTGAACACTTGAAATATAATATCAATTCGAGATTATGAAACCAAAATCGGCTTTCTTCTTCTTTCTAACTTCAACCGAGAGCAAAGAAGAACACACACACACTAAGTTTGAAGTTTGCATGCAAATGAGGAATGAAGAGAGAGCTAAACCTTTCTAACCGGTGAGTATACCCACAAACACACATGCAAAAGGGTTAGTGGCAACCTAGAATAATAGGGTGGTGACTAATCACTCCCTAATCGGCCACCTCATGGCCACCGCCCCACCATCCATTATTTTAATATTAATTTAATGATATTCACAATTATTCATATAAGTCACATAATAAAAGAATTAATTTACTTAAATTAATTCAAAACCCAAATCAAACTTAATTAATTACCTTAATTAATCTAGGTCGGAAGAGAGGGTGTTACACTTATCCTTAGCTGAGCAAAATTATATTTGTAGTTCAGTGTCTGTTAACTGAGTCTTTATTGTATATCTCAGTTAATAGTTTTTCTATGTAATATCTTCTTAAAGTCAAAGGCAGAACATGTGTTGTTCTTATTATGCCTTAGATCTTTCTTTTGTAAAAGTACTTAGCACTTTTTGGATCTACAATGATACAAAAAGGATAGATCTTTATCTCCTGGAAAAGGAGAAAGATACTCTTGAAAAGAAGATCTCGAAGATATGATGTTAAGTATGGCTGGCAACTCCATACTTGGTAAAGTCAAATCTTCAAAAAGCATGGTGTCGATTAAAGCACAAGCATGGAAGGATAAGGTTACTTTCTCAAGCATAAAGGTAGTAATTTAATAATATAATAATAGATAGTGGGTATACTCATTACTGAAAAGTATGTTCACTTTACACACTTTGTGTATAAAGTTAACTTACTTTTTCACCCACTAACTTTATCTATTATAATATTATTAAACCAAGTACCTTTGTCTCCTTCTCTCTTCATCAACCCGGACACACTTTGCTTATATATATTCATGCGTGGAAACATGCTAAAAAAGCGAATGCGTTGAAGAAGCACTGAAATCTCATAAGTTGAGAATTAGAAGAGTTAGCATTTTACTTTCAGTGTAACAAACTTGTTCATGTGTTGAACGTCTTAGACATTAGTTGTTTAAGATTAGCATTGTCTATGTGTTAGACAAAATTAGTTGCCACCTTTTATTGAACTTAGATTTTCCGCATCTAGTTCATGTAATTCTTGATTAACATCAATAAGAATTATATAAAAGTAAACCGTGTGTCTCTTAAATTTAATTTGCTAAAGTTTGTATTCAACCCCCCCTTCTACAAACATTTGTTGTTGTAGTATCCATTCAGGACCAACAACTGGTATCAGAGCATGCTAGATAATCCATATCTAAGATCTGTTTTGCTTACTCTTCAACTGCTTCTACCCCATACTACAAAATGGCCACTTCTGTTGCTGCCTCTAATGGTTCTTCTAACAATGGTTCACTCACAAGGTGTCCTATATTTGATGGAGAGAACTTCTCTCTCTGGAAGAGTAGAGTTCTTCTCTATATGTGAAGCCTTGATGATGTGATGCTTAAAACTGTTACTGAAGGTCCTTATGTTCCTTCCTCAACTATCCACGTAACTGAAGCAACTGATGAAGCTCCTGCTGTTGAAAGACTGATTATAAAACCTATAAATCAGTGGTCTGATGAAGACAAAAGTCTTGTTAATCTTGATGTTAAAGCAAGAACAGCCTTAGTCTCTACACTACCAAATGATGTCTATCATCAAGTTCTTAACTGTAAATCTGCAAAAGAGATGCTAGACACTTTGACTGTTGCATATGAAGGCACTGAAGAAGTGCAGGAGAACAAGAAACTGCCTCATTAATGACTTAAGAAGGGCAGATGTTCACAAAAGCAATAAGGAACTTGTAAACAAGTTTCTAGACTCTCTCCCAGAATCTTGGGATCATTTTATCACTGTGCTTAAACATGGTGAGAAAATCAAGGGTCTTTCACTGGTTGGTTTATATGGAATTCTTATGAATCATGAACAATCAGTAAAACAAAGGAAACTCTCTACCAAGGATATGAAGGAGGCTGCAAAAGCTCCAACTACTGCCCTTGTATCTAAGGATACAAGATCTAGGAGTTTTGCTGCAGTTGTGGATGAGTCAAGTGATGAGGAGAAAGAGGAGGAATCTTCTGATGAAGAGCAAGTGGCTGATGGGGATGAAGTTCTGGAGAACATGGACAGCATTGAAGCTGCTGTTGAGCAGGCTACCATGTTGGTTAAAAGGTTCAAACCTTTCTTGAAAAGAAAGGGTGTCAAGAGGTTTGAAAGGAAACCCTTCAAAGGAGAAAGAGCCATGTCAAAACCAAAGGCTTCTGAAGGTGTTTCTCTTGTGGCAAGACTGGTCACTATGCCAGTGAATGTAAGTCCAAAGGAAACACAGGTTTCAAGGGTTCCTCAAGCTCAGACAGCAAGATTGATTATGAAGCCAAATATAAGAAGCTTCTTGCTGCTGTCCTTGACAAAAAGAAGAAGAAAGTTCAGAACAGGGTGCTGGTTGCTGAAGAAGAAGATTGGGCTGAGGAAGATCTCTCAAGTGATGAAGATGAGGTCCTCACAGCTCAGTTCAGTTTGATGGCCAACACAGCAAGTACAAGTTCCTTTGATGAGGATATGAAGATAGCTGCTAAAGCTTGTACTTCTCCTGACTGGGATCCTTCTTCTATGTTTCAGGTTGGAAAATTTATTAACTATGAAGATAATGAAAAGAACACTATGTTTGATTATCTGTGTGTTGAGTTTCAGTCAAATATTCAAAAAGAAAAGAAGCTAAAATTAGAAATAGAATCACTAAAAGAGAGATTAAGTCTTAAAGATGAGAAATTAAACAAATGACAAAACTGTAAGATGATTTAGCTAATCAAAAGATACTTAATCAGATCTTGGTAAAAGAAACCAATGAAGCAACAATAAAGTTTAATAACCTTCAAAAAGTAGTTAGATCTTGGTGCGTTTCTGCTGAGAAGACCACTCAGTGTGTCAATGAGCAGATTCCAAAACAAGTTCAAGCTATTATTGGTGGAAATTATTCCCAAGCTGCTAACTGTGTTGATTTTAGCAAGAACATAAATATCTTAGAAAAAGCTGATATTTTACCTCTTACTTTTCAAAAGATTGTAAAAGGAAAAAGTATTATCACTAACAGATTTGTCAAAAGTAAAAGTACTCAGCTGAAAGACTTAACCTCTTCAAAAGTTTGTTCAAGTTCTATTGTCTTGACAGAAAGCAAAAGTACTGAAAATTTAAGTGTAAAGGAAGTAAGTAAAGGAATGGAATCATTTGTTGATACCAAAGAGACATTCTATTGTCAAACCTTGAAAGCTGATATATTAAATTTAGGAACTTAGCTGACTGAAAATTCCTTAGCTAATGATATTACATCAGCTGATCAAAAAGTAGATGATAACTGCTCAGCTGATATCCTGTCAGCTGATCATGGATCCTCTTCTGTTTGTTTAGGTGATCAAACTTCACTTCAAACTCTTTTAATAGGAGAAACTAAGGGAAAATGACATTTTGTTTACAAAGAGTCTAAGTCTGCCACACCTAAAGTTGATCAAAAACTCATTTTAACTAAGGGTCAACCTAAGGTGACTGTAAACAAAGACCTTATTAGTTTACAGAATCAGCTGCAACAACTGAATGGTGAAATCTGTCAGCTGATGACCCATAGTCATCAGAAAACAGTTAAGACATCTCTTAGTCAATTACCAAAACATGTTAAAAGCTCCAAAAATAAAAAATGTTATAAATGTGGGAGCAAAGAACATAAGGCAGGTAATTGTTCTCTAGAAGGTAACTCAAGACAACGGACTGATTATGATAACACAACTGTTTCTCTCATTCATAAACAACCTAATATAAAGTGGATGGCTAGGTGCAATCCACAGGGGTCCACTTAAATGTGGATGCCCAAATCTCACTAACCTTCTTTCAATCACATCTATGCAGGGTCTGAACACGTGGTTTCTTGACAGTGGATGTTCAAGGACCATGACAGGTTGTAAAGCTTTGCTTAGTAACTACAAGAAGGAAAAGGGTCCAAGAGTAATCTTTGGTGATAATAATTGTGGGCAAACAAAAGGCTACGGAGAACTTCATAATGGGAACTTAACTTTATCCAAGGTATCATATGTTAAAGGACTTAAGTATAATCTCATCAGCATAAGTCAGTTATGTGATGGTGATCATAAAGTCCTCTTTACAAAGACATGTGGTTCCATTTTAGATCAAGAAGGTAAAACAATAATTTGTGCAAAGAGAACCAAGGATGTATATACTCTTGATATGTCCTCTGGTGATCCATCCAAGTTAACCTGTTTGTATACCAAGTCTGTAACTGACACAAACTGGTTATGGCACAAAAGGCTTTCCCATTTAAACTTCAAAAACATTAACAAGTTGAGCAAGGGTGAACTAGTGTCAGGACTACCTTTACTGACGTATGTTAAGCCTAAACCTTGCTCTGCCTATGAGAAGGGAAAGCAGCACAAGACTTCGTTTCCATCTAAACAAGCCTTCTCCATTATTGAACCTTTCTACATGTTGCACATGGATCTATTTGGTCGTGTTGCTACTTCTAGTATTGGTGGAAGTAAGTATGCATTGGTAATGGTTGATGAATTTTCAAGATACACTTGGGTCATCTTTCTAAAAGCAAAGAGTGAGGTTGCTGAAGAAATTATAAGCTTCATTAGAAAGATGGAAGTGCTCAATGGCAATCTGGTAAGGATGCTTAGAAGTGATCATGGAACTGAATTTAGAAATCAAACTCTTGAAGGTTTCTGTGATGAGAAAGGAATATCTCAAAACTTCTCTGCTCCAAGAACTACACAACAGAACGGTGTAGCTGAAAGAAGAAACAGTTTTTGATTGAAGCTGCAAGAACCATGCTGTGTGAGAGTGGGTTAGGATTCAACTTCTGGGCTGAAGCTGTCAGCTGTGCATGTTTTACTCAGAACATATCTCTTATAATAAAGAGGCACAACAAGACTCCTTATGAAGTGCTCAAGGGAAGGAAGTCCAACATCAGCTTTCTACACATCTTTTGGTGTCAGTGTTTCATTCTGAACCAGAAGGATCAATTGCAGAAATTTGCACCAAAATCTGATGAAGGTGTGTTTGTTGGATATTATGTGATCTCCAAAGCTTACAGAATTTACAACATCAAAACAAAGGTCATACAAGAATCAATCAATGTAAGTTTTAATGAAAATGACTTTGTTGCTTCCTGTTCTACTAATCCATCTACAGGTGAGGAATTTAATGATCTGCTGAATACTGAAGACAACATTCCAGTATCAGCTGATCCACTCCCATCAGCTGATCCAATCTCATCAGCTGACATAGATGACTTAGATGAACCTGTTCCAAACTTACAAAATACCTCTGCACATTCTATCCTAAACCAACCCACACTTTTACTAAATGAAGGGAATCATGATTCAACATCAATGGACTCTAATTCCATATCAAACATTCCCTCATCAGTAGAAGTCTCATCAGATTGTAATCAAGAAATTCTGTCAGCTGATCAACCAGAAGTCTCATCAGCTGACCCAAACCAAAGATTTTCAACTCCCAGAATCCAAAATGCCTACAAGGACCTCAAAAATCATCCAATTGATCAGGTCATAGGTAACATAGAAGCACCTGTACTAACAAGATCAAAAGCTTGTAACTTCTGTTTATATACAGGTTTTGTTTCTATGATTGAACCAAAGAAGGTAGATGAAGCTCTAACTGATCCTCACTGGATAAATGCCATGCAAGAAGAATTGGCTGAATTCACAAGAAACAATGTATGCACTTTGGTGCAAAGACCAAAGGACAAATCCATCATTGGCACTAAGTGGGTATTCAGAAACAAGATGGATGAACAAGGGCTGATCATCAGAAACAAGGCAAGATTAGTTGCTCAGGGGTATTGTCAAGAAGAAGATATTGATTATGATGAAACCTTTGCCCCTGTTGCAAGACTTGAAGCAATAAGACTATTTCTTGCTTACGCTGCCTTCAAAGACTTCAAAGTATTCCAAATGGATGTTAAGAGTGCCTTCCTAAATGGTGAATTGAAAGAAGAGGTGTATGTCAAACAACCTCCAGGTTTTGAGGATACAAGCAAACCAGATCATGTATACTTCTTGAACAAAGCTTTGTATGGTCTGAAGCAAGCTCCAAGAGTCTGGTATGATACACTCTCTTCCTTTTTGACCAATAAAGGATTTATAAGAGGAAGCATAGATAGCACCTTATTTATAAGAAAATTCAAGGGTGATGTGATTCTTGTACAGATTTATGTAGATGATATAATATTTGGGTCTACAAATATTGATCTTTGCAAAAAGTTTTCCAAACTCATGTCTGATAACTATCAAATGAGTATGATGGGTGAATTAAAATATTTTCTAGGTCTTCAAATTAAACAAGAGGTTGATGGAATTTTCATTTCATCAAACAAAGTATGTAAATGACTTACTTAATAAATTTGAGTTTGAAAATTGTTCTTCAATGAAAACACCCATGTCCACTGCCTTAAAGCTTGGAAAGGACACTGATGGTAAATCAGTGAACATTACAGCTTATAGAGGTATGATAGGGTCTCTTTTGTACCTCACTACAAGTAGACCAGATATTATGTTTTCTACATGTCTTTGTGCTAGATACCAAGCAGATCCCAAAGAATCTCACTTAGCTGCAGTTAAAAGAATTTTTAGGTATCTCAAAGGAACTCCTAATCTAGGTCTTTGGTACCCCAAAGACTCTGATTTTGAGTTAGTTGGATACACTGATTCTGACTTTGCAGGTTGCACACTAGACAGAAAGAGTACATCTAGGGGTTGTCAATTATTAGGTGGAAGATTAGTCAGCTGGTCAAGCAAGAAACAAAACTCTGTTTCAACCTCTATAGCTGAGGCAGAATACATTGCTGCTGGAAGCTGCTGTGCTCAATTGCTATGGCTGCAAAATCAACTACTGGATTATGACTTACAGTTTGAAAACTCCCCAATTCTGTGTGACAACACAAGTGCTATATCTATCTCTAATAATCCTGTTTTGCATTAAAAAACTAAGCATATTGAAATCAGACATCATTTTCTTAGAGATAATGTGCAGAAAAAGAAAGTTTCAATGCATTATATCAACACTGATGTTCAATTAGCTGACATTTTTACAAAACCTTTGGATGAGTCTCGGTTCAACTTCCTAATATCCAAACTTGGCATGTTAAATTTGTAATATATTCATTTCTTAGGTAGTTAATTGTGTGTGAGAAAATAATTTTATTTGTGTGTGAAATGAAGTACTTATCTAAGCTTCTACATATTTTACTTATGGTAGATCAGCTAATAGAATTATGTCAGCTGACGATCATCAACTGACACTATACCTCAGCTGATAAACCATCAGCTAAGACTTAGAAGCTCAGCTAAGTGCATTCATTAGCTGACACTTATTTTATCTCAACATGGATCAGCTGACACTCTCGTCTGTCAGCTGATGATTCTCAAAAGTCAAAAATATTGTGTCCCCACACCTATTTTATTAATTTCTCATTTGTATTTATTGTGTTACTAGGTTATTTAATTTAGTTTATTTGTCCGTTTATTGTCTGTGTATTTAATATCTATTCCGTCTAGTACCTTTTTGCAGAAGTGACAGTTACTTTTTGCAAAATATTTTTGTGACAGTTTAGGTTTCCAAGGAAGATATAAAATTTTTTGAGCGGTTCTTCATTTCTTACGCTTTCAAAATTCCCAAATACTCTTTCTCTCTCAAATTTTCAAACCCTAAATCTTCGTTGCTAACACTGTTTCACTCTGTAATCATGGTAACTTTCAACTCTGCTTCCACTCCTCTTGCCATTGCTGGTGAGAACGTTGCACCAAACTCAGAAATCACCATTCACCCAAACAACTTTATAATCAACACTGAAATTCCCACAAATAAATCAAACCAGGGATACGAACCAATGGTAGCATTCATAAATGCTCATCCCCTGTTTCCATGTCTCTCTGCCCATCCTTTCTTCATATTTCCAAACATTGTCGGTGAGATGTGGTACACTGCAAGGTACCATACGGATCAAGAACTCATTACCTGTACATGTCTAAATGGCACAATCAACATCAACATCAATATCAATACTCTTCGTCAAGCCATCTCTCTGCCCAACTTAGCTCCATATCAACCTTTTGCTCAAATGGATCAAGTCTTGGAGGTCTTACCCCTATTGGCTACAATGAAGCTGTCACCCATGGTCAATATAAGTTGTCTATGTTGGGACACCCATGGAAGTACCTGGCAAGTGTAATCACTCGGTGCTTTGGCCATAAGTCTGGAAGCTTTGACCAAATGAATCAAACAGAACTGATGATTTTGCACGCCTTGGTCACAGGGAGGAATATTGACTTTGCTCAAGTCATATTCTCGGAGATGGTGGACAATATCACTCTTGGCACTGCAAAGAAATCCACCAGAACTATTGTTCCCTATATCAGGTACCTAAGCTTACTTGTACTTCATCATCTTCAATGGGAACAATACACTGAGATTGCTGCTGTTTTGGACACAATGACCATACCACAAATGGGTAAAAAGATCTTTCATCTGATAAGGGAAGATCAAGGTCCAACAATCACTGCACAGATGCAAGAGCTTATTGATATTGCTAATGATAATGATGAGGAGGAAGTGCATGAAGAAGAAGTGGCTCATGATTCTGAGTCCCCTGATGTTGTAACTGAGGAAGTGGCTCAATCTGTTACTCATGATGAAGCCATATTTGAAGGAGAAAATTTAGATGACAGTGATGGTGGTAATGGCCATAATGATGATGCTGGTGGATTTTACATGAGAGATGAGCCTTATCAATCTGGTTCTACTTCATCCAGTCAACATGGAATGCCATTACAAATGTTTCCCTCTAGTTCCTCTACTTCAAAGAGGTCCGGACACCTAAGCACTGATGAAAGTGATGAAGAATCTGATGATGATTCTCCAAGTAGAACTCTTGGAGGTACTATTGCCTATCCCAACCCTGATCAACAACAAGGATCAAGTGACTCTGTTCATAGAGCACCAAGTAGTGGAAATGAAGATGTCCCTGATGATGAAGAGGTCTCTGATAAGCTGGAAGAACTCATTGAGATCAGCAAAACAAGACACATCACAGGTACACTCTCAATCTCTGAGGACACTCATTTGGTTGACCCCACCAATGAGAACCCATCCTCACCTCTAGTTGTAACACCCCCACAACTGCCAAGCTCTAGTCAACTCCCAACAGTTGCTAGTTCTATTCACTTTGCAACCCAAATAGAAACAAGGTCAATAGAGATGGTGCATACTGTACTTATCTCAGAGGAAATGCATATTGCGCCTCTGACCTCAACTCCTATAACTATCTCTTATTTTGAGGGGGAGCTCATGGAAGTTGATATAACCCTACAACCAGTGGGTGTGTCCTCACAACAGGGCACATCTGTAAATATGGGATTGCTGCAATCTGGGTCACCCTCCCAACAGGGTGATACCATTGAAAGACAGACCTTCTCCCAAGGTGATACTGTGTCTACAACCCCTATGTGTCAAGCCTATCCCCTAGTAAGTTCACAACAACTTGCTACTGTAATAAGGGATACCCATTTGAGTGCAACCCTCACTCACACTCACTTACTTGCACATGTTTTTGATTCAATTCTTACACATACTAGTGCACTACCTGTCAATACTAGTGGCATAAACCAGCCATTGGTACAGGGTACCATTTCTGCTCCCAGTGATCTTAGGCATATAAACCAAGGTCTAAGTGAGGGACCACAATCCATTCCAGTTCAAAGCTGTCAGGATCGGATATAGATTATATCAAATAACAAGAACTAACTTTAAATAATCAATCAGAGTAAAATAAAAGTTAATCTTTAACTATGATCACAATCAATTAAGAAGTTGCGGAATCACACTTAATTGATTAAAGAAGGTTTTAAACAAAGATTAATTCAATCAAACAGTAGTTTTATTAATCAACCAGAATGATTACAAAAGCAAACTTCACCCCCAATCTAACTTATTCTGTTAGACGAAGAACACAGACTGTTCTTAGGTTTCAACAAGAAACTTAGAGGCTAAAAACACTTTCTAAAAAAAAATTAAATAACAATAAGAACAAATGCTTTGAATAATGAGATCAAATCGTCGTGCTTAATTGATCATCTAATGAAGTATATATAGACTTTTGATCCTCCTTGAATTGTTGACAGTTAGGTAATCTTCTATCTTCTGAGATAATCTTGATAATCTTCAAAGTATTTCGAGATATCTTCAAAGATAGGATTTTCCAAATATAGCTCAACAGAAACTGTTTAATGAACACAACAGTTCTTTATCCTTCTAACAGTCTTCACTTCAAGGTCTTCTAACAGTTTTGACTTTGCCAACTAACAGATCTAAAACTTGCAGCAACTGTTAGTTACAACTGTTTTCATATCTAACAGTTTTACCTTTGCATGTTCAATGGTTTCAATGACTTAGTAAATTTCCCAACAATCTCCCCCTAACTTAAAGTATTGAACAATACACTTAAGTTGTTTTATAGGGTTCAACCATAGAAACATTCACATAAGCAAATAACACATTAACACTAATTTTGCAAAGTAAAATTGTTATAATCAAAATATGAAAGAAAAATTACATTTTCTCTTTCTCTATCAGCTCCATCCTTTCTTTCAGTCTTCTTCCCAGATCTTCCCTTAACCTTACAGGACCATAGAACCTTGCCTTTACCATGTACATCAGCTTGGTCCTACTGTGATCAACAAAATTAAGATCAAACCACTGGGTTTTAGCAATGTTTGTCACAAGATTATACACCCTTGATCTTTCAAAAACTTTCACAGTCAATATAGGAAATCTTTCATCATTTGTCAGTATTGACATTACTCTCTGTGGATTGCATATACTCGATAAATGTACTAAAAATACTTTTATCTCAATTTCAGCTTCCTTTCCAAAATGACTTACCCCATATTCATACATTTCTTGTACATCTCTCCTGGTCACACTATCCATCAGTGCAGAGAAACTGACATAGCTTTCAATTGGTTCCACCTCTCTAACAATGGTGACACCCTGCTTTCTAGTTTCCACTCTCAGCATTTCAAACCTCCATTCTTTGATATGCGACTTTTGAGCTTCAAATTTATCAATTCTTTCTTTTATCTCTTTTGAGAGTCTATCTTGCAAAATAGTTTTGACCAAGCCTGTTTTGACTTTTTCTTCAGACTGTTGGGGTTTTTGGACTGATTGGGGTTTCTTCTTTTCCACTACTGGCTTGGGAGGTGGAACTGTTTTCTTCTTTACAACTCTTTTTCTTTTTACTCCCTTACCAGCAGCTTCCTTTACTTTCTCTTCTTCATCAATCTGAGTAGTAATCTCATCAGCCAGCTTCTTTGCTATCTCAAAATCAGTCTGTTCTTGTTCTCTTAGCTCAGCTGCTAGCCTTAATGCAAATTCATGATCACGCTCTTCTTGTTGCTGTCTTGAAAGCTTGAGTTTAGGACAAACAACAACAATTTCTTTACCTTTGCCTGAAACAGGAGGCAACTCAGATTCTTTCTTTCCTTCCTGGATGACTATCCCTTTATACCCTTTCTTTGGTGGTAAAGATTCTAACGTAGCAACCTTTCCATCAAGCCATCCATCATCGATTTTCTGTGCCATTCTAGAAGAACTTATTCCCAAATATTGAGCACTAATATCAACCAAATAGTTCTGCTTAACTGTTGACCACGATTTGAAAATCTCAGTGCTTAGAACATCTGCAGTTGATACCATCCTGTTGATTAGCATCCTATCAACACTTGAAAGCTGTTCTTCTTCTTCTTCATTAACCGCTTGGACACTTGCAACTGTTAATTGATTTGAAGTTACAACTGTTGGTTGTTGTGTTGCAACTGTTTGCTCATTTGGAGCAACAACTGTTTGTTTATCCTGTGAAACTGTCTGCTTAACTTCTTCCTGCTTGGATTTTCTTCTTCTTTTAGCTTGAGCAGTTGAAGAGATTTTCACCAAGGATTTGGGTTTAAGCAACATCTCATGAGTATGAAGAACATTTGTTGCTTTCTTCAGATTCTCATCAAGAAAGTTCAGCTGCTTATCTTGCCTTATTAACACCTCATTGTGAACTGCTACCACCTTGAGTACTTCGGTTACCTTCTCCAACTGTTCAGTCAGTTCTTTTATCTTCTCATCTTGAGAAACTATCCTTTTGTTTTGAAGAGCAATCCTTTTCTTTAGGTGTAAATGAGCAGCAAGGTAAGGTGCGAAGTTAGGATCCATCAATGCATGTTGTTTCAGTCTTGTCTCAATGTCAGTTAGTGTTTCCATTGTGACCATATCATTGACATTTTTCACTGGTGGTTGACTCCCCTGAGTGTCACCATCAGTACCCCTCTGTTCTTGGTTCTGGGGATTACCAGAAACTGTTTTACTAGTCTCTGTTGCCATGGTTGAGGTCTTAGCTATGTTAACATTGTCCTGTTTATCCCTTGCGGATAAAACAGTAGTGTCAGCCTCAAAGACCATATGATCACCCTCTTGAGGAATGATCACCTCCTCATTGTGCCTGGGAGACAGCACCAAAGGTTCCCTTTCGATATTCTGCATAGGTGAATGCTCCTGTGCAGGGCTAACAGTTTGGGGTTCACTAACTGTGGTGGAAGGAACACCAACAGTTTTTCTCTTCTTTCTAAATACTTTTAGTGCAGGGGCTTGTGTTGTAGCTTTTTCAAAGGAAGCAGGTTGGAAATTTTGAGTATCTTGGACTGTGGGTTCCAGTGTTGGTGGTGTAGCAATACGATGGGTTTCATGCTCAACACTGGCAGTCCTGTTTCTTGACAGAAACTCCACCATTTCAGAGAGTGGAGGAGTTATGGCACCAGAGAAACTCTTGCCATTAATCAACAGTTTGCTCAAAGTGGAAGCCACATGAGCAGAGGGAATAATGACCCTCTTGTGTGTTTTTAGATTTGGCATCAAAAAGTTTAACAATACTTGCACAAATCAAGGATACATCAAAAAGAGACCATACTTGGTCCCTAGATGTTTTACCATGCCATTGAAAATTAATTTTGAAAAGTTGAAGCAACGATTGTTGGCCAAACAGATTAAGGCCAATGCAATGTTGCTTCCAAATTCGTTCCATCCTGTTCTTTTAGGACTGATGCACTGCTGGAGAGTATGAATCAAATACTTCCAGTGAGCACAGAATTGTCCCTTATAGAATGTACCCTTCCCTGAAGGACCCTCATACCCAAGCTTAACAAGCTCGGCATGCAAAAAATCTAGTGAAACTGAATCAGAATACTCACCCTCACTATCATTGAGTTGTAGAAGGTGGCGAATGGTGTCCTCAGAGATTGAGACGGTCAACTCATCAATGGTAGAATCAATCCATTGCACGTCATCAGTTGTTCGAAGTTGAGCATGTTTCCAAAACTGATCAATGTAAGAAGTGTATATGGTAGGATTGATGGTGAGTGCAGTGTTGAGATCGGACAATGAGAGATAATCAATCATATCGTGAAACATGTGAAGATCATCGGGTTTTGAAAGAAAAGCAAGCATATTATGTTCCTTGACGAATGGAAGGGGAGCCATGGCGATTTGATAGCAGAATTCTAGGGTTTTAGCGTTCAAACGAAGTTCAGTATGCGTAAAGAAACCTCTGAGGAGGGAATGGTTTATATATGTTTCGATTGTTGAACGCAATCCAAAGGCTTCCAAAATCCTGCAAAGACCAAAGCACCCTTTAATAGCTTAACAGTTGACGGACAAAAATGAACTAACAGTTGAGAAACTGTTTTCATAAGATGTAACAACTGTTATTCAAAAGTTCACTCCCTTTTGTTTGATCATTTATATGAATTGACAGTTGTTTAGGGTTTACAACTGTTCTTCATTTATCGCCCTTAGTTGACAAATTTCTCCCCCTCAGTTGCACATGGACTTTGTCTAACAGTTGCCGAAGCCATATGCTAACAGTTGAAAAACTGTTAGTATTGATTGAAACAGAAATGTGCAACTGTCAAACAAACTTTCAGCTCTCATATATCAAATGCTGAAGCAATAAATCAGTAGAGAACACAGTCATCAACATAAGATATATTTTATTCAAGATAATCACAATTGAGCTACAATAATTTAAAAAAAAAAAAACAAAACAAAACTGTCTTGTACTGTAGATCAATTGTTATCAAGAATAAAGCAAGACTGGTTGCACAAGGCTACACACAAGAGGAAGGAATAGACTATGATGATGTTTTTGCACCTGTTGCAAGGATTGAAGCCATTAGGCTATTTCTTGCTTTTGCAAGCTTCAAAGGATTTAAGGTGTATCAAATGGATGTCAAGTCTGCTTTTCTCTATGGCACTATTGATGAGGAGGTATATGTGTGTCAACCCCCTGGCTTTGAAGACTCAAAGTACCCTGACAAAGTATATAGGTTAGATAAAGCCCTATATGGTCTACATCAAGCTCCTCGAGCTTGGTATGAGACATTGTCATCCTATCTCCTTGAGAATGGTTTTAAGAGAGGCACAATTGACAAAACATTGTTTACAAAGATTGTTAAAACAGAGATTTTGCTTGTTCAAATCTATGTTGATGATATAATCTTTGGATCCACAAATGACAGCTTGTGCAAAGAATTTGAAGTCATTATGCACAAAAGATTTCAGATGAGTTCAATGGGTGAACTCACATATTTCTTGGGATTACAAGTCAAACAGAAGCCCACTGGTATTTTTCTAAGCCAATCTAAGTATGTCAAGGACATATTGGACAAGTTTGGCTATCAAGATGTGAAGCTGGCAAGTACTCCAATGGAAACACACAAACAGTTGGGAGATTCTGAGGGGGAGGATGTTGATATACACCTCTATCGATCAATGATTGGTTCATTAATGTACTTAACTGCTTCTAGCTCTGATACCACTTGTCAGGATCGGATATAGATTATATCAAATAACAAGAACTAACTTTAAATAATCAATCAGAGTAAAATAAAAGTTAATCTTTAACTATGATCACAATCAATTAAGAAGTTGCGGAATCACACTTAATTGATTAAAGAATGTTTTAAACAAAGATTAATTCAATCAAACAGTAGTTTTATTAATCAACCAGAATGATTACAAAAGCAAACTTCACCCCCAATCTAACTTATTCTGTTAGACGAAGAACACAGACTGTTCTTAGGTTTCAACAAGAAACTTAGAGGCTAAAAACACTTTCTAAAAAAAAATTAAATAACAATAAGAACAAATGCTTTGAATAATGAGATCAAATCGTCGTGCTTAATTGATCATCTAATGAAGTATATATAGACTTTTGATCCTCCTTGAATTGTTGACAGTTAGGTAATCTTCTATCTTCTGAGATAATCTTGATAATCTTCAAAGTATTTCGAGATATCTTCAAAGATAGGATTTTCCAAATATAGCTCAACAGAAACTGTTTAATGAACACAACAGTTCTTTATCCTTCTAACAGTCTTCACTTCAAGGTCTTCTAACAGTTTTGACTTTGCCAACTAACAGATCTAAAACTTGCAGCAACTGTTAGTTACAACTGTTTTCATATCTAACAGTTTTACCTTTGCATGTTCAATGGTTTCAATGACTTAGTAAATTTCCCAACAAAAGCATAATTTCTCAATCAATTCCAACCCAACCCATTCCCTCTACTACTTCTGAACCCTCACCCCAACTACTTCAAACCTTATTATCTATCTCTCAAAAGATGGATAGTCTTCAAGCCTCCTTTACCTCTTTCCAAACTCAAACAGAAACTCAAATCTCTCACCTAACCAATGAGATTGAGTCACTTAAGGCCAACCAACCCAAACCCCAACCCACCCCTGCCCCTGTTGATCTTTCCCCTATTCTTACCAAACTAGATCAGCTTCTAAACCAAACCTCTACTCCTATTCCTACACCCTCCCCTCCTATACCTGCCCAAACCATTTCTAACTTAAACCATACCATTTCCAATCTCCTTTCCCAACTCAAAACCCTTAGACCCTCACCCCCTGATATCTCCATTACCATTCCTGAATCTCTTCTCACTATCCCCTCTCTCCTAAAAGACATTGATACTGCGGTAAATAGGTCCAGCTTTTCTGCTAAGATAAGGCACAGTGATACTCTGAGAGAATTCTCCAATCTCACTGAAGCTATCAACAGCCTAAAACCTCTTATCTCAACTTCCATTCCTTCTTTCTCTCCTATTCCCTCTCACCTTAGACACTCAACATCACCTTTCACTCAGCCTCCCATACCCACTGCCTCACCTTCATCCTCAACCATACCACCCTTTACCTCTACACCTACCCCAACTCCTTATTCTTTCACCACTCCTGATGCCCCTGCAAAGCCTGCTGTTTTTCCCTCCTCTGATGATGACAAAAAGGGGGAGAAGTCAGTTAGGACAAAGTCTATTTTACAAGCAGAGGATGCATCAACCCCCGATGAAATAGGATCAGCTGTTGAGGGGGAGAATAAATCTGAGGGGGAGCAACCTGCTCAAGAAGAGCAGAGGCCAAAGAGAAGGCTAAAGCAAATGGCTAGAAGGACAAAGAAATCAAAGCAAGGTGAATCCTGTGCTCCAATTGAACTACCATCTGAGGATTCTGATGATGATGATGAAGATGAAATGCCTTTATCCTCTATGTTCAACATAAGGAAGCAGAGCTCCTCCACTACAGCTCCACCAGTCCAAGCTTCCTCTCCAGTTCAATTAAGTCAACCAACTCCCAGCAGTTCATCAAGAAGAAAAGGAAAGAAGATAATGACTGCTGAGGAAATTGAAGAAGAAGAAAGAAAAGAGGAAGAGCTAAATCAAGAAGATGAGAATCTCAGAGAGTTAAGTGAACTGGCTGTTGTTCTTGGTTCAACCATTGAAGAAGTTCTTAAAGCCAAAGAGAGACACCAGGATTTCACTACCACTGAGGATCTTGCTGCTGCAGTTGGTGTCACTGATGATGAATTGAGAGAATTACAAGAAAAAGAAATCATCATGCTATCCTCTCAATCACATCCAACACAGGTTGCATCACAGCAAGATGATCCTTCTGTCAAGAAAGTTCCTAAAAGAGGAAGAACTCACAGAGAAGCCATTCAAGCATTGCATGAGTTTAACTTTGGAGTTACAACTCAGCAATCTGAAAGAGAGATCAAAGAGGTCTTGGATAGCAAGAAGAACTTGATAGAAAGAGAGGATCCAAATCTCATTTCCAGAGTCACTCCATATAAGGGAACAGATGAAGGGCCATATCTCAGATTAGTAAGAAGAGATGAAAGACAAACACATGAGAATGCCTATATCCATCACTGCAAACTGTTCTCCTTCACTGAGATGATTGAGACTCTGTACCACCTCCTTAAATCCAAAAGTGAAATTGCCCCAAGGTTCATAAACAAATTCTAATTCTGGATCAGAATGGCTGTTTACCACAGGATATGCACTCATGATCAATTTGTGGAACACATTGATGTGATTGAGGATGCCTTCAAAAATCCTCCAAAGCTTTTGTACTTGCTGAACGGATTATACTTAATCCTGGTCATCCTTACCTGTCTGCATATGAAAATTTCAACACTGCTTTGCCCTCCAACATTGAGCCAGAAATGTTTAAGTACATAACTGAACCTGAGAGAGGGATTTTCTTCAAAGACAGAGCTGGTGTTTGGAGATTCCTAAGAGAAACTGACTTAGGAAGAGCCCCTGGAGAATTAATCTTTCAAGCTGCACATTTAACAAGGGGACAGACAGGAAGTGAACATTTTGAAAATCTGATTCAAGCAAGAGCTGAAGAGTTGTTGGCTGCCAATCCTCTGAACAGACTTTTGGATGTAAAAGAAGAACCTTGGTGGGAATGAATATCACACTTCATAACTAGAGTAGATGTAATTTCAATTCCTATAATAGTTCAACTTCTGTACTTAGTTTAACTCTTAGTTAGATTTCACTGTACAAACTCTTATGTAAATACTTTGTTTTGTAATCAAGCTTGAAACTTTGATCATGGACTACTTAGCTAAAATGCTAGTATAGATGACTCTTAGTACATAGCTTACATAGTGTAAATATAGAAAAGATCAAAAATCCTAAAAACAGAAAAAGGATAGAAAAGATACCAAAAACAGAACAATGGTACTTCATAAATGAAAAGATTCCCAAAAACAGAACATCAGGGAACATACTTAAAAGAGTTACCAAAAACAGATAGCTAGGTAACCAAAATTGCACTTAAAAGTTATATCTTTACAAATCCTAGTCAAACTGATTCTTCTTAAACAAGATAAGGTTTTGTCATCATCAAATAGGGAGAGATTGTTGGTGAGATAGCAATATCAAACCTTAATCAAAACTATCTATTAAGTAAAATAGGATTTGATGTTAACAAAACCATATATTCAGTTTTGGACTTAGATTGATGAAAAACATTTGTTGTTTTTCTATCTGAGACTTAAAGAATTTCTAAGTAAGAAATGTCAGCTGACGAATCATAGTGTCAGCTGAACACTGAGTATCAGCCAAAGGACAAGCTTCAGAAAGATCAGCTGAGAAGAAAAGATCAGTCAAAGAAGCATCAGCTGAGGAATCACACTGGATCAGCTGATGGCCTAGAACCATCAGCTGATGAAGATTTCAAGGTCAGCTAAGCAGTCAAGGATCAGCTGACACAATCACAAGTTATCAGCTGATGTCTTCCATCTGTCTGATAAGGTATTTGCTACTTATCCAATCTTCTCTTTATGAGCTGACTATACTTAAATGATTAGCTGAGCCCTTGGGAACAGCTGACAGTTGAGTTAATCAGTTTATTAGCTGCTGCTACGATTTGTATTATTAGCTGAGCAATTTGATCAGCTGAGCAAGTCTAGTCAGCTGAGTTTTTCACACTTATCATTAGCTGAGCAAAATTATATTTGTAGTTCAGTGTCTGTTAACTGAGTCTTTATTGTATATCTCAGTTAATAGCTTTTCTATGTAATATCTTCTTAAAGTCAAAGGCAGAACATGTGTTGTTCTTATTATGCCTTAGATCTTTCTTTTGTAAAAGTACTTAGCACTTTTTGGATCTACAATGATACAAAAAGGATAGATCTTTATCCCCTGGAAAAGGAGAAAGATACTCTTGAAAAGAAGATCTCGAAGATATGATGTTAAGTATGGCTGGCAACTCCATACTTGGTAAAGTCAAATCTTCAAAAAGCATGGTGTCGATTAAAGCACAAGCATGGAAGGATAAGGTTACTTTCTCAAGACATAAAGGTAGTAATTTAATAATATAATAATAGATAGTGGGTATACTCATTACTGAAAAGTATGTTCACTTTACACACTTTGTGTATAAAGTTAACTTACTTTTTCACCCACTAACTTTATCTATTATAATATTATTAAACCAAGTACCTTTGTCTCCTTCTCTCTTCATCAACCCGGACACACTTTGTTTATATATATTCATGCATGGAAACATGCTAAAAAAGCGAATGCGTTGAAGAAGCACTGAAATCTCATAAGTTGAGAATTAGAAGAGTTAGCATTTTACTTTCAGTGTAACAAACTTGTTCATGTGTTGAACGTCTTAGACATTAGTTGTTTAAGATTAGCATTGTCTATGTGTTAGACAAAATTAGTTGCCACCTTTTATTGAACTTAGATTTTCCGCATCTAGTTCATGTAATTCTTGATTAACATCAATAAGAATTATATAAAAGTAAACCGTGTGTCTCTTAAATTTTAATTTGCTAAAGTTTGTATTCAACCCCCCCTTCTACAAACATTTGTTGTTGTAGTATCCATTCGGGACCAACACAGATAATCTTACACGTTTTACTTAAAACGAAATTATATGCTTTTACTTTTTAATTTACTAAAAGTTGCATTATCTAATTATAACATTATGTATTTTTCTAGAGCTACGAAAAATTAATTTCTGATTTGATCGTGTGATTATCGGATGAAAGTGCAGTGCAAGAAGGTAACAAAACATGTTTTGCATAAACTTCTTTCTAAGTGTTATTAATCTAACAATAATTGTCTAATTTTCACAATGATTGAATAAAATAATCACATTGCCTAATTTCACAATGATTGAAACATAAAATGGCAAGCAATAAATTCTTATTCGGTTGTACCCGAATAACCCAAAACCCGAACCGACCCGAACTACCCGAAAACCGAATAACCCGATCCTTATTTGGTTCGGTTAGCGGGTAACATTTCACCACCTCAAAAACCGAATAACCCGACCCGAATAACCCGAAAACCGATTAACCCGACCGAATATTTACATCATATTTCAAATATTTACATAAAGAAAAATTCTATTTCTTCATATTATTTTCTCCTGTTTCATCCTTTTACTCATCACAAGATGACAATGTATAATCTACTAGTTCTCTTTACTCATATTCTTGATTGAGTTTGAGATTGTGTTATTCTTATGAGTACAAGGATGAGTAGAAATTTTTTATAAGAGGATAACGTCTCTTACATAAATTAAAAGGTGTACCAATGAGGAGGAGCTAATGGACTGTTTGGGGCCCATAAATAATCAAGGCGGATCTCTAACTGAGCCCACTACACTCAAACAAACCTCATAGCCCAACATTTTTATTAATTTTGCCCATCTCGATAGCAATTCTAGAGACTCCCAGATTGAAGTTTCAGTCGCTCAGACCTTGTCAAACCAAGACCACTACAGCGCTAAAGAAAGTCAAACTCAGATTGATAGCTTAACTTCTATAATTCCAGAAACGGGTGAGGAAGTTCACTCATAAGAGACCAGCGCAAACCACGGGTGTCTTTCGCTCAAGAAATGGCAGGGCCAGGGAAGATTAGCTTCCACTTGATGAAGAGAGCTACTAGATCAAAGGGGTAGGGACAGAAAAAACAGTCCGCATCAAAAGCAAAATCAAACCTGGTTAAAGCATCTTCAGTGGTCAGAACATCTTCTTCTGATTCTTCGATTCAAACTAAAAACTTAGCAGAAAAGCTAGGTTTCCAGTGGGAAGATGAGGTTCAAAAGAAGTAGATCATTCAGTGAATAGTGCTCGTTATCGCAAGGTAAAATTTTATGAAGATTCTTTCATTAAATATAAGGGGGTTGGGGAATATTTCAAAGAAAATTTGGGTAAAGGAATTAATAGCAAAAGAAAATCCAGCTTTAATCGGTTTACAAGAAACAAAACTTGAATCAATAGAAGAAAGTCTTATTGAATTCTTGTGGGGAAATTCCACTTTCATGTTTACTTTTGTTAGTGCAAGGGGTAATGCGGGTAGGTTACTATCTATTTGGGACCCAAGAATTATAGTAAATGGTATTTCATGTGGTTCGGAGTTCTTTTTAGCCATCAAAGGTACGCCCAAAGGTTTGGATAAATCTTGCCTGTTTGTGAATGTATATGGTCCCCATACTACTTTAAAAAAGCAAGAATGTTGGGAAAAGATCGGGTCCATTCTAAAAGATTCTAAGGAAGATCAAGTGTTGTTTGGAGACTTCAACGAGGTAAGGGGAGAACATGAAAGAATCAATGTGGCCACAATTCAAGCAAATGTCAAAGATTTTAATCAATTCATTGTAGTCAATAATTTGGTGGAAATTTCATTAGGAAATAGGAAGTTCACAAGGGTTTGCGCAGATGGAATCAAATTTAGCAAACTAGACCGCTTCCTATGGTCCCAAGGATACCAAGAGAGATGGGGATTAATGGCATGTAGAGTTCTCGAGAGAAAGGAGTCGGATCATTGCCCGGTCATTTGTTTCAACCACATTCAAAACTCGGGACCAAAACCTTTTAGATTTTTCAATGCTTGGTTGGACCTTAAAGACTGTGAAAAGACAATTAAAGAGGCGTGGAATCAACCTACCAAATCAAGTATTCCAGATTGCAGGTTCATGAAGAAACTTAAACATGTGAAAGAAGCTCTAAAAGTTTGGTCAAAAGAAAACTGTGGTTACATTGAAAAAGAAATCAATTCTTTAAGAGAGGAATTAAACTTTTTAGAGCTAAAGGGGGAAGAAGGTGAAACGGATAACCAAAGTAAGGTCATCTGGGGTCGTTTGAAAAAAGAGCTGGGAGAAAAGGAACGAATCAAAGCAGATATGTTGAGACAAAAAGCAAGATTAAAGTGGGCGGCAAAGGGAGAAGAAAACACAAAGTATTTTCACGTGGCAATTCGCAAAAGAAGAGGTGTAAATAACATAAGTGGTATGATGTTAGACGGCATTTGGCAGGAGGATATCCAACAAATCAAAAGACAAACAGAAGTTCACTTTAGCTCTTTCTACTCCAAGTCAGTTCAAAGAAGAGCCATCCTAAAGACATCAAAGTTTAAGAAAATCAACGATTCAGATAAGAGAATGTTGGAAGACAGGATCTCAGAAAAGGAAGTCAAGGAGGCAGTGTCACAATGCGGTAGCAACAAAGCAGTAGAACCAGATGGCTTTAATTTCTTCTTCTTCAAACACTTTTGGGAGTTAATAAAAGTTGACCTCATGGATGCTCTATCCTGATTCTGGGACTACGGCAAGATCTCAAAAGGTTGTAACTCTTCCTTCATAACTCTAATTCCCAAAGTACCTGACCCGTTAGCTTTCAATGATTTCAGACCCATTAGTCTCATAGGATGTTACTACAAATTTTTATCTAAAGTACTATCCTTAAGACTAAAAAGGGTGATCAATACCTTGATTGATGATGCTCAATCGGCGTTCATAAAAGAAAGATCCATTATGGATGGGATTTTAATTTGTAGTGAAGTAATTAAGGAATTGAAAAAACAAAAAAAGAAAAGTTTACTTTTTAAGATTGATTTTGAAAAAGCTTATGATAATTTGGATTGGGCTTTCTTAATTGAAACACTCGACAACATGGGGTTTGGGGAAAAATGGATCTCATGGATAAAAAGTTGTCTGGAGTCGGCATATATGTCTGTGTTAATAAATGGTTCCCCATCAAAAGAATTTAAAGTTAGCAAGGGAGTAAGACAAGGAGACCCCATTGCCCTGTACCTCTTCTTGATAGCAGCGGAAGGTTTTGTAACACCCTCTTACCCGACCTAGATTAATTAAGGTAATTAACTAATTAATCTTGGGAGTTATATTTATTTATGAGTTTTACTTGCTATTATATGTTATTTAATAGTTGTTTGTTTTATTGGTTTATTTTATTATTTTAATTAGAATTGATAATTAATTTAATAAAATAATATGATAGATGATATGGGAGGTATGGGGGGTATTTGAGTTGGTCAAACAACCCCATACCTCATTTCTTGTTAAGTGAGACTTAGTGTGTTGTGTGTGTTTTGTTGCTCTCGGCCGAGAAGAAAGAAAGAAATAAAGAATTCAACATTTGGATCTTTTAAGCTTGCATGCAATTAGGTTCTGATTTCATATCACTATCAAGGTTAGAATACTGAAATGTTATTGTTATTTATTGTTTGTATTCGGTTTTGCATATATATATATATATATATATATATATATATATATATATGAATTCCGATTGTTCTTGATGATTTGATAATCTAGGGTTGAATGCATGATAGATTTCATGATTTATATATGTTGTTTATATGTTTAGAATGATTTATGGAAACATATATAGCTTGAATGCATGAATTCAGTTTAGAAAATGAAGTTAGAATTGAAAATGTGTTGAGTTATGAAGGACTCGGAATTCATAAGTATGAATTAGTCGGATTCCGTCTCTTGCTCGGATTCCGACTAAAATTGCTCAGATATGATATTAATTAGTGTAAAGTACTCGGATTCCGCCTTGTACTCGGATTGTGACCATTTACCCGGATTGTGACTGTTTACTCGGAATCCGACTAAAACTCTGTGGAATCCTAATTACTCGGAATTGTACCTTTACTCGGAATCCTATTCTCTCGGAATTGGACTTTTACTCGGATTATGCCTTTGCTCGGATTTGGATTATGATTGTATCGGAATTGGTCATATACTCGGAATCCGACTATAATTGGATTTAAACTTAGTCGGAATTGATGATTTGAAGATAAACATGAATTGTATATCTGTTCGGGGTTTATGTATGATGAATATATATGTATAAGTGTTTATACATGAGAACATGAATAAATATGATATTTATTATTGGATCAGTATTATGAATTGAATACTGACTTGGGTTACTTCAATCTCAGGAACTGAGAAGACTCGGTGAATTTAGTCATCTGAGTGTGCCAAGGTTTTGAAGACTTTGGTGAGTGGATTTATATCTTCGGATATACAGGATATGATATCCTATTTGGAATGCTCTTGTTTGGATTGTATATACATGTTAATTTGGAGATCAGTATGATGCTAGGCCTATTGCTTGGGGGATTACAGTATCTGATCTTGTAGTACCGTTGAGGTACTCAAGGGGGATGGTACTGTTATTTATGTTAGCAAGGCTATCGGTAAACCTTGGTTTTGGCCGACCTTGGTTGTAGGTGCTTGCAACACCGCCGGTTCTTCGGGGATTCATGAGCTATTTGGTTTGGGCATATTTGCCTTGTGTATGTTTAGATATTTATTCTCTCACTTAGCTTTGTGCTAATTCGCCACTAGATTGTTTTGCAGATCCTCTTAGGTGATCTTGATGCTTTGGGTTGGGAATATGGACATACCAAACTCTGATGTCAAGTTTTTGAAAGAGTCTGTTTTTGTATTAACACTGTATAGGTCTTTGTACATCAAACAAGTGAAATCTTTTTGTACCTATTATGTAATTAAGATAATTATATGTAATTAGCTTCCGCGTGTAGTAAATTATATGTTTAAAAAGTACAGTGTTACAGGTTTGAATGTGCTTTTCCAAGAAGCGGCTCAAAAAGATATTTTTCAAGGATTAGAGATTGGATCGGAAAAAATCAACCTCACACATCTTCAGTACACCGACGACACCATTATTTTCGGGAAATGGTCGAGACAAAACATAAAAACAACAATTTCTCTTCTCAAATGTTGGAAGAATTGGTCGGGTATGAACGTCAAATTGGGGAAAAGCTGCTTACTTGGAGTGGGAGTAACCAAAAACGAGCAAACCAATATAGCAAAGGAGATTGGGTGTAAAGTAGGGGACTCGAGCCTATCCTACTTAGGTGTACCAGTTGAAGCTTCGATGAAAAAGAAAGAGCATTGGGTAAAGGTAACATCCAAGTTTGAGCAAAAACTTAATTCCCGGAAATCAAAAAACCTCTCCTTCGGGGGACGTCTCGCTTTAACCAAAGCAGTTCTTTCCAGTTTGCCGATCTATTTCCTCTCAGTATTTCGAGCTCCCAACAGTATCCTTAATGCTTTTTATAGAATTATAAAGTCTTTCTTTTGGGGTGGGGATGGGCATACAAAGAAAATTGCTTGGGTTGCTTGGGACAAAATAGTGCTTGATAGATCTCGGGGGGGGGGGGGGTTTAGATGTGGGTAATCTCAAATTTTTTAACATGAGTCTACTTGCCAAATGGTGGCGGCGTTTTAAAATTGAAAAATCTTCAAAATGGGTCAAAATAATTTCAAGTTTATACGGGTCTAACGGGGGGTTTAATCTTGAATCATCAAAAACCGGTTGCCGGTATGTGGGGGGGGGGGGATCATCAATGTGGCTAAGGTCTTCAACAAAATATGCATAAATCTTGAAAGTTGCTTCAAAAACAAAGTCGGGAACGGCAAAAACACACTCTTCTGGCACGATTATTGGGTGGGAAACTTACCATTGGCTTCCAAGTTTCCAAGAGTATTCCATAAATTCGGAGATAAAAACGCTGTTGTGAATCAAATGGGTAAATGGGTGGGTCTAAATTGGGTTTAGGAAATCGGTAATGTACGTCAGGTTACAGGTAGAGTTAAATCAGAATATGAGGCGCTACTGAAGACTGTCAGCGAAGCAAGCATCTGCAAGGAAGATAAAGATAGATGGAGCTGTTCACTTTCTTTGGATGGAAACTTCACGGTTAGAGAATGCAGGAGAATACTAGAAGAATCAACTCAGGTACTACAGATAGAGCAGCCGAAAGAGACATTCTGGTCAAGACTTATTCCTAAAAAAAGTTGCGTATTCGCGTGGAGAACAGATTGTCTAAGGCTACCGGTGAGATCCAACCTTGTCTAAGGCTACCGGTGCGTACTCATGCGTTGTTTACTTGCGCTAAAGTTGTGACGGTATGGGAAGAAATTCACTCGTGGTGGGGAATACAGTTCAAAGGAGGAGAGACTTTTGAAGATTTACAAGCAATAGCTGCTGGAGGATTTTCAAGAAAAAATTTGAAACTGTGGAATTTAGTTACTAGAACAACAACGTACATTCTATGGAGAGCAAGAAATCAATATATTTTCGGTGGTCAAACCAATCAGATGCAAAACGTTGCAATGCAAGTCAAAGTTTCGTTGTATCAATGGCTAAAGGCGAGGGCGAAATCAGGTTCTATCTTTACTTGGGCAGATTGGATTGCAGGTCCAGACGTTGTCGTCATAAAGGGAGACTGAAAGTCGAAGAACAGGGAACAAATGTTCAAACAGTTAGCTACTTACGTTGCTTGAAATTGTATTTGATAATCTCCAGGCTTTGATGTAAAACTATATCAGTCATTGAACAAATGGCTCCATCTCTTATGGGGCTTTTTATTAAGTAATACACATGCATTTGCTTTTCAAAAAAAAAAAAAAGAGCATCCAAAATTGGTGATTGTTATCGTCGTTAACGAACAAAAACGAGAAATAACGATGGCATATTGTCGTAGTTACCATTGAGAAAGATTAGTTATCCCCATGTTACCAAGCGGGTTGTTGTGGTGGTAACGAGCTGGTGCTAGTTATAGATTTTTATAATAATTAAAAAATTAAGATAAATAATTGTGTATGAATCCATGATAATAGTTATGAGTGTTATTACTACGTCGACTGACGTGACGATTAGTTAAATAGTTTTGGGCAAATGACCAAGAAATGTAACATAATATCAAAATTTACCAATAAATGTAACGTGTAATTTATTATGCTGAGAAATGATTATAAATTTTAATTTGTTATAAAAAAAGGATTACAAATTTCAATTTTACATAAAAAGATTATAAATTTCAGTTATTAAAAAACGTATAATGACATACTAAAATTCAAGGTTATTTACTCAAGATTCTATTTTTTATAACAAACTAAAATTAGAGTCTTTTCTTAACAAAAATATTACACGTTACATTTATTAACAAATTTCGAAATATGCGTTTCATTTTACTATAACTAGCTAAGCGACCCGTGTATCAACACGGGAATTATATAAGACAATTTTAAATTTATATAGTTTTAAAAAGTATTAAACACATTAAAAAATTGTAAAACATAGATAGGTATATAAAATCTTGTAAGAAATGATAAACATCACAGAAGTTTAAAAATCATACATATGATCATCATTAGATTTTCTGTAGAACCTCTTTATAAACAAAATTCATGGTTTTATTAGTAAAATTATCTTCATCATCGCAAATTAAAACATGGGGTTGATATAAGAGAATTTTTAATTTATATAATTTTAAAAAGTACTAACACATTAAAAAAATTACAAAACATAGATACTTCTGCTATCTCATAAGAAATGATAAACATAACAGAAGTTTGAAATTCATACATAAACTGCTAAACCAACATATTTTCCCGGAGAACCCGTAAATACTTCTGCTATCTCCGGAGTACCAAAGGCAAGCATGACATCATTATGAACATAAAGCCCCAAGTTATGGAAACCCAAAAAGAGGCTGGCCCAACTTAAATGAAACAATCTAGCTATTTGGTAATTGCCAACATACTACTCGACTCTACATTATAAATGATAAAATCAAGCTATCTGGTTCTGATAATGGGCTCCGGTGTAGTTAAAATGAAACAGTGAACAACGTGTAACATAAACAATGAATCTCGAATATAACTCTCAAACGAAACCAAACTCGGACTTAAACCAAACTTAATTGCAGTTCACGCCTTTAATTGAACTTGAGGAGGTTTGAAGCAAGCAAGTCGGCCCTCGGTCACTGTTGATTTTTGTCGTCAAACTCCACTCCTATTAGTAAATAAGTAAGCAAATTTTAAACTACTACAATATTAATAATCAGTTAAGACATTCATATCGACATAGCGAATTGCAAGCACAGAGATAGCGAATCTATGTGTCTACCGATTAAAAAGGCAAATATCTTGCTTCTTATCTAATCAATATTCTTATTAAGTTAGTTATACAATTTTGAAAACACAACTCAAGCAAACAGATTAAAAAGTAAATATCAAACATAGGGCTGGCCTGGGCAAACATAAAAAAGAAGCCCCTGAAAGTAAATAAATATCAGTTAGTAAGCACACTTAATTTGTATTTCTAGATGCTAACGTCTCTTTCCAGCATAAACCGACACATACATGAAGTACTAACTTGATCTTATAGAGACCAGGGAAGTAATTCTTTGTATCAGTTAGTTTTTGTGTCCATTTCAAATTCTTCATATGCGTATTTACTTGTATTTACTGAAAAATATAGAGAAAAGAAATGTTTTAATTAGTTAGATACTTTTTATTGATATGGGGCTGCATCAACTTGTGACTACCATATTTATTATTCTTATAGGTGAGCTTCCATAGAAAAACAATTTAAATAAAATCCTAAAGTGAAATTTACTGTAGATTGCTTTCTCTAGAAACAGCTTGTTGCACTTATAAATCATTAACTCAATAAAGACTATGTATTCATTAGTGCTGATACTCATCAATTAGAGTTGCTCACTGCTTTAAAAATAATTGCTCCTTGTGTCAAAGCAAACTTAAGATTTGAATGCGTATATCATGTATTCCATTATCAAAATGATGAAGTGAGTGTCAAATGGTTAATATCCAGTACTTCGAACAGACAGAAACCACAAAAGCAAATACAAAGTTTAAGAAACCAGAAGGAGTCAGTGCCAACTCAACTTCAAACCGATCACTGATGATTGGTGAGTCAAGATCAACTGCCGTACCAGACTTACTACAATCCACGTATAAGAACTAACTAATTCACAGTTAAGTGTCCCAAGTAAAATAATTAAGTCCCAGTAGACTAATTCAAAATTATAACCAGATTTATACATTTAGGAAGTAGCAGTTGAGTCCTAACAAAAAGAAAAGGTCAGATAGTAGCAATAGTTGATAATTGCTTCAAGCCGGTACCAAATGGAGAGGGTTACTAAGGAACTGCTTCAGGCCGGTACCAAATTGAGAGATTAAGATTTTGAATGAAGAACCTTATTGACAAACAAACTTTTTTTGGGAATAAATAGGAATGCAGAAACTTACCTTGTAGAGAAGCGATAAAAGAATTAGAGTTGCAAGAAGTTATCTTCTTCGATTGTAAGCCTTTACTTATTTCTTCCAAATGTCTGTAAGCAAATATTGAAGAATCATAGTTTTTGAGGCTTCCCTTGTAAGTCACAAAGAATGCAGAAATGGGGAATGAGGAAGGCGGAAGTATTGAAGGAGGTGGAAGTCGGGTTCTCGGGTATAATATAGATCCGCGCTTTTTTAATACGGATGTTGCTAAAATTGTTTTTGAGAATTGATGGATTTTGAAATTAAGGGTTCTTATTGGTTGATTGAGGTTGATTTAATGGTTATTTTTGGAAAATTTGTAAACCTTTTATAGTTTATCTTACACAAAATGTTCCAAAATTAATAATCATGTAAAAGAACCAAAAAAGTATTAAAATGTTCTACAAAAGTAGATTGTCTTAAAAGAAACAGATGAACTCGAGAATTATCCTGTATGAATTTTTGGAAGTTGTATATACATATATCAAAACTTTTTCAAACAAACCCTAAGGGGTTAAACATATATTTTAAACACTAACCTTTCCATTAAGCTGGGAAATTTGTGCCTTAAATGTTGATATACTTCATGGATCCTTTCTTGCATATCTTGCTACGTACAATATCATTAGTTAGACAATAGATGAAAGCATGAGCCTGCACAAATACCTGACCTGTTAATCTAATTCAAGATAAACCAATTACAAATAAAAAAACCTCATTGATTAGCTGGTAGTGTGTAAATCAAACCAATTCTCACAAGTCATATTAGATAACATTATATACATAAACGAATCACTTTGAAGTAATGCAAAAATTGTTAGTGAATCCCGTAAAAGCAACAAAATCAAGATGTTGGGTAGTAAAGCAATTACAACTTTTTATATGTAATGGCATTGCATTCTTTGGAGTAGATCAATTTCAGCTCGAATTGCAATCATTTAAAAAAGATTGAGTATTTGAGTGACATATCTTCCATGGTTACATACAGGTTTTAAAATCCACATCAGATACAACATCAGCTACCTGCCCAAAGTTCTATAGCATTAAAATTTTAAGCATAATATCATTTTATAAATAAAGAAAAAGCTAGAACATAAAACCAATTCTATCCTCTCACATATATACAGTAATACAACACACCTATAGTCTTTCTCTTGTGTTGAGAACTAACACTATAATTCAAAATAAAAGAATGTTCTATCAAACTACAACATATATCCCTAAAAATAAATAGTTTATAGGGGTTATCATTTTAGAAGTACTCAAATAGAATAATCCATTTATGAACAAACTGCATAATTGCAAAATTTTAAAGAAAAGCAAGAACGAAAAAACACCAAAGAAGAAAGTAGCAACAAAATAGTTAAATCCTGATTCAAAGTAAGACTCTAATGAAGCTTTTCTTTTGCAATTCAAATTAGAGATAGAGTTATACAAACAAATCTACAGTAGTAAGCAACCCTAATTACTCATAAACCCTTACGAAGAAAAAATCAAAGAAGATAATCGAGTGAAACAACCAAACTGAAATCAAGAAGAAACAAAAATAGAAGAACAGAAAGCATGATGAATAAGGAAGAAGTCGAACCTTGAAGCTGGAATATTGAACATAATACGATTTTTAAGAACAACAGGATCATCTGGTTTAATAGTATGAGCTCTTGAGTAACAATTAACCACCTGATCAACGAACTTAATTCATTTTCAAACTAACTTCAAGATTTTAGCAAAGCGTCAAATCATGAATATTATTTATACTTTACCTCTTCTAAACGATTCTCTCTGAATGCTTTATTGCCAATATCCATGAGATCATAAACATGGCTGAATCTCCCTAAAGACATTGAACCTGAATCACCATCATTCCCCTGCATTATCCAAACCCCATAAATTCATAAACAAACCTGCAGAACATATTGACTTGTAAGAAAAAACCAAACCCAATGGTTCAGATAAGTACATATACTCGTTTCGAATAATATCCCTAAACTTTCCTTTTATTAATTTATGTTGTTCTGAAACTTGTTGAGATACAAAAAAGTAATAAAAATGAGGGTTGACCACCAAAGGATAAGAGAGAAAATTAAAAAAACACCAACCAAGATACGATCACATTGACATCCCAAATATAGCTCCACAAAGTCTCGTTGATCTGTATATAGAACCGGAAAGTAATGAACAACATCTAAAATATCAGCTAAATAGCTAAAGGATTGCAACTCATCAACAATATTAATAAATTGTAGAATTGCTACTTCAGAATACCTTCCCCTTAAATAACATCACAGCATCCTCAAATGTTTGGTCAGCCTTAGTTGAACCCTTTGAAGTTGCAAACTGCCATCTGACAACAGAAAGGAAGTTTATGTCAAAATGGTGAGTTGTTATATTTTTTACATAAAGCGGCGTCTTTATAGTTCTTAAGTAGCCTATTATGTTAATCCCCACTTGAAAATATGCTCAACCCCCTTTACCCAATTCAGAGCTACATCTAAGTTTATACCAAATTATGCTCAACATCACCTGTAAAGAAGAATGCAAAAAAATAAATAAAAAAGAAGCAAAAAGAAAAGGAAGCTTGTGTGAGCCTAATATGTAGGTATAACTTAATTGCAGTGACTCAGGCATTCCAACACAAAATAGTAACTGAACTCATTTAAGAAATCAATTTACAATGAGTGATAGAGTTTTTTTAAGAAGGGAAAGTCTGAGAAGGCTAGTACTTTTTGACCATATTGTGGTGAATATTCAAAATCCAAGTAGCAAATAATATTGTTACCCTTTTTCTTTTTCCTGTTGTTAATCTATCTATCATTTGTTTTCTTTCTTCCTAGACATTGGGGTAACTTTTGATTATCTTATTCATGGTTTATGTTGTCGGGAGACTCCAAAGCCCAGTTTTCTCTGATTCAGTTTCCAAAACCACCTCTGATAGTTCACTTAAAGAAGTAATCAAAACGATCTCTATTTTCTACAGGTTTGTGAGGCCTGTATTTGTTTTTGTTATTTTGGTCTTTTTTTAATGGCAAAAGTGATATTTATTAGTTTTCCTTACTTGTTTAGATTCATAATTAGTTGGTATAAAAATAGTTAGTTAAGTTGATTGTTTTTGCTTATATCTTTCTTTAGGTGTTATTAGTATATTATAACATGGTTAGTTAAGTTGATTGTTTTATACGAACATGCATATGAGTTGAGTCCAAGTTTTGAACACATCTATAAACTAAAAGAATTTGAGTGGGCTGGATTCTAATTGTTTTTTATTCTGTTCTGTAAGGGAGTTGTCATTCTGTTTTCGGGAATATTTGGGACAGGAAATGGATCATCTGTTTCTGTAAGCTAGAAATATGGTTTATTAATTTTGTATTCATACAAATTATCAAGAAATACTTCTCAAAACAAAAACTTAATCCAAATAGCAGAAACAAAAACTTGATACAAAATAGCACAAAATAGAAGATAAAGCTGCGATCAAGGAGTGTTTGGTTTCGGGTTTGCCTTCTCTGGATACATGCGATGGAGAAGAAGAAATACTTCTCAAAACAAAAACTTGATCCAAATAGCACAAACAAAAACTTGAACCAAATACTTCTCAAAACAAAAACTTGAAATCGATTAAAGATACATGCGATGGAGAAGAAGAGGTCGAGAAATCGTATATTTGCGATGAAGGAGGGTTTGGTTTCGTGTTTGCCTTGGATGGATGATAGCTTGATTTGCGGAAGAGGGTACAGAAGAAGAAGTCGATAAAGCCCTAAAACTTGAACCAAATACTTGTCAAAACAAAAACTTGAAATCAATTACAGATACATGCGATGGAGAAGAAGAAGTCGAGAAATCGTATACCTGCGATGAAGGAGGGTTTTGTTTCGTGTTTGCCTTGGATGGAGGATAACTTGATTTGCGGAAGAGGGTACAGAAGAAGTCGATAAAGCCCTAAATCTTTTAAAAGGAAACGATCGTCGATTGAGGAGGGTTTCCTGTTTACGTTTCTGGTTTCCATTTCCGTGTAGCAGGTCGAAGAATTAAGCCTTTCAAGGCTTATGTGACGTCATAATCAATTTAATTTCCATTTTAAAATTTTTTTTTTTGCAAAATAAAGTGTTGTGATTGGTGGAGATATTGTAGAGAAACCAAAAGATGATGTCAGCAGCATTTTCTTTTAATAAGAATATAAGATTCTTTGGTATTTATGAATGCGAATGCATTTTTATCAAGTGAGAAAGAAACGAAGAGGGGTAGAATCGTCAATAGGAAAGAAGTTTCTGGTGGGGTTTATTGTTCCACTCAAGGGGCGTATGAACAAGCATGCACCCTTTAATATCTCCTCTTTCGCCTCAAATCCTCTTTATCTCCCTCCACACACACACATACATACATACGCACGCATACACATTGCAAACCCTTTAAAAATTATAAATTCACTATCAAATCTAAAATCTCAATACCAAAAATAGGTTTTCATGTTCATTGATTCTCCCCACTAATTCGGTCTTTGTAGCCTCTAATCGAAAACTCTAGGGTTTTCGCTCTGAGATTACAGCTGTAAAACAAATCTCTCCGAAAGATTTGCTATTTCTATTCTTGAAATTTGCAATTATTGTCTGTTACAATGGCAAACGGAACAGACGGTGAAGAATACGTGTTGTTATCCTCGATTCGCCCTGGTTTGAAACGCGAATTCGCATTCGCCATGAAATCTCATTCGGAAAATTATGGATTATGTGGTCGGACGAGAGCAAGGAGGGCTCAGATGTCGCCAGAGCCTTCACCGATTAACAAGAAATCAAAAACTGCCGATCTAGGTATTGTAAAAGAGGAGGTGGAATCAATGGTTAATGCGGATGAGGAAGAATCGAAAAGTGACGTTGTTGATCCCGGTCGAGCGGTTGTTGAACCAATGAGCGAAGTAAAATCAGAGACGATGGACGAAGACTCTGTAAAGTCGACGCCAACTATCTCCGATGTGAAACCGGCGAAGCTAAATGACGAGGATGAGAAAATTTCAGAGAAACATGGGAATGTAATCAGCCCTGTTATTACTTTATCAAATGACGAAAACGAAAAGAAGCTTGGATTAAAAACGTCAAAGAACGTTGTGCTGAAGAGATGTCCAACCAAGTTGAAGGAGCTTCTTGAAACTGGTTTGCTCGAGGGATCACCTGTTAGGTATGTTCGTGGCTCAAAGGTATACATTCACATCTTTGAATTAACATCAAAGGCTCTTCTGCTTTAATTCCAGTCGTTGTTTTTCTTTCAATGTGGCTTATCATCAAATATGCTGTTGGATTAGGTGAAATGGAATTCAGAGAAGGGTCTTCCAGGCGTAATAAAAGGATCCGGAATTTTGTGTTTTTGCGAAGCATGCGGTGGAAATGAAGTGAGTTTGTGTTACATCTAGCTTTATTTGCTTCTTTATTTTTTTTAACCTTAGTAATTTGTTTGGGTGTTGATTAGTAGTGTATTGGATAAATTAGGTAGTGACTCCTAATCAGTTTGAGTTGCATGCTGGAAGTGCAAATAAGCGACCACCAGAGTACGTTTACTTGGAAAATGGTAAAACCCTTAGGGAGGTGCTTAACATTTGTAAAATGGCTCCATTGGAGGGGATGGAAGAAATCATTACAAGAGCTATAGGTTCTTCCTCTGAAGAGAAGCCTACATTTTGTCTGAATTGCAAAGGTGAGGGATGCTTATGCTATAGAGTATAGACTATACGATGAACTTACATTGAATTATGTCATATCTTCTTAACTTTTGATGATTCTCAGGGTCTGTACCTGAATCAGGCAATGGGAAGACGAAGCTTTTGTGTGATTCGTGCTTGAGTTTGAAAGAATCACAGCCTCATGCCCAGCCGCATTCTCAGTCGAGTCCTGTGCTGCCTAATGATAATATTGACAGGTATTTGCTTCTTTAAGATGATAATGTCAGTGTTCAATAATAAGAATCATATTAGGGAGCATTTTGCTAATGATCATTTTCATCAATTTTGCTAATCTGTTAGCCTAGTGTTTACAGCATGCTTACAAACAGTTGCATTACAAGAACTGTTTTTCAATTGTTTGTGCTGAAATCTATGACATATGTGCCACTTAGCTCTACTACTTTAGCTGGCCATCTGAGTGCAATAGTGCATACAGATATGTGGCATACTAAGAGAAATTGTTGCATATGTTAGCAGTAGACTTCATTTGGTTCATGGTTTCTCAAGTCTTTTGGTTGGAGGATCTTTATGTAGCTGCTCTTTTAGAATGGAAGCAAGAAAATAGGACAAGGAAGGTTATAGCAGAATTGTTATTTTTAACTGACAAACAATTGTATTGTTAACGAACTTGTATGCTCATGTACTTATTTTTTTCTTTGACATCTGAAACTAATATTAACTCAGGGAGTCAGGGGTATAAGGATAAACTCATAATATAACCTCACAACTACTGTTAGAAGCATATGCTTGTAAAGGATGCTCATTATGATTCTGTGAAGGGTTTATTTCTCTTTTGAGTACCTCTTTCTAGTTGTTAATTCTCTGTATCTAACATAGCAAATAACAAAATTCTCTGTTGTTTATAATATATTTCAATAATTTATATACTCGATATGTGCAGGTCCGTGTCTCCGGTATCTGCTCCTAGCTCTACTGCACGAGTAATCACTAGTAGTTCTAGTCGAAGCAAGGGTCATGGAAGGCTAACTAAAAAGTTAGTATTCTTTTTTTGCGTTACTTATTCTGTTCTTTCTATATCGATTGATATGTTGTATTAGTTCTTTGATAATTTAATTTCTTTGTGAGGTCAAGATGGGGAAGCGAATGGGTGAATTCTATTATTTTGGAAATTAGGGGTTGTTTGTCAAAACAGAATGATTAAGCACTGAATGATTCTGTGGTCTGAATAATTCAAAGGCTTTGAATGAATCTGTCTCTGAATGTGACATGTTGTTTGATAAAGGTTCTGAATGAACAATCTGAATGATGTAAATTACCATTTTAACTTTAATAGTGATATATTATATTATATTACAAGACATGATTGTTTAACAAGGCAACATGTGAAAGAATGAGTATAAAGTTAAAATACTTAGTGCTTAATGATTCAGAATGCACTTTAAGGTAGAATGATTTAGCAACGTTCTTTTGATTCATTTAGTACAGTCTTCATTAAAAGGCAGTAATCAAACACGCTGAATGCTGAACGATTTAGCATTCGGCGCTGAATGGTTTCATTAAGCAGCAAACAAACAGCCCCTTTGTTTTTCTTTACCATATATTATTTTATTTATCTATTTTTGTTTCATTTAGAGATTTGCGGATGCACAAGTTTGTATTTGAGGAGGATGTGCTGCCGGATGGAACAGCATTAGCTTATTTTGCTCGTGGGGAGGTAATTGCTTATGTTGATGAAAGAGATATAAAGTTCTTTCTCTGCTTCAGTTTCCTGCATGCTCATGCTGTATATGACTTGTTTTGTGTGGTTTTGTAATTTCTGTGTGCTTTATAATTCATATATCCTCTATGATTGGCAGAAACTGTTGGAGGGTTATAAAAAAGGTTTTGGAATATTTTGCTTTTGCTGCAAGAGTGAGGTACTTGGTGGTGCAAATTTAATTGTTAGTCCTATGGTTTGAAATTAGTTTATTGACTTTGTTTTCATGATGATCAGGTCAGTCCCTCACAGTTTGAAGCTCATGCTGGTTGGGCTTCACGTCGTAAACCGTGAGTTTTCTCTTGTAGCTATCATGATTCTGCAATGTATTTTATTCTTCATGTTGCAAAATCGTAAAATTTGTGTATATATGTTTGGGTGGCAGTTATTTACACATATACACATCCAATGGCGTGTCCCTCCATGAGCTGTCAATAAAACTCTCAAAACACAGGAAGTTCTCTTCAGATGATAACGATGATCTCTGCTCCATATGTGCAGATGGAGGGGAGCTTTTGTGTTGTGATAATTGTCCAAGAGCTTTTCACCCTGGTGAGTTTTTTATAATCTTATGTTCAGTATCAGTAAAGAGTTTTGGATTTAAGCTCGAATGATGGTTTTTCTAGACTTCTGTAGTTATATGCATGTTTATAACACGAATGCTGTTATTCCCTTGTCTCAAGTAAAGTGCAAGCATTCTCTATCTAAGGCCTAAAGCCCTATACTTGGCAAATTTATTGCTTAAACCTTTCATTTGCATCACCTGCATGGAAACTTAAATATAAATGGTTTGACATTTGGGCACATGTGTGATTGCTGAATTGTATACATGTACTGATATCGATTCTACATTTTTTTTTGGTCTAAAATATTCATCTACATATCCTAATATAACCAGAATAACCACTTTCTGTCATCTGTAGGTAGTTATACTATGTTGTAAACTCTAGTAATGCTATGCATTTTCTTAAATTTAATGCTTGGAAATGTCTAAATTGCAGAATGTATATCCGAGGCTGTGCCGCAGGGTACATGGTATTGCAAATACTGCCAAAACATGTTCCAAAAGGAAAAGTTTGTGGAAAGAAATGAAAATGCTCTTGCTGCTGGAAGAGTTGCAGGTGTTGATCCTATTGAAGAAATAACTAAGCGGTGCATTCGTGTTGTTGAAAATCCAGAGGTTGGAGAGTTGGGAGTTCCTGCTAAAAAAGGAGCACCAGCATGTGTTCTATGCAGGTGTGTATCTGTCTCTTCTCTCACTAGAAAGAAACTAACCTGAATCATGAATTGGGGAAATTGACATTCGTTGGTGGGGCTAATATCTCCTGAGCATTAACTTAATCATTCTTGTTACTTGGGGTCAAAATGAAGTCATTGATCAATATGCTCTATTTCCAGTAGACCCTGTTATTGTGTTTGACGCTTCAACAATATTGACATTGTTGCATTAGATATAAAGATGTTATTAGCTGTAGAAAGGTGGCATTGTATGAATAAAATGTTGCAGTATGTAACTAGCACAAAGATCTTCCTAGTACTGGATATTTTGTTTTTTGGAATTTCACATACTAGATAATGTCTTAAAGCGTAAAGAAATTTGAAGTTATTTTTAGCTGCCAATGTATGATGTCTGTGATATTATACTGTGTAAACAATTATATGTTGGTGCTGTAGGTCCTGTGTAGTTGGAATATCTTTTTCTGTCAGTGAATGACATGGGTCAATGTAATCTTGCACCATTTTTATCTGATTTTAGCGTTGTCTTTTCTTTTTGTAAATAAGTGTCGCACAGGTACAGTTAACATAGGTTAGTTTACTAAACGATAATGCAATTTAGTGTGCTTGCTTTGACTCTAGTAGGATGCTTCATCTCTTCAGTCAACTTAGATCCATCATCAGGAATTCAGGATTGTTTTTGCACATGTTGTTCATTAAGGTTTATTTTGGTTGTGTTAACTTCTTAGAACTGGACGGATGCATGGTGTTTCTTTTGTTCTATTGTTGATAATATTTTGGAGATTCATACCTTTTGTATATTCTGCTTCAGGGCACATGATTTTAGCAAGTCTGGATTCGGCCCGAGAACCGTCATCATATGTGATCAGGTGCTTGTCCATTTTGTAATAATCTGTTCATATGTGAAATTCTAAGTGATTAAACTGTTTTAAATGGCTATGGATTATAAGCTTTGTGGTGTTTATATATATTCCAGTGTGAGAAAGAGTACCATGTTGGCTGTTTGAAGGAGCATAAAATGGACAACCTTAAGGTGCGCTGAAAAACATCTTGTTTCATGCATGTTGTGTATTTTCTACTTTTTTGTATCAATCTTTAACATAAGCATATTTTTTATGATCTATTTCTACTGTGGTAAAATTGGACGAATTTAATTACAGGCTTTACCTAAAGGAGAATGGTTTTGCTGTATGGATTGCAAGACGATTCATACATCTTTAGAGAATCTGGTGGCTGCCAGAGAAAAATTGCTTCCAGACACCTCTTTGGGTGCTATTAAGAAGAAGCAGGTTGAACAAGGATTAGAACCCAGTGCTGATCTTGACATTAGATGGAGGCTTTTATGTGGTAAAATGGCTTCTGATGATACAAGAGTGTTGCTATCCAAGGCTGTTGCTATTTTCCATGTGAGTAATTGTTTCTTGCTTTTTTGTTTGTGTTCATGATTAAAGTATGAACTCAAGGGTTATTCTTGTGACCAACTTAGGATCGGTTTGATCCAATTGCTGATTCGACCACAAGTCGTCTTGATCTGATTCCTCACATGGTTTATGGGTAACTGATTTAATTTTGTTGTTAGGTGGTTCTGATTCTTTTTTAATACTATAGATTTACTCATATCAATCGAAATCTTCTTCCAACTCATATGGTTTTTATTTGACATCAATTCAGGAGAAGTTTGAAACAACAGGATTATGGAGGGATGTACTGTGCTATATTGACGGTCAAGTGAGATTCTATCTCCCATTTTAGAACATTTACAGGTTCTTTATTGTTCCATGGCTACATTCGTGATTCTTCTCTATTTGTGCAGCTCTACAGTTGTATCTGCTGGCATATTTCGTATCTTTGGTCAGGAAGTAGCTGAAATTCCCTTAGTAGCAACAAGTAGTGAATGTCAAGGATTGGTGAGAGCACTTAAAATCATGATTTTTTTTTTCAAGAGGTGGCAAAATGGGTGGGTCTGGCGAGATGGGTAATGGTCAGAACGGGTTGGGTTGGTTTTTTTTTTATGGGCCTAAATTTTTTATCTCAAATATGATTACAAGGGTTATCATAATCTGATCTTTTGAGTATGCATTGAAAATATGTTTTGGGAGTCAGCTATGTGTTTTATTCGACCCATTCGATCCTTTTATTACTTGTCTCTGAGTGCGTATGGTGGGGATTGCTTGTCCTAATTAATGTGCGTTGTGTAGGGTTATTTCCAAGCTCTGTTCTCTTGCATCGAAGAACTGCTATCTTCTCTGAATGTGAAAATCCTAGCTCTTCCTGCTGCTGATGAAGCTGGATCTATATGGACCAAGAAGTTTGGGTTTCAGAAGATGCCTGATGTAGAGGTACTCATTTTTTATCATAAAGCATAGCATTTTCTTTTTAGGTCTTAGTTAGTATACGATACGAGAATATTGTGTCATATGATATTGATCAATAAAGGTAATATATGGGATGTTGTTATGTTGCAGTTGAAGCAATACAGAAAAAAATATCAGCTGATGGTTTTCCAAGGAACATCAATGTTGTACAAGACTGTGCCGAAGAAGCCTTAAACAAGTAGAAAAAGGTTGGGTTGATAAACTGCTCATTGGCTATTAAAAGTCTATCTAACAACTATAAACATAATTTCTTTTATCTTTTTTGGGGGGTTATATAGATAGTTATATATGGGAGAAAAGAACACATTAAACAAGTACAGTTGCACCAAAGCTGGTAACTAGTGCCTAGTGGTGGTCTTCCTTTTTGTTTAGTTAATAGTTCAAAATTTAAATGGGCTGGCCCTCTCGTCGGGCGTTTTTGTTTGGGAGATGTTTTTGTTTTGGAGTTTCTTTTTTGGTGTCTTGACTGACAATTTTCATATAAAATATCTTCATTACCTGTTAATATGATTTTTTTTTTATATTGTGGCTTGTTAACTTGCTGTTTGAAGAATTGTGTATATGGTTTACATTGAAGTGATTACGAAATGATATGTAAGGGGGCGAGTGTCATGTATGGATGACGAGTTATATGATTATTTATCTTAAAAAAATGTTACTTTAGGGTGTGTTTGACGAAACTGGCTGGGGCTGAGGTTGATTAATTGATTGTAAAACTAATCCATAATCAACTTGAACAGGTTTTTATTTGTGGATTAATTTTTTAATAATCATAAATTTAACACCTAAACGAGAGACATTGAGAACTGAAGATTATAAAAACTAGATTTCTAAGCCTCTATAATTCTTAAACCCTAAACCCTAAACCCTAAAAGCGTGTTACTGAACACGCTTTTAATTTAATTGTACAAAAGTAGTTCATAATGAAAATGAAAAATAGTTATTAGAAGTTTTTGGTTTGGTAACCCTAAACCCTAAAAGCGTGTTACTGAACACGCTTTTAATTTAATTGTACAAAAGTAGTTCATAATGAAAATGAAAAATAGTTATTAGAAGTTTTTGGTTTGGTATTGGTTTTAAAAAATCAAACATTTTGATTTCGTTACTCTTAGGTTCGGTACTGGTTCTGGTACCGAGCTCCCTCCTACTTAGACCATGTTAGTGTATTTTCTTAAGAATTTAATACAAAGTAGAAGATTCGTCACACAAGTATTTCAACCTCACTCGTAAAGATGAATTGTCTAATGATACATGTTTTCTAATATTCGTTTTTGTTCTTTTAGTCATACGTCAAATTCACCTTACCATTTTGGCAAATTGTGCTAAAAACTCACCAAAAGGAAGAAGATTCTTCGTCTAACAAAGATAATCGTGGTATCATACATAAAGTTGAATTGTCATTGTCGAACCAAATAATGTATGTCTGCGAGATGCATTTTGGGTTTTCGATTTAACCAAATATTCTTTTCACTGTACCATTTTAGCATACTTATTTAAGAATCTCACTAAAGGTATATAATTTGTTCAACATAGTATTTGTATACTATAGATTACACACGTACCCTTTAATTATACTATGGGATTTGAACTCACTACATTAAGAAACTTCTAAAATACTAACCTATATCGTATTTTTAGTCTTTTATTAATGGGTATTTGACTAAAAAAGTGAAAGAGCTGAAACTACGATGAATTAAATCTTTAAAATCGGATGGTTGATTTGTACACAACACTAAGTCTAATAGGCTATACGAACCTATTGAGAAGGACGGATTGGACTCCTCAAGGAATACTGCTACACACCCACCACCTCAACCTGCAGGTCAATGCATTCTCAGCTTAGGTAACCTGATGGCCTTTGCTCTTTCTCTCTCCTATTTCTTTATATAGGGTTGTAAACGAACCGAACGAACACGAACGGGGCTTGTTCATGTTCGTTCGTTTAACTTTAGCCGAACAAATAAACAAATACGAACGGATAAACGAACAAATTTTTGTGTTCGTGTTCGTTCGTTTAACTTTAGCTGAACAAACAAACGAACACGAACGATAAACGAGTGAGCATATGTGCTCGATTGTTTAAAAGATTGGTTAGTTCGTGTACATTTTTGTTTATTCATTTAAATGATAAACAAACGTAAACAAAGGAACACACATTATAATACAAATAAACATTATTAAACACAAATAAACACTATATCTAAACACACACACACAATATAAATATATACATTTATATAAAATATAAACGAACAAAAACGAACGTTCACGAACATAAATGAACGAATGAGAGCTTTGTTCGTGTTCGTTTGTTTAATTAAATAAACGGAAAATCTTGTTCATGTTCGTTCGTTTAATAAACAAACGAACATAAACGAACTTCCCGTCGAACAATTTCACAAACGTTTCATGAATGTTCGGTTTGTTTACAACCCTAAAAAAACAATTAAATTGCAGATAATACGACACTGTTGTGGCAATAAAGATAGAATGATTGCGAGGGATATTTGCTCATAACCTAATGTGTCATACAAATTATAATGACATTTATAACCCTAAAAACACACTATACAATGATCAAAACAAAGATGGTTTTTATATATGATAAATTAAAGTTGTATAAAAATGATCACTTATAAGATATGAGTAGTTTTGACAAAAATGATAATACGTTTTACGTTTAGAAATGTGTTTATTATTGTGATGAATTGATTAAAACTATATTTTGAAAATGGGAAGGATCAAAATGAATGTTAAATCTGTTGATTAATATAGGGTTAATCACGTTTTAATCCTCAAAGTTTTATCCCTTTTCCGGTTTAATTCTTAAAGTTTTTTTTAAAACATAATAACCATTTCGTTTTAATCCTCAATCAAGTGTTTGTTTTTTAAAAATGGGATTAGGTTAACCTTCTACCGGTTGAGAAGGTTATCGATATTTAAAAACGATTAGAAGACGCTGGAGGCAGTTCATACGTCGCACTTCATACGCACAGATGAAATGCAGCACGAGCACCTTCAATATCTCCTATTTTCTCTCTAAATCTTGCATTGAAAACATATACCTCTGATACATTCTGCGAAGAACATGTAAGAAACGTTAAATGATCAATCCAGTTCCTCTCACATTAACTTTGGAACTCTTTCAAATATTGCAACACTATCCATAATGTACATGATTTCAAATATCTCTTATGAATCAGTTAACTCAACTTATGTTTTATCTAATTATCTCCAACAGGTAAAGATATAGCTAAAGAGGAAATCAAAGATGCATAAAGTGTATTATTGATTCATAAACTTCCTAAAAAATTTATCCAATAAATCATAGATTATTACTGAAATAATATAATTTATGTGTTTTGGGTTCAAATTTCAGTAGCTTCTTCACTCACTCAAATTTCAGTATATCAATTTCACCTTTTCGTATGAGCTGTTCGTATGAACTTTTTCTCAACGGCAAAGACTAACTGTTCGTATGAGCTTTTACTAACCTGATCGAATTTCACCTTCTTGTTGTTGGGAAGGTGTTGATCTTGTGGTGATCGAATTTCACCTTGTTGTTGTTCGAATTTTACCTGATCGAATTTCACCTTGTCGTACGAGTCTTTTATCGAATTTCACCATCGTATGTGCCTTCCGTCGCCGTCGTGAGTGCCTCCATCGTATCTCTCAAATTGCTTCGCCGTCGTGAGTGCCGCCGTTGTATCTCTCAGATTGCTTCGCCGCCGTCAGTGCCTTCCGTCGTATCTATTGCTTCGATAAAAGACTGTCGTGGGTGGCTTCTCTTCCGTCGTGTGTTTCAAGCCCTAATTTTGAGGGTAACCGGTAGTTGTAGGTAAATAGATTGGATAAGGGCAAAAGTAACTGGTCAATCAAACTTAATGGTTATTATGTTTTAAAAAAAACTTTAAGTGTTAAACCGGAAAAAGAATAAAACTTTAAGGATTAAAACGTGATTAACCCATTACATTGATTGAAGCGGGAGATTTTAAATTTTAAAATTTTTAAAAGACAATAATAAAATTCCTTTTTTATTCTTTGCTCAAGTCGGGCCCCCTTTTTCTTTCTATTTCCGCTATTAACGGTATCTAGGGTTCTTCATTTTTTTGTTACAATTTCTTCAATCTTAATCCTAATTCTTAATTGTTCTATTCTTTGACTCATTTAGACAGATCACCTGCCGATTGCTATTCGCTACGGTCTCAATTTCAACCAGGAAACTATTGAATCTGATAATTCAAAGCGATCATGGGTCAGATCCAGTACTCCGAGAAATACTTTGATGATACCTTCGAGTATCGGTAATTAGTTTTTTGTTTGTTTTTAAGTTGCTATTTTAGTTATTTTAATTCTTCTTCACCATCCATTGGTTACGATTTAAAGGCCAATCTAAAGAATTATATGTTTTGCAAAATTTCAGGCATGTGGTTCTTCCTCCAGAAGTTGCCAAGCTTCTTCCGAAGAATCGTCTTCTTTCTGAGGTGTGTTGTTAATTCTAAGTGTACATGTTTGTTTTAGTTTAACTGAATCGTTTGTTAATTAAGTTTTAGTCATCCATTTTTTGCTCAACTTCTGTTGAAGAGAGTATTATGATTTAGTGTTAAAATGATCATCCAACTTCCAAATTGATATGATTTTATGTAATCCTGTGCAAAAAAGGTTGACGCAACTAAGAAAGAACATGTGTTTTTGTTTTGAAATTTGAACAAAATCGATATACTGTGAATTCCAGAGAATATGAGCATTGGTATCTTCAGTGACATGATCTCTCTTTTTTCATGCATAGTTATGTTTTCACTAATCATACATGCTCCCATTGTTCGAGTATAATGACAAAAGACGAAAAAGTTCCTTATCTTTTTGTGCGTTAGGTATGGATCTAAAGTCTAAACGAGCTTTAGAGGCATTTAAAACTGGCTTCCTAGATGCGTAGAAATCTAGGGATGTCAATTCCACTGGAGTTCGGGTTGCTTAACCCGATGCCTTTTTTAATTAGTCGTGTTGAAATACCAACCTTAACACTGACTCAAACATACTTAACATATGTAACCTGGACATGACGTCAGTAACCTATTTATCTAAAGGTCAGGGTTGGTGAGGTAAACAGATTATTTTTGGGTATTAAAAGGGTTTCTCTATCAAATGGTTAGGTGGGTTAACCTGTATATGACCCAAAGCTTGTTTAGCACCACTAACCTGTTTATCTTCATGCCTGGGATTGCCTCCCATCAAGAATCTTTCTGGTTCATTGGCACTAAAGGGGTGTTGCATTTGAGAATGTCACCATTTATAATAATAGGAATTATACATGTACTGTATCACTTTGGTTGATTTGTAAATGTTAATTTTGAACTGTCAAGAATAGTTAAATGCTAAGGCGGAAACACTTCTTATGTAATAAGCTTATGAAAATTCAGGATATGTATCTGATTAAGTTATGAAAAGCCAAATCTATGCCTTTACTCGATGAGGGAACTTCATATACAGACCACATAAACTGTTTGGGAATCTTTGATAGTTGAATTCTAGCAGCATCCAGAAGCATGTTTAGGAGGCCCAAAGTATTGTTTTTCTGTCTTATTACCCTCCCTATGCGGCTATGTAATCAGCATTGGTTATTCCTTAAAGTTTCCACTTGTGATGTCATGATAGCCTGCCCATTTTGCAGATGGCCATGGAAGATGATTAATCTTACTGTTTCTAATTCCCTGTCTTTTTTTAGTTCCATTTTGGTGTGTGTGTGTGAGAGAGAGAGAGACAGAGAGAGAGAGAGAGAGAGAGAGAAGCTGTGTTCTCTAGATTGTTTAGGAGGTTAAAATAGTGGAGATTTCCTCCTACTTTTGGCACTTTTTGGAGGAAAGAGAAAGATTATAATATTTGGTAATGACATAAATACTTTGTTTGGCTCTTCAAAAATAAGAAAAGAAAAGTTGAAGAGAAAATATCAAAATATACAGAAAGAGAAAAGGTTTCATGATTGTATATATAAAACCTTTTCTGTTTTAAGATTTATATATACTGATACAGTTTTTGATCTCTTTAATCTCATACAAGAAGCTTTTCTGATGCCAAGATTGTTGTTTTGTTTGTACAGAGTGAGTGGCGTGCAATAGGAGTGCAGCAGAGTCGAGGATGGGTGCACTATGCAATTCACCGACCCGAGCCGCACATCATGCTCTTCAGGAGGCCCTTAAACTTTCAGCAGAACCAAGAAAACCAAGCTCAATCTCACCAAACCCTGCTTGCTAAGTGACAAGTTTCTCGCATAACTTGATACATGGATATTTCACTATGAACCCACATCTCATTTCCTCTAGAAATGAATATCAGAAATGTTTGTTTTTCTAGTGTCATTGGATAATACTTGTGTTGAATTTAGTTCTCAGAATCTTGCTGGTTATGGTATTAACTATTAAATACATTTTTACATTTGGAGGGTTATTGCAAGTGCTAAAAATCAATATAATTGTTAGTTATACTTTATTCTTATCGTACAAGTGAGGAAGTAGGTTAATATTGAGAATTAATACAAAGAATAAGGAAGGAACAAACTAAAAAGAATATAAGGGTCGGGAGTGCCCGTCTTTTCATCCCTTCTAAGTTCTATCCCACTTGCTACATCCTTTTTTTGTTTTATCACTCCCCATCAAAAGTGTGCCAATCTTTCTACCCCACCATGTTACATTGGTACCACTCTACTAAATAGGGATGAGCGCGGTTCCAAACCCGAACCGAACCGGACCGAACCCGAAAATGACTAAAATCTAGAACCGAGAACCGTCCCATTTAGGTGTAACCGGTTCCGGTTCCGGTTCTTCGGTTCCAAAACCCGAAATATATGAAACCTCTATTAAAATGTTTTCTATCTAAGCTTGCATGTTATATACTGCATATAAAAAAATATAACCAAGTTTGATTAACTTATGACAATTGTTAGCATGTTATATTCTACTCGTATACATTCACAAAAATCATATTACGTGAACTGTAAAACAAAAAGAATTTATCACTATCATCTAAAAGTTATTTTCTACTTGTAACGAGTCAACAATATTAATATATTTCTTTACCTTTCAAAAGAACATTAAAATAGACGAGTGAATTTTAAGATCACTTACTAACTTGAGTTCTTCTATGGAAGAGGGAACTTAACTGTCCACAAATGACATTTAATAGGTTGAAGAAAACTTAGAAAAAAACCCTTAATGTTTGCGCAAATGACTTATGGAATGAGGAGAAAATGAAAACTTTCTAAGGTTTGGACACGCTATCGACATGAAAGCGGGGCTACTACTGTCGAAGTGGTGATGTATTAAATTACGGACGAGCAAAAGAAGTGATATTGTGTTTTTGACTTTTTGATTCTTGTTTGTCACATATTAATTAAGGAGAAGAAAATTTGAAGTATTATTTTTAAGAAGTTATTGTCATTTGATATTTCGGTCCGGTTCCGGGTAAAAAACCGAACCTGTTGGAACCGGAACCGAAAGAACCGGAACCGAAAAAGAGATAAAATGGAATCGAGAACCGCCCCGCTTATGCATAATTCGGTCCGGTCCGGTTCCGGTTCAGTTCATAAGGTTATTTTGCTCATCCCTACTACTAAACCATTTTCTATTTAAAAGAAATAAAGCCCACAGATTACAGACCCCTGAATGGGTAGATGAGGATGGAGGTGGTGTACCTTACAAGCGAACAATAAATATATGTTGAATTTAATATGTAATTAATCACGCAAATCAGTTATAAATATTTAAACCACAAACTAGTACCGGTCAAGATTTCCAATAGTTATCACATTTAATGTACAATTGTATAGGGAAAGGTTCATTCGATAACCGTTGTTAGTGCGAGAACCTCGAGAACCAATCTCAGCCGTTCGTTGAATGAGAAGTTTCATGGATTGTGAGCGTGGAGGGATAGAGTGTGGCAGGGTGCATGTGAGGAATTCATGGGTGGGCAATGACATTGAATAAGGAGGAATTGGACGGCTCAGATTGGTTCTCGCATGAACTTTTTTCTATATAGGTGCGGTTCAAACGAGAACTGTATTTCGTATTAGAACTGCGATAACCATTTCTGGCCAATTATTTAATTTCCTGTCTTTTTTATTTAAATTAAATAGAAAAGGGTAGAATGTAAATTATTATATTACTCCCACTTTTTTAAAATTAACATATTCATCAAACGAGAAGGTGTTAAATTATGAAAAATATATCACATTAACGAGAAATTATGCTCTTTAATTTGAGACCGGTCTTGACATATTTTTTGGAAGAAATTAAAGTCATGTTTGATGGATTTTTTCCCCAGTACAACTCGACTGTGCACAAGTGCAAATTTTACACTTTGCACTAGTGCATATTTACATCTGTGCTGAAAAAATTAGATAAATCTGTACATCATGTGCAAAATTTGCACTTGTGCAAAACATATTTATATCTATACTGAAAAAACTAGGTCAATCTGTGGATCAAGTGCAAATAACGAGCTGTACTGAAAAAAAAAACCCAGCAAACAAAAAATAAAATTGAAAAAAATATATCAAGACCGGTCTCAAATTAAAGAGCATAATTTTCTCATTAATTTGGTATAATTTTCGTAATTTAACACCTTTCCGTTTGATGTATATATTAGTTTAAAATATGTGGGGGTAATGTACAAATGTTCAAACTACCCATAGTTAATTAAGGATAAGTTTGATTAGTTTAAGGTTATCCATTAACAATTCTTTAATCTCAACCCTCCATCTCTTTGATCAATTGCTGTAATTGGTTTTCGCAGTTCTTGTACGAAAAACGGTTCTCGTTTGAACCGTCCCCAATATATATATATATATATATATATATATATATATATATATATATATATATATATATATAATGTATAAAAATGTTATATATAGTATTATATATTTTATAAAATTTAATGGTTTTCTAATTTAGTAATCTTATATATGATTATTTATGAACTAAATGTTAATCTAAAAAAAGTTACTAAATCGTATACAATAAATACTTTTAGTTATTAAATCGTATATAATAAATATATAAAGTATTAATATACTAGGCTAATTATAAAAAATATAAGTTCAAAAAACATTAATACCTATTATCAAACATATTGATTAGAATTATACATTTATCTAAATTCAAATAATTTTTCTGCGTTTTTGTATTATAAGATTCACCTATAAATTTTGGTTATCTAAAAATGCAAAATGTTGAAATTTCAACTATTAGTAAACTAATTGGTCAAGCTCCATCTAAGCTAACAAAAAATATGTTATCATTCTTCAAATCTAAGTTTACAATTAACTTTAAATTTGTATGAAGACTATATAGTTTTGATAGCTACACTCTTTCCATTCTAAATTGGTTTAAATGTGTTATACTGAATTGACATTTTATAAAAAAGATATATTATGTCTCACTACATCACACACGTAAAATACATAGTTATGTAAAACTTAAGGAGAAAAAAAGTCAAAGCAATTAAAAGATAAAAGAGTGAATTATATTTGATTGATCGGGACTTCAGAGATGATGACTTGTTATTGACTTATTCAAGAAACACAATGAGATGAAACCATAATTAAAGAAAAAAAAGAGTGCAATATAATACACATTTTTATCTACTTGACAATCTTATATTAGTTCCACGTTTAAAATTGGCACAAGCCAAAGTCATGAACAAGCTTCTGAATATTGAGGTTTGAAGTAATTGGTAAATTAATCAGCTAGGTTGTTATTTGACCAGTCATAAAGATACAAACTTTTACTGCATATTCTTATTTTCATCTCTTTTAGTATCCATCTTTTCAAGGACAAAACGCTTGATGCATTATCTTTATGTAGAACTATTTATCACATCATAAAAATATGTAAGCATTAATTAATTTACATTTATTTGTTTAAATTTTATAGATGCCTTAGATATAGAATCGTTTCCTGCTTTCTGGCCACGAGCATCACAATGAATAAGGAGGAACCTAATAGAGAGAATCGCAATGAATATTATTAATCTCATGATTACAACTTGTATCATTCACAAAAGTAAATAGTATTATACCTGCTCCTTGTGCAGTATAACTTTTATAATAAATAAATAATATTATTATACACACATAATCACACATATATTTATTTATTTTATTTCTACTATTATAAGAATCTTAATTAAAAACATTTTTTTATAATATAAAATAGCATTTTATATATTTAAACAGCAATGCATGGTAAAAGCGTATAATCGATCAAAACCATAAATTAACCACATAGTTATAGAGTAAAACTTAACCCTAACCATTGATGATCTGCTACCCTTCTCTTTACATTACCAACACCTAGACATTAATCACCATAAGCTCATCAAAACCACCAAAATAACTTAACACCTAAAAAACAACCTTCAATTCTGTTTCCGGCGGTGACTACACTTTTTTTGTCATCAAAGACCACGTGTAACACCCCAAAATTTAGAAAGAATTATATATATAATGAGAATATTAACGAGATTTAACTAATAAGGTCTAATCATATAGGTCAAACTATATCATTGACAATATATTCGAATTATAAAGTTGTTAAAAATAGCAAAACATTAATGAATAAATAAGGGATATTCGTACCCACAACTCTACACTTACTATAAAAGCATATTAATTTTCACACTAACACACAATAAAGTATGCAACTTTTTTGTGTGTGTGTATTAGTGAGAGATTAGAGAGAGAAAACTCTTAATCCAGAGAGAAAAATGGGTGATTAACACAAGATTAAGCTTATATCAAGATTATGATCAAGTTTTGGGAGCTTGGTCATCACAATTTAGAAAAACATACACTTCGTGCGTTCTTAGTGTGAGAGATTCTAGAGAGATAAAGTGTAAATTAAGGAAGCTAATCAAAGTATTAAGGTTTGCATGTCAAGATTGAAGTTTAATTAGCAACGTTACTACATCATCTAGCATTCCAATTAGGGATGGAAACGGGGTCAGGGATATCGGGGATAGCCTTTCCCATCCCATCCCCGTTCCCCACCCCCAGTCCCCATCCCCGTCGGGGAATTGACTTGCATCCCTATCCCCGTCCCCGTCGGATATCGGGGATCCCCGTGGGGAATCGGGGAAATTCTTCGTCTACAAAATCGATTATTCTAAATAGATATACATGAGAATTTTCAAATGAAACTAGAATTACGAATCTAACTTAACATTTTCAACCGGTTCACATCAAAGTGTAATCAATCAAATATTTTAATAGTTTCGTAAGATGAATGATGTTCTTGATAAAAATACATAATATATTTACTAAATCTTTCTATAATACACATAACATTATTAATCAAATTGATTTTTTCTCCAACATATATATCTATGAATGACATAATATTATTAATAGTTTCATAGATTTTTTCAGGGAATCCCCGTCCCCGTCCCCATCCCCGGTCAACTCGGGGATTCCCTGGTCAAATCGGGGTCGGTGAACGGGTTCCCCATCGGATGCGGGGTTTTTTTGCCATCCTTAATTCCAATCAAGTTATATCTATAGATTAAAGGTTAGAAACTCTTACATTCTTATTTTCATATGTTCTTAGAAACACAAGCTCTAGATTAGCTTAAATTATTGATGATATTCCATTGCATGTTATGTGTTTAACTTAATTTGGTATCTGGACACTTACTAAGACATATAAAAGTGATTGCATATGATTATTATGAGGAGTTTTGATGTTTAAATCTGATTAGAAAGCTTGAAATTTGAAATCAGGGTCTGTGGTACCTTTTTACGGTAATAGAGTCCCTCTTTATGATCGTAAAGAAGGAGGGTCTAAATTCTAAAGTGAAAATTAATTTATTTTTAATGTTTAGCCATAATGACTGGAGTTATAACCATTATTCTTGAATTATTATACATAAAGAAGGATTAAGATTATAAGTTGGGAGTAATGTTATGGTGTTTAGTATATTAAGGTATCACAAAGATTCCGGTATTTTGAACAGGAATTTCTTGGTGTAAGATAGTACATTAGTAGAATGTGAATTAAGTGTATAACCACAATATTTTTCAAGTCATAAAAATGAGATTTATAGTACAGATTACTAAGATATTATGTATAATGAGCTTGTAGATTTTTTAAATTGGTGTTAATAAATACATAGGAATATTTATACTTTGATAATTGTACATGGATAAACAAAATGAGTTCCATATCAAGGGAAGATCATTAATACAAATGTAACTCAATCGTATCATAGCGAATACGTTAAAACTTATTGCCTATAAGCAATATACAATCAATGCATTAAGCTTACAACTCTGTTGAACAATTGAAAAAAAACTAAACAGGGAATAAGCAAGCCCGTACCTGCTTGCAGGCACAATCGTGCTTTTGCCTCAGGTGCGGTCGTGACCTCTGCAGACAAGAGCGTACCTGAAAACACGCCCGTACCTTACATAGGTATACCCGTGCCCGAGCACACCCTTACCCTAAGAACTAGGGTTTGTCAAAGGGTTTAGGCACACCCGTATCCTCCTTGGACACGCCCGTACCTCATGAACTACAACAACAATCCACCGATTGCTTGTTGTTTTCCAACAAAAAATTATCCAAACACACTAACAAGTGTTTTCCAGCACTTGTTTAACATATAACTACTGCTACTAACACTTTCACAACAACAAAGAACATAAATAACACATCTCTATCATTGATTCAACATTTGAATCCTCTTATGACTCACTAAACTCAAAGAAAACAAAACAAATCATACCTGGGCTATATGATCACTATAGGATTACATTCAACTACTAAACCTTCTGAGTTTGTGAATTAAAATATAAAAGAAAGTGGGCAGCAAGGAGGTGTACGTGAGTATGTATGTGTGTTTTGAAAACTAACAAAGTAAAAAACAAGCATATCTGCAATTTTCCTCAAATGACAAAACAATCCTTGGGTTTACAAGTTTAAAAAATGACAGCTTTAGCCCCTCTAATTTTAAATCACATAAAATACATAAAGGGCAACTTACAACTCATATAACACTTATCACTTTTATAAGAAAGTTCAAATCTTGGAGTGTTACAGGGAAAACAGGGAGAAGAAGAGATTATTTGGTTAAAATATCATTATGACAAATATGGGATGATTTGGATAGAAATGATTCCCCTAATCTTTTCTTTCTTTTCCTTTCAATTTAAAAAGGCAACCTAGTCATCTCTTTTGCATTCCTTTCTTTTCTTTTCTTTCACTTTTATTTCCTCCTATTTCCTTCATTAAAAAACTTAAGAACGAGGCGTTGACGTTCTCTTAACTTCTCTCTCCTACACCGACGAGTTTCTTCACCTATTCTCTCTCATCCGTTTTCCCCTCTCAGTTCCAAACAATTTTTGAAATCGATTAATTGTATAGATTATGATACGTGTGCTAGCCTAAAAAAAATTATAAACCTTCTTAATTATTTATTCATATAATTTATTAACATACCAAACTAACAATTCCGGAAAACTCTAATTACCAAATTAAGCCCTTACTAATCATTTTTTCATAACGAATCACCGAAAAAATTTTGTTGTTATTTTAACATTTATTGTATAATGCCTTTAAAAAAAAAAAAACATTTATTGTATAATATAAAAATTAAATTTGACTAAATATCAGTTGAACGTTCTCAGAAGGACCAAAAGGGTTAATCATTTAGTGGCAACTGTATCCATCATATAAACCAATGGTATTTTTAACCGCTCGGAAGAATATATTCGTGTTTGGTATTGTGTATTGTTTTTGTTATATTGAGTATGTTCAGTATAAAGTTTTTTAAAGTTTATTGGGGCTGATAGGCTGATAGCTTTTTTTTAGAAAGAAAAAGTTACAAGTTATTTTCGGATGAAAAAACTAAAAGTTTTTTTTAAACAAAAAAACTTTAAAACAAAACTTTTAAAACAAGTTTAGAGCTTTTTATATACCAAATTTCCTAAATATTTTCTATAATTGTTTTACAATTTCTGCTATTTTTATCATTTGTTCTTTTAATTTGTCATTTTTCACAATTAAGCTTTAGCTACCAGCTAATTTGCCAAACACGTATATAACGAAAACATAGAGCTTCCAGCTTCTAGCTCTCAGCTAATAACTTTCAACTTTTTACGCCAAACATACGTATTGATTATAATATAAGATTATAGGTTTGAGTTTTGTATGAGCAAAAATGACATAAATTTTGAACAATTCAAAAAATAAAATAAAATTTTAATATATAAATACATTTACAAACGATACGACTATATTTTATTTCTTCAGGAATATATACACACATTACATGACAGATACCACCTTTCATTGATTTACATATAATAAAGTTATTCCACTTATTAATTTATCTTTAAACTAACAACTTCTAGTCAAGTAACATACATGCCTTCCTCCTACATATAAAAAATAGAATAATCCATAACAGGACAAAATATATGAACAAGTTGTTTTTTTATCTACTCATTCTATGACTTTGATTATCATCAAAAGGTTTTTTGTATACATTTTTATAAACACATTTTTGCCTTTTGAATACTAGAAGTGGGTTGAGGGTATATATATATATATATATATAGGCAAAAGTTCAAACGAGAATTGTTTTTCGTACGAGAACTGCGAGAACCAATCTGAGCCGTCCAATTCCCCCTCCTTTAATGTCATTGCACACCCATGAATTCCTCACATGCACCCTGTCACATTTGATCCCCTCCACGCTCTCCATCCATGAACTTCCCATATCCAAGGAACAGCCGAGATTGGTTCTCGCAGTTCTCGTACGAAAAACATTTCTCGTTTGAACCCTCCCCTATATATATATATATATATATATTCAGGTAAGGAAAATCGATGATAATTTATTGCATATAAACAAAATACGATTGTGTAGAAATCATCTCTTTAAACAACCTCATAAACCTTCCTAATTTCATCGACTCTTGATCGAAGATCCTGAATCGACAACCGGAGTATGCCCGACAAACAAACCAATATGACCCATGAGTTTATCTTTCCTCGAAAACGTCGTGCCACACGAGCATCGCCATTTCACGTCTCCGCAATGCTTCTCGTGGGTCCGTAAATCGGAGAGTACAGAGAACTGCTTTTGATGACACCTTTTACACGCATACATCTTTGGACAATGACTCCTTTTGTAGTGATTCTTCATGCATATCATCGACTTTAACGGCTGAAACTTGGCGTGCTTACGGTTCCATCTACACCCTTCTTGCGGGCACGAGTACTTTCTAGCCAACTTTGTCGAAGGACAAGCTTTTAAAGAAACTGGATTGGCTAGAGCCGCAGATGACTTGTACTCGTCCCCATGGGCTCTCATGTGCATCCTGAGGTTCGCGTCTCGCTTGAACCCTTTACCGCACACTTGGCAATAGTGTGTGTATTTCGCTAGCAAATCGGCTGCATCCATTTCTACGATGTCATAATTTCCCGGAGATAGTCTTTCACTTGAAGTTGTCGTTCTTTTCTGTTTTGGTTTGTCTAAAACAATATTCTCGTTTTTTGTGTTACATGTTACACTCCCAAAACTATTCTCAATACCATGAGAGGACCATTCAAACATCATGTTTGACTGAGTCATTTGACCGAACTCGAGCCCGTTGTTGGTGTGAATAGCTGCTGCAGGACCGATGTTCTGGCAGGTGAACATGACGTTAGACGCGATGGCAATGATCTCTTGGAGCAAACTCGTGACATTCTCCATTTGAATGGATGTCGGGTCAGGAACCATGGATGATTGGGAGTGCGATTCTGAAAAGAACATGGCGGCGATGGAGTGAACATGTTGTGCTTTGTCTTTAAGGATTGAGAGATTGAAGAGGATGGATTCGTTTGTTGTTGATTGGAATGAGGAAGAATCAAGAACATCCTCGTACGTGTTTGAGAAGCAATAGTTGAGGTCGGCAGCCATTTGAAAGGATCATAAAAATCAAAAATGGTGGTTATTATGTGAATCTTTATATTGTTGGCGGGGGTATATAAGGATGATTATACAAGTTAGCTAGTTAATTGACAATTGGATAGAATATTATTATAACATAAGAGTTGAGAAGTGATCGAAGTCAACTATGATGTTGGGTTAAAGCCATCACCACATGCTACCTTCCTCAGGTAGCACCAGCAACCACTGTCGTCACATATGGTCTTTTTTTTTCTCTTTTCAATTTAATAACTTATTTATTTTTCTTTCTTTAATTGCGTTATATAGATAGTTAGATTGTGAGTTATAGAAAGAGATATATCAACATTTGTTACATCTTAGATCATGAGGAGCTAGTGGTCTCATTTTCTGCTTTACATTTATCCGTTATATAAACGTCACATCACTTATCTTTCTCTCATATTATAAACCATAATAATAATAATAAATTTTCAATCTCTCAATCTCACTTACTTTTAAATTATTAAAATAACAACTGTGGAACATTAAGTTAATATTAAAAATAGAATATCACATTAATTGAAAATATAAAAATATGCATATAACAAATTACAAATAACGATACATTAATTAAATTATTAAAAACATAAATTAATTTTAAAAGTACAACTAGTTAACTTAAAAAAAGATACGTACACTACTCAAGCCATACCGTTTCCCAATTTCCGCCTTAATTAAGTTGTATGTAAGAAGAGTTCGATCAAGTCCATCAAGTGACCGAGATTAGGAGTCATTGATATGGAAGTAATTTGGAGACGTAGTTTTTTTAGATAAGTGAAAAAGGATGAGTGTGGATCCATTTATGTTCAAATAATCAAATGTAGTTAAAGTGTGAATATGGTATAGATTGCAGAGAGACTTTCAAAGAAATATTACGTTGTCTTTACAGGATACGCGCGTTATAAAGATAAATAAAAAAATAAAGAAAATAAATGGAAGTAAAGAAAAGAAAAGAAATGATAATTATTTTGATTTTTTTGTCTCCGAGTTGGAAAGAAATGAAAATAAGTTGGAAAAAAGGAATAACTACATGTTCCCGAGTTGGAGAGAAACAAAAGAAAATATTGTCATTTCATAATTATACCTTATTTTTTTGAATTTATTTATTGTGATTGAGGGTGATTTCGTCATTTACGAAAAGTTATAATTTTTTTCCCTTTCCGTTAATTTCTACTTTTAAGAGGAAAGTTTAGGAGATAAAGTTAATCGCATATTCCATACAGATAGATGTATATGATTATCTACTTTCTACCTCCCTATACTCCGTTGCAGCGGGAATGAGTTTTGTTGTTGTTGTTGTGACATTTTCCTTCCAAATAATTTCACTTCTATTTTTAAAATAACTTGGAACACAAAAAAATTTCTATTTTCTTTCAAATCTCTTCCCTTCTCTCCAAAATAAAACTTAGGAACACAGCATTAGAGTGAGAATTGAGAAGAATTTAATTGTGAAAATGAAAGCAAAGTAAGATATACTAGTTTATGGATTCGTGTACATATGAGTATTGTATAAATAAACTTGAAATACATCAAATCAATACAAAAATTAAGAAGCCTGCATATGCAAAAAATTTCAAATGCACACATAAAATGCATATGTTCAGCCTTTTCAATCAACTCACGAATTAATTAAAGGCAATAACTGATTTATCTCTATTTTGTCATAGTAATGCAAATGAAGTGGTACATGTTGGTCTCCATTTCTAGACAAACTCATGTTTCTTTTCTTATTACTAGTTATTGGACCACATAAATCACCATGTACCAACTCGAGCGGTTCGGATGCTTTAAAAGAGGTCGTATTTGGAAACGGGTTTCTAGTTTGCTTACTATATGAATAAACTTACTACGCGGAAGGGTTTTAAGGAATTTCTTCACAAGCTTTGGTTCTTCGATAGTTTCTCCTAGCGCTGCTGATTTCGAGGCAATCTCAGACAACTTCCCTGCGTATTCATCAATTAACTCGTTATCTGCCATCTTGAGTCTATCGAAATCGGACATTAGGGTTTGCAAACGAGCCTCTTTCATGCGGGTGACCCCAACGTGTCTTGCTTTTATTGCATCCCACAACTTCTTGGCTGAATCTTGGTCGCCAATCTGCATGATCAAGGTTTCTGGAATCGATTGATATAGTAAACCCATTGCCAAATCATCCTTCTCGGCATTCATGGTAGTACCCGGATCAATTGTTTCCCATACCTTGTGAATACGCAACACCACCTTCATGCGCATTGCCCATACCGTGTAGTTTGTAGACGTGAGCATCGGACACTGGACGGAGGTCGATCCTACCTCCTTTCCCTTCGGCGGCAGCGGGTTATCTCCCATGATCAGTCTTCAAGGCTCTGATACCAATTAAAGTATCAAAGTATTTGAACACACAATTTAACCAAAATAACTCTTTGATTAATATGAGAAAATCACTCATAACTCACAATGTTTTTGTTGTACATCATATCTCGATGGAACACATATATATAATCCTAGATACCAACTTGTATTAGGATAATGATTAACTTGACCAACTTGCCAAAATTAATAAATAATTGTTATCTAATCATAGGATAACTATGACTCATAATTAATGGATAACTATGATTCATAATTAATGGATAACTATGACTTAGGATTCAACACTAGTTAATCACCTACTTAAGATAAAAGATGTCATTTAGATGAAATACAGACTTAAGCTATAACATATAAAAATTATTTGAAACCAAACTAAACTTATCATTGAATGCTTTTGGAAAATAACATGGGCATGGTATCTAGCACACTCTTTCATTGGATAAATCTTAAATAGTAGCCAAAAAGAGGAAGCTAGATATAGTTAAAATACTTTAAAACATTAGGTCAATCAAACATACTTTCGTCTACAAAAGGTATGATGTTGACCAATCTAGGCTATCTAGCACACTCTTTCTTCTCTTCGAAAGGTATCTACATGTACATGTAGATAAATAGTTTCATCTAAATACTAGCAAAACCTCAATAATAGTTAAAAAGTGCATGCTAATGATGAATCTTCTCAAGAGTATCAACAACACACTTAGGTTCAGTTTGTTTTACAGTAATGTGAAGAAATATAATGGAATTGAAATCAAATTCCCTTGTATATTACGTTTGGTAACATTATTTGGAAATGAATTAAATTATTTGAAGTATTAATATTCATTTAGGTAGAGGAATGTCATTCCATAACTAATATGTTGGATGGAATTAAGATCATTTCCATTCCTTCGCATTATGGTGAAACAAACGGGACCTTAGTTTTTAACACTTAAAAATAGCTACAGTGTAAACTCGTGAAATTATGTAAGAAGAAGAGTAAGAAAGGTGTAAAGTCTACACTAATGCTCCATCTTAGTTGACTTCAATCAACTTCTCGACTCTTATTAGAGAGAAAGAATTGAGAAAAAAAATAATTGTAAAAATAAAAGTAAATTAAGAGGTATCAATAGTTCAAACTCGTAAAAAAAAAAGAAAAAATAAGTAGCCGTTACCCGAAGAGACCCACTCTCAACGGCTCTCTCCCCTCTCTACCCTCTCCGAGTCGGGTTGCCCATGCAAATAGATCCAACACCCACGCCATACTAACATTTAGTTAACTGTGATAGTGATCATCATTTACAACTTTTTCTCTTCATAAAATAGAGATGACTTCAATCAAGTGTTTGTATGGATATGGTTACAATTAGGACATGAGAGAGGACCAACCAATTAGAATTGTATTGAAAATGTATTGGCAAAGCTTTTGAACAAAAACAAAACAGCTAAACAAGAGTTGGTTGCATAAAAAAAAAGAATTCACTTCATCTTAATGAGTAGTAAAAAGTACATGTTCAATGTACCACAAATGTTGTGTTCCTTTACATGCTACTTTTTTTTGTTAAATAGCAAATTTGTAAAGATTCAAGTCAAAATAATCATGAGAATTACTTTTTTTAACCAATTTGAGCTTTCATTCCGCCGATCTATCTCGCTAATAGGCTTTTCATCTCGCCAATCAATGAAAGGTTGACAAATGTCCACTTTTTTAATTTTTTTCATGCACATACACTTCCCAAGACAAATCATGACTATATGATACATTCCATCTCGCTGATGACATTGGCTTCCCGAGTCCGTCTTTATTAGTCCGCGACATCAGTTGTAAAGAGGATATTCTTGCTCAAATTTGTAAATAAATATTTTTATTCTATTTTAACCTAGATGCTTACAATATTGGTCATTCAGGTAATTAGCTAAAAAAATATCCTATTATTTTATTTTATTAGAAAGGAAAAATTAATTACCATAACTAAATTGTGTGGTATGCTGTGAGAAGGGGGTATAAAACAAGATGTACCAAAATTCACGCTCGAATAGTCATCGTAGTTCGTAACAAGACTCACTCCGGATAAGATAAACCAGCGACTGTCAATGGCTTCTCCGGCAGCAAGTCTGTCATGGAATTCATCTTCATGGCTTAGTAACCGCACCCTAACAACAACCACCAACGAAGCCATCAAGATTTCCGATAAATCCTCAGCCTTTGTCATTTTGGCTCAAAAGAAAGCCAAGAAAACACGAAAGGTACATCCCAATTATGCACATATTGCATCATTTTCGGGCAATTTCTTTTGTTGTGCCTTTTGATTTCTTAATTTATGCTTGGGTTGCAGATTATCTTGACGGAGGATGTTACGGATGTTGGAAAGAAAGGGCAGCTTTTGGATGTTAAAGCTGGATTTTACAGGAACTTTCTGCATCCTGCCGGCAAGGCCCGGATTGTTACTCCCGTACTTATCAAGTAATGTGTAATTCGGTTGAGTTTAATGAATCTTTTTCGTATATTATGTGAAACAATAATTGGAATATAAGTAGAGTTCTATGGCTCAATTACTCATCTTGTATGATGCCTGCCAACTGTTTGTGAGAATACCTGTGAGAAACGACGTTGGATGTTTAAATTAATAATATGTAATTTAAGGGACAGGCCTACAAAGCTTTTGATTAATTGCTGGCTTTTTGTTAACAACTTCAACATTTAGTAGAATTTAGACTCATTTGATGCTAACTGGATCCTTGTTGGAAAATGCATTTAGCTAGAGAATTGAAAGATAATTTAGAAACAGTGAATCTTTGTGGTTGTTCTATGTGAATGTGATAACTTAACCTTGTAGATTAAATAATTGCGAATGGAACATTAATAAAAATGTTGCTTTGCTGTTGTAGTTTACTTTGGTTAATTCATGGGTGGACGGCTTGGAAAGCGATTTACTAATGAACTTAACAATTGCGTATCTAGATGATTAAAAAAAAAAAGATTTGCATCAGTTTTTGTTGATCCTGAGAAAATCATCCTTTAAGTGTCACAAGATTGTTTTAGGGATTTATAAAACATGAATTTGAGTACTGATGATAGTTTGAATTGCAACTCAGGGGTTTTTATTCTCAATCAACCGAATGTCCTGTTACAATGTAACATGAATTTATTTTTTATGTGTAAGAATAGAATATATTTTTAACTTAGAAATCATTGCTTTTAAACGCTAATTGGTGTATGCTTGCAATGAATTGTTCGACTGTAACGTTTGATGGCCACGAGCTTGGAGGAAGTTACTTACATAGAAAGTGAATCTTGCAAATGTGCTTATAAGTTATAACATATTTTGATATGATTGGACCTCCAATAGCTAACAATGTCTGAGTAGAAAATGGACTCCCCCCCCCCCCCACACACACACAGAGAAAAATAAGCTGTCTAATGCTTCAGCCGCATGAAAATATTTTATCATTCGTTATTATTTATTAGTTACCTTTGCTTTTTATTCCAGAGAAATGAAGGTTGAAGAAGAGAGAATTGAGGCTGAAAAGAAACGGGTATTCACAGGCTGCTTTAATTCATCATCACCCTTGCTTCTCATTCAGACGAAAGACCATTATAAAATATAAATTTCTTGATCATGTTAGAGTCTTTATTAAAATTCGTTGTATCTTTTTAGCTAAATTTGGGTTAAACAATTTCATTTTGTTTCTCAGGTCAAAGAAGAGGCTCTGCAACTTGCTCGAATTTTTGAAACTGTTGGAGCTTTCAAGGTGAAACGTAAGGGAGGGAAAGGAAAACTAATTTTTGGAAGGTTTGAACTATATACAACTCAATCAGTAATTTGCTCATATATTAATTTATTTTGAGCTTGCTACTAATGTATCTTATTGCTTGCAGTGTTACTGCTCAAGATCTTGTTGACATAATTAAGGCACAACTTCAACGGTAATCTTTATGGTCTATCCTCAACAAAATTTTATTTTGCTTTTTTACCACAATATTTCTTCAAACCACATTCCTAAACCTAGTTTCGGTACATTTGCAAATATCAGTTGGATATCATATGCTTTTATTTATTCTTTATCCAAAAGAAAGATCTTTATTTGAAATAAGATGCATAAATAGGTAATACATTAAGAAATAGAGTTAATAAAAAACCTGAATCTTTCGAAAAATATGATTCAAGGTAATCAGAGCGGGTTACCAAGCCGAAACTGATGACGTAGCAAGTGTCAACTGAAATGTTAGTGAATCAGGAGAGTTTATTGCAGAGTTTACTAGCAATAATACAATATTACCCTAACTGAAAAGTTTTAAGGATTAATTTAATCTGTATCCTTATTAAATTAGCTAATTACATCAATATCCTTTTAAAGTTTTAAGTTGCATCAATGTCTTGGGTTGTAAATGAACTGAAATAAACATGAACGAGGCTCATGTTCATTTGTTTAACTTTAGCTGAACAAATAAACGAACACGAAAGGGTATACGAATGAAATTTTGTGTTCGTGTTCGTTTGTTTAAGTTTAGCCAAACAAATAAACAAACAGGTTTTTGTGTTTGATTGTTTAGAAGATTGGTTAGTCGGTGTACATATACGGTCGTTCACTTAAATGATAAATAAACGTAAACGAAGGAACACACACATTTTATATGTGTGCATGTGTGTGTGTCTAAACAAACATAAATGAATGAATGAGACCATTGTTCGTTCATTAAACTAAACGAATATAGATTTTTGTTCATGTTCGTTCATGTATTAAATAAACTAACATAAATAAACTTCCCACCGAACGATTCAGGAACGGTTCGCGAACGTTCTGTTCGTTACAACCCTATCAATATCCTTCAAAACTCTTGAAATACTCTTTTATGTCTAAATGGCTAATTCGATCAAAATTAAATAATTTACATAGTTATAACTAATGTTTAAAAATTAGTTAGTAAGATATATTACCTTTTTAGACCCACCTCAACAGTCTTGCTTCCCTTAAACCCTAGATTATTCGATGGCTTTCTCTCCAAATTAGCAATTAAAAGGATCTGAAAAACAACGATCATAACATACCATGTCTAAAATCCTTGGGTTTTTTTTTTTTGGTAAAAGGAAAGTGATTGATTTTAAAGCGGAATTGAAGGTTTAAGGAGGTGGGTATTACTATTATAGAATATGCACACTCGGTGAGTTGTGTAATAATGGTGCCACCCATCTCCCCATCACCCTCTTCATATCTTGAAAGTCAATAACTTGAGTGATTTTCGCCAAGTAATTTTAGTACTTTCCTTTACACAGCCACCATGGTAGTAGCTTGATATGATGGAGAAACAATTTCTCTGATACCTAATTTATATCTCAAAGCTTCTCAAATATTAATTCATTTTCTTGTAGCCAACGAGTATTCAGTAATAATCTTATCCTGTTGCTCTTTATATACCCCATTTCTTCTTCGAGATCACTCCAGATGGTAACAACCCCGGGAAGAAGAACAAATGTGATTTTCATTTTGTGGAGAGAAGGGTAAAAAAGTAATATAATTATTAACTAACATTTAGATATTTAAATCATTTATTTATAATAAAATTAATTATATGGATACATATATATAAGACTATTTTAAGCTTTGGAGAGGATGTTGATGTAATATCAAATTTTAGAAGGATAATAATGTAACTAGGGAGTTTTATAAGGTTATGGACGGCTTTCTTTCAAGTTCGAGCCTTTTTGTCAGTGCATATAAAGCGGGTCACTAAATACATAAAAACCAATGATCTCTTAGCCTAGTGGTTAAGAGTGAGGGGGAGGCAAAGCCTTCTAGGAGGTCCAGGGTTCAAACCTTGGCAATGGAGTTTAATTCTAACTTGGTGTTACTAACTTACTAACAAGTAACTTTGTCGTTCAAAAAAAAAAAAAAAACTAAATACATAAAAATCAGATGAAAGTTTGTTTACCTTTATATGCAATTTCCCCTTAATGAAAGATGGCATTGTTTAGTTTATTTATGAAAATCTTATCTTACAATTGTTATTATTTTTGCTTGTAGGGACATTGACAAAAGAGTTGTTTCCCTACCAGAGATCCGAGAAACAGGAGAGTATATTGCAGAATTGAAACTTCATCCTGAAGTTACTGCTCAAATAAGGTTGACTGTATTTGCCAACTAAAGGAATCAAACACTCACCAAATCGACTTCTTTACAGGTCTTTTAGCAAGGTACTATAACCAATCTATCCATTTTAGTTGTAAATGTCGATAAACCATAGTTTTTTGTGTTGTTCCCCTTGTGGCATGCCATCCTTAATGGTACCCTGTTTTTAGATCATATGCCAGAACCAGGGGCATTGGCTCATTACTCATTTACTGGCAATCTACCTTCTTGTTCAAAGAGATTGTCTCTTGTGTTAGTTAATTTTTGTTTTAATTCTGCAGGATGAAAACGGTGAAAGTAGTTACAGGATCAACCAAATTCAATCTTTAATTTTGTTTCGGTTTGTGTTATGTGATCACTATGTAACATCGGCATGTACACATCCTTGGCCTTATTTTGTTGAAATTTAGTTCATTCTAGTGAAATTTCAAGAAACACTTCTACATGGGATTATATTTATGGAATTATATCACCATTGAGTACCAATCTTTCCCTCGTCTGATCATATGCGTAAATCAGGTCATGGTCTTTTGAAGTTAGACATTTCTATTTAGAGGGTTGGTGTCTCATATTCTCATCACTCACTTACATTATCACACCGTGACTAGTGGCATGAGAAGAAGCCAAGAAGGTAACAAGGATGTTCAGAACCTTGTAAATCTTTTTGTTGAAAAATTATGTCATTATCTGGCTTTATGTATTGTATTATAAAGCTTTGGTTTTATGCCTCCTAAGAGAGATGGGGAGGGGCCTCTTTCACCAGGGATCTGTGCTACATCACTTCGACTCCGCATCTTTCTACAAGATGAGTGCTATATCGCTCTCACTCTTTCAACTTTCAAACTATGTCAACGATTGTCCTTCAATCCCTTAATATTCCCGCCACTTTCTATTAATTAAAACTAGTTTATTACTCGTGTAATACACGGGAGATGTTTAGAATATAATATAAAATAGGATGGTGAGAAATTTAAGGGGTATAGTAAAATAAGTTTATTACCTGTCTTTTCTTCTTTGTTATTAAAGGTTGTCTGAGCGAAAGTATTTTTAAAGATGATGAAAAATATTGTTTATTATCAAAAATTGATATTCAAGAGAATGAAAAAGATGAGAACAATATGATCTTTGATGTAAAAGTAAAGAAATATCAAAAATAGGTTTAAATATATAATCATAAGTAATATACAGGTGATTATCTACCTATTTTAAAACTAAATCATACAAATGAAGATAAAATTGAAATATTATTTTCATATTTAATATAATAAATCTATTCACCTAAATTTGGAAAATTCAAATAAATAACTCCCGTATGTTATGGTAAAATTTGGTTTATTTATAACAACTATTGATATTAGTTCAAACAAATTATATCTCACGGTTGCTAAAATAATTATAAGATTATAAATATTATTAATTTATATATAATATAACAATCTAATCAACTAAATATATGAAAAGTATGAAAAGTATGTAAACTAAAGTATAGATTAAATTAAGAAATGTGAATATTGGGATTAAGAATGATGACATCATATTTGTTTGTAGTGAAATGTTCAATATAGTCCAAAGTTTTTGTGTAGTCCCAAGGGACAAATCTCAGCCACAGAATAAAAAAAAAGGCAAATGCCCACCAGCACCTCGGGCCACCATCACTGCCGCCGACCACCACCTCTGGCCGCCGCAATCACAAGTGATTGAAGCACAATCACAAGTGATTGAAGCACAATCACATGTGATTACCGCCAACCACCTCCACCGACCATCACCTCCGGCCACCACCACAGCTGCCGACCACCACCTCCGGCCGCCGCAATCACATGTGATTGCACACCTCCAACCACCACCACCGACCATCACCTCCGGCGACACAATCACATGTGATTGAAGCCACAATCACATGTGATTGCACACCGCCAACCACCACCACCGCCGCCGCCGACCAGATCTTTTTTTGAAGCATCAAATGACGAATTTGAGACCAGATCTGAACTCCTCTCATCAAACCGAGTTGAACCACCACCATCCCCACCCTGAACAACTCCGGCAACTGGCGAATTTGGCCTCGTCGGCGCCGGATCTGAGAAATAAAACTCCGAATCTTTTTTTGAAGCATCCAATGACGAATCCGAGACCAGATCTGAACTCCTCTTATCAAACCGAGTTGAACCATGTGCGCCACCACCATTAACTCCGGCCGTGGTGGTCGGATTTTGCAGCGGCGGCCATGGTGGTCGGAGTTTGCTCGATTTCTCTTTAATGGAGGATCGTGAGGACGATCAGGCTCCATAGTCTTGTAGGGGAGTTAAAACCGATCACCCTCACCAAAAATCACGATGATCCGATAGTGGGTTTGCCGGAAAACGATTTATTGATCGTGTGGCTGAGATTTGTCCCTCAGGACTACACAAAAAAGATGCACTATATTGAATACAACTCTTTGTTTGTAATCTTAATTTATTTTTTAAAGAAAAGACTCCTATTGGTTAATTTATATTGTAAAAAGGAAAGTTTTAAAAAAAAAACATATTCTTCTAATAATATAGTTAGATAATACATTTAAAGTACATTGAGAGTTAATTACATTTTTGGTCCCTATAGTTTGAATGAAATTTCATATTTAGTATGTGTGATTCAAAAATTACAAGATTGATCCTTGTATAACTTTTGTTTGAAAGTTTGTTCAAAGTCACTTAAAAAGACAAATACCTTATCTTTTTATGTATTATATTTTCTCTTAATTCTAAATGCTTATTATTATTATTTAAAAAGTGTAAAGAAAAATAATAAACATAATATCTGAAACATGTTCACCATATGCCATTTAACATCATCCAGCATTATTTTTCAAGTGTGTCTTATACATCTCTTTATCCATCTTGAACACCGCTGACATGCTTCTCTCACCAGGGACACCACTAACCACCCTGTATTTCTGCCTCCAATGATCTACTCAGCCCTTTCCCTTCATTGGAGAACACCACATTGCCTTTCTCCATCATCGGAGAACACCGTAGCACGTTGATGGTTTGATGATGGTTTCTGATACGTACCCACGATCCCATTTATTAGACATGTACGCATGCATGGGAAAAGAATGGAACAACCTACGTCAATCATTACTTTATAAAAAATAGGAGTCTTCATATGCATTATCCTTTGTTAGTTTATTAACTTACAATATTCTCTAGTTCATGGTACCGTAAGCTTATCTCTATAAATATGTATGTAATGTTGGCTTTGAAAAAGAAGGAAGAAGAAAATTAGTTTTAAAGTCTTACTCTCTTTCTTGTTTTCTTTGGAGATTAGCCATTTTGAATTGGCCTTTATCTTGGGAGATTGACCATCTCGAATTGGTCTCTATCAGTTTCATCGATGACTCTCTTTCTACATCTGTAATCGACCTACAAAAGGCTCAGACCAACACCTGAGCACATCGAGCACATCGAAACAGACCCTCCACCGCCACACATGATTTGATTTGTACATGGTGGGTTTCAATCTGATTTGAGTTCATTGTTCACTTGGTGGATTTGATTTTTTGTATGCTCTTGTGGATTTTTCTAGGTTCATCGTTCACATCGCCATCTTCTTTCTTGTGTGTTCTTGTTGTATGCTTTTTGGTTTGATTTTGGATATATGATCAGTATTCAATTTTTCATATCCTCTGTTTAGGGGTTCAACTTTTGATATCCTTTAGTTAGGGTTAGTTTTATGTCCTATGTGCGTGTTTCTGGTACCGACATTTAAGGTGGTGGTGGTGTTTTGGAGGATGACAGTGGTGGAGATGTTTAGGGTTGACGTTGACGGTGGTTTAGGGTGGTGATGATGACTTGTGGGTTTGGATGGTGGAAGGAACGGTTCAATTTGGTGGTGGATTGGAAGGTGGGTAGTGGCATGCGGAGAGAGAGAGAGAGAGAGAGAGAGAGAGAGAGAGAGAGAGAAATCTAAAACCTGGAGCTCATGAACCTGCTCCATGATCGGTTTGTCGTCAACTATAAGGAAATCTAAGTATTTCGACACAATGTACTTATTGGTACCTTCTTCATGTGCCTTGTACTTAGCCTCCAAAGCTTTCCACAAGTCCCTCGGATCCGTAACCCGCGCGTACAGATCGAACAAGCAGTCGGAGAGTGAGTTCTTAATGTGCCCCAGGCACAGATCCTCATCCTCCTTCCTCTTCAACCGCTGCTTTTCCAAATCAGAAATCGCTTTCTGATTTGCCTCACTCCCCTCCTTGGGAATGGGGTTAGCAGGGATGTGAGGTAGGTTAGGGTCCAAAATGTAATATAACTTCAGGACCATCAACATGAACTTGACATTCTCCACCCAACGGGTGTAGTTCTGCCCATCAAAGCGGTCAAGCTTCACAAACTCTTGGTTCATGATGCGAAAGTTGGCTATAGGCAATTCAGAGTCCATTGATTGTTGCTGTTAATTTGAAATCAAAATAGTTTCACAAAAAACTATCAAAAGTTAAACACCTTTAAGATTGTTGAAAAGGTTTCAGATTAACAAGAGAGATTTAACCAATTATATAAACCAAATAATATGATCAAATGATATGAACAAACAATGCATATAAGATTAAACCTTGTTTGTTCTTATCATTTCTACAAAGCAAAATAATCCGATTTGATTAATAATTACCATGTTGTTGCCAATCCTGATGATCCTCCTCAATCAATCAGAAAGAAAGGTAGAAGGAGAGTGTCCCGTTATTGGACTATTTAAAGACAATGCTCAAATGTAATCACCTACCTGAAATCGACGATCAAAGGTAGCAAAAGAAGAACCGCACGGATATTACTCTTGTCCTTAAAGGTGTTTACGTTGCTCTATTCGCTGTAAGCCTCTAACGTAAAAGACCCAGGATTAATGCAGCCTCAAGAAACAATTCCAACAGCACTGAAATCGTTTATTCTGGAAGAGAAATGGCAGAAAAACGCAGCAGCAGTAGAAGGGACGCAACATCAGAAAGAGGAGAGAGCAGTGTGTAATTCGGAAGTGTAGAGAGAGGGCTGCTGGAGTCGGGATTTATAGCCGAACCACCACCCCCACCTGTTCCGAGATACGGGGTCAGTTCCACATTTCGTGGGCTGACTCCCTCCTCCACACAACTGCTCAACAACCGGGTCCTACCCGACCCGCCAGCTGCTTGAACCGAAAACCCGAGCCCCGACTCACTTTTCTGAAAAAGAAAAGCTCCTTAGCTCCGATGCGTACGTGCAAAGTGCGCTTACACGCACCACTCGCGGGCACGCGGCTCACGGCTCGGTGCGCGTGTGGGGATACCCTACTAGACCCCCACCAAAAGTTCTTCCTCCCTCCTATGTGGGACAAGTTAACTTGACAACTGTCAAGTTAAGGAAACTTGACAACATTTAAGTTTATTTTAGCTTATAAAATCCCAACAATCCCCCACCATGTTGGCAAGTTTTCTGTCATTCAAATATGAGATATCACATAGGTGTCACGAAAATTAAACCTAGTTTGATGTAAGTGAACAAAGAGAAATCGATTCAATGGTATCCTATGGATTTAAACCAAGAACATAGTAACCCCTCCGGCTCACCTGCACATATCACATAATATCTTCCAGTTTTCACTGAGCGCGTATATGGCCATGCGCTATAAATCCTATTCACGACCCTCTAGAAGATAAACCACTAATCTTCATTCAAGGCGGCACCACCTCTAGGTCATATAGGCAAAGTTTTATATCATCTTCGTTGCTTAGATGCCTCTAAAACTTTGTTAAGAGAATAATCTCAACCTAATTCTCGGCAACGACGCACTATCATTACCACACATGGATCTATCACATTTGATAGTGCCTTCTATCGATTAAGTGACTCGTTGTTACCCTTTAAACTTGAGAGATAGGAGCACTAAATTCAAGTTGGGTTTCCATCACTAACCGATTCTACTGTGGTTTTAGACCCATGTATCTTGTGGTAGTTCCAACCAAATCTCTCGTCAGAGGTTTGGTAAGTGGATCTGCCAAGTTCTTACTCGACTTGACAAAGACAACTTTGATGGTACCGTTCTAAATAAGTTGTCTCACAAAATCGTGTCGAAGACCAACATGTCTCGACTTCCCATTATACACTGCATTGTATACTCTAGACATTGTGGCCTCACTGTCACAATACATGGGAATAGAAGGCATAGGAACATCCCACAGACGGATGTCCAAGAGTAGATCTCTAATCCACTCTGCCTCTTTGCCCGCCGCAGCTAGGGCAATCAACTCGGCTTCCATAGTCGAGTGAGCTATACACGTCTGTTTCTTGCTCGCCCAAGAAATAGCTCCTTCAACTAAGGTAAAAATCCAACCACTTGTGGATTTTGAGTCACTGGTTTTATCTATCCAGCTAGCATCGGAATACCCTTCTAGTATACCGGGAGATGACGTGTATGTCAATTCAAGAGTAACGGTCCTTTTCAGGTATCCTAATACTCTGCTTACTGCTTTCCAGTGCTCTACACCAGGGTTAACAGTATACTGACTCAGTTTGCCTACAGCAAAAGCAATGTCAGGTCGAGTGCAATATGTAGCATACATCATGCTACCAATTGCACTAGCATACTTTAGTTGAGCCACTGCTCGACCAGAGTTCACACTAAGTTTCACACTTGAATCAAAGGGAGTATTAAATTCCTTTAAATCCAAATGCTGAAACTTTGCCAGAATTTTCTCTATGTAGTGAGACTGACTTAAAGAAATCTGGTTGCCTACTCGTTTCACCTAAATACCAAGAATGGTATCTACTTCTCCAAGATCTTTCATCTTAAAGTTCGAGGAGAGATATTTCTTCAACTCAGAAATACATTCTAGGTGTTTGCTAACGATCAACATATCGTCAATATATAGGCAAATGATTACTGTGCAATCAGAAGTGCATTTAGTATAAATACACCTATCAGCACCGTTGTGCCGAAAACCGAAGGCAGTCACAGTGGTATCAAATCTCTCATGCCACTGCTTAGGCGCTTGCTTAAGCCCGTACAAGGATTTAATAAGTCTACACACTTTGTTTTCCTGTCCGGGTATCACAAACCCTTCGGGTTGCTCCAAATAAATCTCCTCATTTAAGTATCCATTAAGAAAAGCTGTCTTCACATCCATTTGATGAATGTACAGTCATTTCAAAGCGGATATTGCTATTAAAGTTCTAATAGAACTAATCCTAGCAACTGGAGCATAGGTGTCAAAATAATCAATGCCTTCTCTCTGCCTATACCCCTTAGCAACTAATCTTGTTTTATAGGCAGACATGGATCCATTTGGGTGGTATTTCTTCTTAAATATCCATTTGGAACCAATGGGTTTCTTTCTGTCACACCCCGCCAAGGCGGAAACGCGAAGTGTGACGGAGAGGATCGTCATAACACATTGATACATTAATAGAGAAATTACTAAATGCAATTTAAACCAACGTGTCACGACGTTCCCCGACACAAGAGGGGACTTGTGCCGCGTTAAGTCGGTATTCACGACACCAAAGTCAAAAGTATAAAACACACAAAAGTAAAACCCACAACCCGGGTCAAGTTTACGGGACAACAAGCCCAGACATAAAGTTCAAAGTAGTACTAAAAACTTAACTCATAACAAGTAATTAAATGTTCATGCTGTTGTCAAGTCCAGCTAAAGTCCAACTACGAATCGCCTAAACTCCTTAAGCATTGTTATTGGCATTACCTGAAAATGGACACTCGAAAACGTCAACATAATGTTGGTGAGCTCGTAGGTTTGAATACAAACGAGTTTACAGTGTATCATTTCAGATAGACAATTATATCCATAATAGCATTGTATAAAATAGAAATACAACCAAAACATAGGATTCAATAGGCATGAGTAATGAGTTTTCCAAACCGTTGCCTACCAGCTGGAGCTAAACGTTGGCTACAATAGGAATATAGGAATCCATAGGCATAACCCGGTTAAAGGTTCATACAATGCACATACATGTCACATAATTGTCATAAGCAAAAGTTTAATTCACACAACATAAGAATTATAAATAGATTTGAGTGTCATTTCCCCCCAAGAAAACATATAAGAAAAGGGGCTACGAGAACTCACCTTAGCCTCAAACCAATTTAACCTTGCAAAAGAACGGGTACGAGATCTACAATAAGTATATTGCACATAAGTATCATATTTAAGTGTTTGAACTCCCTTATATTGCCTAAAGGCTTGTGATGTGTTTCTATATGACCCTAATGCCACAGTAAATATTTCTGATTTCGATAGGGTGACTTTTAGTAATTTTAAAACAAACCAAACGTCCAAAATAAAATTCCAAAATTTAACTACAGAGGGTTTAATGTCTCAACAATTTACTGGAATTTTTCCAGAATCTACTAACTTAACTAACTTTTAAAAAATATAAAAGAAATCAATACTGCCAGAAATCCCACTGCACATGCGCAACAGAAGGTTTGATTTTTATAAAAATACTAAATGTTATTCAAAAATTACGAAACTTTTTCAGAAAACTCTAAACTCATCGAACCTGCTACTGTAAAAATTCAAATCGAAAACTCCAAGTTTTGAACAGGTTTAAAAATCGAAACTTTTGACCCTAAATCTACCGAATGTACTGACAGTTTGCGCACTTACATGGTAAAATTCATTTGAACGACCAAATGACCTTAAAAATTTACAAAACTTAGTTTTTATGAAACTAGACTCAAAGCTCCACAATCTAGACCCAAAAACCGAAAGAAATCTCTAAAAATTGACTCGGTTATGACCTCTCAAACGTAACCCTAGTTTACTGTCCAGAAACTGTTTTAAAAAGAAACAATCTTTTTGATAAAAATCCTAACTTTAACATACAAAATCCTTTTTACCACTTCATAAAACGTTTCTGAGGCATCATGTGGTGATCATAAACATGTTTTTCATGGATTCAAGAATAAGAATGGACTAGGAACAAGATGAAGAACATAAGATTGGTGATTACCTTGATGCCAAAAACCAAACCCTAGAAGATTGAAGCTTGATTTTCGAGTTCTTGTGCCTTGATGTGAAAAAAAAAAACGACAAGGGGTGGGGGTGAGGTTGAAGTCGACGGCAATGAGGGAGAGAAGGGAGAAGAGCCGAATTTTGTAAATGAGGATTAGGGTTTGGGTTATTTAGTTTATATAGGAGGGATAAGGATTAAAGGTTTGGTTTAAGAAATTAAAAAATTATAGTACATATCTTAAATCCATACTTATCTAAAGTTTAAAAAAAAAAATTTAAAAACCTATTATATCTATAAGGCCAAAAATTTAAGTAAATATATATATATATATATATATATATATATATATATATATATATATATATATATATATATATATATATATATATATATATATATATTACTTTTTTTTAAAACAATATGAGTTAGCAATTTTGTGGCTTTCTAGAGAAATTAATTAAAAGAATATCTAACTAAACCTTAAATACAACTTAGGCTAAAACTAATTCCTATGATAATTCTAAACTACTAGTATACTATAATGCTAAAATTAACCTAATATATATATACGAGAAAAAAATGAAGTTCAAAACGTACGGTTTAAAGAACTAACCGAAATTCGGTGACGGATGTCACACTTTCCCTTGGGAAGATCAGCTAACTCCCAAGTTTCATTACCCAAGATTGAGTCAATCTCATCATTCACAGCTTCCTTCCACAAAGGAGCATCTCTAGATGACATAGCGTCAGTAAAGGTCTTAGGGTCATCATCCAAGTTAATGGTGAAAATGACCCGTCTCGTCACTTTATTTTGTGTCCCTTCAACCAAGTAAGACAAGAAATCATCTCCAATATTTCTTTCTTTTCTAACTCTAGTACTTCTCCTTGGCTCTTCTATAACTCGAGAAGGCTCGGGAACATCTCGAGAAGTACTAGGAGTTACAGTGGGGTTTGAGTTTTCAACATCATTTGAAAACTTATCTTCGAAGAATTCCACATCTCTGGATTCTACGATAACACCTGATTCTTTATCCAAAAGTCTATAGGCTTTGCTATTCATCGCATAACGAACGAATATGCTCTTAATAGCTTGGTCTCCCAGTTTTGATCTCTTAGGATCAGGTGTGCGGTAGTAAGCCAAACACCCCCAGACTCTCGTATAGTCGATGTTTGGTTTTCTCCCTTTCCACAACTCATATGGACTCGTAGGAATCACACGACTAGTGATCCTATTGTTCACATGGCATGCAGTTAGTAGAGCCTCACCCCAAAGATTGGTTGGCGAACCCGATTGGTTCAACGTACAGTTGACCATCTCAACTAGGGTTCTATTCTTTCTCTCAGCCAAACCATTCTGTTGGGGAGTGAAGGGTGAAGTTCGTTCATGTTTAATGCCATTCTCTTCGCAGAATGCATCAAACTCTCTCGTGAAGTATTCTCCACCTCTATCAGAACGAAGAATTTTAAACCGTTTCTCTAGTTGATTCTCGACCTCTGCCTTATAAATTTTAAATGCATCAAAAGTCTCATCTTTTGATCTCAGCAAATAAACATATAAATAACGGCTAGAGTCATTGCAAAATGTGATGAAATACCTCCTACCTCCTCGTGTAAGTATTCCATTTAGTTCACATATATCAGTATGAATCAACTCAAGTAATGATGTATTTCTTTTGACAGAAGGAAATGGTTTCTTTGTAAATTTAGATTTAACACAAGTTTCACATTTACCAAATTCCTCTTTGTCAAATTTTAACATACCTTTACTTTGCATTTTCTCAATATTTTTAACATTTGTATGCGCTAAATGTTTATGCCATAAAGAAATAGAACAAACAATATAAACAGAATAATCAATTTCATTTGCAAAAGGGAAAGGTACATCATTGCTTCCAACACCGGAAGGTACATCATTACTAGCAACATTAGAAACGGTTATATTATTCACCCCATCATCACTAGCTAAACGTCACGTCCTTTCTTGAACCTCAACGTCACGTCGCCAATCCCCAACACTTCAGCACGATGACCATCCACACATACCACTACCATCCCCGGAGGCGCAGGATGGTAGGTGTGGAAATCAGTCCTCTGTCCGCTAACATGAATTGTGGCCCCAGTGTCCACAAACCAATCACGAGCCGCAGTCACCCGGCTCATAGAAGAGATCATATAGACCCCTCCAAAATCCACATTAGCCACAAAATGTTCCCCACCTTCAACCGCATTAGCCGCAGGTCTGGACTTCCGATCCTTGCAGTCTCGCGCATAGTGCCCTGTCTCTCCGCAGACGTGACACGGTCCAGAAAATTTCTTCGGCTGGCTAGAGGAGTTGGCCTTGTTCTGCTGATTAGGCGGTTACTTGAAACTAGGCTTGTTAGGGCCAAGATTCTTTCCCTTATTCGGGACCCACGACTGCTTGTTCTTAGACCCAGAACCCCCAGCAACATGATGCACACTCAGACCAACCTTATTACGCTTGTCCCTATTGCGTGTTTCTTCCTCAATGTGGAGGTACTTCAATAGGTCATCTGTAACACCCCAAAATGGGGCCTAGTTGTAAACTGTAGTACATGTAGCTTTAACAGTTGTACGTTGACTTTAATTGGTGTTTTGTTGCTAACTGTAGTATAAAATGTTGTTAAATGGTGTCCTAAATGTTAATTGGTGTTTTAAACATGAATTGGTGCTAATTGGTGTTAAATGGTGTTAACTGGTGTTAAATGTGGATAAAAGTGTAGTATTATGAAAAGTGTCATAAGTTGACCATGTTGACAAATAGTTGAACGGTTTTGGATAATGGTTCCAAAAATATCTCCGTTAGTTGAAACGGATAACCCTAAGTTGAGTTTTAAGTTGAATAGGAGAACGAAATACCCGAGATGGGGTATTAACTTGTTAAGTCGGCCTATAGCCTCTTTCTTCTTTACTGGATAAGCTTAAAACACACATACACACACTACAAACACATACATGCGTACGTACGTGAAGACCTACACACACACACTTGAAGAAATTGAAAGAGAAATCAAGAGGGAAGATCTTTTGTTGCTGATTTCAGTTGAATCCAAGTCTAGAATCTGTTCTATATCATCATCTTGTAAGTTTTCTTGATCAAAAACCTAGTTCTTGGTGTGTGTATGTATGTGGTGTCAAAGTGAAGATTTAGAAGTGTTTTGATGTTGTTCTTGTGTCCAAATCATGTTAGTAAGTTAGTGATATGTTAGAAATGTTGTATAAACACTTGAATATGGATTCAAGTTGGTTTTTGAGTTAAAAACTCGTAAAACAGCGTCTGTTTACGAACAGAGCAAGAACACACTGTGAATATGGTTCCTACGGGCGTAGTATGATGTTACTATGGCCGTAGGGTGTTGTTTATGTTACTGCGGTCGTAGGAAATGGTTGCTACGGCCGTAGGATTGAATTTATGAGGATTACCACCTACGGGTGATGGAAACAAGACTACGGGCGTGGGTACATAACCTACGGCCGTAGTTACCCAAAGGATGCCTACTACGGGCGTAGTATATAGTTACTACGGCCGTAGGTCATGGTTCTTTGGTAAGAACTCCTACGGGCGTAGTGCATGTTGGAAAGTTGTCCTGCGGGCGTAGGAACATGTTCCTGCGGCCGTAGGAGGCTGTCAGAAGCCATGTTGATATTTTGTTGAGACTGTTGTTAGTGTTGTCTGTTGTAGTGTGTACTAAGGGGTGTTTATCTATGTTTATTGGTGTTAGGTGACTCAGACGATTCTGTGTGCTCTTGGGATTCCCGATTGCATATCTGCCTCTAGTAGTTTCGAGGTGAGTACCGGTTTCCCATGAGTCTCAGTAGGTAAGTTATCTGTAGTATATGTTGACACATGACTGGTGTATTGATACGTGGAAATGGAGGTATGTTATGATAAAGTTGTACAAGCATGCTTAGTATTATTATTGTTGATATGAAAGATATTGTTGTGATTATATGCGCGCATGAACTGGATCCTTATTGGATCAACTAGTTGTTTATGAAGTTTTGTCCGGACACTGAATTGGAGAACACGGAGGTCAGTCAGGTAGACGGGTGTCAATACTTGGCTGGGTTCTTGGGTAGACGGGAGTTAGTACCCGGGCACTAACGGTACTCAAGTAGTATACGCTTGGGTGATGGTCCTGCAGGCCGCCGTTCCTCTAAGGAGTAAGGTTCCTTGATAGATGGGAACCAACATGATAGATAATTGGCGTACTATGTGGACTGCTTTTGGGTTGTTGAGCGGGGTTAGCTCCCCTGCAACATACGACTACTGCTGACACGTTTGTCACGTCACAATATGATAGGATAGCCTTGTGTGCTGTTCTGATATATGATAGCCTGCTTATTGTTGCTTATGTGTAATTGGTGCTCACTAGCTAGTTGTAGCTAATGGTGCAAGATTTACCTTTTTCGCAGGTTGATGCTAGAGGCCTGGTGAGGCGGGTACCGATGGTAGCTTTTGTTGTATATACCTTTTGGGAAACACGTTGTAGTTTGTATGGATCCGGTGGTCGGAACTAGTTGGTAACGCTTGTAGCTTTGAACTTGGCTAACCTTTTTGTTGTAATTAATTAGCCGAGTCAATCTTGTAGTTTTTGTAAATGGTGTTTAATTCCGCTGCAACACTTTTGATAATCGATGTTTAAAAAGTTTAAATTAACTCTAATTTTAAGCTCGTTAGGGGTGGCGTTACAAGTAGGTATCAGAGCCTAAGTTTGAGGAATTGGGTACTCGTAGAAGTATTCAATCTCAAGCTCGGGCCCGACCATCGTTAAGTGTTCCTATCTGGTAATTGGGGTTGAGTTGAGTGATATGTGGCTGTCTTATGTGATAGATTAACTGTAGTATTTGTACGTGGTGAATAAATGGTGTACTAACTGTGGTCTACGTGTAAATATTTAGTTGAGTAGAAATGGCCGAACGTAGAGCTACGACAGAAGAGGCTCTCAAACGGATGGAGGATGAGGCCTCAAGTGAACGACGGGAAGCTGAGGACGAGGTTTCTCAGCATAATGTGGAACCGCCAAGACATGATCAAGAGCAGGCGGCATATGTTAGACTGTTAGAGGAGGAGCTCCGATTGACGAGGGAGTTGTTGCAAAATGCTTTGGCAGTGAAGAAGCCAAAGAAGTGCTCTTACAAAAAGTTCTTGTCTTGCGGGCCGAAGGTTTATGAGGGTAGTGATAATCCCTCTGAGACTATTCGTTGGTTACGTGAGACGGATCAGGTGTTCGAAGCTTGTGAATGTGAACGTGAGCTTCGCGTCAGATATGTTGTTCAGAGGTTGAAGGGGTCAGCTCTGGATTGGTGGGATACAGTTAAAGATACGTTGAGGCCGGAGGTGATTGATGCTCTGACTTGGGAGCAGTTTTCTGAGAAATTGAAAGCAAAGTATTGTACAGATTATGATCTGGAACGACTGGAGAACGAGTTCAGTAGTCTCCGTAAGGGGGACAAGCCTGTTGAGGACCTTATTCATGCTTTTACGGATAAGGTTAGATTCATACCGCATTTGGTGACTGATGAGAAAGCCAAGATGCGGAAGTTTGTAAACATGTTGCCACTTGATTATCGCGCTCATGTTAGAGCTGCGGCTACTTTGGATCGGGCGTTTGAGATAGCCCGACAGATTGATGGAGATAGACGCCAGGGAAAGGGGGATCACGCTGCTGAGGGTCAGAAAAGGAAGTTTCAGCAGTTCTCGAAAGCTGGTACTTTTAAGGGGCAGCCGTCGACTGGGGGAAAGCCTGATTCTTTCAAGAAGGCTAAGTTTGAGGGTTCGTGGTGCTCTCTGTGTCGCACCTACCATGCTGGTGATTGTTCGAAGGCCACTACCCGTTGTTTTAGGTGTGGTCAGAAAGGGCACTCGGTGAATGAGTGCGAGTTCAAAGAGAACGTCTGTTACAAGTGCCACAAGCCAGGGCACCGGATTACAGATTGTCGGTCAAAGTCAGACGCTGGAACTGGAGGATCTGCCTCAGGGCAGAAGAAAGACAACGCTCCCCGTGCTAAAGGGCGGGCGTTTCAGATGACGAAAGAGGAGGCGAAGGGTGCTGGGGACGTGATTACGGGTACTTTTCTTATTAACTCTACCCCAGCATGTGTATTGTTTGATTCTGGAGCTACATATTCATTTGTGTCTGTATCTTTCTGTGATAAACTGCAAATGCCTGTATCTGTGTTGTCTGAGCCTGTAAGAGTAGAGACTGCTAGTGGTAAAGTAGTTCCTGTTGTAGATAATGTCCCTCAAGCAGTTATTGATATCGACGGGAGTAGTTTTCCTGTTTCTTTTCTTTTAATGCCGATTGCGGGATTCGATGTTGTGATTGGGATGGATTGGCTTAGTAAGTTGAACGCTGAGATTTTCTGTTCCAAGAAGTTGATTAAAGTTCCTTTACCTGACGGGTCATATGCTGTGGCTCGTGGAGAGAGACGAAAGTTAGATATTCCTATCGTTTCTCTGTTGAAAGCAAGAAAGTCGGTTTCAAAAGGCTGCGATTGCTATTTAGCACATGTGATTGATGCTAAACTGGAGAAACGTGTGGTTCGTGATATTCCGGTGGTGACAGATTATCCAGAGGTATTTCCTGATGAGTTGCCTGGGTTACCGCCAGTCAGAGATGTTGAGTATAGAATTGATCTTGTTCCGGGGGCTACCCCTGTGGCTAAAGCTCCATATCGTCTTGCTCCTTCCGAGGTTCGCGAGATGATGATGCAGATTCAAGAGTTGCTTGACAAAGGCTTTATTCGTCCGAGTTCTTCTCCTTGGGGTGCTCCGGTGCTATTTGTGAAAAAGAAAGACGGGACTATGAGAATGTGCATTGATTACCGGGAGCTGAATAAGCGAACGGTATAGAACAAGTATCCTCTGCCGCGGATAGATGATTTGTTTGATCAATTGCAGGGAGCGACGTGCTTCTCAAAGATTGATCTGCGGTCTGGATACCACCAAGTGTTAGTTGCTAACGAAGACGTTTCAAAGACGGCTTTCCGTACTCGTTATGGTCATTACGAGTTTTTGGTGATGCCTTTTGGTTTAACCAATGCTCCTGCGGTTTTCATGGACCTGATGAATCGGGTTTGTCGTCCATTTCTTGATAAATCGGTGATTGTGTTTATTGATGATATTCTCATCTACTCAAAGACTGAAGCTGAACATGAGTTACATTTGCGAGAGATTCTTGAAACTTTTAAACGGGAGAAGCTTTATGCTAAATTCTCAAAGTGTGAGTTCTGGTTACAAGAAGTTCATTTTCTCGGTCACGTGATCTGCAGCGATGGCGTGAAAGTTGATCCGGCGAAAGTCGAAGCGGTTATGAATTGGGGAGTTCCTCGAACTCCTTCTGAAGTTAGAAGTTTTCTCGGCCTAGCTGGTTACTATCGGCGGTTTATCCGCGACTTTTCTAAGCTTGCGGGTCCTTTAACTAAATTAACTCGTAAAGATGTTGCATTTGTTTGGGCGGAAGCTCAAGAACAGGCGTTTCAATATTTGAAACGGCTATTGTGCGAGGCTCCAATACTTTCCTTGCCAGAGGGATCTGAAGACTTCATTGTTTACTGTGATGCCTCGTATTCTGGATTGGGGTGTGTGTTGATGCAGCGAGATAAAGTGATTGCCTACGCCTCAAGGCAATTGAAACCTCATGAAGGCAACTATCCGACTCATGATCTTGAGTTGGCAGGGGTGGTGTTCGCGTTGAAATTGTGGAGGCACTATCTCTATGGTACCAAGTGTGTGGTCTGTACGGATCACAAGAGCCTGCAATATGTATTCACGCAGAAAGAGCTCAACATGAGACAACGTAGATGGCTCGAGTTGATCAAAGACTACGATTGTGAGATTCGCTACCATCCTGGTAAGGCCAATGTGGTGGCGGATGCATTGAGTCGCAAGAGCTCTACAGTAGATGCTAGATTTATGAAACTTACTGTGGTTCCCGATATAATTGCTCGATTGAAGGAAGCGCAGCAAGTAGCGTTGCAAGATGAAAACCTAAAAGCAGAAACGATGAAAAAGCTGAAAGATCAACTTGTTGATGATACTCGCGGACTAAAGACGTTTCAGTCTCGCGTGTGGGTACCTCTTCATGGTGATAATCGTGAGCTGATACTGCAGGAAGCTCATAAATCTAGGCTGTCGGTTCATCCGGGCAGCACAAAGATGTATCATGACTTAAAGGCATTGTACTGGTGGCCTACTTTGAAGCGAGATATTGCTTCTTTTGTGGAAAAATGTCAGATCTGCGCGCAAGTTAAGGCAGAACATCAGAAGCCTTATGGCAGTTTGCAGCAACTAGAGATCCCTGAGTGGAAGTGGGATCACATTACGATGGATTTTGTGACGAAATTGCCGAAGACCCTTAGGGGTCATGATGCTATTTGGGTCATTGTCGATAGATTGACCAAGAGCGCTCATTTTCTAGCCATCAAAGAGTCTACTCCGCTAGAAAAGTTAGCAAAGCTGTATGTAGATGAAGTGGTGTCACGACATGGTTTGCCATGTTCGATTGTGTCGGATCGTGATGCGAGATTTACTTCACACTTTTGGCAGAGCTTGCAACATGAACTTGGTACACGTGTTCATTTGAGCACGGCGTATCATCCGCAGACAGATGGCCAGTCAGAGAGAACGATTCAGACGTTGGAGGACATGCTTCGCGCATGTATTCTCGAATTTGGTGGTGCGTGGGATTCTCACTTGCCGTTGGTTGAGTTCGCTTATAATAATTCGTACCACTCCAGTATTGGGATGCCACCTTATGAAATGTTGTATGGGAGGCGTTGTCGTACTCCCACATGTTGGTTAGAACCCGGTGAAAAGCAGTTTGCCGGACCTGAGATTGTTCAGATTACGGCAGATAAAGTGAAGATTGCGCGGGAAAAGCTCAAAGCGGCCCGTGACAGACAGAAAGTATATGCTGATCCTAAGCGCAGACCGGTTGTATTCCAGGAGGGCGATCGGGTGTTCCTGAAAGTTTCTCCTTGGAAAGGCGTGATTCGTTTTGGTAGAAAGGGTAAGTTGAGTCCACGTTACATTGGTCCATTTCGGATCATTCGCGTGGTTAATGATCAGACAGTTACGCTAGAGTTGCCTCCAGAGTTATCTGGAATTCACAACACGTTCAACGTGTGTTATCTGCGTAAGTGTAAGGTGGAGGAGAACCAGATTCTGCCTCTACAAGAATTGAAGGTTGACGCTTCAAAGCGCCTAGTTGAAGAGCCTGTAGAGATACTTGATTCTAAAACCAAAAAGTTGCGTCGAAAGTTGATTAAACTGGTGTTAGTCAAATGGAAGCATAACCTGGGTTCGAATATGACTTGGGAGACGGAAGACGACATGAAAGATAGATACCCTCACTTGTTTGTAGACGATCAGATTCCGAGGACGGAATCTTCTTAAGGGGGGTAGATTTGTAACACCCCAAAATGGGGCCTAGTTGTAAACTGTAGTACATGTAGCTTTAACAGTTGTACGTTGACTTTAATTGGTGTTTTGTTGCTAACTGTAGTATAAAATGTTGTTAAATGGTGTCCTAAATGTTAATTGGTGTTTTAAACATGAATTGGTGCTAATTGGTGTTAAATGGTGTTAACTGGTGTTAAATGTGGATAAAAGTGTAGTATTATGAAAAGTGTCATAAGTTGACCATGTTGACAAATAGTTGAACGGTTTTGGATAATGGTTCCAAAAATATCTCCGTTAGTTGAAACGGATAACCCTAAGTTGAGTTTTAAGTTGAGTAGGAGAACGAAATACCCGAGATGGGGTATTAACTTGTTAAGTCGGCCTATAGCCTCTTTCTTCTTTACTGGATAAGCTTAAAACACACATACACACACTACAAACACATACATGCGTACGTACGTGAAGACCTACACACACACACTTGAAGAAATTGAAAGAGAAATCAAGAGGGAAGATCTTTTGTTGCTGATTTCAGTTGAATCCAAGTCTAGAATCTGTTCTATATCATCATCTTGTAAGTTTTCTTGATCAAAAACCTAGTTCTTGGTGTGTGTATGTATGTGGTGTCAAAGTGAAGATTTAGAAGTGTTTTGATGTTGTTCTTGTGTCCAAATCATGTTAGTAAGTTAGTGATATGTTAGAAATGTTGTATAAACACTTGAATATGGATTCAAGTTGGTTTTTGAGTTAAAAACTCGTAAAACAGCGTCTGTTTACGAACAGAGCAAGAACACACTGTGAATATGGTTCCTACGGGCGTAGTATGATGTTACTACGGCCGTAGGGTGTTGTTTATGTTACTGCGGTCGTAGGAAATGGTTGCTACGGCCGTAGGATTGAATTTATGAGGATTACCACCTACGGGTGATGGAAACAAGACTACGGGCGTGGGTACATAACCTACGGCCGTAGTTACCCAAAGGATGCCTACTACGGGCGTAGTATATAGTTACTACGGCCGTAGGTCATGGTTCTTTGGTAAGAACTCCTACGGGCGTAGTGCATGTTGGAAAGTTGTCCTGCGGGCGTAGGAACATGTTCCTGCGGCCGTAGGAGGCTGTCAGAAGCCATGTTGATCTTTTGTTGAGACTGTTGTTAGTGTTGTCTGTTGTAGTGTGTACTAAGGGGTGTTTATCTATGTTTATTGGTGTTAGGTGACTCAGACGATTCTGTGTGCTCTTGGGATTCCCGATTGCATATCTGCCTCTTGTAGTTTCGAGGTGAGTACTGGTTTCCCATGAGTCTCAGTAGGTAAGTTATCTGTAGTATATGTTGACACATGACTGGTGTATTGATACGTGGAAATGGAGGTATGTTATGATAAAGTTGTACAAGCATGCTTAGTATTATTATTGTTGATATGAAAGATATTGTTGTGATTATATGCGCGCATGAACTGGATCCTTATTGGATCAACTAGTTGTTTATGAAGTTTTGTCCGGACACTGAATTGGAGAACACGGAGGTCAGTCAGGTAGACGGGTGTCAATACTTGGCTGGGTTCTTGGGTAGACGGGAGTTAGTACCCGGGCACTAACGGTACTCAAGTAGTATACGCTTGGGTGATGGTCCTGCAGGCCGCCGTTCCTCTAAGGAGTAAGGTTCCTTGATAGATGGGAACCAACATGATAGATAATTGGCGTACTATGTGGACTGCTTTTGGGTTGTTGAGCGGGGTTAGCTCCCCTGCAACATACGACTACTGCTGACACGTTTGTCACGTCACAATATGATAGGATAGCCTTGTGTGCTGTTCTGATATATGATAGCCTGCTTATTGTTGCTTATGTGTAATTGGTGCTCACTAGCTAGTTGTAGCTAATGGTGCAAGATTTACCTTTTTCGCAGGTTGATGCTAGAGGCCTGGTGAGGCGGGTACCGATGGTAGCTTTTGTTGTATATACCTTTTGGGAAACACGTTGTAGTTTGTATGGATCCGGTGGTCGGAACTAGTTGGTAACGCTTGTAGCTTTGAACTTGGCTAACCTTTTTGTTGTAATTAATTAGCCGAGTCAATCTTGTAGTTTTTGTAAATGGTGTTTAATTCCGCTGCAACACTTTTGATAATCGATGTTTAAAAAGTTTAAATTAACTCTAATTTTAAGCTCGTTAGGGGTGGCGTTACATCATCCAAGCTGTAATCTTCAGACTTGTGCATCATTCGCTTGGAAAAATCTTTCCAAGAAGGCGGAAATTTTGCAATGATTGCCCCAACCTGAAAGAGCTCTGGGAGGACAACTGAAAACGCTCTCAATTTGTTAACTAAAACCTGGAGCTCATGAACCTGCTCCATGATCGGTTTGTCGCCAACCATACGGAAATCTAAGTATTTCGACACAAGGTACTTATTGGTACCTTCTTCATGTGCCTTGTACTTAGCCTCCAAAGCTTTCCACAAGTCCCTCGGATCCGTAACCTGCGCGTACAGATCGAACAAGCGGTCAGAGAGTGAGTTCTTAATGTGCCCCAGACACAGATCCTCATCCTCCTTCCTCTTCAACCGCTGCTTTTCCAAATCAGAAATCGCTTTCTGATTTGCCTCACACCCCTCCTTGGGAATGGGGTTAGCAGGTATGGGAGGTAGGTTAGGGTCTAGAATGTAATACAACTTCAGGACTATCAGCATGAACTTGACCTTCTCCACCCAACGGGTGTAGTTCTGCCCATCAAAGCGGTCAAGCTTCACAAACTCTTGGTTCATGATGCGAAAGTTGGCTGTAGGCAATTCAGAGTCCATTGATTGTTGCTGTTAATCTGAAATCAAAATAGTTTCACAAAAAACTATCAAAAGTTAAACACCTTTAAGATTGTTGAAAAGGTTTCAGATTAACAAGAGAGATTTAACCAATTATATAAACCAAATAATATGATCAAATGATATGAACAAACAATGCATATAAGATTAGACCTTGTTTGTTCTTATCACTTCTACAAAGCAAAATAATCCGATTTGATTAATAATTACCAAGTTGTTGCCAACCCTGACGATCCTCCTCGATCAATCAGAAAGAAAGGTAGAAGGAGAGTGTCCCGTTATCGGACTATTTAAAGACAATGCTCAAATGTAATCACCTACCTGAAATCGACGATCAAAGGTAGCAAAAGAAGAACCGCACGGATATTACTCCTGTCCTTAAAGGTGTTTACGTTGCTCTATTTGCTGTAAGCCTCTAACGTAAAAGACCCAGGATTAATGCAGCCTCAAGAAACGATTACAACAGCACTGAAATCGTTTATTCTGGAAGAGAGATGGCAGAAAAACGCAGCAGCAGTAGAAGGGAGAAAGCAGAAAACGCAGCAGCAGAGAGAGAAGAGAGCAGTCTGTAATTCGGAAGTGTAGAGAGAGGGTTGCTGGAGTCGGGATTTATAGCCGAACCACCACCCCCACCTGTTCCGAGATACGGGGTCAGTTCCGCATTTCGTGGGCTGACTCCGTCCTCCACGCAACTGCTCAATAACCGGGTCCTACCCGACCCGTCAACTGCTTGAACTGAAAACCCGAGCCCCGACTCACTTTTCTGAAAAAGAAAAACTCCTTAGCTCCGATGCGTATGTGCGAAGTGCAAAGTGCGCCTACACGCGGGCACGCGGCTCACGGCTCGGTGCGCGTGTGGGGATACCCCTACTAGACCCCCACCATTTGGTTTGAATACTAAGGGAGGGAAATCCCTTATACACCCACCAAAAGTTCTTCCTCCCTCCTATGTGGGACAAGTTAACTTGACAACTTTCAAGTTAAGGAAACTTGACAACATTCAAGTTTATTTTAGCTTATAAAATCCCAACAGTTGGTTGGAATCATCTTTCTGCCAATTACTATCATAAATCCGCCTTCTCTAGGAATCAATCTCAACATATGTCTCTTCCTTTTTTCTGTGTGAATTCCCCTTTCTACTCTCTTCTAATTAGCACCAAGATCTCTAACCATAGTTGTAGAAAATTCCATTTGTAATCCATCATCATTTGTCGTACGTAGTTGTCTTTTTCTCCAACGGTGGTGGGGGTCTTGTTCTTGGGCGAAGAAAGAGGATGGTGGTGGGGACTGATCAAAGATAAGATCAAGGAAAGATTGAAACACACTAAGTGTTGTAGGTTGAAGAACACTAAGAGAGAGACGACCGAGAGCTTATCATATCTGAGGTGATAGTCGTAGTGGGAGATGGTGGCCGCAGTGTACGTGAGGATGGCGGTGGAGAGAGAGAGAGAACTAGAGAGAAGGGTGAATGTTATTAAATGTGAGGTAGGGAAGGGAGACGGGAACTGAGGCGGAGAAGGGGAAGGGCGAAGACAAAAGGCGATGATAGTGAAGTTGTAGATGGCGAAGGGAGAGGACAACAAACATAGAGATGGTGAAGGACAACGGTTACAATGGTGGAGGTAGCCAAAGATGGTGATGCAGTTATGGTGGTGGCGTATTAGGATAGTGTCAGCGGCGAGAGTGAAGTGTCAGTTGATTTGATAAAGATGACAGTGAATTGTTGGTTAAATATTTCTTGATTTTGAAATCCCCCATGAGGGATTTAAAAAAACCACTGTGTTTAAGGATTTTGAAATCCCAAATATATAATTTCAAGTGATTTATAATACAAATCCTGTAAAATCTCTTAAAATCCCATGAATAAACATGTTAGAGTAATAGAATTTTGTTATTTAAATAATATAATATATATAATCATATTTACGTACAGATGATTATTGAAATTTGATAATATTTGAAATTCTTGTAGAATATGTTAAATTTTCCGTATTAGCATTCATAAAAATATGTTGCAAGCATTGACGATTCTACGCAACGAAAGAAATTCAACATGTACCACGATAGTCTTGTCAGTATAAAATTTGATGAAATCTATTTAACATTAGATATTAAACGACAATAATAACCGTATCTAAATTTGTCTTAAGGAAGATAAAATGTAGACAGTTGTAGCTTTACATATAATAAAAAGACTATTCTAGAAATATTTCCGGACATTGTTAACGGGTAGAACCTAATTCATCTCTACTAATTAACATAATATAACGGAAAGAAAAACTGTTGATAAAAAAATAGCCTTTATCATTGGGACAACAAATACAACATGTGAAGGTTATACATCAACAAGGTAGACCTCCACTACTCTCTAGATATTGAACAATTAAAAAAATAATAATTATAAAGAAATGATTCCAATATTATAAGGAAATGATTCCAAATAATAAATGTATAGATGATAAAAAGTAGGAGGATATTTAATTCCTTTAAAATAAATACATGTTTGCAATTCGATAAAGCTATTATTTATAAGTAGATATTTTTCAAAATAGAAACTTCCTAAAAAAGGCAGTGTATGTGTTTAATCATATGAAGTGGCAAGATAAAGTTCTCTTTTTAATATTATCCTGCACTGGTCTTTGAACTCTTGGGTAAATCTAAGGTTACATTAGGGCACTAAACGAATATAACTCTGTTTGTAAATTTTTTTGATGAGAAATTCGTTTATATTCGCTTGTTTAATTAACGCATAACTATGTATATATATTATGTTCGGTTATTCGTTTTATTATGTTCGTTTATATATTTGTATATATATATATATATATATATATATATATATATTATATGACCGTGTGTGTGTTTATATATAGTGATTAATAATGTTGATTTGTATACATTATAGTGTGTGCTTCTTCGTTTATGTTTGTTTATTATTTAAATGAAAGAACAAAAATGTACAAGAACTAACCAATCTTTTAAACAATCGAACATGGATGAAGAATCGCGAAATAAGAATTTCTGGTTGACCATGTTCCCAGCAAAAAGATACTTTCAAGAAACGACGGGTCTATACCAGATACTAAAGTCCATTCTATGAACTACTGCCATGTATCTTATGGCTTTCCGTATTTATTTCATATAGTGACTAACGTCGACGGGACAGGATCGGCTTCCAAGGATGCTTTACGCTATATGATCCCATAGTTTGATGGGCTAATGGTAACAGCTGAGTGAAACTTGATTCTACAAAGAAAGGGTTGCTTAATCAAGAAGTAAGATAGATGAGATGCTTCATCCCCCTGATTATTAGGATGGATAAGGCGGACTGACTTTTCATCCGTATTGTGCCAGCATATTTTCTGGCTTTATTAGGATTCATCCTGCAATCGGAATTAAAGAGAAGGGTAGACTTCAAGAGCTAACTATGCATGTTCGTTTATCGTTCGTGTTCCTTTATTTGTCCGGCTAAGGTTAACGAACGAACATAACACATAAATCCGTTTGTTTTTGTTTATTTGTTCGGTTAAAGTTAAACGAAATGAACGAACAAACCCCGTTCATGTTCGTTCGGTTTGTTTACAGCCCAACCATCTATTATACAATTTTACATATAAATGCTACCGATCGTTAATCTCAGTTGTTTGACCTTATCGAATTGAAGATGTATAGCTAGTTAGTTTAGATTAATTTGTTATTTAAAAATCTATGCTACATAAAGAAGAAACGAGGGACTCAATTTTATGATATTACTATATCAAATGAATAGAGATCGAAGAATATAGCCGATGAAAGTATCAAATATCTTGTGGTTAAGGAATATAATACCATTAAAGTAAATGATTAGTAACTCACGCAACTTATGATATCCATACCCTTTAAGGATTGTTATTAACACAATCTAGCTATTTTAAACAGCAAAATACAGGTACACACTAGCTTACTTCTATATCTATATTTTTTTGTTTAGAACACGACTTGAATTCATGACAACAAGTTATGAGGAACACCTTGATACCACTAGACTACCAGTCTTTTAGTAAAATATGAAGAAAAAAAAAGAGAGATTTTTTTTTTGAAAAGAAAAAAAAAAAAGAGAGAGAGATTAATTTGTAGGTTTAAAATATATGCCAAAATTTATATCCAAAAAGAAGATTGATAATACATTAATAATTTTTTGATCAACGTTATTTTTAAGAGTTAATTTATTAGAACTATATATATAGTATTACTCGAAATGAAATACTCAACAAGCTAGAAACGGATGGAAACAGATTAAGCCACATATAGACGCTAACAATTTTGTAAATTATGATATTTTGATGGTTGCTTTCAATGCTCAAGATATTTTTAATACACATAATCGAATTGAAGACGGCTCAATCATTAATACTTCCATAATTTCATAAGAACCAACATAAATATATAGTAATATATAGATCACCAATGAGAAGGCCATGAGATGATTTCCTTTTAGTCCAATAGCATGCTCAAGATTTAATTATACACTAGTTTATTATTCTGTGAATACGAGGATTTGTTAATGTTAATTTTAAAAATTTATGATATGTAACCAAGAATATATAATAAATCCATGTATAGATAATAAAAAAAACATCTATGAAAATAAGAATATGAAAAAATGAAATAGATATACTCACATATTTGTGTCGATAGTTGTTAGTGGAATTAGAAATTAATATGAGATCTGATAGTTGTTAGTAGATATTGCCTAATAGATCGATTTGCGATAATAGTTGAATATGGAATTAAGGATTTGCTGAATAGTGTAGTTGAATGAAATGAGATTAAGAAAATGAGTAACCAATTTCTATTTCATATATGCTTCCAACGCAAAATTCATAGTTAAGTCTTTTGACGTAAAAACATTATTCATTTGTTAATCATTTTGGCTAATAAAGAAAAATGATTAGTGAAAAAAATTCTAAAAATAATTAATGACATCATAACGTTTTTCTTTAAATATATTTTGAAAATTGAAAATAAGATAGGTTATCATTGATTGAAATTCGATCATTTTCGATCTTTTATTCTAAAATTAATTTTATTTATTGTACTTGATACCTTTAAAAACCGAAAAATCATCTTAGTTAATTAAAATTAAGGATATTTATTATTTAAGTATTTATGGAGTTTATGAGACAATGGAGGCTCACGCAATGTTCCATGCTTAACCCATTCGTCTAAACGTGTACTTAACTGTCACTTTAAGCACCATCCATGCTTATCTCTCTCTCTCTCTCTCAACCAAGAAAACATCATACTTTAATTCATACAATAATAATATTTTTATTCAAAATAAAGGTGTCATTTAATTTGTATAAAACATTTTCTTTTGTTATTGTTATTAAAGTGTGCGTTGGTACGGGACAACATCTCCGAGAGCTAAGCTACTCAATATATCAGAAAGAGGTAGCGCTATGACCATAAAGAATTTTCTTTAGACCTATTGGTATTAGAGCGAGGTCATTTATGGGTTCGAATCCCACAACATGCAAAAAAATGCTTTGGGGGGGGGGGGGGGGGGGGAGTTGAATGAGTCATTGGCCACCATCTTTCTAAATCTGCTCGTAGGTTGTAACGAGTTGGAATCCCATGAGTCTAAGGTATTTGCGGCAGATGTTGGGGGAGAAGTTGGTATGGGACAACATCTCAGAAATAATTCGACACATGGGCAAGTTAGGCTACTCAATATATAAGAAAGAGGTAGCGCCTTGACCACCAAAAATTCCTTTTGGTCTAGAGGTAAACGTCTTGATCCTAATAGTAGGTGTCAAAAGATAGTGATGATGTTGATTACAAGTTTATATATATATATATATATATATATATATATATATATATATATATATATATATATATATATATATATAGACAAAAGTTCATGCGAGAACCGTTATTAGCGTGAGAACCGCGAGAACCAATCTAAGCCGTCCAATTTTCCCTCCTTTAATGTCATTGCCCACCCATGAATTCCTCACATGCACCCTGCCACACCCTATCTCTCCACGCTCTCCATCCATGATACTTCCCATATCCAAGGAACGACTGAGATTGGTTCTCGCGGTTCTCGCACTAACAACGGTTCTCACATGAACCCTCCCCTATATATATATATATATATATCACGAAAAAGTACTGTTAATGTTATTAGATTATATATGTGAAAAAAAAAAAACAGAGAGATTCCGAACGGTTTCAAACCTACGCTACTATTTGCTTGTATAACCTCAGCAATAATGCCTAGTGGGGAATTAAAAGATTACCAAATTTTATATTTTATCTTCTTAATTTGTAATAAATCAAATCATTATAATTAGTTTTAACTAACGTGTCTCTTCTTTTTAGAGGTTGAGAAGTTTTGTTAAGAATATAAAATGTAAATTAGGTAGTTAGATGTGTTTCCCGTTCAAAAAAACATAGGATGATTCATTTAAAAACCATTATTATTGCGATAATCACGATAATAAATCTTAATCATTTATTTAATAAGTGAAATTTATGTATGGAGAGCTGGGGGAATAAAGTGAGTCAATGTACATTTGATGATTCATGGGTCGGTAATAAAGTTGAAGAAAAGAAAATTAGACGACAAAATTAATTCTCACACTTTTCCCAATAAAAATGGTTATCAAATTAATTTTTTCATGGTATTTGAATGTTAAAATTAACCGTATCAAAGTAAGAAGTGTACCACTTAATATATACTACATTATAAAGCATTTAATTTTATCTCTCTTAAAAATTTTAAGACTACTTAATTTTAGGGAGATGATTTGTACACAACACAAATTAGCCATACACAACAATCATGACTTTTATGCCCTCACCTACTCACTAACTTTTATTCTTATCCATAAATTCAAGAGTATAATAGTCCAAACAATCACTTTTTGTTGTGTATGACTAATTTGTGTTGTGTACAAATCACTTCCCCTTTAAGTAGTAAATTTTTTTAGCTTAAGATACAAACACTTAAACTAATAGCCTAACCAATCATTCCCTTGATTATCTCAACTAATTTAAGACAATTATTACTTTAATAAAACATTAAACATCTCAAAATTATTTAATTTATCTCATTATGGCTATATTATTAACATCAATACAATTTTAAGGCTATAAAATCTTTTTCTCTAATTATTCAATAATAATATTTTTTAGTTGTTTTTCAAAAACTATTTTAACAACTAATAAAATGGTTGATTGCAAAAAACAAAGTAAAGAAATCAGAAAAGGTAGAAAATACATGGATAGGTTAACTAATATCGCATTTCACATACAATACCTTCCTTTTTAAATCAAACATGTTATCGAACACACACTATTGTTATCACCGTCGCATTGCGCGTGTACAATGCTAGTATTATTATTAAATGGCTCCTCGTTAATTATTGCACTTGACTTTATTTAATCATATTTACACAAATTTTCCATATCAATTTCGCACTTGACTTAATTATTTAATGGCTCCTCTTTGATTCGGTCTCATTGAATAATTGTAGGGATGATTTTAACATTAACCGTAATGTTCTATATTGGATGGAAAGTGACTTTATAATCTATTTTATAAGTTTCTGACTTTCTGGGCTATCCCTTTTATAATTAATTGGTTTTGAGTAAGAACTCCACAAACTTACATGGTATCAGAGGTTCATCCGTGGTTGGTCAAAGGGCACACGGACTCCCACGTAAGCGGGTGTGTTGAGTAATGTCTCACATCAGACGAAAAATAATTTTGTAATATGCTTTATAAGTGTATGGGTTGCTTCTCTCATAACTAGTTGATTTTAAATTAAATCCCACAAACTTAAAATTAATACCTTCCATTGTATGTTACAAATGTGACAACTAGTTTAGGACTATATATATTTTATTTTATTTTCTTTTATTTGGTCATGTTATACGTACTCTAGCTTTGAATATTAAATAAACAAATACGAAGGATAATATTAGTTAGTATTAGAACTTTAGGACAAAATAGTTACGTACTACTATTAGATACATGAAAAATAAGAAAGAGGTAATAACTCGTTTAAACGGATCAAGTGGTTCATAGTTGACTTTTTGTTGTGCAATGTGTTGTTATATGTCGTTACCTATAAATTGATCCTTTATTTGTATTTATACATTGGTTATTTGTATATTGGTTACTATTATAATAACTCGTTTTGTTAGAAATTGTATTCCGGATTCCTTCTACAATCGTAAATATTACTTTTTAAATTCGATATTTTGACCCTATGTGCCTGGGTATCACAAAATCCGAATTGGGATAATTATATAAGTATGAAATCAAGATTCTTGGCACAGAATATTGATCAGAACCAGAAAGAAGAAGAGTGTTTAGAAATTTCTTGTGTGTAGAAATTTGGGGTTAAGATATTTTCATGTTTGGTAAACATTATCTATCATAATCTCTTACAAACAAGAGAGTAGACCCTACAAAGAAGACTCATTCTCGACTAAAATGAGGAACATACTCTTATGTTTGTGAGAGAACATAATGAATCATATTTAACTTGAACATGACAAAATCTTAACTTGTATCCTTAATCACAATTCTTAATTAAAAAGTTACTTATTCTTGCAAAGTACAATATCATCATCATTGAAGAATGGTATTGTTAGATCCTATCATATAACTTTTAAACAATGGTGCATGAAATAAAATAAAAAACTCTCTTTTATAGATAAGAAGATAAGAATTTTCTATTCTAATACTAATCTTCATCCGTCAAGTTATAAATCATATTCCTATATATTATTGGGAGTTATCATCCTGGTTGATCTACTTAAGTCTAGAAGTCAATATATATGCTTCAAGTCAAAGACTAAAAGTTGATGAAGAGGATAATAAACTTGTTTTTCTAATTTTAAATCAAACACTTGATGTTAATTTCATCGATCAACGAATGATTTAGATCAAATATGTAAAAAGGAAAAAGAAAAAAAAAAGACTTTGAGTTTGTTTCTATTAATACGTCTTTCTAATTTTGCGAAACAAGCTTCCTAGTTGTAGGTTCCATGTTATCAAGTATCATATATGAAACAATCAACACAATGATGAAGTTCTTGAATGTATAAGAAAGATACGCAAGAGAGCTATAGTATACGGCCAAGAACTCACAGTAAAGATCAAATGAAAGCTTAATTAGAAAAGGGCTAGCTAAGTAGTAATTATATCCCTTGGGTATCTACATAATGTACCCTAAACTATTATTAATATCAAATAACAACTAAACTATTAAAAACTTCACTAGAATGGAATGAACACAATTAAAGGTTCTAACACTAGTGTATAAAAGTTCTTGGTGACTGAAGGATAGATGTCCACACATCATTAGTGATTGATAATTATGGGTGTGTTTGGTTTTTAAATCCTATTTTTCATAAGCTAGTTGTTTTGGTCTAGTTTAAGCTTTTAAGTTAGAAAAATTAGCTACATCATAAAAATAAATCTTGAGCATACTCTGTTCTCAAGTTCAAAAAGGGGAGACAAGAAAAGGGAATTAAAAAGATTAGTTTTCTTCTATATCAATCTAATTTTGAAAGGATACAATTAGGATTAAAATAAGTCTAAACTTTAATTTTAAACCGGCCTCTTCATTTTATTCCTTAAGACCATGCGCATCCATCGCGCCATGGCCGTGTGAAGGCCGCTCACGCCCACAGCACACCATCGCTGGCATGCGTGAGCCGGCGCTCACGGTCACATTCGTGAGCCGGATCGCGTACGTGAGAGAGGGATCTTAATTCTAGTTCTTTTCACCCTATAAAATACAACCTATTATCTTAATTTTTTTACACCTTTTCTCTAATCTTCTCTCAAACTTTAAACATTTACATACATACAACCATGTCATCTAATTCTAGTTCGTCGGATTATTATGACGAGGATTTCGAGATTAATCAAACTGAGGCAGATTATCTCTGCGTTTATCGTCAAACGAGAACAATTTGTTTATTGGATTATCCAATGCGGTTTTGGATGTGTTGCGTGAGTATAATGAAGTTAGCTCGAGTCAATCAACGAGACGGCGAGGCCCGGATCAAGTTAGAGACCGTGAAGCTGCACACGAGCAACTTGTAGCAGATTATTTTGCGGACAACTGCAACTACAATGACGAATCGTTTAGGCGACGTTTTCGCATGAGCAAACGACTATTCACAAGGATAGTCACGGATCTTGAGAGATGGGATGAATTTTTTCAGCAGGGTTGCGCTGCTAGAGGAAGAATAGGGTTATCTCCCTTGCAAAAGTGTAAATCGGCAATTCGGCAAATGGCGTATGGGATGACCCCTGACGGATTTGACGAGTACTTGAAGATGGCGGATTCAATCGCACGACCTTCGATCGGATCTAATTGAGCACATCAATCGGCTTCCAAGATGGCACGACAATGATAACTAGTAGTTTTTTTATTTAAATTGATGTAATTTGAAATATTTTGTTTGTCTTGGAATTTTCAAATATTATTTGAAGTTATATTGTTATTTAATGTTTTTTAGAATTATTATGTTTTTATTATATTGTTTTAAAAATTAATTAATGTTAATTAAACAAATATAAAAAAATAAAAAATAAAAAATAGAAAAGTTGTGTGAACCATGTGATGGATGGAGGGGTTTGTGTGATGTGATGAGAAAATAGTGAAATGCTAATGTGGCGCTGATGTGGCTGTGTGAAGGGTGTGATGGATGCGCATGGTTTAAATGAAGCATGAGAACATTTAATTTGAGGACTTTAATCCTTAAAAAAAACTCAATAACAAGACGTTAGTCTATCACAAGTTCTTGACGAGATCATCACTACCCCCGGTTACAAAACAATTATGATTTTTATAAATTAATTAAAACTGGTTCGGTAACTAAACATCATCAGTCTTCAAAGATTAAATAAGCATGCATTTGCATGCTCGTTCAATTTTTTAAAGTGTGCTCTTTTAACTTTTTGAAGTCTGTATTTATATCGTTCTAACCAACTATTTGAGTTATTTGACTAAGACGTCTAGTATAGTAATATTATAATGGTTTAGGTTTGGTATTGACATGAATTCGAACTTTGTAGTGAACAAATATAATTTGGTGTATTTTTATAAATTGAAGTCTTTGATATGGAAAAGAAAATTTTTAAAAATCTCAGGTCATGCAACTGAGTGACCTATACATATGTATGTGGAATAGTCATTTTTTTAATGTAATATAATCGAAGTAGAACAAAAAATAAGTCACACTCACGATCTACTTATAAAAACACGTCCGCATCTCAGTATGCAATTTCTTACCAAAAGTAAAACAATAAAATGCCTTTTACTTTCATATGAAATTTTGATAAATTCGTAAACTAATGTAAGAAAATGCCCCTCTCTCTCTCTCTCTCCACACACACATATCTACCTATATATATTATAAATAGTAACAAACTATTTAACAAACTATTTCCTTATTTTATTATTTTTTTACTTCTTTTCCATATCACACTAACACATTATTTCCCCTTTTTTCTTTTCTAATTATTTATTTTTGAACATATATAATACGTATTCTTGATCAACTATGGAAGATATATAAGAGTTTTGAGATTGGGTTTTTGTGTTTTTGAGATTTGGTTGAAGAGAAATGAGGGTTAATTTGAGATTTTAGATTTAGGGTTTGGAAAATTGAAACCCAAATTGTCTTCTTTGTAAACAGTTAGATGAGACTTGGGAGATTTAATGGGTTTGTTTAATTTGTGGATAATAGAGAGAAAAACTAAAAGAAATTTTGTGATGCTGATTAGACATTTCGGTAAGAGAAAGGAGATATTTGTGTCACTCATGGTCTTATAGTTAGTACTTAGTACAACATTGATATACTTATCTTGTGCCGTGTGTTTGATGTACTCTAGTGTAGGGGAGTCTTGTCAGAGTATGTGTTAGGAGGGTTCTTGTCCTTTGTGTATGTGGTTTGGCATTCTTAGGTTGCGGAGTGTTGGTATGCAAAGATTGTGTTGGTCCAATGACATGGGTCCTAGTGTGTGCAGAGTTTGTCAGAGTTGTGTGTGTGTGTTTGGTCACTGCTTCTTTCACCTATGGGTCTTCGTGTTATTCTTTGGATGGTTTGGAAAGGTGTTATAAGGGTGGCGATGGTAGGTATAGTGGCTGTGGCTAAACGTTTTTAATGAAGTATATGGTGGCACTATGATATGCACACACTCCACGTCGCTTCCCTCCGCTGATAGCCATGGTCATAGGTTAGTTTTGGGGTTTCTGTGTGGTGCAGGAGGTTGCACGCTTTGTAGCCATGGTGTGATAAGAGGGGCATTTCAATCCTATTTGCTAGGCCATTTTGTGGTGCCGTGCAAGTCCTTCTTTCAAGCCTCGAAGCTTTGTTGGTATGCGATATCATGTTTACTTTTTGGGTGGGGGGAGGGTTGAAGTGGAAGTTTTATTCGGGTAGTGACTGGTGCGCTAGGGGGACATTCTAGGTTCGGGGCATAAGGGGTGTGGTTGGTGTATATACGGTGTTGCTTTGGAGGTTAGGAGGTTGGTCGTGTGTCCTGGTTCCCTTCCCTGTCTTAACCTTTTGAGCCACAGAGTCTTCTTTTGACTTGGGTAAGGAATGTAGTTTCTTATTTCTATGAGTGGGGGTGAGGTTGCTTTCTGTCCTTTGTTTATAGATAGTGCTGCCCTGTTGAGCCCTAGAGTTCTTTCGTCAGATGTTGCTTATCCCCTTGATATTATGAGAGCCTCCATAAGCAACTATGACAGTAGCTGTGCAAGGTGAGATGCATGTTCATGGAATTATTATGCTCTGTTTGTGGTCTTTGAGGTGCCATAGTGTATTCGCCCTGTATCTGGTTATGGGTCTTAGTCTGATGGTAATGATTGCGGTATCGTGTGTTATTCTGCTGCTGTGAGTGTCCCTGTGTTGATCATGTTGTTTTGATCCTGTCTACATATTCGGGTGGTAGATGTTATGTATTTATGGTGATCTGGTGTATGTGGGAGATGTTGCGCGTGTGATACACATCTCGGTGCTGTCAGTTGGTGTGATTTATGGTCGCTGATTGTCAGCCAGTTGTGCTGTGGAGTTGTGTAATGGTATTATGTGTGGAGAGTGTTATATATCATGGGTTGAGTTTTGTTGAATTGTATTCTTAGTATTGATGTTGTGTTTAGATAGTATGAGGATATCTGTGTGTATTTAAACCTCTAGTAGATGAATGATAATTTTGGCTGTTCAAAAAAAAAAAAAACTTAGTACAACATTGACATGAAATTTATTAGGAATACGTGTGTAGTCGATTTATAAAAACATTTTCTTTTTTCTTAATTTTGCTAAGTTTTCATTTATTTTTGTTTGAGGAATAGAATTTGATAGAAACAACATATATCTTATAAGTTTATATAAACCTATAGTTATTTTTGCTAAGTTTTTTTATTTCAGTAATAGTTTCATTTGTTGACATTAAATTTCACTACTGTTAATTTATTGTTTAAGTCTTATTATGAAGATACTAACTTATTTAAAATCTAAATTCCAACATGTTTACAACAAAAGAAAAGGCTTGTGGAACATCACATAAAGAATTATTCGTATATTTACATAAAAGCTAAAAAGGTTATGGTATAGACCGGTTGCTATATAAAGTGTTGCATCATTTCCAATTTGCTTATCACTTCATTAGTAGTTAACACTTATAGTGAATAATGGATTGGTAATTTTATAAAATTAGTGTCAAACCTTTATCATTATTTTTATAGAATTATCAATCCATGACAAAGAAATCACATTAAACATCTTGGGCTGTGCATAACACAACCTAAAGACCTACCTAGTAAACAAAACAAAAAGGCCACTTAAGAAGCTTATCTGATTTTACGAAAAAATATGACGCTATTATCAATAACTTATCAAAATATTACATTAGAATTAAAATATATAAATTTCTTTTATAACATATAGATATTTTATAATAATATCAAATTATATTTAATTTATTTATGTATACCTTGAGGAGTATATAAGTGGTGATATTAGGGCTGGCAAATCCTGGCACGACCCGAAATCCAACCCGAACCGAACACGATTTTGGTCGACACGAACCCGACAGCGGGTCTGAAATGGGTCGATCCGAAAATGACACGAAACTTTTCGACACGAACACGATTACCTGAAAATAACCTGTTTAACACGATTTTTATATAGTAAAAAAAAAACAAAAAAGATTTAACTTAAAATATTTAGAAATTAAAAATTATATATAATGTTAGGATATAAAAATGGCGGTTAAAACTTTTGATGTTTTTCATTTTACCTCCATGTCATTTTGAAGTTTTCATTTGAAAAATTAAAAAAATATTAAATAATGAAACAATAAGTAAAAATGAAACAAAGAAGTTGGGTAAAAAAAAGAAACGTGAAAATGAAGGGGGAAAATAACCCTAGCCTCCATGCTCGAGGTCTCCAGGCTCCAGCCTTCCTCCCTGCTTGAGGCTTGCGATAGTCGACACCCACCGGCCACCTCCACGTCCACGACTCGACAACCGGCATCTCCTGCTCACTGACCTCCCTTGCGAGTTGCAACAGCCAACAACCCACCTTCTTGTGACAGCCGACATCCACGGACTCCTCCACCCTCCGATAGTTCGACACCATCGGCCACCTCCCTCGCGAGTTGCAAGTTGCGACAGCCCACCCTCAGTCGACAGCCCATCTTCAACAGATCAACGTTCAACCTAGCTCTTAAAAAGGTAATTACTCTCCCCTTCATTTTTCTGCCTTACATCGATTTTATATGTGTAATTATGTATAAATATATGTAGTTTTCAAAAAGAATCAGTGTATGTATGTTGTATATGTTGCTGCTTGCTGTCGAGGTTAGTTTTTAAAATACGTGGTCCAGCAGGGAAGTTTCAAGTTATGCAATGATTAATAAACTCATATGGTTATAAACAAAACATATCATCGAAACTTAATTATGTGGTCATAAAACACACAGGTCATAAAACACACACCTTAACATGAATAGTGAGACACCCATTGATGAATAAACTTCAATTAAAACATTAATTATGTGGCTACTTTGAAAATGAAGGATAAACATTACATAACTAATTAAACTTCCAACATTAAAGCTAGTATTGAACTATCTGGAATAGTCGAGCAAACAACCAAGAGTGTAGAACTACATTCAATGATTTCAATCATTTAGAGATTGTGTTATGTATATACAGTATGTATATATATACAATATTTATGTTTGTGTATATTGTAAAATATATATGTTGTGAACATTATTTGTATTTTTGTTTTAGAAGTTAGAACTGCTATATTTGTTTTATAATTTTGATTTTGATGTTTTCGAAATTGAACAATAAAAGAATTAAAATGCGTAATAAAAGCATAGTAAAGTTGATATAAGAAAGTTATAAATGCAACATTTTTCTAAAAAACAATTCAATATGAAAACCCGACACGAAAGTCAAGTTATTTGACCGAACTAATAAAAAAAATTCTTCCAAAAAATGGGTCGACACGAAGACACGACCCGAACCGAACACGAATTAGGTGACACGACACGAAACTAAACCAGGTTAAAAATGGGTCGACACGAAAATGATTGACACGAACACGACCCGAACCATTTAACTCGAACACGACCCAAATTGTCAGGCCTAGGTGATATATATATGGCAAGCTAGAGCAGCTGTCATTGCTACTGTCTACCTTCTCATTTGGATTATCTCGCTTTTTATTAATTAATATTTAAAATCAACCTTAACGCCTAATATATTTATTTAAGTTTATTAGTAGTTAATACATATTTATTAATTAGGTACAGCTATCTATAAACAACCTCCAACCTTTCTTAACCTTTTTCTATTATGAAATTATACTTACCATTTAATTAATTAAGTCACTCTTTGATCATAATTAGGATTTAAACCCATTACCTACAATATAGCTACATAAAGAAATGCTTTTTTTACACTCAAGAAATCAAACCAAACAAAAATATTTTATGGGTAAAGTCATTATATAGCTGTTAACTTTTCCTCATTTTTCATTACGGTACGATTATTTTTTTTACACATGTAACCAGTCAAGTTATTAAAAAGTGTCAATATGCCATTTTGTTGATTTTGACCTGCTAAGCAGGTCACCTTAATTTCCCCCACATCTTCTTCACCTTAAAATTGAAACTTTGAACTCAAAATTCTCCATTTATACTTGATGAAAATCAATGATTATTGAGTCTATGGAAATGTAATAGAGTTCTCTATAATATAATACAAAAAACCCGACTAAAAACGAGTCTAATATGAGTCAAATAATCAAAATAACGTAAGGGTGCTTGATGGGTCATACCCAACTTTAATTAACAATTTCTTGGCCTATACTTGATAATAGTTAATGAATTTGGTGTCCTTTGAAAGATAAATAGATTATCCGTTATAATTTGCAAAAAGAATTATGTAAAACGAGTAAGAGTTGAGCGAAAATGAGTTTTTTTCTGCTCTGTTTTTGAATTGAAATCGAATAACAATCCGACACTTTAATCTCGAAATTCTCCATTAATACATTATTAAAATTTATGACTCTTGATCCTATGGAAAGATATTCGAGTTATCTATAAAGTAGTACAAAAAAACCCAACAACGAGGTTAAAATGAATCAGTTCTTTAAAAACAGTAAGATGGTCTTGAATGATACATAACCGACTTTAATTAGCAAACTCTTGGCTTACATTTGATAAAAATTCATAAATTTGGTGTCCTTTGAAAGGTAAAATAATTATTTACAAGGTTCTGCAAAAAGAATTAGCGAAAATGGTCAAGAATTGATCGAGAAACCTGCTGGATAAGTTGCAGGTCGAATTTTGAAACAGTGACAGGTTTTAATGACTTGACTAGCCACATGTGTAAAAAAAAGTAGACATATCACGATGAAAAATGAGGGAAAGTTAAAAGTTATTTAATGGTTTTACCCCCAAATTTTATGAATATTATCTATCTTGTAACACTCAAAATACAAAAATAGAAATCAAAATTATTTATATATAGTGCTATAACTTAATGCTCAAATATATTGGTAGTTATCAAATTAACCAATTATATATAAACAAACTTTGTGTTTGTCAATATAAAAAAAAGCTATTTACAATAGTTACTCCATAACATATTATTTGAAACTAAAATAAATAACTGGTAAAAATTATTACAAGCATGCATGTATATATGGGGTTATTCAAAATAGGTTGTGTCTCGAAATTGTGAATAACGAGTTATTGTAATTGCGTTTTGCGAAAAAAAAAATAAAAACCTAAGACCGAACAAAAAATAAATATAACACTACAAGAAAAATACGTTTTTGCCACGTGAACTTTTTGCGGCGACATATGTCGCCGCTAAAAACCCGCTAAACGACAAACATTGGGCCCACTACCATCTGTTTTAAAGATGTCGCCGCAAAAAGGGTTTAGCGGCGACACGTAGCGCCGCTAAAAGGCTTTCCCTCTTTTTTTTCCCACCGAAAACCATGGCGGGATTAGTTCCCCCCTAAAATATTCATCGTCGCCGCAAAAAGTGCATCGTCGCCGCAAATACGTCGCCGCAAAAGGGTTTTCTTATTTTATTTATTTAATTAAAACGAATTTCGATTTTCTTTATTAATAAAATATATATGTCGCCGCTAAAGGCCACATGTCGCCGCAAAAAAATTTACGAGATATAGGGTTTTTCAGCTTTCTTTCTGCCATTTACTTGCTCCCGTCTCTCTCTCTCCCGAAGCTCTCTCTCTCTCTCGAAACCACCGCCGGCCGGAGCCTCTCTCAGCCGTGGAAACCGCCAAGCCCGGAGCTCTCTCTCACTCTCGTCGAACGCCTCTCGCCCCCGCTCCCTCTCACCGTCGAAATCGCCGCCGCCTCTCACCACCCTTCTTCCTCCGCTGTTCGGCCTCCTCCTCCGGCGCCGGCGACTCGTATTTGAGGTAAAAATCCCCTTTTTTTGTTTATAAATCTAGGGTTTTTGTTTTTAGATTCTTATATGTTTGTGTTTTGTTTGTTACAAGTTATCTCCTCCTCCTCTATTAGCCGCCGCCGTTGACCACCTTCTGCCGCCGCCGCCGCCGGTCAGAATCTTTCCACCGCCTCCGTCGACCTCCTCCTCCCCATTGAGGTATTTTTTTTATTTATATCTTAATGTTATATATTAATGTTAATTAGTTTAGGTTATTATTAGTTTGTGTTTTGATTATTATTATTTTTTGTTAGTAATTTAAATTATTTAATTGTTAATTAGTGGTATTAATTTATTAATCTAAGGCTATTGTTAATTAATGTTAGATTAATTAGTGTTAGATAATATTGTTAATTAATGTTAGATTAATTAGTGTTAGATTAATTTACATTCATTATGTTAGATAATATTTTATGTTATAATTTTATATTATTATTAATTAGTATTAATGTTTAAGTATTGTTAGTATACTAATAATGTGTTAAATAATTGATTAATCTAGTTGTTAATTTAAATTCATTATGTTAGATTATATTTAGTGTTATAATTTTAGATTATTGTTAATTAGTGTTAATGTTTAAGTATTGTTAGTATACTAATAATGTGTTAAATAGTTTATATGATGATGATGTTATAGTTTATTTGATAATGTTTGATTATTATCTATTGTCAATAATGATAGATTAGTGCTAATTACTTTTAATCTTTAATCATTGTTAGTACACTAATAATGTTAGAAATTAGATCAATGTTAGATTATTATTTATTGTTAATGATGTTAGCTTATTGTTATCAATTGTTAATCTTTAATTAGTGTTAATATTCAATGTTAGTGTTAATCTTTAATCTTAGTATAATAATAATGGTGGCAATCGGGGACAATGCTGATTACTTTACCAGCTACCTGGGGACTTTAGTGAGGGATTCTATCCCATATTACTTCCCGTCATGGGAAAAAGTCCCCAAAGAACTTAAAGAACCGATCATTCCGTCTCTTCAGGTTCCACTTAAGTTTTTTTTTATATATTGTATATTTGTAAAAATTGTACAATAAACTAACTTTATCTTATAATTTACAGACGTACTTTGACTTGCGGCCCCATATAGAAGATAATATAAGAGGTGGGTCGATTTCGGTGGGAATTGACAAAATGGTTGGGGCAATGTATAGAGACCAAAAATTCAAGTTCAAAAAAAAATGGTTTGAGAAAAGAGGGGGGGTCTCGCAGGCACACCAACTGCGTCGAGATCCTCCTCCCAACATGGATCAAAGGGATTGGGATTTGTACGTCGACTATTATATTGGGGATAAAACCGTTCAACGCTCTATTGCGAACACGCAAGTTAGGGCGCAGCAAGTACATCAAAGCTTGCATGGTCGGAGATCATACTGTCAGTATCGCTTCGAGAACGTAAGTCTATTTATCTCTAATTCTTAATTTTGATTGATATAATGATTGACCCGACCTGTTTGTGTGATATATTAATATTTATTTAGTATATAATGGTCGAGCCGTTTGATTGATATAATGATTGACCCGACCCGTTTGTGTGATATATTAATCGTTATTAAGTATATAATTATTGACCCGTTTCATTTGTTTATAGCGTGACCCGGAAACACAACAACCCCCAAGCTTGATCGATCAATATATGACAAACCATTCACGCAATGGTGTCTTTACATCCTCGGATGTTGAAGAAAATCATGTAAGTAATTATTTATACTTCATTAAAATTATTTATAAAATCTGATTTTATCTTATTTATACACAGCGCCGTATGGTTTTCATGAGAGACAATCAAGTCGGGAGTGAGAACCCTATGAGCGAAAAAGATATTTTGAGGGCGGTGTTGGGTGAACGTCGAGGACACGTTCGTGGGGTTGGAAGAACATTAAGTTCTTCATCCGTATCTGCTGCACAATCTACCGCTCAATCCCAGCCTACGGAGAGATTATATTCACAGGCCGAGGTAGATAACATGTTAGGGGATGTACGGCAGCAGCTACAGTCTCAAAGCGAACAACTGCAGCAGCTACAGTCTCAATCTCAACGTACATCCGATCTCTATGATATATTACAGGCGGCAGGTATAAATACTAATATTTCCTCAAGATCCGGACGTCAACCAACCACCGACTTGGCTGATATTGAAGAGTCTAGTGATGAGGATTAGATTATATGTTTGTTAGGCGAGTACTTGTGATTGTTTAAAAACGTTTTTGTTAACTTTCAAACTATCGTGTGTTCTACTTCGTTTGTTATTACGATTAGATACTTGTTTGTTAAATCGTATTGTTATACTTGTTGTTGAGTTCTGAACAGCAGGTTTTCTGAATATTGCCCGGTTAAAAACGGGTGGAAAACGCAAAATGCAGCAAAAGCTGCTGGTTTTATTTTTGCCTTTTTGCGGCGACACTAACGTCGCAAAAAGTACACATGTCGCCGCAAAAAGTCCTTAAAAAAGAAATTATATATTTAATAATTAAAATTACACGTCGCCGCAAAAAACAAATGTGTCGCCGCAAAAAGATTTTATTTTAATTTATTTTTAAATTATATATGTCGCCGCAAAAAAATATATGTCGCCGCAAAAAAGTATCCACGTGGCGGAAGGTGGTCCCGTTGAGTGTCGTCGCAAAAAGTAAAAATTGACGTCGTAAAATGTTATTTGGGACGAAGTATTTGCGGCGACCTTTTTGCGACGACATGTCGCCGCAAAATATGTTTAGCGGCGTTATTTTGGCTTTTAGCGGCGACAAATGTCGCCGCAAATGGTGTTTTTTTTGTAGTGTAAACACAAAAATATTAAAGTGGAAGTAAATTGATCAAATGAGACTTGAAATGTGATAAATTTTATTTCAATGTAATCATGTATGTGCATGTTATTCAATCGGTCTAGTTCAAACTCAAATCAATTAAAATATTTTATGTTTTATGTATTGCGTGTAACATAACATTTGACATTATCGAACTGTAAAACCAAAGAAATTTTTATTTAACGTATTACGTGTAACATAACATTTAACTTTATCAAAGTTTAAAATCGAAGACATGTTTTTTCGAAGAAAAAATCTCTAATAGAGCTACTTTAAGTTTCTTATTCAAATGCATAAAAATTAAAATTTTGAAATAAAGAAAATTAGAAAACAAACATAAACTGATTCAAGAAAACATAATCTTTATTCATTTAAAAATGTAGTTTTTGGTATAATATAGATCTATATTTTTAACCGACTCATTTTTATATAGAATTCAATATAAGTTTTAACGTAAAATTATGTTTATTCAGCAAAATATGTTTTTTTTAATATTTTGATTTCAAAAGCTATAGTTTTCAAAGTACTATCATTTTTTATATAAGTTTTAACATAAAATTATGTTTATTCAACAAAATATGTTTTTTAGTATTTCGATAGAAAAAAAACTATAGTTTACATACTGAAAAAATCATTTTATGATAAAAGTTATATCTAAATATACGTAAAATTGAAATGATACAAATACATATTTCATATTTACACTGAATATTACGTAGTAAAATCATAATAGAAAGTATAGAGAACTAATTGACTTTAAAAAATAATATCGAAGGTTACCGTTCATTCTTCTAATAATTGTTATTTTATATAAAGTCTATTTACTTTGGTTATTGATTTATTGATGTAACGCCTCAAGGTTCGATTAGTATATTATAATTGTTATGTTATTCTAAGCTGTTTTCGTGTGATTATGTGTTTACAAGAAATGAGAGACTAAACATGTTATTCTTATAATTCAAGAGTCCAGAAGCTATTTTATGTAATTATCCTGAAGATCTAGATAGAGTTGGCTGAATATTTGACTTTACATTTGCAAGTCAAACTTTCATTTCATACACACCATGCATACGTACATGCTTGCTGTCCCAAATCCTCTTCGTTATTTATCGGTAAAACAACATAGATAGCATCATTCTACCATCATCTAGGGTTTAGCGGCGACACCTTTTGCGGCGATATGTGATCTTTAGCGGCGACATTAAATGTTTTCGGTGGGAATACCCTTTAGAAGCGACATATGTCGCCGCAAAAAGCTTTTGGCGGCGACATCTTTTAATCAGATGGTTGTGGGGCCATTTTTTGTCGTTTAGCGGTGATTTAGCGGCGACATATGTCGCCGCAAAAAACTTAAGTCGCCAAAAACCTTTTTTCTTGTAGTGTCTTGACTTTAGAACTAGCAAGGTATGAGTTATTTGTTTTGTTCTAGAACTCTAGTGGGTCACAGGGTTTAAAATTTTGAACCAAGGATAAAAGCATGTTAATTGTGTTGATTTGGTTAGTGTTATTAACTATTTGGGCTGTAGGAAAACACACATAGTTGATAGGAGTCGATTAAAGATCAAATTATGGGTCAAAACAGTGTCTGTAAGAAAACACAATCGGCTGAACTGTAGTGTACACGACCCGTGTAGCTTTGAACCAAGGATAAAAGCATGTTAATTGTGTTGATTTGGTTAGTGTTATTAACTATTTGGGCTGTAGGAAAACACACATAGTTGATAGGAGTCGATTAAAGATCAAATTATGGGTCAAAACAGTGTCTGTAAGAAAACACAATCGGCTGAACTGTAGTGTACACGACCCGTGTAGCTTTTAGCAAGCCGTGGTACCTAGGATGGTGACAGGCTATGTAAGGTTACATGGTTGTGTAGTATATGAGGTACACGTCCCCATGTATAGGTAAACGGCATGTGTTGGATTTTAGTCAACAGAGGCCATGTGGCCATGTGTGGTCATGTAGTGTGCAGGGTACACTGCCCATGTAGCAGTACACGGTCCGTGTAGGCCACCTTTCCAATCAGTTTGCAGTTTATGTGATACCTTGTTTAGTTATATGTATATAGGCCGGAAGGTGATTGACTGCGTATCTGAGTCACATACATTGATATACATATAATTATAGCGAGGTGAGTTTACTATCTCTTGTATGAGTAGCATGTAAGTGTCTATAATATGAATTGTTATGTAATATCTTTGTTAAATGATATATGTGATATGTATATACATTGCACATCAAACGCATATAGCTATGCAGGAGGTATAGCTATGCACAAGAAAAGCAGTGGGGTACATAGCTTTGCGAGAGGTGTAGCTTTGTACCAAGAGCAGTGACATGGTATACAGTGAGTCGTATACTAAGAACAGTATTAGGTGGTATGGTTATGCGAGAGGTATAGCTATACTCCAATATAGTAATAGTGTGGAGCAGCTTTGTAGGTGTTATATATAGTTTGTATGTCAGACATCCTGAGGAGACATTATTCCTACTTTATGTTTGTTCTAGTTCAGTTAGTATGCTCACTAAGTGAAACCTTATGTTTTAGTGTTGTGCATACATATAGTTCAGGTTCTAGCAAGGGTAAGGCTCCTAGTTTTGAGAAGTATACTTTTGATACTAATTTTGTAAATATTGACACGTGTGTACATGTTTACAATAATTTATTAAACTCTAATATCTTCTTAAATACTAACATGGAACGTGGGTAGAATTGGTAATAACCCGTCCCATATGGATAAAAGATAAAAAGAATTCTAAACGGCCGAGTTTATAAAAACTCATCACACATAGATAGATAAATGAAAATTTAAAATACTTTATACTTTTAAAGTTGTAACCTAATAAAAACTTTAATCATAATTTTAAGGTGATTTTGAAATTATCATACTACACCTTAATATTAAAGTTTGAGATGTTAGATGAGGTGATCGTTTTAGCAAAAAAATAAAAAAATTTGTTGACTTTATAATCTGTAATTTTCACATAGTTACATTAAAAAAAGATACCAAACACCCTTTTATTAAATAAAAATGATTTAAATAATAATGTATTATTAATTTAATATACATGGATGGAGTTGGATAGAAATGGGAAAGGCATGCAGTTGGCCAACTCATCTTTGTTTTCCAACCATTTATTGATACAGACTGCCTCACCACTCACTCTTCACTCCATGTGTGTGTTAAGAGTGACACAAACCATGTGTTTCCATCCCTTTTAATTATTCTACACTCAAATAATACCTTCTTCTTATGTTGCTTTTCTTTCAGTTGCAAACACGCTAATTAATACAGCTTCCTCTAATTACAATTTAACTAATTACTTTTTTAATCACAACAAAAATAAACTATATATGACCACTACCTACTGCAAGAAGTAGATCTGGTTAAAACCTGAGAGAGCATGTCAAAGTTTTATATATAGTGTTATTTGTATTTAAAATCGATCATACATTTATTTAGGTTAACTTTTGGGTTATATGGATCCGCTAGTGATCGACTACTACCCAACGTACCCTCGTCATACAGTTCTCATGTCATGCCGTGTGTTTCTATCTCTTTGTATCTAACACACACACACACACAGTTGCACATTAATTGAATTGGTTTGCTGTTTGTTTTAAGTGTATGTTACACATGACGTATGTTCTATTTCATACTCTATTTGGGAAGAAAAAATAACTCAAAAAGCCACTAAAATGATGACCGAAAGAAAGAAACGGAATACTTTTTTTCTATAGTTTTTAGACGTACGTGTTTTATGTATATCATGTTCTTTTCTAAATATATATACACTAAGGATAAAATTGTAAAACGACATTTGATAAATATTTTAATTTATATATTATGCAATATGGAAAAAGAGAGAAAGATGCCCATGTATTACTCACTCTATCACTCACTTTTCGTGAATGAAAGGCAACCCATGAAATTCATCATATCAACTGTTTAACACTAACCACTTACTCAAAGTATTTCACACTCACTACACTTCACACTACTTCAATTTTACTCTAATATAATCTCTCTCTTTTTTATAATTTTAATAATTAATATTCATCATCGATATATAAGAGCTACGTACCACTTGAAGAAAGAGGAACTCGAAACTAATATCGGAAGAATTGAAAGCATGATAATTAATCAAATAGGAAGAATCAGTTTTGATTAATTAATTAATTAATTGTCAATGAATAATAATAACAATTGAAAATGTAATACTTCACAATCTCGATGTAATTAAGCAGCCATGTATGATGTGGATTTTTTTTTTCTTTTTTTTTTTTTTTGCTTTCAGTAATGGCAATCTACCAAAGCTGAAGCAGAGAAGGCTAGATGTGGTTGTGAAGAACTCGCCGTGAATTGAAACTTCGATGGCATGTCGTCGACCACCACTTCCGGCGGAGGAAAGTTAAGATCTAACGATAACATACTGTGACTACCTGCCGGAGACTTTTCGATGATGTGATCGGCACTGCTATCGTCTGTGTTCATCGAGATTCCGGTTCGGTGGATTGAAGGCGGAGCTGGCCGATGTTTCCTCATGTGTCCGCCAAGAGCCTGGCCTGATAAAAACTCCGATCCGCAAATTGAACACTCGTGAACTTTTGCTTTTGTATGGTTCTTATTAGTAATTTCTGGTTGGACGTTATTACTGATGATCATACTCGCCTTGATTTCTTCGTCTTCTACACCGACCTTATGCTGATCATGATCGTCTTCAGAAGATTCCGTCAATGGCGGTGGAGTATAGACCGAATCCGATTTCTTCTCTTCAACGCTAACTTTCGGCTTCCTGTGACTGGCTCTGTGTCCACCTAACGCTTGAAACGACGGAAACGTACGGTTACACGTCTTACACTCGTAGACATAGAAACAGGATTTTCCACCGGCTGTAACAGCAGTCATCTCCGTGAACCTCCGGCTGCTTAACCTCTCGGTTTTCTGACGAGTCTGATCGGATTTATCTTCCTTGACCGGATAAACACTTTGAGCCAGCATAATCAGACAATTTGCCATATCTTCATCTTCCTCCGTTGACGTCTCAGAAGAAATCACCGGCGATTGATAAGGTGTGAAATTATCAATCAAACAGTCACCATCGGCAGTACTAGTGTTGCCGGAGGTGGTTGACACTCCAAAAGGTGAACAAGGCCTTTGGCGCTTGGTACGCTTTCCTCTGATGATCTGGAGAGCTCGATCACGGCTTATGCCTTCTGTGAATTCTGCCATGAACTCCATTTCCATGGAGAAATGAAGTGTGAGAAATGGGTGGAAGTGTGTGTGTGAGAGAGAGAGAGAGAGAGATAAGTGGTGGGTTAGTGGTAATGGAGAAAAGAGTGAGGGGAGTTGGTTCAATATATATACATAGTGAAAGGGTTAAAAACGTTAATTGTAAAAAGGTATCGGATAGAAGGATAGTAGGGGAGGGGGGTAGAAAGTGTAAATGTTTTTTTCCTTCAAGTAGTTTGTTGCCAACAATCTTTCTTGCGTTTTCCCTTCTTAAACAAGTGCTTTTAAACAATATATTGACGCGTGAAACTCACGCGCTATTAATGTTCCTCGCGTGCTGTTCATCCAATCTCCCACCTCTTTTTTACTTTTTTTTATTTATAAATTTCGTTTTACAAACGAAGAATGAAATTACACTTTTGTCTTAAACCCTAAACCCTGATCTCTTGATTGCATACACTTCTTTAAATTTTATATTCTTATGAATATCTTAACAGGGAATTTTTATTATATAATATACCTTTCTATCTAAACAGATAAAGACAAACGTGACTAATTTTATGAGTCACTTAAAAACCAAATACCATTATGCTATAATATACGTAATCATTAACAAGTTATATGATAATTACCAAATTCCCATTTTCCCCTGGTTCCTAACTGTTAGATATAATCATACTGTATTCACTTTGAGTATAAATAGTATTTCTCTGTATTCAGTCGTAACAAGAAATATATCAAACAAATAGAATTCTCTCTCTATACCTTCTCTCTAAATTCTTCTTCTAGATTCATAAATCTTTCACTAACCTAATCTTCCCAAGAAGATGATCCTTTTGTGATGCGATTGCTAATTGAGTCCAATTTAGTTGATGTAAACATAAGCATTTTAAGCTTATTACGTAGTATTTAAAATGAACACTTCTTATATGAGTTGGGCTATAAGAATAACTAATATAGTTTTTAACTTTTCTAATAATTTGTGAAGAGTTTGTATACTATGAAAACACTCGCGCATTTAAGCAGAAAATAGTTATATGTGTCATTATTACTACTATCTAACGCACTCTTTATAGTATATGAGATTTAGACTCTCATTAGTAAATTTATAACATATTTTATTAGATTAAAAAATTAAATGAGGCCCACTTATAAATTTGTATGGGGTCATATATTCTTTCCATATCATACTTTGTTATAGATTTTAAAGAATTAATTGGGTCATTTCACCTCACTGACACATACATAAAATCACCTCTGATTGCCGATTAGACATCCAAAGATAAGGTAACCTTACAATAGCTTCAAAAGTGTCCTACTCCACGAGCTTTGGAAATTCTTCAAGACTTGCATGAACTAAGGAGTTATGCCACCTCCAAACTTCTCATATTACAAAGAAGTTAATAGCTCTAATCACCTTAGCGCCCATTGTGAAATATTGTAATCCTGGGCTAGAGATAACCAAAGAATGAAACGGTGGAGTTAATGGAGCCACAAACCCCACCATGCTTGGACCTTCAACCAAATCCCTTTAATGATGGGACAAAGAAAAAGATGATGCTCCAAAATTTCTTCAACAATACCACTATAAAAAGAAGATCGGAGCGGAGTTAATAATACCTAGTTTTATAAAAAAACTGGCTAATTGGTTTAAGACTATCAACTTGTGCTTGAGAGACCCTTAAACCAATTAGCCAGTTTTTTTAGATTCACCTTTAGATCGGAACAATCTTGAAAGCACTTCAATAGATGAATAAGATTTTTGGTGTTTCTTGGGGACCAATCTCCTATAAATAAATCATCATTTGTGTATGAAACTAATTAACGAGATATTCGAATGATCTGATTTCAAGGATACTCTTTAAAAATACTTTTATTTTTCACGTTTCTTAGGGACCAATCCGGCCTCATTAATTTTATCATGATCGTCATATAAAAAGCTTATATTTCGTACGACATATTGGTGGTCTAGTTCATTAATTTTTAAGGCATATTACCAATATTTTAGTTATATAGCGTATCATTTATTTTATATCATTTGTTTATTAATACTTATGATTTGTGAAACAAATTATGATGAACGATTGAACGGTTTTGATAGAGGGAAATGTATATACGAGTGTGTAATTAACACTGGCCCAAAAATGGCTCCACATCAAGGCGCAAAAACCATCTCAAGTCTCAACCGTCGCTGAAAACCACTATTCAACACACATGCGCACATTTCACGATCATAACACAAACTCTAACCATAAATGCACAACCACACACCACACCAACAACAGACGATAACTAACACTCAACGCACATACATACAACAACAAAAAACATATATAACTTTTAGCTCCCTAAAGTTTAAAAGTGTTGATGTGATATTAAATAATGAGTTGTGTTATATATAGTCCATATTAAAAGTATCGTTCTGAAATTATAATATTCAATCACATGTAATTCAGTATATAATCACATATGATTGTAAAAACATCACATGTGAATTACGAAAATATCACTCCGTCCAAACTTTTAAATTCAATCTGAACCATTGATTGGGCAAATCTAAAGGTTAATATTAGTCCCTCAAGGCTATGAATTAAGTATGGATTGTATTGAATATTTCACATTAAATAATATCATAATTATTATTAAGTTAAATATATAAATGTTTATTTTATTCATAAATTTAGATAAAACCGAGTTAAATATATAGGTCAACTTTGGGTTATCGTGTTCGTGTCAGATTTGTGTCACTTATTTACGTGTCAATTTGTTTCTGACCCAACTTATTTTCGTGTCATCTAAGTTCGTGTTCGGTTCGTGTTTTCTGTCGTGTCAAGAATATATTGTCAACTTGGATTATGAGGTAAAAGTTGTAAGTACGTGTGTTTTAACTCAAAACCAATTGGTTGTGAATGGTGGTACTCAGAATCTTTATTAAGCATGCTAGATATATAAAGTGAGGGTGTAAAATGTAATTGTACCAAAGTTGGGGAAATGCTATATAAAGGCATTTCCCCCACATTTCAATACAAGTTTTGCATAACCAACATATTGTGTTTGTGTACTTTCTCTCTCTAACTCTCGGTTCTCTCATCTCTACCGAAACACACACACAAACACACACTTACTTCATAGCATTGCTTCATCCGTATACCATACGGGACAATCAATTGGTATCAGAGCCAAACTTGTTTTTGGCTCTTGATTGTTCGAAAGATCTCAAAGAAGAACAAGAAAAGTTCGAGGTTGAAGAAAAGAAGAAGATCTCGAGTTGAAGCTATTCAAGAAAGCTACAAGTTCAGGATTTCCAAAAGGTTTAACACATTCAAGGTATAAAATTTTAGTGTTTTATCTTCTTTTCTGAGCTGTTCTTGGTTAGAACTACTGTTCTATAAGTTTTGCTTGGGTCACACTTCAAAACCGTACTCAAATCTTCAAAGAAAAGGTTTTAATAGTGTAAAGAACACGTGATTTAAAGCATTAAATTTCTGGAAATCTTTCATTTAATGTGTTCTTGAGACTTAAATGCAGTTTTGAACAGGAAGAACTCGTTTTTTTTTATATTTAAAATAATTTTTAATTCTTCCAAGCTTAACCATCAAGCAAGTAAACTTGAGTACTACCCATCCAATCAAAGTACAAGTGGGTAGACACCTTAAGAGGAAAGTCCATCAGTTCAGACAAGGACACATCAGGGCTCACTAGTCAATGCGATTAAACCCTGGTGCGGCTTATAGAACTTTGCCTTAGTCACAAGTTGCAATCTCTCAGCCGAAATTCTCTCCAATCGCACGCGATTGAAACTGGAATTGTTAAGGGAATCGAACTTGATTTAGTCGTGAAAAGTTATCAGCCGGAGACAACTTACTAATCGCATGCGATTGAGACTGAGTAAAAACAGCCTCACTTATCAATCGCACGCGATTGAAAAGTGTCGATTCACACGATAAGTACTCGAATTCACATGTGGGAATCGCACGCGATTGACAAATGATTCACGATTGATATAGCTTGATTCGCACACTATTAACACAAAGAGGGAATCGCACTCGATTGAATTATTGTTTCCACGCGATTAGTCTAATTTGCATACAATTAATTGTTCTCTTTGGCAATCGCATTTGATTGTCAGGTCTAACCGTTTGATTTCCAAGTGTTAAGATTACAGGTTGAATCGCATTCGATTGCCTTCATATTCAATCTTTACTAAGCTCATTGCTCATTTGCTTTAAAGGAAGTCATTCGATTCAATTGGACCAATCGCACTCGATAACATAACATATTCCCAAAACTTGGACAAGTGATTGACTCTTTGGACTTGACCAAAAAGAACCTGAGCATTTGAACTTAATTAAAACAATCTAATTCACAATTGAATTTAATTTAAATCAGATTTAATTCAAAGGTGAATTACATTACTTAAAAGTCTACTTAATTCAAAATTGAATTTAATCTTTACAAGATCTAATTCAAAGTTGAAATTCATAAGACTTTGTTCTTTCATCAGTTTTTGAAAAGCTTTCGAACAATCAAACTCTCTTACAAGTAAACGATCATCTCTTACTTAATTCACTTAACATGGCAAGCTCAAATGAGATGATGTCCATTGGTACCGACACAAAACCACCTGTTTTGTTTCGGGGGGAATATAATGTTTGGAAAGGAAGGTTCATGGACTTCCTCGAGCACAACGAAATTTACGGAGACAAGATGATGGAGTGCATCTACAAAGGAAACTCCAAGTTCACCAGAATCGTTGAAGCGGAACCAAACAACAATCCCCCCATCCTCAGACATGAGCGTGAAAAGACAAATGAGGAACTGACAGCCGATGAGAAGGAAACGAAGAAGGCAGAGAGACTGGCCAAGTACTACCTGAAACAAGGTCTTTCTTCAGAGATCTATCTTAAGATAGATAGCTTGGGCACTGCTAAAGAAATCTGGGATGAGATCAAGAAGCAACTTCAAGGCACTGAGCAGGGAGAATACATCAAGAGAACTCAGCTGGTGAATAGCTACCATGAGTTCAAAGCTCGTGAAAATGAACTCCTGTCTGAAACTTATGGGAGATTCTGCAAGCTGCAGAATGAGATGAGATCTAACCAAATTGTTAGAACTGACCTTGATTTAAACTGTGTTTTTCTGAACTCTCTAGGTACTGAGTGGAAGGGGTATGGAAGACTGTACAAACAAATCAACAAAGATCTTACTTCAGTCACCTTCCACAACATATTTGAAGATCTCAATCAGTACCAGGATGAGATATTACAGTCCCTCACAAAACAGCCAGCTGCAGATCCTCTTGCTTTGATTGTTGGTGATAGACCTCCTAGAGAAATCTCATCAAGACAAATGAAGCTGAAACAAGTGGTAGTCAGCGACTCAGATCAAGATGATGATGAGGATGACTCTATCGAAGCTGCTTTCCAGACTCTGACGATGGCCAGTAAGAACCTCAAGAACCGGTTCAGCAAGACTAACAATAGACAGCGGTTCACATCTGGCTCAAGAAGACCTGAGAGAGCTGCTCCTGTAGACAAACCCAGATTTCAGAGAGAAGAAAGGAAAGAGGAGAAGAAGACTGATGGCAAGTGCTACAACTGTGGTAGATCAGGCCACATGATCAGGAACTGTCCTCTCAAAAAGACTAAAGATGCTGAGTACTACCGGCAAAAGTACCGCCTTTCTAAACAGATGCAGGCTGGGAATGTGCTGTTAGTCGAAGAGGATCAGTTCCTAGATGACACAGGATCGGATAGTGATCTAGATGGTGAAGATCACGCCCAGTTCTGTCTTATGGCACGCAATGGAGAAGGTTGCAGAAAAGATGATGGCGGAGATGATCTCTCCGAGTCAGATGAGGAGAGCTTAGAAAGCGGAAAGGTATTTTCTAACTCCAACTTTACTATGGGTATTCAACATGAACATATTCGTACCATCTTAGCCCGTATAAAAGAGTTAGAAAGTCAGGCTCTAGAATTAACCTCAAGAAATTAGGTTCTAGAAGATGATTCACACACACACAAGATGAAGGCCCAAACGACAATTAAGAAGTTAGATAACGACTTAATCAGCCTTAGAAACCAACTAGCTGCAAAAGAATCTGAGTTTCTTGAATTAACCAATAGGACTAATAACACCATATTAGACCTCAAAGCAGAATGTACATGTGCTGAAAAAGACTCTGAGATCCTTAAGCAAGAACTTAAAAATGAATTAGGAACTCTTCACTCTAGAATCTATGAACTTGAGTACCTGCTTTCTAAACGAGATCAGAATGATCAGATCATATCTCAGTACAAAGAGAAGGAACGTCCTTTCTCCAGATGGAATTTTGATGGCCTTGGCTATAAATCAAGCAAGATCACATCCAAACAGCTATACAATGCCGATCTATTTGGATTAGGACTTACCAAGAGAATGGTCTTTATTAGCCAGGAAGAGACATTAATAGAAGAAGAAGTCAAACGCACTCTTAACCTCAAATCTGAAATTCCATTTGATTATTCTGATTTAAATGACTCATACCTCACAGATCTCTGTTCTTCATCCGACTCTGAATGCTCATCTGTTTACACTAGCGAAGAACTCTGCTCACCTCTCTCACCAAAACCTGTTTTTGAATACATTCCTCACGTAGAATTGCAAAATAGGTTCAACACCTTGCAAGAATTTTGCTTTACTCAACACATTCAGCAGGACCTTTTCAGCATAATCCAAACTGAGTCTATACCCCTTCCTGTTGAGTCATCATCCTCTTATCCACAAGAAATCATCATTTGTCAACAACAACCCACAAAGTCATTTGAGCACGAAGAAAAGATCATAGATGACCTTTGTAGGAAACAGTTTATCTTGAAAGAAAGAATCAAGGAACTTGAAATAAAGTTGCAAACTCCACCTGTTCCTTTCACTTTCTCACTCTACGGTTCCGCATGTGATGATTTAACAAATGAAAACACCAAGACTAACCCGTCCACAACCTCATTAAAATCTGTTAACAAACCTGATTTCACTGATCTTAAGCTTAAACAGATTTCAAAACCTAAGCAACAAATCCCTTCTAATCACAATTCTTGTGTGCACTTAGACATACCTGAATCCTCACGTGTTGCTGCCAGTCGACCACGACAAATTTCTAATCTTACCCTCTACTGCAGATATGACGGAGCAAGGGAACAAGAAGCCACAGATTGCCTCATGGAAAAGAGTCATTCCTAGATCCACTAGGAGATGTTCAAACTCAAACTCTGTCTGTGAAAACGTTTTGATGTTTGATTCTGTGTGTAATTATTCATGTTCACAAGACACAATCGCCTCAACCATGTTTTGTGTGGGTAATGGTTGTACCCATGGGCACTGTGAAAACAATTGTTGCTATGATCAATTACGAAAATCCTTAGGCGTTAAACCATGTGATGATTGGATAGATATTTATGCTAATCAAGTATATGTTCCATTTTTAAATGCAAATGGCTATATCATTCACCAGTGGATCACCACTCGCCAATCATATGCACTTAAACGTTTAAACAAATCCAAACGCTTGTTAACCATCACAGAGCTTGAAGCGTACAGAAACCAAGGATTTGAGGCATTTCGAAAGGCCTGGAGCGCTCGTGAACAATTTCTACAAAGTCGAAAACGCTCATACACTCAATCACACACCACGGTCAAACATACCAAACCCAAGGCGAGAAGAACAACTATTATTAACAAACCTAAGCCACCAATTAATCAACAGTCTACTGCACCCAAGGTTCACAGGAAACCCATTTATACCAAAACAGTCGATATGCACAAGTCCACACCCATTCATAGCAAACCAAAAATGACAAATCCAGTTGTCTCTAAACAAAAGACCAAATTAATCTGGGTTCCTAAGAACAAATCATCACAAGTTTCAACTTCAGCAGTGTCAACACACACCTCACTGTTAAATGTTAAAACTAACACTCATGGACCCATTCTTAAGTGGGGACCTAAACCTAATTGTGATTCATTTTGCAGGCGTCTCACTTATGGTACCTGGATTCCGGTTGCTCCAAGCATATGACCGGCAACAAGAGTCTTCTCAAAAATTACGTTCCTAAGTACTCCGGGACCGTACGTTTTGGGAATTACCAAGTTGCACCAATAATGGGGTACGGAGACATAGAGAAAAAACATGTGAAAATCAAGAAAGTCTCCTACGTAGAAGGCTTGGGGCACAACCTATTTAGCATCGGTCAGTTCTGTGACAAAGACATGGTGGTTGTATTTAAAAAGAACAAATGCTCAGTGATCACAGAAACCGGTGATGAAGTACTTGCAGGATCCAGAAATTCTAATTTGTATTCCATAGATCTGGAGAAGTATAACTCTCCTACATCTGTGTGTCTTCTGTCAGAAGCCTCCAATAATCTTACTTGGCTCTGGCACAGAAGACTCTCTCACCTGAACTTTCAAAACATAAACAAACTAGTCAATGGTGACTTGGTGAGAGGGATACCCAAACTGAAGTTCAACAAGGATCATTTGTGTGCTGATTGTGAAAAGGGGAAGATGAAGAAGGCCTCACACAAATCAAAGCAAGCATTCAGCACAACCAAGCCTTTGGATCTCCTGCACATGGATCTCTGCGGTCCAATGAGAATACAGTCCAAACATGGGAAGAAGTATATCCTGGTCATGGTGGATGACTACTCACGGTATACTTGGGTCAAATTTCTGCGCTCTAAGGATGAAGCTACTCCAACGATCATCACTTTCCTTAAACAGCAGCAGAATAAATATGGTCAAAGTGTTGTCTCCATTCGAACAGACAATGGAACGGAATTCAAGAACAACACTCTGCAAAATTTCTGTGACCTAGTTGGGATCAACCATCAGTTCTCTGCAGCTTACACACCTCAACAAAATGGTGTTGTTGAAAGAAGAAACAGAACTCTGGTTGAAGCTGCCCGAACAATGCTTTCTTACTCTGGGCTCCCTCCTTCCTTCTGGGCTGAAGCTATTAACACTGCATGCTATACGCAGAATCGCTCTTTCATTAACAAACGTTTTAATAAAACTCCTTATGAACTGGCAAATGGCATTGTACCTAATATCAAATACTTTCATGTATTTGGTAATAGGTGTTTTGTCTTAAATGAAAAGGATAATCTAGGAAAATTTGCTCCGAAAGCTGATGAAGCTATTTTCTTAGGTTATTCTACCGTCTCAAAAGCATATAGAGTTTTAAACACACGCACAAAGAGCATCATCGAGAGTATCAATGTAACGTTTGATGATACATTGACTGTCTCTGGCTCCCCACCACAGTCCAACACTTTTGCTTCTGAACATACCAGTTCAGGACCAGTTCTTAACTCTAAAGAATCAGACATTCCCTCTACTTCTGATAATAATCTCGATTTCATGTTTGATTTCTTTAGATCTGACTCTTCCCCTGTTTTGGCTAACAACAGGGATAATGCAGGTGCACAGATAAGCGACCCGATCACAGATACAACAATCACTGAAACGAATCCATTTGCTGAGGATTCTACATCTGTTTCTGTCACACAATCCCCTGTGACAGAACCAATAGTTGATCAGGAAAGTCACCTGTGTTCGACTACGATCCAAACTTCTCCAGAGAAATGGAAGAGGAAGCGCAACATATTCAAGATCTCATCCCTTCCTCCTCTAACTCGCATGAGCTAAAATGGATCCGACATCACTCTGAGGAGAATATCATTGGAGATCCCTCTGTTGGCATTCAAACAAGGTCAGCCACAGCTAACGAGTGCCAATTTGCAGGTTTCTTAAGCATGATTGAACCCACAAAGACTTGTGAGGAACTGAATGATCCGGACTGGGTACTAGCTATGCAAGAAGAATTACACCAGTTTGCTCGTCTCAAAGTCTGGAGACTAGTTCCTCTGCCCTACGGAAAATCTGTTGTAGGAACTAAGTGGGTATTTAAGAACAAACGGGATTCTGACGGAGTGGTGGTACGAAACAAAGCTCGGTTGGTTGCAAAGGGCTACAATCAGCAAGAGGGGATTGACTACGATGAAACTTTTGCCCCCGTTGCTCGTATTGAAGCAATACGTCTATTCCTTGCATATGCAGCCTCCCGTAGCTTTCGTGTCTTTCAAATGGATATACAGACTGCATTCCTCAATGGTGTACTCAAAGAAGAGGTCTATGTCTCACAACCAGAGGGATTCATAAACTCCAAGCATCCTAATCATGTCTATATTTTGGATAAGGCATTGTATGGCTTAAAACAAGCCCCACGTGCATGGTATGATGTCTTATCTGAATATTTGATAGGTGAAGGATACTCCAAAGGAAAGACTGACACCACTTTATTCACCAAAACCAAGGGTAGGGACAAGATTCTTGTCCAGATTTATGTGGATGACATCATCTTTGGATCGACAAATCCGAAGTACAGTGAAGAGTTTGCACAGACTATGTCCAACCGGTTCCGAATGAGTATGATGGGAGAGATGTCATTCTTTCTCGGTCTTCAAGTCAAACAGTTGAGTCATGGCACGTTCCTCTGCCAATCTAAGTATATTAAAGATCTACTAATGAAGTATGATATGCTCAACTGCAACCCTATCTCAACTCCCATGGCGGCCAAATCACAACTATCGGCAGACCCTGATGGTTCTCCGGTGGATCTCAAGACATACCGTGGGATGATTGGATCTTTACTCTATCTCACTGCAAGTCGTCCAGACATTATGTTCTCTACCTGTCTGTGTGCCAGATTTCAGGCAGATCCCAAAGAGTCACATCTGTTGGCTGTTAAGCGAATTTTCAGATATCTCAAAGGATCCATGGATCTTGGTCTGTGGTATCCCAAGGATTCCAATCTGGATCTTCATGCTTATTCAGATGCTGACTATGCCGGTTGCAAGATTGATAGGAAAAGCACCTCTGGTAGTGCACACTTTCTGGGAGATCGTCTAGTCTGCTGGGCTTCAAAGAAGCAAAATTGTGTTTCCACTTCTACTGCAGAGGCAGAGTATGTTGCTGCTGCAATGTGTTGTTCACAAAGTCTATGGATACGCACCCAGCTATCTGACTTTGGTCTCAGGTATGATAATATACCACTGTTATGTGACTCCCAGTCTGCCATTGCCATCTCCTGCAATCCGGTACATCACTCTAAAACCAAACATATCGATATCCGTTATCACTTCATAAAAGATAACGTAGAAAAAGGATTAATTGAGTTACAGTATGTTCCCACCGAGAATCAGCTTGCTGACTTGTTTACCAAACCTTTGGATGAAAGTCGTTTTACTGAACTGGTATCCAAGTTGGGCATGCTGAATTTGCAAATCTAACATACTGTTAACTTGTTTACTTTCCTTTTCTTTCTTTTTAGAGTTGGTGTTACACTGTGTGTTCAATGTACAGATGTCTACTAAAACTGCAAAGGGGGAGTTCTGAAGTCCTACACATGCTGCATATGTGTAGGGGGAGAAAAGTTAAATACACATGATGCCCATGTGTAGGGGGAGAAATTCAAAATTATCACACTCTCAAAGTTAAAAGGCAACAATCGAGGGGGAGTATGTCAAAATAAACATTCTCAAACAAACGATCTTGGAATATAAATTTTTAAACTCAACATTCCAGATAGTTTGTAGATGAAAAGAAATTTTTACGTGTTAAGGACTATCAAAGCTTAATAGATTCTATGTACAAATCGCATGGGATTATCCTTAGTCAATCCACTAAAATTTTCTAAGTCAAGGTTCAATCGAATGGGAATACAAAGTCCATTTCTCAATCGCATGCGATTAAGGCCAAGAACAAGTGATTCGCATACCATTTTGCCTAAGGTTGAATCGCATGTGATTCGGTTTGAGATAGTATGAATCGCACGCGATTCGGTCATAGGTTTAATAGAATGCGATTGACTCTGATAGTATGAATCGCACGCGATTCGGTCATAGGCTAAATAGAACGCAATTCTTATAGTATGAATCGCACGCGATTCGGATGCACATGATTCTTTCCTAGCTGAATCGCATGCGATTAACACACCACTGTGTGAATCGCGTGCGATTGCCAACACTTATCAGCCGCACCCAAAAGTCTATCAGCCGCATTTTTAACCGCTAAACCAGCCAATCAGAGCTTGACACTTGTCCTTTTACACAGCTACAAGTTACCCCAACCGTTACAATCCTCATTTGCGTGATTCAAAATTTACACAAAGTGCTCTCGAGTTCTTGCTCTCTTTCATACTCAAATCCTCTTGTTACTCTGCCAAAATTTGATATTTTAGTGTCAAAATACTCGAAATCACTAAGGTAACAACTTGTACGGTTTGTATTTTGAAGATTTTGAGTTAAAAGTGTACTTTTTGGCCTTAGAACACTGAAAACGAATGAGGATTACAAGACTTAGAATGAACGTTTGGGACATAAAACAACCTTGTTTGATAAAACCAAGTTTGCGATGGGATGTTTGAACACTTGGGGAACACTTTGATGCAAAAATATTTCAAAAATCTCAAAAAGTGTTCTTCGTGTTCTTGAGGGGTATGAACACACTCTACGATTCGGTTTTTGGCCTAAAAAGAGGTGTTAGAGTGATTTTTGGGGGGTGCTTCAGTACTGCAAATGTGTTCATTATTGTTCATTTAATGAAATAAGAGGCTAACAATAATCTTTAAACACATCAAATTGATATCTTCACAATGAAGTCATCCAGAGTTAGACAATTTTTTATCAAAAACTTGACACTTGAAATTCTTGGTCCAATGTATACTCAACTCTGTATATCACACATTGGATCCAAAATTCATAAGAATTGTTGATCTCTAATCTCATTCTTGTACCTGTACCTTAATGTTTCTCTCTATTTGTACAGATAAAATGGCCCAAGTTGTTCGTGACCCAGAAGAGATCATGCCTCAGGCTGAGTTTCTTAGCACCAGAACTCACCCCAACAACCACTATATTGATCTTACAAAATTCACAACCCCCACTCACCCCATTGTCACTGAAATCCTCAAGATTCACCCTCTAAACCACCTTCTAACCTACAGCCCTGCAACTACAGGCACACATGTCCCTGAACTTTATGTTCAACAATTCTGGAGGACATGTGATGTACGAATAAACGAAAAAGGACAGGAGGTCATCCATGCTGAGGTGGATGAGTTTAATGTAGACATCCCGGTCAGTCGTCTACGGTCAATCTTCAGACTACCAAAAGCTAATAGCAGACCTTCTGTGGTGGATTATGAGGAGATCCCCAATGAGGAAACATGTCTGGCAGCAATAAGACAGTTGGGCTATGCTGGAGAGCTCACAACTAAGAATCAATTCAAACGCACTGGTCTTCACCCAAAGTATAACATCTTAATGACCGTGCTGCAAAGGTGCCTCACCCCAAAACACTCGGGGTATGAGTTTCCAACGGAGAACCAGCTAAAAATCTTCGTTGCTGCTGCCACACATATGCATGTGGATTACGCATTCCTTCTCTTCCAGGACATAAAAGCTACCATGCAAAGGAAGAATTCCCAGAAGAAGAAGGAGGCCAACCTGCTGCCTTACCATCGCTTCCTTCCGATGATCATACAATATGTGATGGATAGGAATGCTGACATTCCACGACGGGCAGGTTTACCCTCTGTAACACCCAAACTCTTCCAATCAATTAAACCTGCTACTCCTACTAATATGCCCATTCCTAAACCATTCCCTGAGTCTCTGCTGGATCTGTGTGAGCAAAATGATGTAGTGAGAACATATAGGGAGAGTGTAGGGATACCCTCTATGGTTGTGCCAGAGCCGGCCATACCTACCCAAGAGGGAGTAGCACCCGGTGAGAATATAGAGGATAGGACTCAGCAATCTGTGGGAGATGCCGAGAGGGATGTGCTGAGAGAAAATCAAGAGAGGGGAGGAGAAGTGGGTGAAGGTGATGAGAGTAGAGAGGGAGAAGATGCATATGATCCAGCAGTCATCCAATCCATTGTCCAATCCCTCTCTGTATCCACCCGTACCCAAGCCGTTTTAACCGAACTTGGACTTGACTTTTCTGAGTCATCCAGTTCCTCTCAAGAAGAGTCAGCCTCCCATCCAGGTGGTGCCCCTGACCCCGAAACAGAAATATCACCTTTGAGCACCCCTGAGCAACCAATAGACCAACCTACTGATATCACCCCATCCTTCATGAAAATAACCGACCCCAATCCTATCAGTCCAAACCAGGCCCATACCACTCAGACAACACCACCCTCTCCTACCCGTGGTCTGGTCATACCACTTCAAACCACCTCAACCATTCGCAATGCGATGGTTGCTCCTGAGCATGACATCCTACCACCTTCTCAATCACCTGACGTATCTTTTGAGGTAGGCTCTGTCACTCCAGACTCCCTTCTAGACCCAAATCAGTATACCGGTTATGGTATCGGTAGCTTTGTAGATGAAGATAGGAGTGTGAGCGATGGTGAGGTAGTGAGAAAAGAACAAGAGAGTGCTGAGGTACCCCTAAACCAAGAAAGCCGGGAAGCCACATCTGCTATGGGGCCTGACATTGTTGGGCCTCATATTGAACAAGACACGGTTATCCCACCCGTGCAAGTTTCTGCCCCTCCAAGCTACTACGGTGTCTCTCAACAGACACCGTCTTTATTGCACAGGGTAATAGCACATAGTCTAGGTCAACCCCAATTGGGCGTTGGACCTATTGAACACAGAGGACTGCCTCCCTCGTCCTCGACTCCTCTTCGTGCACGATTTGATATGCCGCGGATCTCCGCTTATCTTGAACAACACGAAGTTACCACTAATGCACTGAGATTGTTGGCCCAACAATACTCCCCAACTTCCATAGGTGGTACCTATCAAGGTGCCACTCGAGGATTGGAAGGAAATCCTGCTGGAGCATACATCCATACTGCTCCAGTAGGTGGTTCTACCTCTGTGGCAGGTACCTCAACCGGAAGTCTGCGTGATTCCGGGTTTGTTACACGTGTAGATCTTGAAAGAGCTATCCAACAAGCCGTGTCCCCCATCCAACAACAACTGCAAGAAACAAATCAGAAATTGGATCGGTTAGAAGAGACTTCAAGGGCACAATCTGAGCAGCTGAACGGAATTGAAAGTCTTCTTGCTGCTCGCCCTCCAGTTCCAGCACCTCAAGCTGATGTCACCTCGTACTCAGTAGATGCACTGAAAAGTATTCTTTATGCAAAAATCCTTGAACAGAGACCAGCAACTGCCTATGATCAAGATCTTCTGACAACTCTTCGGGCTGAACGAAATCCACAGGGAATCTCCTTGGATGACTTGGATGAGTTTCATGAGGACGTCAATAGGAAAATTGACGGGGTAACAAGAGGTTTCTACACCTCTCTGGAAAAGGTTACTGAGCGGCTGACAGTTCTTGAACAAACTTGTCAAGCCCAGGCTCAAGGAGTGAAAAGGAGGCGGGATGATCAGGATCCTGATGATCGTCCCGAGGGGGAGAAAAGAAGAAGATATATCACTGCCCCCTCAGCTGCAACTGTACCTGTCCCTACATTTAGCAAATATGTTCCTACGGGCACTAGTTCAGCTGGAAGTCAGCCTCAGCAACAACAACAAACAGAAACATTGGCCGATGAATTTTATGACCTACAACAGAATCTTAATGCTGACAAACAACTTGTACTATATGTACCTCAGCAACAAACAAAACCGAGGCCGATAGAAATTGAAGAGGGAGAACTACCGTTCGATCAATCCTATGCTGAGAATGTTAATTGGACTAGTGACTCCGACTCTGAATTGGAAGATCTGTATGGATCACTAGGACAATCATCTGATAAGGATATGAGAGAAGGTAGTGATCAAGAAAGTGATCAAGAAAGGGAGGAGGAGACGGATGATCCTGAAATGAAAAGAATTTTTGCTGGGATCGATGAATTCGTCGAGATTGCTACACGCCCGAACTCACCTAGGATTGTTGACCGGTTTGATGATATTCCCAGTGATAGGGAACTTGCTCTTAGAAGGAAAGAACGGTTAGCATTGGCTAGGAAGTTAGCAAGGAGAAAACCCAGGAAAACAAAGCCTCTCTTCGACGTCTCCAGGGTTTTGAGTGGGCTAAACTTCGAAGTTCATCAACAATTCCCCCCTCCTCCAGGTAGATTCCAAGAATCAGCTGCGGATATTTTGGAAAGAAACCGACAAACTGAAGCAGCTGAAAAATTCAGAAGGGAATCTGAGTGGCCCCTGCCACCTAACTTTAGAATACCAGATCCACCTCCGGTACAAAGTGGAGCTCCAAGTCTGGATGCAAGCAACATGTTCACAAGAAGTGCAGGCATTCAACCAATTTGGAAAGAATTTCATGTAAATGCTACCTATCTTGAAGAAAGAATCACTGATATCTTTTGCAGCACTCCAATACAGGTTATCCCTCCAGAGTTGCGGAACATGGATGATAAGCAAAGAAGAAGATACGATCACATTCTTACTCAATCCATGACTACTCCTGAAGAAAACAAATCAGATTACCCAATCGTGGAACTCATCAATGTCTACACACAAACCACCTTCAACATCAAGTATGCAATATTTCATGTGAGAAGAGCAAACAATGTTACATACTTCCTCACTGAAGCTGATCTGAGGTTTGTTAAAGTTGAAGACATCAGTTTTATCTTTGACACTCTCTCACAAAAGAAGGGAAAGTGGCCAGAAGAAGAATTTGGAAGAGTGGCTTTGATGAGGTACCTTAGAAATCTGATGAAGTTCATAGAGGAACATGATCTGCAACTCGGAGCTGAGAACAACTACAGAAAGATCAACTTGGTAAAACCGAATACTAGTCATCCTGACTTAGAAAAACTTGAGAAGTTGACTGTAGTTGATGAAGGACATGAAAGCTTCAGAGGTGAACGAGGAGTTGTCTCCAATGACACAAAGGGCGAAAAGATCTTTATCAGATTAGATGAGCTCATGTCCTACTCAGATGGTACACTAAAAATCTTCATCATAAGATTCATCAGAAGGTATGGGATAACCGAGATGCCTACACTTATGAACAACATGCTCAGGCTTACAAAGCAATAGATCAGATGAAGACCACAATATCAAACCGGAGGCAAGTTAGGCAATGGCAGGTGGCATTTGGGATTCGCAACAAATCAGTCTATGAATAGCTTTTAATGTATTATTTGTTGTGAATGATTACACACCTCACTTAGGGGGAGATTGTTAGATATATAAAGTGAGGGTGTAAAATGTAATTGTACCAAAGTTGGGGAAATGCTATATAAAGGCATTTCCCCCACATTTCAATACAAGCTTTGCATAACCAACATATTGTGTTTGTGTACTTTCTCTCTCTAACTCTCGGTTCTCTCATCTCTACCGAAACACACACACAAACACACACTTACTTCATAGCATTGCTTCATCCGTATACCATACGGGACAATCAAAGCATATTATAAAGTCATGCTCGTCCGACTTGAAACAATACTCAACATGCCCCTCATGTGCTTCGTTCTTTGCACTTAAACATGGATACTTATGGATTACGTGGAGTGTATGTGACTGTACGTTTAGCCAACCACGGGTGGAAATACCACGTAAGCGTTTGTGGTTTATAACTCAAAACCAATAGGCTATGAGTGTAGTAACCTAAAACTCTTATTAATCATATTACAAAGTCATACTCGTTCAATGTGGGATAATACTTGACAAAAGTTACATTAAGAATTGTTCTTGTTTTACTTGGATATTAGTGACCAATATATGCTATATGGGTACACTACTACAAAAAAGACATTTAGGCCCGGTTTTTTAGGACCTTTAGACCCGGTTTTGAAGGGGGTCTGAAAGGGGGGGAGCCTGAAAGTCGGGGATTCAGGCCCGGTTAAAAAACCGGGTCTAAATGTCACTTTTAAGCCCGGTTTTACATTTAAAAACAGGGTCTGAATGTTTTTTATAAGGTTCAAATGCTCTCTTTTAAGCCCTGTTCTTTGGCTTATTAACCGGGTCTGAAAGTCAATTTATAAAAAAAAATTTATTTATTGTTGTTTCCTGCTAATACATTCAACTAATACATAAAAACCAACATTCAACTCAATTAACAACATGACAATTATATCATACCAAAACTATCCACTAATACATAAAAAACCAATTTAGTCAAATTGGTGAACCAACAATGATAATGATTCTAATTAGTTAGGTTCGGGTCGTTCGAGCCGATTGTTTAAATAATCATATCACCCTATAAATGTTTAATACACTATGTCTAAAAACATACAATCTAAAGCTGAAGAAAAAACATGAAAACCATAAGTTTTTTACAAACTTGGTAAAAATATCCATGTTAAGGATATAATGTACCCCATAGAATTGTTCTATCATGGTCGTCCACAATAACACGTATACAAGGAATAAGTTGCCTCTTGTGCTCCAAAGTATTCTTTACCCACCTATGAAAACACACAAAACAAATTCAAAAGAGTAAATTTCAGAACCTGGGGTATGGTGTTGGAAACAAGAGGAACTCAAGTAGAAGATGCAGACCAAGGATATAAAAAAAAGTGGCTCTTATATATAAAGTTAAGATGATCCTACTTTCTTGATTTAAATACAGATTGAAGAAATCAATCCTATATATACTTTTTTTTTTTTGAACAAGATTTATATGACTTTTATTTCTATCCCAATTTGTGTCCAAAAAATTAAACAAAAATAAAAGGATTCTCAAAATTACCACAAGAGATGGGGGAGAAACAAAACAAAAGGTGATGCAGCCCTTAACCAACATCTGGGAATAAGCTACCGGCCTTTATGCCAACCATCTCACAAGACCACTAGTAACTGAGAGCCTTCTTTCTTCTTGATCCTCCCTCTCCGTAGAGTTCATTCCATTGCACAAGCTCGTTCATGTTTACAGACTCTGAGGACACACTCGCACAAACCTGTTCATGAGCAAAATTGAAGTCATCCAAGTTTAAAGGCCTGATATCAGAACTTTCACTTAGAGTTGGAGCAGGTTTGCCTTCTGCTATAGCTGCTACTCACTGAAATCCATAAAAAGGAACCCATTTGGTCTACTGCAAATATAGTCTTTACAACAGATTTATTGCTCAATTTGTTTGTTCTATAATTTTACTTTGTAACTACATATCCTTTATGATATGTGCTTTATTGGATTCATAAGTCTTATCCTAAGAGGTTAAAGTAAATGGATCAAAGCATACAAATATTATACCTTATATTTACAGTTTACTAAATCAAACCAACCCAATGGAGAATGAAACATTTAATGGATAAGGCAACAAAAGCTTTGTTTGATGGGCAGAAAAAGGTACAAAAATGCAGACACAAGAATTATTAAGAAAAAGGCAACAAAAAAGGTTCGGGTCGTTCGAGCTGCATAAACAAGAATTATTAAGAAACAAATAAATTGCAGAAAAAGGCAACAAAAAAGGTTCAGGTCGTTTGAGCTGCAGACACAAGAATTATTAAGAAACAAATAAATTGCAGGGGCACCAAAGAAACATATATAAACCTAATCAAGTTTGAATATGCAAACTTAATGCAAACTTAGTGTCATTGACTTGTTCACTTGGAACAAGGTTATTGTTCACAAATCCATGAACTTTAATTTATTAAACCTTGAGGTTTCCTAGCAACTTACTCTGCTTGAGATTGTGGGAACTCATGCCACCTCACATGCTCTCAACTGCAGCTTTCCCTCTCAGATTGTAATTGAATGGCTGACCTTGTTAATTACATACCATACTTGATTACCAAAGTCACAATGGCTGATCCACACGTGTTTAGTATAAATACGTATAAAAGATATACGCATTGGCGGACCTTCTAGCTAAGACTACTGAATAATGAAGTAAATGTTTGTATACCCTTCTAGCTAAGACTACTAAAGCCTAAAACAATGGTGGTACAAGTATTATGAGTTTTAAAAGGGATTACAGAGGATTTGTGATCATTCATTTATTTTTGTTTCATTTAAGCATTTGATCGAACACAAGGTATGCAGTCCTGATGAATCAAGTTACCTTTTTCTTCTACTAATTCAAATAATTCCCAGTGTTGAAAATCAGTTGGACTCAATCATAAATGATTAGAGGTGCAAGGAAATAAGCTACTTAATCCATTCTCAAATGTAAGCATCAGTTTCAACAAAAAAAGTGATATTAATTCACCTCAATCATACTTGCATACAGCTTAAATCAAATGTAAAGGAGGGAGGAGTAAGAACCATTCTTTCCATCCAAGAGGTCTACGTAGCTCCACTGAAACAACACCATACAGAGACCTTCATTTTAACTTCTCCAGGTCTATGTAGTAAGAACCATTCCTAATTTGAAACCTGCAACTTGACAATGTGTAAAACATATGAAATCATATGGCTAAAAGATTAAGAAAGAATTGTAACTAAGGTAAAAGATTTTAAAGAGCAAAAGTATTAACCAAGAGGTGGCATTACAATGGACGAAGCCACGAAGGAAGAGGGAAGCGAGACTCGACGACGGTCCTGGAGAATCGGTGAATCGAGGGAATCGAGACTCGACGACGACAGCCCATGGTTTTGATTTTTCTTCTTTGAATCGAGGGAATCGGTGAACAAATGAGGATATTGAAGTGATGAGAATGAAACTGGGAAATAGAGGCTGGAGTTAGAGAAGTCGAGAGGGTGAAAACCCTAATACATTTAGACCCGGTTTAAAATAAGAAACAGGGCCTGAATCAATTTTAATTTTTAGACCCGGTTTCCTTATAAAAAACAGGGTCTGAATGTGTTTATACATTATCTCACACGCATAACCATAAGATTTAGACCCGGTTTCTTTAAAAATAACCGGGTCTGAATGTTTTCTAGACATTCTGACCCGGTTCTGTTTTAAAAAACCGGGTCTAAATGTAAAAAAACACGCGTTTGACCTTTTAAGACCGGTTTTAGGTGTTTTTTTAAAAAACCGGGTCTAAATGGGGGAGCTTAAAAGTGTTTTTTGTAGTAGTGGTAATACGTTTAATCTTTAGTTATGAAAGAATTAGCTACCAAAATTGATAAAATATTTGTTTTATCGTAATAAAAAAAATTTAAGTATATTTTTTAGCAAATTTTAAGTTGATGCAAAGCATAAGATCATATCCCACTTCTTGTGGAATTAGTAGATCCAATTAAGATATATATATAGTGTTAGGATCAAGAGAGAACGCTCTTAAATATAGAACAGAGAGAACGCTTTTCAAACTTTGATTTCATTGATCAGATGGTTCAAAAATTGTCACAATTTATTTAGGCATTTGATTCCATTGATCATCGGATTTAAAATATGTCACGTTTTTTTGATAATATGTTCGAATATAATCCTGACGCATTGATGCATACAAAAGTGTTATTTGATGCATCAATGCATCCAAAATTTTAAATTGTTAATAATTATACAAATAATTTTGATTTTAAGATTTAGGATGTAAAGTTGACTTTTGGGTAGTTATGGGTGAATATGAACGTAAAGAAGAAATAATAAATTACAAGTTTACACGTGTTCTCTCTGTTCTCTATTTAAAAGGGTTATCCCTTGAACCTCACCCTATATATATATAGGGGAGGGTTCATGCGAGAACCGTTGTTAGTGCGAGAACTGCGAGAACCAATCCCAACCGTTCCTTGAATATGGGAAGTTCATGGATGAAGAGCGTGGAGGGGATAAAGTATGGCAGGGTGCGTGTGAGGAATTCATGGGTAGGCAATGACATAAAAGTAGAGGGAATTGGACGGCTAGGATTGGTTCTCGCGGTTCTCGCATTAACAATGGTTCTCGCATGAACTTTTGTCTCTATATATATATATATATATATATATATGCAAAAGTTTAAACGAGAACTGTTTTTCGTACGAGAATTGCAAGAACCAATCTGAACCGTCCAATTCCCCCTCTTTCAATGTCATTGTCCACCCATGAATCCTTACATACACCCTACCACACTTAATCCCCCCATGCTCCACATCCATGAGTTCCACTTTATCAAATCAACGGCTAAGAATTGGTTCTCGCAGTTCTCGTACGAAAAACAGTTCTCGTTTGAACCGTCCATATATATATATATATATATATATATATATATATATATATATATATATATATATATATATATTAGCACGGTTCCCGCGTAATGTACGTGGCATCGGCGAATAATTCCTAGTCGATAACATGTTTGATTTCGATAACGTATGGATATAATATTCACACACTACGTTGATATTAAATAGTTTCCAACTTATATGTCGATTTACAATCCATAGTATTTGCAATTTTCTGATTTGGAAGTCAAACTATATATAGGATATTTATTGCATTATAGTTTCCAAATTAATTTCTACTCTAATTATAACATTATTATCATATATATTTTGTGATATTAGAGTAATAAAGCAATTTCAACTTACTTAAAAATTAAGATATAAGCTTAGAGATGCTTCTAACCCTTCTTCCCCCCCATGTGCTACAGTGGTACTGATGTGCATTAATTTCATAATTTGGGTAACTGTACGTACGTAACCCACTCTTACAAGTCCAAGTTCTAACCCAAAAGGTTGTTTTGCAACAAGATTTCGAGATAACTAATTATTATCCCTAATTAGTCCTTAGCTGCATGTTAAAGAATGCTTCCAAAGCTTAAATTGTGTTAGATTGTTTATGATTGTCTGGTTAAAAGTTATTTAAAACAAAAACAAAAACATATATGTATTCGTTCTAAAGATTGACACTCTATATGACTATATACACATAATAAAGAGTAGACACCCGATTTTCAATATGCAGCATATATACGAAATAATTATTGTATCAATTTATTATCATCCAACTTTAACATCATCTCTATCATTTGATAACAAAAGATGTATAAACATATATATAAACATAAAGCACAAAACATTCTAGAAATTCTTTAGATATATATTCATCATGCATTAATGTTGCGAAGTTTATTATTTGTTTGCATGGATATCACTGAGTTCACAGACAACCTGCTTTGTTGATCAGCCTCGTTTCAAAGATATGAAGATATACAACATGCATGACTAATTGTTTCTTCATCTTCTAGGCTTGTGTTAATTAAATGGCATGTATATATGTCTCGCTCCTTAGTCTTTTAGAAATGTACTAGCTAATTAAATTGTCCATATATTATACGAGTTATGAAAAATATTTACTAATAAATAACAAATTTATTATTAAAAAATAATAGTATGTATAATAAAGTTGAAATCAAATATTTTGTATAACTTCCTTGTAGACAATGTTCATTTTCTTTAAAGTCGAGTTACGATCATTATTAAAGATACATACTTTCAATTCCTGCTTACTTAGCACACGAGATATGCAAAAGACAATTGTTCATAAGTAAGACATGCCTTCTAAGAAAAAGACTAATCTTATAAGACACTTCTATTTATTGTCTTTGAAAAACAAATCAAATGCAGAAAGTATTGTATCTAAAACTTTATGATAATATGGGTGAGGATCCTCCCATGTTTAAGTCAAACATGACCCATCATTTTCTCTCATAAATATAAGAGTGGACCCTACAAATGGGACCCATTCTTGACTAAAATAAGGGACTCACTCTCATATTTGTGAGAGAACATGATGGATCATGTTTGACTTAAACATGAGAGGATCCTCACCCTAATAATATACATGAAGATGGATGATATGTTTGCATTGTTTGTGAGAATATAAATCAACTGTACGTATGCTTATTATTTTAGAATTTAAATAATATTTTTTAACCTATTACCGTATCTTTTATTGAATTTAAAATTGATTTATATTTTAATTTAGAAGTAAAATTAAGTTCTAGTTTTGACTATAAAAGTCAAAATTAGATTTTTAATTTTTATCATAATGGATGGTTGATATTTGACAGTTAAAGTTTGTTTTATTAAAATCAAAGGTTAGGATTGTTTAATTAATTTTTAATTTTGATCATAAAAGTCAAAGTTAGATTTTACTTTTTAACAAAATTAATGAGGGGATTTTATAATTAAACTTTTTTATTCAAAACAGTCTTGCTTCCCATTGTAGCACGTGTGTGGCCAATCAAAGGTGAGGACTGTCTAACTGATTTTTCTATGTTATTCTTTTATTTATAACCAAAGATGTTAGTATTTACATAATATATATGAGTATGTAATATATATGTTGTTTTAATATACATTGACCGAACACATTGTTGACTTAATGGAAATTGTCTATCTTTGAAGAATTGGACACTTCAAATTTGTGAAAGTACATATATAAGAGATCTTGCATTATATTTATAAAGCTAGATTCACACATCACGTTTAATTTTGACTTCATTGTTGGTAAACAATGTTTAGTTTAGTCAATTTGATTGTTACTATATATAGTTAATCGATCCTAGTTTAATTTAATTAATTTGATTAGTTAGAAAAACTTGAATTTTTTAAAAAAGGTTGCACTTCATCTAACATCATGACCCTAGTAATCTATATTTGTATGTAACTACTATATATCGACTTCTTTTTAGAGGAAAACCAACTCAAACCATACTATTTTTTTAAGTAAAACGAAGTTGTTTAAAGTGTTTTTTTCCTCATAATCATAGAAAAGAATAATATATTAATATTATAATTGAGTTAGATGGAAGGTGGGAGGGGAGGGGAGTAGGGAGTAAGTGTGAAGTTGGGGAGGAGAGGGTTAATGAGTTAGTTATGTTATGGGTGGTGTAGAGTGTGTCCACCATTATAATACAATAATAATAATAAATAAATAATAATACTTCTGTTACTACATATTTCATTTTACGGGTAACCTTTGTCACCATTCCATTCACTTCACGCTCTCACTCTCTTTCCAAAATACCTTTTGCTAATTAAACCTCCTTAATTATTATTATTATCACATTAGTTATTAAGTTAAAATCAAATTGTAATAAGTAAAATAACATTAGCTAAACTGTTTGTATAGTGATTTGAGCACGTCCATTATCATATAGTTGTTTATATTTACAAGGTTTAATTGATTATGTATTTCAAGAAGTAAATTACAGCTATGATAAATACAAAAAAAACTATGACTGTAAGTGTGTAAATTTACAGTTACATGCTTATTAATTAAGGCAAATTGCTCGAAAATACTACAAACTATATCAATATTACCATTGTATGCAATCAATATTATTTTTTACCTAAAAATACAAACAACTTATAATTTTGATTCATTGTATGCAGTAGGTGACCTGATCAGCAGGTAACAGGTTTTTTACATGAATTTTGATTTTTTTTAATTAGTAAATTCATATCTTCTTGGTGTTCTTCAAAGTTCATCCTCAAGTTCTTCATTTTTAAAGCAAAAACTTAAAAAAAATCTTCAAATCTTAAACCATAAAGTTGATTAGGGATGAAATTAGATGAACCAAAATCAAATCTGGAACAGATGAAGATGAAGATGTATATAAACCAAGATCAAATATGGAACAAATGAAGATGAAGATGAATATGAACCAAAATCAAACCCTAATCACCACCATCGGTCGACTTCAGATCTGGAACTTCAGATCCACCACCGTTGACTTCAATAATCACCACCAGTATTGATGTCTCCATCGCCGCCTTCGCCTTCAAATCTGAAACTCCCCACCGCCGTCGCTTTCAGATCTGAAACTCACCATCACCGCCGCCTTCAGATCTGAAACTCACCACCGTCGCCTTCAAACTCACCACCACCGTCTCCTTCGGATCGAAAACTCACCACCATCGTCGCCTTCAAACTCACCACCACCGTCGCGTTCAGATCGGAAAACTCGCCACCATATATCGTCGCCTTCAAACTCACCACCACCGTCGACCTCAAAATCCACCACCCTTCAAGAGAGAGCTCCGCAATTTATAGGGTTTTTTTCCAGATCTGGTCCTCTTCAAACAACTGCCGCTATCCACTTCAGATCTGGTGCTCATCTTCGATTTTGAAAATTATTGTGGCTTGTTATTTGGGTTTTTTGTTTGAATTTAAAAGAATTATCCATTAGGATTTAGTTTTGTTTGAATTTGAAAGAGCCATTCATTGGGTCTTTTGTTTTAATCTAAAAGAAGCATTCAAATTGAAGAACAATAGCTATTTTTTTAATTAAATTAATTTTAAAATCAAAAAATGAGGAGAAAACCGGTTGGTAACCTGATATCATAGGTTAATTGCATACAATGTATCAAAATTGTAAGTTGTTTGTATTTTTAGGTAGAAAATGAAGTTGATTGTATACAATGACAATTTCGATATAGTTTATTGTATTTTCGCACAATTTGCCCTATTAATTATGGGTATCTAAAAGTAAACATTAAGTTTGAAACTGTGACTGTAAATGGTTCATAGTAACTGCCGCCAGCCACTTCAAACAACCGCCGCCATCCACTTCAGATCTGGTGCTCATCTTCGATTTTGCAAATTATTGTGGCTTGTTATTTGGGTTTCTTGTTTGAATTTAAAAGAATTATCCATTAGGATTTAGTTTTGTTTGAATTTGAAAGAGCCATTCATTGGGTCTTTTGTTTTAATCTAAAAGAAGCATTCAAAATGAAGAACAATAGCTATTTTTTTAATTAAATTAATTTTAAAATCAAAAAATGAGGAGAAAACCGGTTGGTAACCTGATATCATAGGTTAATTGCATACAATGTATCAAAATTGTAAGTTGTTTGTATTTTTAGGTAGAAAATGAAGTTGATTGTATACAATGACAATTTCGATATAGTTTATTGTATTTTCGCGCAATTTACCCTATTAATTATGGGTATCTAAAAGTAAACATTAAGTTTGAAACTGTGACTGTAAATGGTTCATAGTAACGGTTTCTAAGATTAATTATTTGTATCTAAAAATCAAATATTGCATGATTAAATGAAATATCATGTGACTGCAAGTTTGTTATGATTACATGGTGTCTCTAAAAATACCATCACTAAGGTTTATTAATCTCTCTCGTTTAAATTTATGCTTTAATTTTTTATTAGTACATCTCTTTATAATTATATATAAACTAAATGGTAATTTAATAATTATATAACTTCATAATAAATCACAGAGACAGAACACGTATTCTAAAAAAGTATACAAGATCAACCGCGGTTTATTAGAAATCTATAAAAATTTTGTTAGAAATCCGTTAATTAATCATCCTGAATATCTCAAAAATTATTTTTAAATCCATGAAATTCGTTGGATATTAGCCGAAAGATTTTATATATATAATCAGATCAAATAAAAAGAGAATTAATGTAAAAATGGTAAGGAGAAATTAGATGATGACACGTGGCAGATCTATTAAAAGGATAAATTAGAAACAATATAATTTAATTTCTCTCTCCATCGACTCACCATCTCCCACGTTCCCCATGTATAGAAATAATTCTCTCTCTCCATCGTTCAGATACATATGGTCCTTTCCCCAAACCAAAACCCTAATCGCCGTCATGTATCATCCGCTTCCACGATTTCAATTCCGCCGCTTCACCTACAAAAGTTTTCCGCCGCAAACCCTAACCCCGTCATATCCCTGCGCCGTTTCATCTCGTCAAATGCATAAATCGGTCGGCTACCTCCAGCGTCTCCGTCGGTTTTTATTTCAGCCGCTCACCCCTACAACCGCCATGTATGCATCATCCTCCGCCGCCGTTTATATATATATATATATATTTCTACCGATTGTGCATCAGCTATGTACCAGATCTAGTGGTGTCGTCGTCGTCGTCGTTGAAAGCCATCTGATTGTGCATCTGTTATGTACTAGATCTAGTGTTGTCGCTATCGCCGTCGAGCACAGCTAAGGCTTTCTACGCTTTTAAAGAAAACCTAATCGATCGTGGTTCACATGCGCATGTGAAGCTGTCACCGACCACCAGCGCTGAAGCCGTCATCACCTTGAAGTGCCGATCATCACCGCCACAAATAATTGTACATCAAAGGTATTCAATTGTGGCGATTTATTCATCCCCATTTTCCCCTTCAAATGCTAAAACCTTGATGGCGATTGTGGCAATGATCCAAGTGCAGAGTACTATTCTTGAATCCATTTTTTATGCATCTATTATTTTAACTTTGTGAATCTCGTTAATTCTGTGCACCTTAATTTTGTGAATCTGTGTTAATTATGTGCACCAAAGAAATTTTTGTTGTTTATTTTTATGAATCTGTTATTTAAAGGAATGAATTATTTGTTAGATTTAATTGTGCATCAAGATTAGGGTTTTAATGGGTTTGATCGGAGAAGAAGAACGTGGTGGGGTGAAGGAAAACTGGTTTTTACAGATTTTGATGTAACTACCGACGTTGGGTTTCTTGTTTTTACTAATATACCCTTTTTGTATTTATTCAATTCATCTTTTTTCTTTTTTTTATTTGACTTTTTTATCTTGACTTTTCAATGATCCAAGGGGTTAGATCATTCCTTAGTTTTTGTAGCATAAAACTCTTTTTAGTTTATCTCATCCATATATATATTTAGGGTTTAGGGTTTATATATATATATATATATATATATATATATATATATATATATATATATATATAAAAGTTCATTATACTTTTGAGAAACATGTATACTTTTGAACAAGTTTCCGGCGAGTTTTACATGGGAGGAATAACCTTTCTTCAAGTAGTGTGAACTTAATAACAATTAACAAGTACTAATTAAGTTTTTTATATAGTTTACAAAAGTGTTGTTTTATATTATGGCATAGATCATTAACGAGCGAGATGACTTCGATTTTAAAAAGTATTGATATAAATAGTTACAATTAATTAATGCCTTGTTTTAAGTAATTTTTTTTTAAGTGATGATGGATCGAGAGGTTGTTTGGGTAGAGTTATCCATAAGGGCGATGGTGTGCAACTGTGCATGAGTTGTGTGAGCTCATCGTATTCGCTTTATTTATTCTTTTCTTTACTTTTTGTGTGTCCATATTATTAAAGGCAGAAACAAGTGCAACCAATGCAACTATAAAACTGCTTTTGGCAGTTGTTGCATATATATAAATAACTTCCACACAAAATTATATCAGTGGCTAAAGTACATTAATGGTTCAAACTTCAATACGCGTATATTTTTTAAATTAAATGTGAATAATAATTTTTGTATGATTGAATTGTGATGTGAATATGTGTTTTTTTATGTGAAAAAGGATAAATAAACTATATTCATTGTTAGGTAAAAAAAGATAATTTTATTTGAAATGTGATCATATCTCTGTAAGAAAAATCTCCAAAGTGATGCTGTAAAAAAATCTCACATATATTAATAATAAACTTGCAACACTAGCAAAATGTCTACAAATCCAAAACAAGAAATAGGGTTATAACATCACATTTGTCATATCAAAAAATTATATTTATATCTAAACTTAATCCAGGTATATAATGTGGCGATTAAATCTCCCCATTACTAACGGTGCTGAAAAACTTTTACCAATGAACATCATATTGTTTCGAGCTTTCCAAGTAAACCTTAAATCGTAAAGACAACTCGCAGTTTGTTTGTACTCCTAAACCTTATAGAAGTCGAAATATTTAATTAATACGAGATATTTTAATAGCTTAATTGATATAAGGGGCAAATTGGTAACAATATATTTTTTAATATATAAGCCTGGTACCTTGGTTTCTATCGAACAAATTATTAAGCCTAGTTAAGTCTATTTGGCATATATCTTGGAGTAATAACTTTTTTCTTTTTTCATGTAAGATTGATATACATTATTGCCTAACATAACCCTCATGAGGAAAGTGTATTAGGTACATGCCCTTCGTGTAGTGTTGACAATATACATATATAATCTTGTTGATTAGTCATTTTCATGCAAATAAGAACTTGAACTTAATTTGATTATCACTTAATTTTTTATTAAATTAAGATTAAGAAATTTCATTAATAAAAGTTACAAAACTCAAAAGAAATAATTACAAGATAAAGTCGCATATTAAAATATGTCAGCGAAATACATACTGGATATGAATGAATAACATTATAAATAATAAAATGATATATCAGCCTACGTTTTGTTTTATTTTATCCTTCTATATATTTATCATAAGATGGCATGTGAAGTCTACTAGTTTACTTTCCTCATCTTTTTCATTGATTTTGACACTTATACATATTAATATTGCAAGTAATAAGATAAATAAAAGAAAAAAATATGAGGATATACCACCTTTTTTATAAATAATTGATATATGATTATCGTATATGTGAATTATTTTTCCCATTTTAGAAAGTTATGCGTTAGTTAATGTAGTACTTTGACCACAAATCTAGAAAGAACAACAAACAATTTATCAACGACATGCATTTTTTGAGGTGGGAAGTGCAAAATAAGTGAAATAATTGATGTTTAAGTAGATAACTAAACTACTAAGCAACATTAATTCTTTTCTTCGGTTCTACTCTTTAGCCTCCCTCTTTTGGATTACTACATATTGCCCCTAAACTTCTAAAATCACTGAATGGATATATATTGAGAAAAATATAGTTAAATTCACCACTCGATCGATTATTATGCATGGGATCATTTTTCTTTTATACCTCCTTAGAAAAAGAAAAATGAGTTGCGCTACGGTAACATATATTTATTAGAAGGCAAGAGGAGAGAGGAATTTATGTACAATGCGTCCCTGGAGCAGAACGAGAGGGTAAGGAAAAGAAAGAAAGTCGTCACAAGAAGGGGAGACGGGGAGAAGGGAGGCGGCGGCGGCCAACCAAGGTAGGGAGGCGGAGGAAAGGCAGCGGAAGGGAGAGAAGGATATGACCAGAACCCTAATTATATTATTCTCTAGTAATACTCTTTAAAATAACGCTTAATATGACTTTTGAGTGTCATGTGATGTTGATTAAGACATCGTATTTTTACTAAGGACAAGCATTAGTCTTTCTAAATAGTTGGGCAAGGATGATTATGATGATTGAATAGATGAAATAGAATATAACTTTTGCCCAACTTATGGCAAATAGGATATATGTTGTTGCTCAATCAATATGGATGGGTTGAACATGCATATATAGGTGATAGATGACAAAGGTATCCTATAATAGACTACTTTGTTACTTCTCATGGATTCATTGGTATTAGATAGGAGATATGATCATCACATTCAAATCATTTATATATAGCGGGATTTAAGAGAAGTTGGTCTTTTGGAGAAGGCAATGTGGACTTAAAGCGTTTGTACGTAAAGGAAGAGTTGGTGTTAAAGCTATTAAGAACTTACAATTAATCCCATATTCGGGCTTGTCTTAGCATTTGATAATATTTATTACATTACTATCCTTATTAACAGTTTTATTTCTTATGTTTTACTTATAGACATTGGTTTAACTTATTTTTGGAAAATTCAAATATTTTAGCATATCACAACAAGATTTTGGATTCTAAAGCTTTAACCGAAATTACCAACAGTAGCGACTCAGACTACCACATAAGCAACAATCTAAATAATTCATATCTACATACAACATTGTCATATTGACATATAAATAAGAAGCATATTAAGAATCTTCATATAGAGGAATTTCTAAATTCATTTGACTTGGAGTCATTTAATAATTATAAATACTATTATTCCGGCAAGATGATGAAGAAATCTTCTCGCGAAAACACTGATTATCGAATGATTTACCATGAATCTTTACATATGTGTATAAACTTTTTAGTCATGAGCTAATAAATAATACATGAATCTTTACATATGTGTATAAACCTTTTAGTCATGAGCTAATAAATAATACCGGTAATTTATCATATTTATTAACGAGTTCATTACTGATGGACGTATTAATAGTCGGTGTTTGGTTTTAGGTTGTGGTTACATGTTTGATTTATTATCCAGGCTTCTAGTCTAGTGGTATACTGTTATGGATAGTGTAGGTTTAGTATGTATACTTTTTAAAGATTGATAATCTTAACATAAAATCTATTTCTTTATATCATTTTTTAATTTAAATGTTGTTTTTTTTTTCTGAAATAAAAAAACAAGTGGTGCAATGAGCTTAGAATGATGGCCAATCCAATAACCGAATAGCCTGAAGCCTATCATTTGGGAGTGTGCTTCACACGTTGGTGTCCTGTCGGCCCCTTACTCTCACTTTCTTTTTTTAGCAATAATTTCCATTATCTAAACCATTATAAATATTCTTTTGTTTAATTTTATATTTTTATTATTAAAAATATTACATAATTATTTTTACGAACCTAAAAGAAGTAGTTGATAGTTTTGTTATAATAATCCTTACTAGGACTACCACAATCGCATTGTAAACAAACACTTATTTTTAATATGTTTTTTAATCCAAATATACAATGAATTTTAGGAACTAAATTTTGCCTTAATATTAACTTTTATGTATTTTTTTGTATTTATCATTTTAGTAGAGGTTGTTCATTTTTTTAGTTACTATAATATCTAAGTTGTCACATTTTACTATTTTGTGTTATCTTGAAAACTGTCATTTAATTTACTAAAGTTTCAAAATCTATCATTTAGTGTATCAGGACCTTTGATAATAGGTTATTAGCAGGCGACCATGATTCTCAATACAGTATATTAAATGGTATTTTCAGTAATAAGAAAAATGTTTGTTACCTACCAAACAAGTTTGCTTCGAAACTCTCAAAATAAAAAGAACTGAAACTTGGGAGTCGATTATAAACAAGTTTGCTTCGAAACTTTAAAAATGGAAAAGTAAAACACTTTCTGCTGGTGGGCGGTTAACACTCATAAAATCAGTTCTGGGAAGTTTGGGGGTCTACTTTTTTTTGCTATTTAAAGCTCCCGAGAAGATCATTAAAAAACTGGAAGGACTCGGGTCCAACGAGTTCAAATGAAGACCACAAAAAACTCAATTGGATTTTGTGGAGTCAAACCTCAAACAAAGTAGATAATGGGGGTTTAAACGTGGGAGGTCTTAAAGCCCTTAACTTGGCAATGTTAGCTAAATGGTGGTGGCGTTTCAAAATTGAAGAAAGTTATTCGGTCCCTACATGGTTCAAATGGTGGGTTTCATCTATCGTGCCCCGTTGGTAAGTTCTCAGGAATATGGGGTAACATTCTAAAGATTTCAGTAAGTTTAACATCCCACTTGAAGCATGGTTTCAAGTAAAGAGGTCCAAATGATAATTCAGTATGTTGGGCAATTGAGAAAAATGGTCTTTTCTCAGTTATTCTTTGCGTAAGGCTTTTGATGATTTCTATTTGAGAAAGGGTGATAAAGGTGGGATGGAATGGTTGAAATGCCTCCCTTCCAGTATTAATATTCATGCCTGGAGGTGCTTAAATCGGAGGCTAGCAACTAAGCGCATAACTTGAACAAAAGAGGTGTCATTATGCTAAGCCTTCTTTGCCCAATATGCAGCAACTTAGAAGAAACAGAGGGCCATCTTTTCACTCAATGTCCATCAACCCTGAAGGTGTTAAAAGAAATAGTGAACTGGTGGGGTATTGATATATTGGAGTTTCATGGGATCGAGGACATACTGGAGTGGGGCAAAACGATTCAGCTTAAAGGTGGCAAATTCAAGGCATTCAAAGGTATTATCTACACTTTCCTATGGCGGAAATGCGGAAATGGAAAGGTTTTTGAGCAACCTCAAGGTGAAAGGAAGAGTTGGTGTTCATCGAGTTACAAGATCTTTCGTATTCTAGGCCAAAAAATAGGTGGCCCCAATGTAATTTAGCTAATAGATGGCTAGATTGGATTAACTCTCCTACTTTGTGTTTTTCTCCTGTGTAACACTTGTTTCTAGCACCTTGCTAGTTAATGAGATCTCTTTGCCGATTTAAATAAAAAATCTACCAAACAAGTTTCTCAGAATACTAAATGGTGGATTTTTGAAGCTTCAGTATATTAAATGATATTTTAAAAATTAGATACGGGTTTTCTTTATATACGGGTTCTCTAGTTTTGAAAGGGCAATTGTGTTTTGATATGGGTTTTCTTAAGAGAAAGGTGTGAACATGGGTTGAATGGGGCATTTTCGGATTTTGTTCGTCAGTTAGAAAGATTTTTGCCTTCCATTAAAAAAAGAAATTTGAAAGATTACTTGGACTTTGGTAAAAAAAACTGTTTTGTTCGTGTAAATGTGTATTTGTGGTCAAAATATACCCGAATGTAAATATGTTTTCACAACTGATTTGTTGGTGATTTTTAAATCATGGTGAAGGTTGGTGGTCTATTAATAGTTTTAATTGTGGTTGTGACATGATGACGTGTGAGATGGTCGTCGAAGGATGCTAACGATGATAATTATAAGACTTGAAAAACTATAAAAATATTCTTAAGTTTTCACATAAAGTAGTATAAAATGAATTAAAGTTTAGAAATTAAAGAACAAATTAAAAGAATAAGTGTATTTAGTTATATTAAGTGGACTATAAAGAATAAAGACCAACCGTGTAATAAAATGGGGACGGCAGAGTTTGAATTTGTAAAAATTATGATATAGAAACAAAAGATACAGTGAGTTCTACATATAGTTATTATGTTTGTAATATCTTATTATCCTTTATTTATATATGTTAATACGTTCGATTAAAATAGTGTAACTTAGAAACTTAATCCATGTGTTTTAATCAAAATTATAAATTTGACCTCTTAGACGTTATTTTTATGCAATTTGTTCATCAATCCCGATCCGAGTTTCTTGTATCATTGATCCATCCTCAAATGACAAAAATTGCATCTTATTAATATATTAATTTATTATTTAAAAGACATTGTTTACTAATTTTAAATATTAGTATATTCATTTAAAAGATGAAATTAAAAAAAACATTAAATATCATCTCTCTATTAGTTAACACAAACACACAAATTCTGACACACTCCCTTTCTTCGTCTCACCGACCACCACAAGAAAGTTTGATATGACCATCGCCGCCATGGTTTCGACCATTAACACCACCAAATCGGTCGACCTTGCCACTATTGGTGCTAATATCAGATTTGGTGGCATCGTCACTCCCAATGCAAGTCTCCTTGATGTCCCTTTAGAACACTCTTCGACACCCATTTGTGTCATCACTGTTGCCGGACAACTATTCTATCGCCACCTCCTTCTCTTCTCCCGTCTAGGTGTGCGTGTTTTTGTTTGTTTGTTTGTTGAAAATGGATGAAATGATGCACCATGTCTCTTTTATTTTGGGTTAGATTTTGTGTTTGGGTTTAAACATCATCTCCCGAATCAAGTCTAAGTTCAAATTTAGGTTTATGTTTGTCTTCAAATTCAACTCCAATTTTATTAGATTCAAGTACGTAATTGACTCATTTTTCTTGCCTGCTCAAATTGAGAGTGTTTATGTTAAATCGTTTTAAATTTTAGTTGGTCTGTTAGATTTTTGGTTGATTTTTTAGTTTGTCTTTGATAATTTATGTTAGATTCTGATCTATAAATTTGTTAGATATGTTTGTTTTGCATAACTAAGAAGGTTATTGGAGATGATGGAGATTTTTGAAGATGATGAAGATTATCAGATATGGTATTAGAGATGGCAATAGTGAGTTGAAAAGAAATTAGATTATTATTTGTTTTACTTATTTAATGATTAATATTTCTGAAGAGCGATTTAATGATTATATGTTATTATAAAATTAATAATATTAATCCTAATATAATAAATTCATAATTAGATGTTATCTTAAAATGAATTACAATTAAAAGCAAATAAATAAATAAATGAACAAATAGGAATACATTAGTCCTTTAATATGGAGGAACGAATTATGCAAGTAAAACGAGTTAAGAAAAACTGAATTCGTAAAAATTACAGTCCAAAACTATTCATATATTTATTTAAGCAAATTGGAAGAAAAATGATAAGTGTGCTAGAGAGTAGAGAGTGTATTTAAACAAGTCAACAAGACGATAAGGTGTTGGAGTAAGAAGGTTGAGTAGAGCGCTAACTGCAACCAATAATTGTGCGAATAAAAATAAGGTCAACGAGAGTGGTTCTCCAATCAGGTTCATTCCTGGTACTTTGAAAATATAAATTATTTTTTTATTAGACTTACTCCATTGCTAAGTGCAACTAATAATTGTGCTGCTTCACCTTAATTAGATTCAAAATAAAATATTTTATTTCTTCTAACAATACTTTTCTACTTTATCATTATATCCGTAACATAACTTTTAGAGTTAATTGCACTAATTGTCCTTTAACTATTTCAAAGTTGCGACTTTAGTCCTTTTTTTGAAAAAGTTGCAAAGATAGTCCTTTAACTGCCTAAAAATTGCACAGATTGACATTTTTAACGTTTTCTGTTTGTAAGATCAGTTAAGCCAGGAGTATTTAGGTCTTTTTACCATTTTTAACATTTTAATCAATTTAAAATAATATCTTAATATTTTTTAAATAAATATTAATTATAATCTTTTTTTAATATTTTAATCTCTCACACAGTCAACACTCTTCTCTCTCTCTCACAGTTACCGTCTCCCCCACCCTTCACCAAGAACCACCGCCTCCCCATCCTCTTCCGCCCATCAACACATTTGGTCTACAATATCTAAAAACGATTCTTCAGTTTTCTTTAACCCCTGAGATAATGCTTTCAAAACCTCTGAATGATTAACGGAATCCAAACCATTTGAATATTCTTTAAGTCTGCGATCCAATTCTAACCTCTCGCGATCAAACTCACACTTCCATCATCTCTTATTCTCCGACACTCGATTCCTAACTTTTGAATTCTTGTTTTTCTTTCTTCTTGAACTCCGTGAATCCTCAGTTCCTGATGGGTAACTTTCCTGACATTTAACAGATTTTGGAAACCGAATTCGTTCATCTTGATAATCATGAAGAAGTTGAATTCGAAGAAGTTAGCGTTTTCTCAAACAATTAAACCTTTTAGACCTTTTAGACAGTTGCAGATCTCGAACATTTTAGACGGTTGAATTCGTTCATCTTGATAAGCACCGAAGAAGTTGAATTCGATGATTTAAGTTGATTATCATCATCCCATAATAAACCTTTTAGACGGTTGCAGATCTCGAACATTAGATCTCCACCTCTCTCATTGCACATCTGGTTAAAACCGAAATGGCGAGTTAGGGTTTTCTCAAACAAATTCGTCGCCCAAAATCTCGAAAACCCTAATCATTTGTCGCAGATCTCCGTCCAAAAACTCGAAAACCCTCGCAATAACCAACGAACTCCACCCAAACCACAACCACCACCGACGAACTCCACCCAAACCGTGACATATCTAAACACACACACACACTCAGTTACAAACTTACAGATCTAGACGGTGGCTCCAGTAAGTAGAGACATGAAATCATGGTCTCCGACGTGGGGAGGTGAGGTCGTCTCCGGCGTGGGGCTAGTGAAGGAGACAGTGGCTTGAGTAGAGACATGAGATGAAAGGGGTAGGTGGTAGGGTAGAAATAAATATTATTATTAAAATAGACTTAATTATTAAGAAATAAATGAAAAAGAAGAATAAAGAGTATAAAGAGTATAATAGTCCTTTTGTAAAAATTAACAAAATTAATTAACAGAAAACGTTAAAAAGGACCATCTGTGTAACCTTTTGGGCAGTTAAAGGACTATCCTTGCAACTTTTTCAAAAAAAATGACTAAAGTCGTAACTTTGAAATAGTTAAAGGACCATCAGTGCAATTAACTCTAACTTTTATCAACTCCTTAAATAATTTTAATTTTTGTTTTGATATAGTGAGTAGAAGGATATAGAAACTTTCTTCAAACATTTTAACCATAACTCTGAAAATGAGTCAAGTTTTATCAAATAAGTAGAATTCAGTTCTTGCTCTAACTCATTCAAATTGAGTTTTTATCAAGATCAAATCTAAAAACGAGTTTGAAATATATAACGATGCAAGGTTGAGTTATAAAGTCTTTTACAAAGTTTTTCAAGATAAATATAAGATACACATTGTATTCAGATTAATATCAAATTGAATTTAAACATATTATTTTTGAATAATTTGATTATGTTTAGACTTATGTAAGCTCTTTTTTTTATTTATGATCAAATTTTGCTATAATTTTTATACACATTGAAAACTATTAATGCTAGTAGTATGTTAATTATGTATATGATGGTCATTAAAATTTTATTTTTATAAGAAATTCGATCTTTTCTAGTCGATCTTGAATAGCCGAAACCGAGATTGCATTATAAAGGCTCATCGAGTCCGTTTTTACATTAAAATAGTGGAGTTCAAGTCGATTCACTTGAAGTCCTAATGTCCTATATATAGGGAACTTTGTGTCATTATGGTACATTTTGCAATAAACTAAACGATTGATTAGTAGTTATGGTTGAATGTTGATGCAATAATCATGAATCTTTAGGGACACTTAATATGCAAAATTACTCAAAGTGCATCATCTTTAGAGAAAAGCATTGCCAAAAATAGGGTATGCTGTAAGCCATCTTTAAATCCCTTCATAGTTTTTTTTTTTTTTAAATCCCTTCATAGTTTATATAACAAAAAGAAACAAAATGTGCAATTGTAATTTTATCTTCAGGATTTTTAGGTGTATGAATGTGTTTATGGTTTAAACATAAAGCTTTTACAGTCGAAAGCAGTTTTCTCTTTAAAAACGGCACTTAGCAAAAGCCAGAATGACCTACGTTAACTAGATATATAATTTAATAAAAATATATTTTCTTTTTCTTGCTAAATTTTTTTTAATAATTCTTGTACGTCCAATTAATCATAGGAAAATATCACATATTTTCATTGTTCTAAAATGGTAGTCTTGATTTCGTCATGACATGGTGCAAGGCTTGGGTGTAAGACTTAGGTCCCGTTTGTTTTACCGTAATGCAAAGGAATGGAAATGATTTTAATTCTATCAATGTTAGTTATGAAATGACATTTCTCTACCTGAGAGGAATATTAATACTTCAAAGAATTTAATTCCCTTCCAAATAATGTTACCAAACGCAATATACAACGGAATTTGATTTCAATTCCATTACATTCCTTCACATTACGGTGAAACAAACTGAACCTTAATGTATGCTAAGGCCTTGTTTGGCGTGTCATTTCCCGTTATAAACCGTGTTTTTTAGGCTTGTTAAAGGTACTGAGCCATATATACGATATATGGTTATTTTAGTTATAAGAATAATTGGATATAACAAGAACAAAAGAAAAAGATTATTAAACTATGTCATTAATATATTATTATATGCTTTTTATAGTTGTTTGTATTATCGTGTGTGTGTAATTATAGTTCATATACAAATTGTTATTTTACTTCACGACTTATGGAACGTTGTGGTCTTGCTACGTACGGCTTTCAAGACTTGTTCCTTAACCATTTTGTCATGCCACACCTTACCTTATATAGAACCTGCATATTGTCTATACCACCTATAATACAAGTGTTCTTACATATTATCAATAAGTTTGTTAAAATATTGGAATTTACATAATGTTTCATTTATAATAATAAAGTAAATCGGTGTTGTTTGTTTTCAGTGATATAAATGTCTTATAACAATAAATCTCGTAATAAACAATGGAGTACATTTAGAGGTAGTTTTAGTGATTGTATTATTTGTGGTTAAAACAAATTATCACTCTTGAAATTTGAAATATTGTTAGTTCGTGTTTTCACTTGAAGAAATTTGTTTTTTTTATCTAACACAGCAAATAAAAACTCTAACGTTTAGTTATACTGTACTTCTGCCAGATACATTCTATATAAAACCTTCTGCAAAATCAGTTCTTTTACATCTTAGAACTCTCAGAGACCAAGTCATAATTTCATTTTTGCAATTATACTTTATTTCATATATGTTGTTCCATTCATTGAGATGGTTTTAGGAAATAGAACGACGATGGGAATTAGTATGAGGTGGTGAAAATGTGACATGGCCTAATAGATGTGAAATGATTGTTTTGTGTAATTGTGGAGTCTCAAAAAGGATTTTTGAAGATGTCCCGCAGTGGCGGGGAATAGGAGAGATCCTACTAACGACTTGATTGCAAGTCTTCTTCGATGGGGGCATGACTAGGGCTTAAAGGGTAAGCGGCCGGATGTTGGTCAAAAGGTCTTTAATTTAACAGTATCTGATATCTGATATCTAAGGTGATGTCTATATCTTAGGTTTAAGTATCATAGTAGAGAAGGTGTAGATTTGAAAGTAAGTTTCGAGAAGCAATTTTTGCTATAAAATTAATAATATATTCTTTTTCATTACTTATTTTGGATTACTCAATAAATAAAATCATTTTATAAATCTTATTTAACACCGGTTATAAGTGTATTGCCTGAAATAATAAGCAAATTAAATTTTTTCACAATATTTTAGAATAATATACAATTGAGGAAAAATAAATATTGAAAAGAATGTATATTTGTGTTGAGAAAAGAGTCCCAACTTAACATTAAATTGGTGTGAATGGCAGCATGAAAGGAGGTGGAGATAATATTGTCTGTTAGCAATTTTAGTAAAGGAGTTATTAATGTGGGATGTGTAGGATACCAACTTAGGCTACAAGTTTAGATAAAAGCCTGGACCAAAAGTGTACATCATCACTAATCACACCCAATCCTCTGCCTAACTACTCACCAACTCTATATACCACACTCAACACCAACGAGTCGACTCACTCGCCACAATCATCAACTCGCTAATAAGATTCTTGATCACACCGGACACATAAGTGAACACGGTTACATATAAATATGCTGATTTTGGCTACGGTTTAGCCAAAGGCTTAAAATATAGTAAGTAATAGCTGCTACGGTAATCATACCAAAAATTATGTACTTTTAAAAAAAAAAACCGTGAATAGACACTTTTTCGAACCACCTGATTACCATGTTTTATTTTTCGTTTCGTATGATTATTGTTGTATGTGACTATGAGTCCTGACAATATCTTTATGACTTGTATGTACAAGAGCAAGATATCTCAAATATTGTGAAGAGTTGAAGTATAAGTGGTTCAAGGAATTGATAATCTGACTCATAAATTATTCATATAGACCATCAAGTGGTTCTACATCTTTCACCATCTGTTTTCACACAAGCCTAACTGATGATTGGCTAAATACAATGTGCAGATATTTAAACTTACAGTTTTGTAATTGCAAACCAATAACCTCTATGCAAAAACTTTAGATCAACCAACAATCCGATCAATATTAAGACCAGCTAAATGAGGTTCACCACAATTTTATATTGGAGTCAACCCAACCACACCTGCATTTTTCAAAGGGCAGAAAAGATTTGTATTTAGAGAGTCTTAAGTGACACTACAACAAGTGTCTTATTTCTATTTTTTTATCCAAAAAAGGTTTAAAATTGCATTTGAAACACATATATAACTATATTAAAAGGACATCTGGATGCGTTAATAACATTTGATCCGAATAGTGGCAAAATAGAAAGGCTCAGTTGACCCGTTAAACCTTTTTCAATAGAATTTTGTTGATAATTGTACTAAACATGATTACAAATTCAATAGTTTAAACCAGTAATTAGTTTAGTTTTTTAATAAAATGATTTAGAAGATTGCAGGTGTTTGAAAACAAGTAAGAGGAACTTCGACCCAATTTTATTGTATATGTGACTATGTGTATAGATAATTTCCTAGCCGGCCAGAATCTTAAATATTTCACAATAATGAAAGTTACAATTATTCTTACCACAAGCCAGTCGTCCACCTGCATTCCCAGTGGAGAGGCTAAGCTCGTGACCACCTAAACATAAACCAAGACAGAGATCAGACGGATCATATATTATAGTAACATTTTATATTCTAAATAACATATTACTTAAACCTTTATATTTCTTGCAGAAATACATATCAAAAAAAGAAATAATTACCCTTTCCAAGGTCATCAGCAAGCTCATGGACCACAAAGGCTCTACCAACCACAGAATTAGTCCCAGTCAACGGTATCTGCACATCCTCATCAAGCAAAAGTTAACAAGAAAATCAACACATCACATCAAACAACATTAGTAAACACATCATAGAACAAAACTTTAAACACAAACCTGCTTATCAACAATGGTAGCCTCAGCCACACCTGCATAGTATTTAACAAACATATATGAAAAAAAACCAGGTCACAAAATTGATGCAGATTAGTAAATAAGATAAAAAGGTGTTTGTAGTGAACTACCATCGGCATTGGCAATAATGTTTCCCAGGTCACCCGCATGACGGATTTCATCTTCAGGAGCACCATGTGTATTCCCGTTAGGGTTGAAATGAGGTCCTAATATTCATTGATATCACCATTAAAATCAAACAGATAAAGGAATCCTTAGAAATGTAGACTGAAGTGAAATCAAAAATCAAACTATAACCTGTTGATATGCACCCATTCGTGGTATCACCAAACTCGTGCTATAAATTAATAAAAAAAGCATGAATATATCAGCACTTAACAATGCATAAAGATTATATAACACGTTACAGTAAAATCAGATGAACACATACTAGATGAAACCCATGGGGTCCTGGAGTCAGTCCAGTTATTTTGACATTCACAGTTGTTGGACCTGTGTTTGATCACAATAATTCACAATCAAAAACTGATATACAAATAAATTAAGCAAACTTTATTTAAGATATCGGCGGAATGTTCAATTAGGCTCGTTAAATTCAAAACCTTGTAAGAAATTGATATTGGTTTATAATCGGTTCAAGAACATCGCTACTTTAGCTAAACTTAAATATCAAACTGACACGAATTTTTCAAGAAATAAGTCCTAATTAGATTTAAGTTTGCCATTTACAGTTGTTGGACCTTGTTAATAACCACAACTCGCTATTAAATATTCAAACACATACACAAATTATGCAACTTTATTAGCTAGATAGACAATTAGGTTTGTCTAAGTCGAAACATAGTACAAAATCGATATGGGTTTATCACCTTTTTCAAGAACAAGATCTCAATCCAGCTGAATTTAAATTCAAATCGATTTGGGTTCTTCAAATTTTTCTAGAAAAATTTGTTAATTAGATACAAGTTTGACATACACAGTTGTTGGACCTATGTCAATTATTACAACAGTTCGCTATCAAAGCATCGATATACAAATAAATTAAGCAACCTTATTCAAAGATATCGCTAAATAGACAATTAAGATCAACATCTCAATCCAGCTAATTTTTCAAGTTGAAGTCGACTTCAGTTATAGTAAATTTCAAGAAATAAGTTCTATAGGCTAAAATATGAGGATACTAACAACGCATTTGAATGAAAATAAAGTATTCAAATCAAATTGGTTGTTCAATGGTAGAGAGAGAGAGAGAGAGAGACCGTCGTCTTCTTGAGTGAGGGTAACAACGCCTTCAACACTGGAGGTGCCTTTGAGGACGGCGACGGCTTTCTTGGCGGCGGCGACGACGGTAAGGGGTTTAGGGGAGGTGGCGGCGGCGGCGGAGGAGAGTGTTAGGGATTGACGATTGAAGGAGGATTTGAGGGAGACGCCATGGAAAGGAGAGGATTGAAGAGAGACGGTGTTAGGGTTGGAGATGGGGAGAATGAGGGGGTGAGTGGCGGCGGGAGAAGAGAAGAGGATAGAGTGAGCAGCCATAGCTGCAAGTGCAGCTTGCATTCAGTGGTGGGTAGAGATGAATTGGAGATAAGAGTGATAATGTTTGTGAGCAGAAACAAATCGTCAAATGATCTGTTGTTGTTCTTCTTGTTGTCTGTGTTTGGGAAGTCGGATCTTGTCGGGTTTGAATTCGGGTAGAACCGTTGACAGGTGCCAGACAGCGATCTTAAAGGAAATAAGGCCAACCGTATTTAGCCCAAAACTAGTTTTGTATTTTCTCTACCCAATCTCGTGTCTAATATTAAATTTGACTATTTATTTTATATTATGAGATCATTTATTAGTAATTTTAGTGATATATAAAAAACTAATTTAAATAAAACTTTTTAAACAGTTTTAATTATTGATTTGGAGAAAAAATATATTAACCATCTATTTTGATAAAAATAAAATTTAATTTTGGGATTGTGTTGTTTAAATTGGATTTAATTTTGACTTATCGATTAAAATTTTTAAAGAGAATTTCTTATATACTTTTTATAAAATTTAAAATATCATACCTACTCACCCAAATCTATAAATATCTTATTTAACTTTTATAATATTTCAAGATATTATATTTAATTAAATTCTTATTTTTGTTATTTAAAAATATTTAGCTAAATACAATCATGATACTACGTCTCAGACGCCACATTTGTCAACCCCCTAACTTCAATATTCCCCCCGCTAGTATGAGTGTTGACACCAAGGGAGGGTTCATTCGAGAACCGTTGTTAGCGCGAGAACTGTAAGAACCAATCTCAGCCGTTCCTTGGATATGAGAAGATCATGGATGAAGAGCGTGGAGGGATAAAGTGTGGCAGGGTGCATGTGAGGAATTCATGGGTGGGCAATGACATTGAAGTAGGGGAAACTGAACGGCCCATATTAGTTATCGCGGTTCTCGCACTAACAACGGTTCTCGCATGAACTTTTCTCGTTGACACCATTTGTACACAATATTTATAATTCTCATTTCTCTCTTTTACAAATATTTAATATCTTTTCATTGTATTTATAATTTTTTGAACAACTTACGTATCACACTGCAATCTAATTTAGTTTACGACATTATAAGAAAACTATATGCTTTTATGTTATCGTAAATTGTTTTTAGAAAAAGAATTGAAAGTAAAAATGCATCACATACAAATCAAAAGGTTGGTCTCTTGTTTAACACATGAAGCAAATACAAGAGCCGAAAAAAGCTTAAGCTCCAAGCCCAGGCCCACAGTAATACTGGGCTTGTGCCATTTTGTTTCAACATCTCGTAAAATTGAGCTCCGGAGTCCGGATAGTTGGACTGGATTGGACCAAACCTGGACTGAGCATTAATCGGCAATAATACTAATGAAAATATGAAATAATGAATGATGTCGATAACGGACCGATATGATAACGTAAAATTAATCTCCTGTTACCCCTTTATATTTTTATTTTTTTATTTTTCTGTGACAGGAATTTATTATTTGATAAAATAAAATTTTATAAAATGAATAATTTATGAAAGTTGGTCATCTTAACCAAGAACTAGTTTATGAATATACTAAACTAAGATAAAATTAATTAAAATTATTATTTCTAGTATTAACAACTTGACAGTATGCTAATAATATAAATTTGTTCCAAGATTGCTACCCTGATAAGATCTTGTGTGGGGGTTTGCCATGATACATACTCAAAAATATTAAATGTGTTGTGGTCCTTTTCCATGTGAAATGATGCATACGCCCATCCTTACACCTTGTTGGCCTTTGGTTAATAAATTTCATATTATCTATATGTAGGAAAATATTGCTTTATAGAATGTTGTGGCTCGGCACATGAATTAATTCAATTTTTTTATCTTAGCAGATAATAAATGAGTTACATATATGATACCGCAAATTTGTCAAAAAAAGATGTGTGTGTTTTAAATCAGTTATAGGTAGGATTGAAGACAGAACAGTTAGACTGTCTTATATGTAACCAAATGCTCGATGCTCGATCACCAAAGGGAGTTTGTTAAAAATATACTGTTTTTTGCATCAAATCATTCGTATGATGCCTAAAATGTTTTTAGTTTGTTTTTTTGAAAATATCTCTAATGCAACTTAAAACAAAACAAAAAAAAACGTACATGTGGTTCTACTTAGAGGTGCACATCTTCGGATTTTAATCCGATCCGGACCGGATTTTTTCGGTTTTCTTGGGACCGGATTTTCGGATTGTAACCGGATTTTCTCTGACAAAAGTGTAACCGGTTTCGTACGGATTAAAACCGGATTTTCTCGGACAAAAGTGTAACCGGTTTAACCGGTTTCGGATCGGATTAAAACCGGATCGGATAAAATTAACCGGTTAAATCCGCTCCGGTTTGAAAAAAACCGATTTTATAAAAAATCGGTTCGGATAGTTTTTACACAAAATCGGATATTCGGATTTTTTTTGCACCTCTGGTTCTACTACACATTTGAATGGTTTGCTAAAAGTAAAGCGGGCCGGGAGGGCCCATCATACAGGAATAGAGGGCCAATAGCATCTCGAAGACGCAAATATAAATAATACGTACCATTGGCATTGAATGAGCTGTCAATCGGGTCGGTCATACATCCAGCCTGTTGAAAACAATGTAGCCGGCCATGTCATCTTGGCCTCTTGAATTTTTATAATTTACGAACAATTTTTTTCATATAGATGCGATACGATACCACCCTTAAGTACAATAAATAGGGTTCTTGGACCACTATATTGGAAAAGGGACAGATTCCAATATCAAATTAAAATAAAAAAAGTGAATAAGTTTGTATCTATTGATACAAGTAATTGGATAACTCGTAGTTATAATATATATTACTATAATGACTGATTGTTACCTTAGCTATTACACTTTATGATTAATTCATGTCTAAACATCTATAGTTATAACTGTCATTCTTAATCTTCACAGCACCATCATTATCATTATTAGACCCTCATAATATTACTTTAAATTGATATGATTGATTGAAAAAAAAGCAAGGAACAATTGAGTTCGTCACCGGTTAGGGTCTGAAGTATCTAGTCAGTTATTCTAACATTGAATAATGTTAATGTTTAGTATTGTGGTTAAATATGATTGATCAAGTAACTTGATTCATTTTACAATTGTGATAAACACTTTCCAAATTCGATATATCAACCCTATCTATCTTGGTATCACGAAATTCGAATTGAAATAATTGTAAAAGCAATAATCTTGATCTTAGGCAAAGATGAAGATAAAAAACTAGAGAGATAATAGGTATTTCAAATTCTGTGTGTATCCAAAATGTTCATCCGAATTCCGACCCCCGTTTTTCGTTCAGAGGGCGTTAACCCCTAAATATTACCGGGACGAGCTTAGACTAATACAAACGTATAGTCGACACTCTTCATACTCGTTTAAGAACAAAGTTCAACCACATTGAAACACACGTATAAATTCCATTGCACTAAATGAACTGGTGACACTAAAATCACCAACAGAATGAATGTCAAAAGTATTAACTAATCGTAGCTCGAGCTTCAAGTTTTATAATTAATCAAAGCTTCCAATTAAACACTATGCTTAACTGAAAATGTTTGCAGCCTTACCCACGACATCTCACGGTCAAAATGGAACATATGTTTATATGTCTTAATTCATGTGTTTGTACAATTCATTTACATGTAATTTTAGATGATTTTGTTGTAAGGGAAAATGAGCTATGTAGCTGGTTATCAACCAACTTAGGTATTGATTTACTTACAAGCAATTTAAATGAAGATTATTTATATTTGGATGTTTACTGATTTTAATGGTTTGTGTTTGAAACATGTATGTTATATGCTATTACCATGTATGTTATATGCTATTACCAACATGAATTATTTTCTCTTTGTTTTTAAAATATAAAGTGTTTTATGTCTTGTTTTATATTTGCGGATGAAAATATTTACTAGAAGTTTAAAGTTTATTTATAAATAATAAAGAGTATTTAATCACTTCTAAAAATAAGAAAAAATAATATATTTGAAGCACCTATTGTTTTAAAAAAACGAGTCTTTAAAAGCGTCTACCCATTAAAAGACGTTTATAAAAAATTAGTACTTGTCGTAAATAGCAAATAATACCAAGGTTCTAAAAAAACGTAAGGCGTGGCATGGCGGCGAGGTCAAGCCTCAAGCTTTACGAGCTATGGCGAAGCCATGACGTTTTTTAAAGCATCACTTAAGGCGGCAATTTTGTATATATTTTATAATAATATATGTCCAATCTATCATTATTAATATACAATTTACACAAATTTACACATATGAGGAGAAAAGTAACTTATACAAATTAAAAACTACAAATTTATAGAAGTTCAATACACGCGATCGTAAAATGTATATAAAAAAGACCATTTTTTTAAAAAAAATAATAATTTCTGCGCGTCACGCTTTAAAAAACTCGCCATTTGGCACGCCTTATCCCGCCTTGTCGTACGCCACGCCTAACCCCACCGCCAAGGGCTGTTTCTTAACGGCGGCATCACGCCTCGCGCCTTGGCGCCACCATGACGCGTTTTTTAGAACCTTGAATAATACCTTATTATTCCATTTTAATCTACAAAGTCACATTAAATTCTAACTTTTACATTTTTTTAAAGAGTTCCTACCACTAATAGTCCTTTAACTATTTTAAAATTATAAATTTGGCCCTTTAACTAACAAAACTTGCCAAATTTGTCATTTGTTAACTAGTATGAATGGTCTCTTAACGATTTTCATTTACCTAGCCTCTTAATCTTAACAAATGATAATTTTATCCTTATTTTTATTATATATTCATTGAATTTAAGTTTATTAAATAAATCAAAATTTTACCATGACGCAATTTTTGAGAGAATCTCAATTCAAGTAGTCATTTATTTGGTACCTCCCAAATCATTCAAAAAAAAGTTTACATATATGTTTCACACTATACATGGCTTACATGGTACCAAAGTAGGTGGTCATATCATACTTGTCAACTTCAGAAAATCTTATCATATCCATTATCGTAATAAACGGTATAACATACTCGATCCCGTAATAGGTAATCGTCATCATTTACATAAATGTACTTACACATCGTCATTCATAGTCGTCGCTATCATATAATGTAAGTAAGAGTACTCACCTCAGTGTAGTTCAATTGGCAGTGGTGACAGTTCAGCAGGGTATGCATCAACCGAAAAATAACCTACATATGAGGTTATCATCATTTCAGTCATTTACTAGGGTCGTATCCCTAGGTCTACATGACACTTGGTTACCCCCAAAATTCTATACATTGACTACCCTTTAACAATTTACGATTATGTGCTCATAGATGTTTTGCACTTCAATGTTCTAAATGGTTTACCACTGCCTTAACACATTTTACGATTCAATGTCAGTTTACGATTCGGACTTAATCTGATTTGAGATTTATGTTTTGACTTGATTTATGATTACCCTAAGAGCGCTTTAAGATTCGTTCATTCAAATCCGATTTGCAGTTGTGGTAAGTCCCAATTTACGATTCAGTGCCTTGTGGCACTTTTACGATTCCGGAGAATGCTAGGAATCTTATGGGGTCTCAAGCATGTTTACGATTCCATCCAAACTTGATTATGATTTACATCCAGAATTCGATTCACAATTCATGTGTTTGGGGCTGATATGTGATTCACTAGATTAGCCATTCAAGATTCCATTACTTTCCGATTTAGTAACGTGCATGGTTTTCAATTAATTTTGATCAGCATCACAAGGTTTTCAATTGTATTCATAAGTTACCAAGTATTCGATTTGTAAACTGTTACTATTTATGGTTCATATTAAACATAGTTTTCAATTGGTTCTCTGTCCTTAATTTTTTATTAGCAAGGTTTTTTTTTTATCTCATGTTAGCATCTACACTTTACAATCCAGTCCCAATGTGCAAAACAAGTTTAAGTGGAATCTCCTAAGCAACTCGACCATAGTTTCTAATTCCGATTAAATTCACGGGGTTTTCGATTCCTTGAGCTCAAAATATTTTCGATTCATTATTCACAGTCAATCTTAATCAAATCAAACTTAACTGAAACTTCAACAAATTGTTTGATTCTTGTTGCATTAGATCCTAGATATCATAAAAACACACCCGTAGTGATCAATTGCATTTACAACTAGATTCGAGGGTCCATAATCCTTTAATGTTCTCGATTTCCTCTCACAATTTCACAATCATAGATTGTCCAAAACCCCATCTAAATTCAATCAATTGACATGATATTTATACTAAAATTATCACAAGAGTACAAAGAACCATGCCTAATAATTTTCCAAACGTTTTGATAACACTTTGATCCATAGTTTGTGTAGTAAGTAGCTACCATAGGCTTTACTTGGGGTATTGCGTCCTAATTTAGACTTTTATACCCTTCCCCACTTCATAAGTCGTCAGAATAAGTTCTGTTAGTGCATACATGGTCACACATTAAGAAATGCACTCCTTATTTTGATGATGATAAAAATATGAACAAGTAATATTATTGCTTATCAAATTTATTCATATGTTCATATGTTACATTCTTTAAAGGTTAACAAACCTAAAATTAATGATCAAGTGAAGATCAAATAAGTGAAGACTTCAAATCAACAAAAGAAGAAAAAAAGACAAAAGGAAACATTCAACCCTCACGGTCGATCCCACAGTCGACCGTGAGTCAACCGTCACCGCACAACCATCAACTCTCAAATATCGTCTTTCTTGAAGTCAACCGATCTCATACTCGACAATTGAAGATGGCATCTATAAAGTCGATTAATAAAAATAAGAGTTCACAAATATTTTTTACAAAAGAATATTTTATCAAAACTTTTATAAATATGTCACACATATATTTTATAAAAGTACTTCCAAACTTTTATTTAATTTGTCTTGGATTCAATATAAGACAAATTATAATAAAACAAATTATTTCTTATTGTGACAAAAACTAAACATGTTTTTGCATTGAAATGCCACAAGACTAAAACTAGAAAAGCATATTCTATATGTGGTAAATATCCAACATCATTTTTGCAAATCCTTCCAACCTTCCAAATTTGCATACAGAATTCAAACTCTTTTGGTAGGTCAACTTGGGACTTTTCTAAATGCCTTTTCTAGTGATTTTTATGGCAAAATGTGTTTGAGTATGGTTTTATACAAAGTGCAACGTTCGTATTGTGAACTTCAAAAAAGCTGTCCAGATCTGCGACGGAAGATGCACGGTCGACCGTGGCATGACCGTGGCATCTTCCGTGAGGCATCCGGACAAAATTTCCTTTTGTCAATCCTTGGTTATTTAAACAAGCCAAGGTCTTTATTTCAAACCATCTCTTGACATCTGAAAAATATAGAAAATATACAAGATCTTGTGAGCTTACATTCCACACAAAAACACCATCTTCAAGATCAAGATCAAGAGAAAAGGTGCAAAGTCTTCAAGAGCAAATCTTCATCTCTATCTATTATGTTATTTGTATAAGTGTGTAAGGATCAACTCTAGCCTTTCAAATTAGAGTGAAGTGAGGATTATCTTTAGCCTATACAATTAGAGAGAAGTGAGGATTAACTCTAGCCAACATAATTAGAGTGAAGTTAGGCTTATCTTAGCCTTGTTTATAAGAAAGAAGATTATTTCTTGTAAGCTAAAGAGAGAAGGTGTAAATGTTTATCTCTACCTTCAAAGAGAGAAGTTTTAGTGGAGCAAACTCTTGGTGGGTGATGTCAAAGAGTTGATGTAGTGCAAGTTTGTTAACATTTGCATGAACCACTATAAATCTCTTGTCTACTCTTTGTGATATCTCTCTATCTCTACTCTCTTTAAATTCTTGCAAATATTTGTTGTGTTGCTATAAACTTCAAGATTAATTCTTATAACACAACTTACTAATTTTTATAAGTGTAAAAATTGGTAAACTAAGTAAAAGAACCTATTCACCCCCCTCTAGGTTCCAACAAGTTCTTTTAATTATTAGTGGAAACACTTAAATTCACTCGATATAAATTAAACTTCCATTTCACCGATAATTCATAACTTTACTTTTACATTCGGAACCAAGTATTACACACACTCTCTCTCATTTGAAACCAGGCATAACAAATTTCTCAAAAAAAATAGAAACACATGCCACACTGTCGTAAAGATCGTATCAAATCTGTAACACATTTTTACTGCCGCAAAAATCATAATAGATTTCTAACACACACCAATGGTGCAATCTCCAGCCACCCGCGCTTTAGATGGTGGTACTATTTAGCATGGAACTCACCTTGGTGAGGGGGATGAGGGATCTAGGTTCGTTTGTTATTTCCCTAATGTTTTTTGCTCCGATATGGGATTGTCTTCCTTGAATAATCCCAACATTGTGTTGCTTGTAAGGTAGTGGCGGTGCTCAGATGCTGGTGGTTGTTTCAATGCTCCAGATGCTAGTAGTGGTGCTCTATTGGAGGTGCTCAAATAATGGTGGTGGTTGTGTTTATAGGGCGGTGGTGTGATAAGAGACGGTGGTGGTGGCAGTGATTCTAGGGTATAAATGAGTAAAGAGGAGAATGAGATAGGGGGAGAGAGAGAGAAAGAAAGAGGAGATTTTATAATTTTTAGAAAGATAAAATATTTATTAAAAAAAGGATAAAAAAGCCTAAGTGACCTCATATGCAATACACATGAGGGAAATTTAACATGATAAACGCCTTCCCTTAAAAAGATCATTTATGCAAGAAAATTTTATATAAATGACCAACTTTGCAGCTTTTTAAATTGAAGCATCAAACTTACAATTTTACAATAGTTATAGGAGCAGTTGTGCGATTAACTCCTTTTTATATATTTCTATTCTTTCAGTAAATGTCAACCTTACATAACATGCTTAATAATTTTTTAATTCGTCTTTTGTCAATAAAGGTAGCACAACAGTGGCAAATGGTGTAAAATCTCCAAAGATCTTTAATGACTTAGATGTTTAATTTTGTCTTATTATGTGTATGTTTTGTTAGTTCCACTTTACTAAATTCAATTATTAGTAATGTATTTCTAGCATGGTAGATTAGTAGCTTTTAACAAGGTTCTAAAACACTCGTGATGGTTTTGCTATGAATTTGTTAAGGTTTGAGGCTTAACTATTCAGTTACGAAATAGTCCAAAGCCTAGACGTAATGTTTGGCCTATGGTATGACTTAACTATACATGTTTTTACCTATTGTAAGTAACGTTTTCTGATACACCATAAATGTATTCAACTATATGGGCCAGATATATAGTTCTTTAATTATAAAAGATAGTTATTAAAACGGAAAACAAAGACGAGCGATGATGAATTATGATACAAGCCTATAATCATTTGCTTTCTTTATTTTTATTTGTATAAGTACGTGTGTATAAATATATTAATATATGTCTAATTATATAAATAAAATCATACATTTTATAACGCCACGACCTCACCATAACTTTCAAGTCTTGAGGTTTTATCACATCACCAGTTCACCACGTCATAAATCACATTATTTGGAACATTGATTTTTAAGCGTTAAAAAAAGCCGTTTTTAAGTGTGAGTGGTCATGTGCTGGCTTGATGTTATTTTAAGTTTAGTTTTGTTTAATCTAAATCAAAATATCGTTCTTAATAACTAAGAACTATTCATAATCAATACCCTCCAAGATATCGTTCTTAATAACTAAGAACTATTCGAGATGTAATCTTTCATCCAACTTAAGTGGGGCTTCATCACGACTACAACATTACTTAAGATTTTTCTTATCAAATCCCAAATGTCTTTTTTTAGGCTTATAGAATAACATTTTAAATACGAACTTCCTAATATTTCTATTTATTAGGTAAACTTTGAAAAATTATAACACTATATCTAGATATAATATATGTATATAAATGATTGTACCTCATATCAATTCAAATTCTTATTTGGTTTTTTAAGGAATACAGATAATAGATTTAGATTCAAATATGTAGTTTGCAATTGATGTTACTTAATGTTTCACCCAACTTCTTTAAAATGGTATTCCTTTGCACGAAATTAAAATGATACTGTTTTTATATTCTTTCATAAGGTAAATTATTAAGCCAAGTGTATGAGGACACCCGAAGGGTGGTAAGGTTCGGGTTCGTCAGGAACACCACTACGTCCCCCCCACCTTTAGGTTAGGTGTTCGGGTCACCTGCGTGTTAAACTCGAAGCCTTTTTCTTTTTCTTTTTACTTTTTCGACCATTACTTAACGTTTAAAAAACATTTTTTCATTCTTTCATCCCTATAAATACACAATAACATTTCAAATCCTCACAATCTCTCTAATTTTCTTCTTTCTTCCCTATAATTACTTTTAAAAAATAGGTTTACAAAATATGGATTCACCATAACAGGCTTCAACGGCCGCATCGTTGGATTCCGTATCAACCGTGAGTTCCTACGGCAGGAAGACGGAACTTTTATAGGGTTAGTTCGCGAGACGACAAACATGCTTTTTGGTAGCAACCCAGAGTCGTCAACCTGAGTCAGAAGTGGGAACATAGAAAGAGGTTGGGTAGCTGCAAACGAGCGGCTTTTACATGACTATTTTGGTGATAACCATGTCTATTTAGCGGAGATGTTTAGACGGCGGTTCCGGATGAGCAGACAACTATTCAAACGGATAGTTAATGATCTAGAAGTATAGTACACATATTTTACACACAAGTGGAACATAATAGGGAAATAAGGTTTATCACTGATGCAAAAGTACACTTCCGTTATTCGGTAATTGCCATACGGAGTAGCCGCGGACTCGCTTGACGAGTACTTAAGGATGGGAGATATAATGTCACGCGGTTGCCTACATAAATTCTGCAGAGGTAGTGTTGAACTTTATGGTAGTCAATATTTACGTAAACCTGCTTATGGTGATATTCAACAGTTACACACCGCGAATGAACAAAAACATAGATATCTCAGCATGCTCGATAGTGTGTACTGTACTCATTGGGCTGGCAAGTTTCCCGGTTGCATGGCGGAATCGGTTCATGAGAGATGATCATGAACATTCAACAATAATGTTAGATGTTGTGACCTCACATGATCTATAGATCTGGCACATATACTTCGGTGTTACAGGTTCTAACAACGATATCAATGTTCTCAGTTAGTCACTTATCTTCAACGATATCTATAACAGAAAAGCACCTGAGTGTCCATTTGAGGTGAACGGAGTCACATACAAGCACGCAGATGGCATCTGACAAGACTAGCAAAACATCATGTCGCTTGTATCATCTTCAACGACCATGCATGTGTAGTTTAGATTAAAACGACATTCTATCGCCGGATATCAAAACACAAATAAGTGAATAAGCACGTACGTCAAACGTACGAAAAGTCAAAAAACCGGGAGACGCAACATTCAGTCGGATTTGGTCAAACATATTTCAAGTATCTAATTTCCGGTAACGAAGACGACTAGATGTTTTTATTATTTATTAATTTCAATTTAGAGTTTTGTAATTTTATCATCTTACAATAATATTTTATTAATGTTATGAAATTTTTATTTATATTATTTGTTATAGTTTAACTTTTATACAATTATTTAAATATTTTTTTTGTTTAATAGTTAAATGTATAATAAAATAAATCTAAAAAGGTGGAAAAGGTATTGTCTTGTTTGATATAAGTTATACTTGAATTTTAAGTAAGAGAGAATAAAGAAAAAAGTGACATGACACTAATATCATATTTGAGTTGAGAAAGATGATATATATGCTAAACTTATTGCATAAAAAAGGTAATTAAGATATCAATGTTTACTCGTGTAATGTTTTTGGCCGATAAACGATTATACATTTTTAATTTTTCATAAAAAGGTTTATAAATATCAGTTTTTAAAAAAATTATATTTTGATTAGCTATTATAAAAGTTATAAGTTATTATCAGATATTTTTTTGTATAACTAATTACCAAAATTTATAATTTTATCATATTCTTAACTATTGGTCCTATTTGATAAACAGTATTTGTTAATGTTCTCGCGCATTGCAATCTCTAACACGCTAATCATGTGTGAGGAGTACTTTGGAGCTAACGGTCCCCCGCCGGCTACTGTTTGGGTTGGGGAGGAAGGCCGGAGTGACAAGTAGACTCTCCGGTGAACCAAATCAATGCGTCAGACAAGACAACGTGGTGTTTATCCATTACGTACACGTGTCAGTCTCCTACTGTTTTACTTGTAAAGCTTAGCTGTCCAAATGGATTAGAGTGGGCCCACTCTGCTTCACACATCTACGATCTACCACACCTTTTTGTTTGCTTCATCTTTATTTCATACTAATTACATATGACCCCCTCATCTTTCCTATTATTGTTAATTTGGATCACGAAAGAGAACACCTCTTAAATTAACAATAACTGAACGATGAGTACGTATCATAAGTATAAAAATATAGATATGCTTTTAAAAAAATAAGTTAAAAATATTGATATTACGAGTAAAATTTTATTTTTTTATTATGTCCTTTTAAATTAAAATACTAATGAACAAATAATGAATATATTTAGAAAGTAAAATAAGTATTTAAAAAATAACTAAGAGACTTTTCAATGGAGTTAAACTCTAAAAGGATAAAATATATAAATAAAGACGACAGCTGTGATATTAAAAAAGTTAATGAAGAAAAATAAATTATATGCAAATTAGATTATCTAGATCTATGATTTTCTTTGTACCCCTCAATTATTAAAGTATAAAAAAGCAATAAAATTATAATTGTAGTAAAAAACTAGCAAAGAAAAATGAAATTTTATGCAAATTAGATGTGTGATTTTCTTTAGACCCCTCAATTATGCGTGGAGCCTCGTTACCCATGATTAGATAACTTTTTTTTAACTGTAGCAATTTTTATTAAAAATAAACGCCTAGCGAGAAGCTAGGAAAATAAAAACATTACAAAGTTACAACGGATGAATATAAAAAGGCGAACAACACCAATTGATCCAATATAGTCTACTTTTGAGTTTCTTTCTCGAATTAATCCAAAAGAATGTCATTCTTTGATTAGAATGAACATCATTTCAATCGATTCCTTCTTCTTTTCGTGAACCAACTCATTTCTTGTTCACCAAATTTGCACAAATAAGTGAGAATAACCGCCTTGAATACATGAAGCTTGTCTCCGGAAAAACCATTTGACTCGCCCCATGTAAAAATAGGCTCCAATGTGTTTTCCGGGGGGAGGGGTACTTTCCACCAACTTGCTATCTCCCTCAATACATTTTTTGCAATGTGGCAATCAATGAAAATATGTTCTTCAGTCTCTGGGAACAAGGCACAAAACGGACACGGGGTCAAATCGGTAACTATATCACGTTTTGATAGATTATCAAAAGTAGGTAGATTCTTATGTTGGACTTTCCAACCATATAAATTTATTTTCCCAGGAATTAGAGTGCTCCAATAAGTTTCTATACCAAGATTGTTTTGGAGTAACTTAGTATCTAGATACCGCCGAGAAGATGCTACATTGTAAGCTCCATTGTGATCGAGAGACCATGATTAGATAACTATCAATTCCTTTATGTTGATAAAACTAACCTTACAAGTTAGAAAACCGAATAGAGCTTAATCTCAAAATAAACAGAAATACAGGGGCTATAATTGCTTCTACTGAAAAACCTTAGGGTCTACAAACTAAATAACCGATTAACGGAACGTTTAGCCTCTTTGATGATATTACCGGCAACTGGCTACACCAGTCACCCAAACTCTATCACCTCATCAATATAAACCCCGGTGACCCGTGCCTCCGCAGTTACTTGATCGTCTGTATCCATTCCAACACTTTCTTGCCAACTTCTTGAATTTCCGGCAATGCCGCCAATTCACCGCCAGTTCGTCGACCGCGTGGCCATCGGCCGCTACCAAGATGAGGTGGCACACCCCAGCGCCATCAAGTCGTTTGTGGCGGAGTTCATAGGCACACTCATCTTCGTGTTCGCCGGACAAGGTTCTGGCATGGCTTTCGGCAAGCTCACCGGCGGGGGTGCAACTACTCCATCCGGGCTAGTTGCTGCGGCGCTTGCACATGGTATAGCGTTGTTTGTGGCTGTCGCCGTCGCAGCAAATCACTCTGGCGGGCATATAAACCCAGCGGTGACCTTCGGGGCGTTTGTTGGTGGTAACATAACTTTACTCCGTGGGATATTTTACATCATAGCCCAGCTCCTTGGCTCAGTTGTAGCTTGCCTGCTTCTTTTCTTCTCCACCGGCTTTTTGGTTAGTCGATCTTTTTTTCTTTTCTTTTTTTTTATAATAAAATATGGATCTTATTTTAACTTTATGGGAGTTTAATTATTTTGTGTAAAAGAAAGTGCAACCAGTTTCATAATGCAAAGAAAAACGGCAGCAAGAGTCACTAAAATAACTAGTTAACATTTAAACGTACTAAAAGTGTCGCTATAATAAAAATTAGGTTAATTAAGAATCTCTGTGTTGTAGTGAAACTTAAAGCTTATTTTCTTTCATAAATATATATGAGAGAGTCACTTATTACAAGTAAATAAATGCCGATGGTCTAATGGATTGATCAAATGTGAGCATATGCTCGACCCGAAAATACTCAAATAGCCTAACAAGAAAACCCTATTTTCTTTAAAAATAATGTATTAATAAGAAAACATAAAGATTTTTATACAAGAATAATATATTACACAAAACAAGCATATAAATAAGTATTTTATTTTAAAAAATATGGTATTAATATCTTTGATAAGGGTAGAGACTTTATTGGTCAATTGTATTTTCTTTTAAAGACCCTTATTGGTCATAATGATCGATAATTTCCAATCATAAATAAATTCAAGCTTGTCCTAAATTTAAACTGAAAATAGTCATGATGTAGGCCGAACTTACACTTTTTTTAAGGGAATATGACATGTTATATTTGGCCTTAATTTATTTCAAAACATCAGAGTAAAAAGCTAAGTTTTTTCTAGCTGTACAAATTTAATATATCAATATTATGACTTCAAGTTATACCATGAACAAAGGCTTGCAAGTTTTTACCAGTAAGAATGATTCTTAACGACATCTGCACATGATGAACATTTCCGGTCCGATCGTCCTTTTTCTGAGGGACCAGCCATTTTCGTCTCACAAAAATCGTCATTGCCACTTCCATCATTAGTGCTCCTTCTATAGTCGTATAAAAACCAACCTCCGTAGATGATCTAATAGTCGTACAAAAATGTCACTATAAACAAAACAATGTTGCATATGCTTTAATCATGTCACGTACTAAGTTCCAGTTTGTTTCACTGAAGGAATGTAATGGAATTGAAATCAAATTCTATTGTATATTGCGTTTGATAACATAATTTGGAAATGAATTTAATTCTTGAAGTATTAATATTCCTCTAGGTAGATGAATGTAATACCATAACTAATTAACATGAATGAAATTTAAATCATTTTCATTTCTTTGTATTACGATGAAACAAACGAGACCTGAAAATGATTGTCTACAGAACATTTTATAATGAAATAATGTTATTGTGTACAAAGAAAATATTCTTCTCATACACAATCTCTAACGAAATGTTTACACTAGATACTTTAAAATTATGCTTTAATTCATTAACTACACTATATTTCTATCATATTAAACATAATTAATCTTGTTTTAATCTCTATTTTCTTGTTCATTTAAAAATTATTAATTGATTTTATTTATAAATGATAATTACTAAAGAATAAGAAAAAAGGCTTAAGGAGGAACATCCTCTCTTATTTAAATCAACGTGTCTGGTGAAATGATTTTGATGAAATAAGACATACTTTAATTTATTTCATTATCACCATCAATTGCTGCATTATTTCCATACATAGAAGAAAAAACGTGTTACATAACACTTTCTAGAAAAGTCGATTTGTGTGTTAATTAATAATATGTTGGTCCCACATTTTTTATAGAATATAATTTTCGAGATATATTATATTAAAAATTACAGGAAACAACCGGATTCTCATTGTCAGCTGGAGTAGGAATATGGAACGCCTTCGTGTTCGAGATCGTGATGACATTCGGTCTAGTATACACGGTTTATGCAACCGCCATTGACCCAAAGAAGGGTGACCTCGGAACCATTGCACCTCTGGCTATTGGTTTGATCGTGGGAGCCAACATTCTAGCCGGTGGTGCGTTTACCGGTGCGTCAATGAACCCAGCGGTTGCATTTGGGCCTGCTGTGGTTAGCTGGAGCTGGGGATGCCACTGGATTTACTGGGCTGGACCCATCATCGGTGGTGGGATCGCTGGAGCCGTCTATGAGCTTGTTTTCATTAGCCGCACTCACGAGCCATTGGGTGGGTCCGACTTTTAAGATATATGTGGAAAGACGGTTATGCCCTTGTTAATCATTTGTTGTGTCTTCTTTCTCTTTCTCTTTGTGAGTTTGTATGTTTGTTATGTATCGCATGTTCTTATTTGATTTGATTTTTCTCTTTATGAAGAAATAGTTCTTCAGTCTGCCAATAATCCTTTGGACATCAGATATATCTTTTCATCATCAAATAGAAAAAATATAAAGATGATTTCAAAGTGAGAGTTTTGGCAAAAACTTAAATGGATTTCAAAATGCTAAAGACATAATAATCTTAAATGCTTTTGAAACTTGTTAAAATTTTAAGAAAATTGGTTGGTTCTTCTAAGTATTTATTGTAAGTTAACTTTTAAAGTACTTTATTATAAAAATAATAATTTATATACATTAATTTATCACAAAATTTCACTATTCATATATGACCCCTTCGAACCACGTGATATGGAAGAGAGCAAATAATTGAAGATATATGTGGCTAGAAATTCAAAACATAAATTTGTCTTTACTTTTAGTAACAACAATCATCTTTTCCTTTTTATGTGCATAATAATAATAATAGCTAGAAAAACCGCGTGTTGCTGCGGTTAATTTAAGAACAAATATTTTTGTTACAAAATTTACATAAATTTTTATATATCATTCTCTTTTAAGAAACATCAAGTGGATAAAATTAATTTTTTTATATATAGTTGGATTAAGTTTGATTTATATTATCTTATGGTCATATTCTTCATAACTACATATTTTTAGTGAAAAATATGAAATCTTAAACATGTTAATGAATATAAAAAATCAATTAGTAATGATTATTTAATACATAATAGTATGATACACTAATAGGATTCTAATACAATATTGAAATAATAAAAATAAGATCATAATTTATATAATAAGCATTGTAATATAAGATTTCAAAACTACATATGTAGATATCCCTAAATTTTATTGACGTATGAAATAATTTTTTTCTACAGATGGCACGAAGAAGGGTTGGAAATTAAATCTAGTGTTAAAGAAAAGTAAAGAAAGCAAATCAATTGTTATGGAAAAAAAATGAACTAAAACTCATGTTGTGAGAAAAAGAAAAAAAAATAAGCTGATTAAATAGAAAAAGAACAACTAATAAATTGTTGTAATAAAAAGAAAAGAACGGTTAAAATATATTGGGTATATAATACATTAGTAGTGTCCACCTAACGGGACCCACGTGGTGAGGAAAAAGAAAAAAAACTAATAAAAATTGTTACTGTTTATCAGGAAAAAGCAAAAAATAATATATGTATATATATCTCACGTGGTGAGGAGAAAGCAAAAAAGAAAAAAGAAAAAAAAAATTGTTACTGTTAATCACGTCGCATCAAAGCTTCCCAATTGTATATATATTAATTAATGGAAAAGGAGGTAGGCGAGTAGTAGCATCTGTATTATTTCGGTTGGCGACTTAGAAGGGTGTTTTGGTGATTTTCTTTGGTCTAGTAGAAAAGTTGTCACGTGGCAATTTTTATTATCTTAACTGTATGTTCCAAATCAAGTATCGTATGGTTAATCCAAAACTTCTAGTCTAGTGGTAAAATATCACTTAAGATTATGGGTTCAAGTCCTGTTGTGGATAAATTTAAAGTAGATTTAAGAATCGTTAAAAAAAGTATCGTATAGCTAATAGGGTTTGGGCTTTGTATATCCATCGGTCTATGATGGAACTAACTATAGGTACCAACTAAAAGTGACTTGATCGCTATTGATATATTCTTGGATGACATAGAACACATACTTTGAGAAAAAGATGAAAGGAAACGATAGTGGGTCAGTTGTCATCGTTGTAGAGATACACCCATATGGCTAGTGGTTGGGTTGGTGGTGTTAAGTTAAATCATTTTTCACTTGTTTTCTTTTCACACATCTTGTATTTTATTATAAGGGACTAATTTCAGCTTTTAAATAAATATATTAATGGTTTAGATTAGGGGTGAACATGGTACCGGACCGATACCGACCTGTACTGGTACCGGTTTTACCGAATACTGAATTTGATTTAAAGATGGTACCGAATACCGTACCGAATTATTCATATACGGTACCGGTACGAGTACCGGTACTGAGTACCTATTTTAACTAGTTAGTTCGGTACTAGTCCCGAATACCGAAAATACCGAGTCCCGAATACCAATTTAGCAATAATTCAAGTACCGAATACCGGACCGAAAACTCTAATTCGGTACCGGTTCCGGTACGGTGCCGGTACGGTTCGGTATTTCCGGTACACATGCTCACCCCTAGTTTAGATTGTATTGTAAATTTTAGACTGAGTGGTATTTTATAATTTATATATGATGTTTTATAAAATTACATGTGATTGTATACTGATTAATTATAATTATATTTTAAATTTTAAAAATATGTTTTTTACATTAAATAAATTAAACATATCTCTATCTTACCTTTCTAGTTGGTTTGTAATATTAGATGTCTAAAGAGGTAATTACGTGCTTTTGGTATCACTTAACGACACAATCATTCATATTTTGAGTAAAAAAATTATAATTATTTTATTAGTAAAATACTTTAATAAATATTATATTGTAAATTTATAAATGTGTAACTACTCATCACGTGGCCTACGGTGGGTTTGACATTTTTGGACAATTATTCTCTTTCCTTTATTTTTGGGCCCCTGAATCAAATATTCAAATTCATCTCAGGCTCTCAGCATATCAAGTCCTTTTTTTCTTCGTAATTTAAATTTAATCGGAACATTTTAATGTGTTATTGTCTAACTTTATAATTAAGCGTAGGTTTGATTCACGGAATAAATTTAAAAGAGTTGTAATTTAATATATTAAGAATTGAAATTCATAAAAATTACAATTCATGTAAAAGATATACCACCACATCACACTCATGAAAAAGTCTTAGACTATGATTTTTAAAATCTTTTTGAAAAAAAAATCTCAACCACCAAATATAAATACCAACCTCAAACCATGTGATTATATTTTATATGGTAGGTACCTTTTATTGTTATCAAATTCTTAATGATATTAATCTTTTTAAAAGTTTTTTATACAACAGAATTTACATACTCGTTAAAACTACTTTTAAATTTATATTTTTCTAACTATAGGACTTGAACCAATATTTTGAGGATCACCTTGTATATCTCGGACTACGTGTGCGTAGCCAAAAACCTTGCACTTTAATGGTTCAGTTAATGAATTTAATTAACTAACACACCTATCCATTTGTCTTCAAATAAAAAACTAATGAAAATTACCTATGATAAAACAATTTTATATTTACCACAAAAAGTCGATTTAATTGTAATAATCACTAAGATGATCTTTTGTATCATTAAAAGGTGTTTATTTAATTTAAATAGTGTTTTATGTAATATTTTATTAAGGGTTAAAGTCATAAAAATAACGGTCTACTTTTCCCATTTTTCCATTGTGGCACGTCATGTTTTTTTTTACACATTTGGCCAGTAAACTTATCAAAACCGGTTGATATGGCTATTTCGTGATCTGCAACCTTTTCAGCCCGTTTTTTGCGATTTTTGGGTCGATTTTTTTTCGTTTTGTGTATTTTTTTTTTTCGAACTCAAAGTTTCGTTTTTTTGTGTTAATGGGTTCGAAAACAGGACATAAAAAAGATGTGTTTTTAGCTTGATTCTTGATCATTTTACATAATTCTTTTTATAGATTGTCGTAGATAATCTTTTTACCTTTCAATGGACACTAAATTCATGAAAAATCATCAAGTGTAGGCCAAGTTATTGCTAATTAAAGTCGATAATGACCCTATTCAACACCCTTACGGTATTTCGATAAATTGACACATTTTAAACTCGTTTTTATTCGTTTTTTTGTACTACTTGATAGACAACTTGATTACCTTTCCATAGACTCAAGAATTATTAATTTTCATCAAGTATAAATGAAGAATTTCGGGTTTAAAGTTTCGATTTTAAGGTGAAGAAGAAAAGGGGGAAAGGTGACCTGCTATAGCAGGTCAAAATAACCTAAATGGCCATATCAACCGGTTTTAATAAGTTTACTGGCCAAAAGTGTAAAAAAAAACATGACGTGCCACAATGGGAAAATGGGGAAAGTAGACCGTTATTTTATGGCTTTAACCCTTTTATTAACTATTAGTTAGTTTACATTATAATTGTAATTATGGTTTATTGTATTTTTTTTAACAGCGGAACATACGCACACACTAATTTACCTCTTAAATCGATATCTTTTATCCACAGCGGGACTTGAACCCATAACTATAGATCAAGGGAAACACTTTTCAACACCTTATATCACTAGACTACAATATATGATCATACAAGTGTTTATTCAACTAAAAGCTAGGGGCAATTATGCAATTGATATAATTGATTATGCCAATTATTTGATGGACTATTCAAGTGCTTCTTCATCAATCAATGATAGTGGATCTTAATCTAAGTGGTTTAATAATTCATGTGAGGTTATGAGAACATGACATTAGAGAAAACTTGGTACAAAAGTTATTACTAGTCTTATTTATGTAATGGGTCTTAATTAATTACTTAACGTGATGTATATCTATATTTTTTATATATTTTTTGTGTGTATAAAAACAAGAGATGATAAATAAGAGTAATGGAGGAAGGGTTTAGTATATTGATTGCGTGATGGATTGTATGATGAATATTAAAGATGACGTGATGAAAACCACCCGTGTAGTCGTTGAGCTTTTATTAGATAAAAACATTTTAGATATCCTTGTCCAAAAATTTTCTTTCTATTTTAGTTAAGAATCATACACATATAGTCTTATCCATAGGAATAATTACATCTCAGAATTAACCCTAGGATTTTATATGTATCACCAATAATGTCCTGTTTGTCCATTCTATGGTTTGATCTTTTTAATATCAAAACTAATGAGTATGAATTATATCATAAATACAGACCCTTTTACAATATCTTAACTAAAAATGTTAGTTTGAACTTTGAAATTGAAAACAAATTAAAGATACACGAACCATCATCTCTAAACAAATATTTATACAAGTAAACAATCTTATTCAGTTCATCTGCATATGTGCATCATCCTTTTACAATATTGATTTTGTTGAATAAGTTAGTTATTCTTTAAAATGAATTATAATAACATATTGTGTAGTTGGTTGGTACAATTGTACAAATTAGCAAAACAACTTAATTGGTCCTCCTTATTTGGGCCATCTCTACTCTCATTTTATGTAGCCCATTCTTGCTTTCCTTTCTTCACTATGTTCAGTTATCCTGTTGATAACTAGTGTACGAAAATGTTTAAATTATCAATTGACACTTTACAACACAGTCTACGTACTTAAGTTATCTTAATCTTAATAAGGGTTACAAGAAACTATATTAAGATTAATTAAAAGATAATTTTTAAAATATATAATATAGTACGTGATTTTCTTTTTTTTTTCTTTTTTTGTTTGTTTTTCTATCTATAGACACCCGAAATTGATTAGTTTGATGTTAATAACCCACGAATGGGAGAATGGTCGTGAGTTCAAAACTATGTTATAATGGTTATATTTAGCAAGTAACCATCATTCTGATAACAATTATGTAAACATGTCATTAATTAGTTTTAGTGTGTGTTGAATAATCAATGCCTGCATATGAAGATTCTATAAGGTCCTGTTTGTTTCACTATAATACGAAGGAATGAAAATGATTTTAATTTCATTCATGTTAATTATAGAATGACATTCCTCTACCCAAAGTAATATTAATACTTCAAAGAATTCATTTCCAAATAATGTTACCAAACGCAATATACAACAGAATTGCAAATTCCAATTTCATTACATTCATTCACATTACAGTAAAACATACTGGACCTAAGTATTATACAAACAATGTGTAAGGAAACAATCAACTATAGCATACGATCACTTACTTTAGTATTAACTTAAGCTCTGATCACTAAGCTTCCATTACCATATATATCCATGTAAGGTGATATAATACGATGCATATCTCCTTAGCATTTTTTGAATAGGTTTTGAACCACCACAAGAGGCTATATATATATATATAGAATGAGGTTCATCTAAAAAGGAGATTAATGTAAAAATGATGAGAGACAATATATTAATGACACGTGGTAATAACTGAAAAGGCTATTTTGGGTATTTTGAATAGTCAATCCTCTGTTTCTTGATTCACGCAATCCCCGTTATCAGATTGACTTTTGATTTTTCTTTTGAACATATTCTCCAAACTGAATTTTCATCATGGGCTACCAGATCTACCATCAAAGAAGACCGTTGTCACTCCTCGGACCTCCGGTTGCCACCGCCTCTCCCATCCACCATCACCTCCACTGCCTCCGGATTTACATATTAATATCTCTTCATTCTCGAAGATATACATCAACGCTGAGTAAGGATGATTCGTAAATACATCATCATATTTCAAGGTCGATGATTGGAGTTTCAATTGTCTTCATCTTCTATGTCGAGCGTTACTCAATTGTTCACGGTTGACGGTTACCAGGCTTTGAAATTACATCATTCTTGTTTGTTTGCTCGTTCCCGTCTTCGGTGGTTACCAATGTGTGAAGATTCTGAAACTATTTTTCGAATATAAACACAAGTGAGTGTCTCGATTAGTCGTTCAAAGTCTGGACGTGGTTGAATTTCTCCTGACGGTTTCTTCCATGGTCGTGATTGTAGCAGGTTGCCGACGGTTTCTTCATTTTTTGCATCGGCCACAGTTGAACGTGATTTGCCGGTTATTTCCACTATTCCTTTTGCACTACCTCTGGCCGGAGTATACTCGTCGGTGACAGGAGCCCTACGATCATCTCGGGTTTTCTTATCTTCGATGGCATCAGGTGCACTTTGGAATCCGACTTTTGTTGGCAAGGAATTTCTTCCACTTTCTTGATGCTTACTTTATAGATCTGAATGACCTACGATTGTGTATAGCAAAGATTATGTTCAAATAGTTTGCTATAATATGTATAGATATGATCTTAGTTATTGATATTCAAGTGTTTGATAAAATGTATATTGATTCTTGTATGTACCGGATATCCAAGTTTGATTCATCAATTTTACAATATGTTCATCAGAAAATCTGTAGGTTAATTTTTGAGGTATGAATCATATATGCTTTTGTATTTTTATATACTTGATTCATAAATCTGTTCTTGTGGTTGTATCTTCATCAAAATTATGCTTTCGTTTCAATTTGATGGTAGGTAATGATATCAAATTGTTTGGGCATTGATTCATCTTGAGAAGACTTACTCAATTTTTTGATGAATCATCTTATTCATACAATTCCATGATTTATGCCAGGTGGTGAACATGACTTCACGAGCCAACATGTTTTTAGGAGTTACTAATGGTCTTCAATTCCTAATTTGCCCTTAATGTCCATCTAATAGGCAGTTACGGTTTTTTAAAATTTGATTATATGTTGACTTTTGATGAAAATCTAGTGGCCTATAATCACTCTTACATTTTTTATCTTACATTATATATATACACACACACACAAAAGTTCAAACGAGAACTGTTTTTCGTACGAGAACTGCGAGAACCAATCTAAGTCGTCTAATTCCCCCTCCTTTAATGTCATTGCCCCCCCCCCCCCCATGAATTCCTCACATACACCCTGCCACACTTGATCCCCTCCACGCTCTCCATCCATGAACTTCCCATATTCAAGGAACGGCTGAGATTGGTTCTCGCAGTTCTTATACGAAACACAGTTCTCGTTTGAACTCTCCCCTATATATATATATATATATATATATATATATATATATATATATATATATATATATATATATATATATATATATATATATATATATATATATATATATGTATGTATAGAGGAGAGTTCATGCGAAAACCGTTGTTAGTGCGAGAACCGCGAGAACCGCGAGAACCAATCTCCGCCGTTCCTTGGATATGGGAAGTATAATGGATGGAGAGTGTGGAGTGATAGAGTGTGGCAGGGTGTATGTGAGGAATTCATGGGTGGGCAATGACATTGAAGGAGGGGGAATTGGACGGCTTAGATTGGTTCTCGCGCTAACAACAGTTCTCGTATGAACTTTATATATATATATATATATATATATATATAAATATATATATATAAAAGTTCAAACGAGAACTGTTTTTCGTACGAGAACTGCGAGAACCAATCTGAGCCGTCCAATTCCCCCTCCTTTAATGTCATTGCCCACCCATGAATTCCTCACATGCACCCTGCCACACTTGATCCCCTCCACGCTCTCCATCCATGAACTTCCCATATCCAAGGAACGGCTGAGATTGGTTCTCGCAGTTCTTGTACGAAAAACAATTCTCGTTATATATATATATATATATATATATATATATATATATATATATATATATATATATATATATATATATATATATATATATATCCCCCCAAGAGTACCACTACCCCTTTAAAGCATGCCCTTTTGGGTCTGGGACTTCATTACTAACATTCTTTTAAACTTTAATGTAATGATAAAATCATAAAATAGAACAACATAAAATAAACTTAAGCAAAAATTAAAATGACTTGAAAGTTAGAATTTATCTTAGTATATTACACATTGTAACACTCAATGTTCGAAATTCTTTAATTATATATATATATATATATATATATATATATATATATATAATAAATTTGTAATTACATAAATTAAGATAACGAGGTGTTATATAACTTGAGGGATTAAAATTGTCAAAAACTAAAGAAGAAAGTATAGGGGACATAATTTGCCAAATGTCTAAGGTGTGTTATATGAATATAGATTATTTTGAAAATAAACACAAATAAAACTCTAAAAGGGGGCTGGACATATTTGGAGGAGGAGGAAGCAAGTTTACGCAGCCAAATTCAAGGATTAATCAACTGTTTTCAAGTAATTAATTAATTAGGTATGATATCTTTTGCAAATTACATGGTTAAATAGAGTAGAGAGTTCATTTTGATAAATTATAGTTAGATTAATGCAAATTCATGATTTTAGTAGCTAAATCAGTGTTATATGATGGTAGCAGGTGTATGAAAAACATCCCTAAGTAGTTATCATTGAATTGGACACAAAAATGAAGCCACAACATCAGTTGTTCGGTTAATAACTTGTTGTATCTGATGGAGACACGAGTTGTGTAGCTTTAAGCAACCGCTATTGCATGGGCTTGTAGGTATACACGGCTCATGTAGGGACTTAGGCCAATATTGGCCACGTGGCCATCTACCCGTGTAGGGTTTGAGACACATGGCTCGTGTAGGTCCATTACACGGATCGTGTAGGCACTGTTTTAGGACAATTATTGACTCCTAATGTTCCGTTATTTTAATCATACAGAAGGTGATTGGTTGTTTGTTTAAAAGATTTAAGGTGTGTATTGTGTGGAATTACATCATAAGGTGAGTTATACTAAACTTTTATTCATATGTGCACAATGTATAAGATTACGTGGAAATGTGATATATGTGTACTTTAAATGTATTACCAAACCTACTGCTTTGTGTAGTAGTGCTCAGTTTAGCACAGTACCATGGCTCAAGATTGCAGCCTTAGGACTAGTACTAGAGGCCGACACAGGAATACTCAGTTTAATTGTATTAACCACAGTATCAATCCCTAACATACATTAGGATAACATATCTTTCATAAAGAATAGTGATTGTATGTGTGAAAGTCCTATTATTGATGATAATATCATAGTAATATGTATCTGAATGTGTGTGTGGAAATGATATTTAGTAAATATTTGTGAAAATTCTATGAATTTTATACATTTGTTTAAATGATAGATAATTTAGTATACTTTTTTTTAACAGCCGAATAAATTTCATTTAACTCAAAATATGTTCGAAACACACTGGAATAGTATAATACACTCACATACTATCTATAATTAAAAACACAACACCACTCCGTAACATATCTAAATCTTTCCTACACCATTAACCCGTCGCAGCTCCATAGATTATAAGAACAATATAAGCTTTTGTATACTTACTAACCTTTTGTAGCTTATTAGATGTAATTTTCATGTTTTACAGGAGATGACATGGAAGGGCAACTCTGGTTTGACTACCAAGTTCAAGAAGCTTTTTTCAAACTTAACGCCTATTTGATTTATCATATTAGACAACTTTTATATATAATGTATCTTTTATTTAAAGCTAACTACTTCTATTATAAATATTAGCTTCCCTTCTATTTCATTTAACACTTTATTTATAATTTAAAGTATTTTTAAAAAAAATCTACAAAATCTGAGTCGTTACACACATGAATTAATTTGTTTAAAGTTGCTAAAAATATTAAAAACTCATAGGATTAACTTATGATGCATATATGCATTTCTAAAGTTTCATAAAATGTAAAAAGAACTCATAGGACGATACACCAGTTTGTTTAAAAGTTAATTAAAATATCAAAACTCATGAGATTAACTTATGAAAACGTGTGTAGCTTATTGTCTTTTAGATAACCACTTACTATAGAAGAACTTAATTCAAATTTGAGTTTTTAAAATATAGTATTTATTAAACTCAGCAAAAAGAATTAAAAAAGATGCAAACACACAAGCGAATATAATCTTAAAAATAGTTCGTTTGTTCCTTACTTTGACATATAAATTGTTAAATTTTATTTTATCCTGACAGTCTTCAGAGTTTAATGTATGTTTTGAACAATAAATATATAGGTAAGTCATAACTACTCATAACTCATAAGTCATGAATGTAAATAATTTCATACTTTTTGGTTCAGCTTCATGTTAATGCCTTCTTTATATATTGTTTCTTTACATAACCACTTACTATAAATGCTTTGCTCTAAAAGCGCAAGACCATTACTAATTAGGTTTTTTTAGATAAAGTAAAGTTTACCTTAAATTTGATTAAAGGGGTTGAATACTACCTAAAAATATTAAAAATGTATTATAGTATCCTGAATTTGGTAACTCAGGTCAATCTAGTACCATGACTCACTAATTTAGTATCCTTACTCAATACCAATTCCAGGGTAGTTTACTACACCATTGATACTTTCGGGTGGTATTTAATCCGGTCGACCGAGTTCAATGTACTAAACTATATTTTGTCCTCTTTTTTAAGGATTAATACCACTACATAACATTTTTTTTTCAAAATAGCTGATTTTGGTAAATTACTTTTTATTACTTAAATAATTAATCTACTGGGTATAGTTACTTGTTTAAATTAGTAATCTCTTGATCGTCACAAACCTTGGTGATCTTACCGGAAAACAACAACACGGCCACCACCGCAACGACGGCCGACATAAGACTGATAAACACCACAATCACCACTTGAAATGATTCGGTCAAGTCACCAATGTTTGGTGGTGATTTAACCATGGGAACTACAGCTAGTGCCGAAACTATAATCCGATGATTAAGTCTTTACTTATAGTAATAATTTATCAAGAAGTAGATTACCTATTTGAGTAATTAAAAGGATAAATATTTTATAAACAAACCATTTTTCGTCAAAGTAAAGCATTTAAAATTTTAGAGCCGTAAAAACATTGTAGTGTATTAGTGCGATAAACAAAATCAATAATATTGATTCGGAAACAAAATCATCTTGCTCAATCAAAAATAAAGAAATATATCCTTTTGCGACTTTTATATGACCATCTAAACTGTTACATCATGAGTAATAAACTTATTTTCCTTTAGTACGTGTTTACTAATACTAGATATTGTTGAGTAATGTCCTACATCGGACAAAGAGTGACTTTGTAATAAGATTTATAAGGTCCTGGGCTACTCCTCTCATAACCAATTGGTTTTGAGTTGGAACCCCACAAACTTACATGGTATCAGAGCAAGGTTCACCCACTCCACGTAACCCATAACCATAAGTATCATGTGTTAGGCACGAGAAAAAAAATGACGTCACGCGTGAGGGGGCGTGTTGAGTAATGTCTCACATCGGACAAAGAGTGACTTTGTAATGAGATTTATAAGGTCCTGGGCTACTCCTCTCATAACCAATTGGTTTTGAGTTGGAACCCCACAAACTTACAGATATATCGTGCCTATTATCTATATCTATTTTTATGTCATTTAGTTAAGTGCATAATTAGCTAATTTGCCTTGTAAAGATTCAAAGTGCATGTCAGGGTTCCTTTTTTTTTTACCGTTAAATGGGGACACTTCCCCGCCTCTTCAGTATGGGTTCGAATTGTTTTGTAACGGGTTTTCAACCACCCCTCTTTATTTGGCTTTAACCAAGGTTCGAGCACCACACCTTCACTCCATTAAGGAAATCTCTAAGAAAAAACCCACAACTCACTGCATGCAGCAGAAGTTAATCCTCCAACCTCTTGTGAGGAAGTGGACGTCTTACCAGATGGGCTAAACCCATTGACAGAGTTCCTTGTTGAAAACCATCCAAATTTATCAATGACTAAACTAGAAAGTATCAGCTACTTTTTATTGTCCTGCAACTTTTATATGTATGTAGCATTGTAATTTATTTTTTAAATAGATGAACTGTTCTTTTTTTTTCTTTTTCTACATAACAAATTGTGATATAATATAGAGTTAATTACATTTTTGGTCCCTATGGTTTACACAAAATTGTAAATTTGGTTCTTAGGCTTCATTAATTACGGATTTAGTCGTTGTGCATTACCATTTGTTTCAATGTTGGTCTCTGATCCACTTAAAAAGACTAAAATACCCCTCACCCCTTAATATATTATTTTGTTTTTAAATTTTATTCATTTATATAATACATAATTATTATTAAAAATAAAAATACATAATTATTATTAATAAAGTGTAATTAATTCAAATAATAATTAAGTTTAAATAAGAAATATATACACACTCTCTTACACACACTCACAACACATACTCTCTCTCTCTCTCTATCTCTCCCTCCTCTCCACCGTGGGCTGCTCCACCGCCATAACCACTATCCAACGCCACCGCCACCTACAGCCACCACCCACCGGCACCATCTACAGCCACCACCCACACACTCCCCCTCCCCTCTCTCTCTCTCTCTCTCTATCGTCTCTCTATCTGTCCCCTCCTCTCTCTCTCCCTCTCTCTCTACTGTAACACTATATACAGCCACCACCCAAGAACTCGCTTTTCCTGACAACACCAACACACTACCACCAGACCGATTCAAAACCACTACCTCCTTTTCTCTCCTCTGGCACCACCTTTTCCGATCATCTTCACCTCACCATTTCCGATCATCGTCTCCAACCTAGCCAACGTCTACCACTACCGCCGTCATCGCTCAAACGATTAGGGTTTCTGATTTTGATTTATGTTTTTGATTTCATTGTCGTAATGGTGGTGATTAAGGTTTCTGATCTCGACAAATGATTAGGGTTTCTGAGAGATAGAGAGAGATAGGATCGAGAGAGGGTAGGTCGGTGGTCGGAGGATAGAGATTTGACAAACGATTAGGGTTTCTGAGAGATTTGACAAAGTCGTGAATGGTGGTGATGCGGCGATCACAGATCTGGTCGGAGGTTGGTCGGTGTAGGTCGGTTGTCGGAGGTGGCGCTGGTGGTTCTAGGTACAACAGAGAGAGAGAGAGAGAGAGAGAGAGAGAGAGAGGGTTTACTGATTGGGAGTTGAAGGGTGGTGGAGAGAGGGTGTTCGTCAGAGGGGGTCACCGGCAAGGAAGATACTCGCCGGAGAGAGAAAGAGAGGGAAAAAGGGATTAGAGAGACGTGGGGAAGGGGGAGGGTATTTCTAATAATTATTTTTTATTTTTTAATAATAATTATGTATTTTTATTTTTTAATAATAATTATGTATTTTTATTTTTTAATAATAATTATGTATTATTTAAATGAATAAAATTTAAAAACAAAATAATAAATTAAGGGATGAGGGGTATTTTAGTCTTTTTAAGTAGGCCAGGGACCAACATTGAAACAAATGATAATGCACAAGGACTAAATCCGTAATTAAAGAAGCCTAAGGACCAAATTTGCAATTTTGTGTAAACCGCAGGGACAAAAAATGTAATTAACTCTATAATATACATGAAAGTAGTTCATTAGAGAACCATGAGAACCGCGAGAACCAATCTGAGCCGTCCAATTCCCATTCTTTCAATGTTATTGTCTTCCCATGAATTCCTTACATGCACTCTACCACATTGAACTTCCCATATCCAAGAAACGGCCCTAACAACGATTCTCGAATGGATCCTCATATATATATATATATATATATATATATATATATATATATATATATATATATATATATATATATATATATATATAGGGTAAGGTTCAACAAAGTCCCCCTCTTAAACATAGATACCAAAGTCTTAATCTCAGCCACACATTTAAAAGGGCAAAATAGGAATTGAACCAATTTGAAATAAAACCCACGCGCATCCTACAGCTATTCCAAATTCAGTTTTTTTTTGTTTTTTTACCCCTTAAATATTTAAATGATCATAACTATTTCAATTTTTTGAGTTTCAGAAAAAAAAATTATATCAATCTTCTCATTTTTTAATCCTCTTTCAAACGAGACCACTCTTCCTATATTTCTGGAAAAAAAATTTATGACGAAAATGATATGAATGACGAAAATAATCATTTTCGGCTGTTGGAAGAGAGTAACACATACCAGTTTAATCATTTTCGTCCATCACCTTCATACCCATATCACCTAACAGTTTTCATCATTTTCGGACCCCTGTTCACCTTTTTATTTTACGAAAATGATGAAAATGACTAAAATTATCATTTTCGTCACCTGCTATTACGTGACATACATGGGCCGAAAATGATAAATTTCGTCATTTTCATCATTTTCGTGCCCCCTGTATGTCATGTAAAACAGGTGACGAAAATGATAAAAATTCGTCATTTTCATCATTTTCGTGCCCCCTCTGTATGTCACGTAAAAGCAGGTGAAGAAAATGATAAAAATTCGTCATTTTCATCATTTTCGTGCCCCTTATATATCACATAACAGCAGGTGACGAAAATGATAAATTTCAACATTTTCATCATTTTTGTGCCCCCCCCTGTATGTCACGTAACAGCAGGTGAAGAAAATGATAAAAATTCACCATTTTCATCATTTTCGTGCCCCCTTATGTATCATGTAACAGCAGGTGACGAAAATGATGAAAATGAGGAAATTTATCAGTTTCGGGACCTGCTGTTACGTGATATATAAGAGGCACGAAAATGATGAAAATGTCGAAATTTATCATTTTCGGCTGCCCCTTATATATCACGTAACAGCAACAGCAACAGCAACAGCAACAGCAGGTGACGAAGATGATGAATTTCGTCATTTTCGTCGAATTTTTTTTTCTTCAGAAATATAGGAAGAGTGGTCTCATTTGAAAGAGGATTAAAAAATGAGAAGATTGGTATAATTTTTTTGCTCGAACTCAAAAAATTGAAATAGTTATGGTCATTTAAAGATTTAAGTGGTAAAAAAAATTTAAAAAAAGGGGGTTTTGACCATAATACCTTTCCTTTTCGAATTAAATCTTATAATTGTTAACTTATTTACAATCATGCAATTATAGATCTTAACCATTGATTTGATTAATCTAATGGCTAAGATTGAGACCTTGAGATCTTTGTTTAAGGAGGGATCTACATTGATCCAATTTCTCTCTCTCTCTCTCTCTCTCTCTCTCTCTCTATATATATATATATATATATATATATATATATATATATATATAGGGGAGGGTTCATGCGAGAAGTGATTTTATTGCGAGAAGTGCGATAAGCAATTTTAGCCACTGATTGGTTTTTGATCTTATGGTTCACATTAATCATAATTAATAATTTTATTTAATTAAAAAGGGTAAATTTGTAAACAAAAAAATTTCTCTCTCCTCTCTCAAATTAATTTTTCTTTCCCTAATTAGTTTTTTTTCTAATTTTAGAATTTTCTTTAATTTATTATAAATACGGTGTTCACAACTGAACACAACATTCGATTTATACAGTTTTCGTTATTTATATAGTATTCATTAGTGATCAAATCCACACCAATAGTTATCAAACCATAAAGAAAAAATTTTAATTGAATCATTCGAAGTTCACTAGTAAGCATTTCCATACAAAAATACCAAACTTTTTCCTAAAATAACTAAAGTTCATTCGTGAACCCATGATTCATTGAATAATGAAAAAAAAAAAGTTAACAACAAATAAGTTCAATCGTGAACCCATTACATATTAATTAAAATATTAACAGAAATATTTAAATTAGAACAATTCAACCACCAAAAATGGTTTACCCATTGGCCATGAAACATAAAAATACCATCTTTGTTATTTACCATCAATATCCACTAATCAACGCCATATCCACTAATCAATACCATTGCTCACGAAATGTTGAATTACCAAACAAGAAAAAAAAATGTTTATGATAAGTAATCATTCAACAGGAAACAAGCATGTACTTTTTAACAATAAATCAATGTCATGGAAACCAAACACGAAGCTGCTAGCCCCTAGCCGCACCACTTACACTCCGAGAGAGATGTACCGTTGGTGTAGTCTCGGCGGCAGCCGACATTTAGGGTTATTCCGTTGCCGTAGAGGTGACCATCTGGCAACGAGAAGGGAAAAGATTAAAAAGATTGAATCACAAACCAGTTCTGGTCGGCGATGGTGTTGTAGGCGACGGAAGTGCTTGATGATGGTGGTACCGGCGGTGGCGGTTCTCGGTGCGCATCAGAAGATGGAGGCAGTGATAGGCGGCGAACGAGATGGGGATGGAGGCGTAGAGGTGTCCGTAATGGGCGACTCGCGGTGATGGCGTCTCTTCTGTCGCCACAATCAATGGACGCAAACGGTGGTTTTTTTAGACTAACAGGGGTTTCTTCGGTTCCCGGGGTTACGCAAAAGGCAGCCGTGAGCGGTGGTAGCTATAAGGGCGGTGGTAGGTATAAGGTGCGGTGGTGATGTATATTAGAGAGAGAGAGATTTGATTTCAATTCTCCTGGGATTACGCAAAGGAGATGGAAAGCATTAAGGGTGTGTTTGGTAGAAGGAATTGGGGATAGAGAAATGGAATTAGAAAAGAAGTCTCTTGTTTGGTTGTACATGAGAATCATAAAACGAGAATTAAATTATTTCCATTTCCCTATTTTCATTTCTCCGTAGATCAAAGAGAATTGGTGAGAAAAAACTTTTACAATTCTTCAGGGAATTACAAAAAAAACACGGAGAAAAGAGTTTTATCGTCGCATCATTATCTTTTCTCCTTCCCCATCGTATTGATCGTTGCCCTCTGCGCCGAAACCAGTTCCCTTCGCCGTCTCCGACAACATCCACGCTTCCCGTCGTCGACAACTTCCATGCTTCCCGTCGCCGTCACCATCACCGTCACCGTCGACCTCCACGCTTCCCTCATGGTTCCTCCGGCAGCGGCGACCTCGCAGCAGCATCAACCTTCCAACGGCGGTGACATTCTGATCGATGAACGCATAAATTGTCTATATCTATTCCACTACTCGATGAAGCTAAAGATATTCAAGAGCAGAGGCGAATCTACAGTCTCTGATGGTGGTAGTCTTGCACAGTGCCTTGTCGCCTTTCTTCAAGTCTTTGAAGCGAGAATAGCTATTGAACAGAGAATGAGTGAAGGAAAATCAGAATTAAAACTTAGAAATAATGAAAGAGACGAATTTGGTTATCATACAATATACTACATAGCTATGGCTATAGTTGAAATAGACTAGAAGAGGGGTATTGCATCGGAAAGCAACTGACATACGTAAAGTATCAAAGTCCTTTTTAATTTATAATATGCTTGATAATAGATTGAATTTTTTTATTGATTATTTATTAGCTATTTATATGTTGTAATCTTTTATCTGTGATAAGTTTAAGCATTAGCCTATGTTATATAAAAATGTAAATGAGAAATTTAGTATAATTCTATGTTGAAATCTCTGTGCTACCAAACAAGATAAATGATTCTATATTATATTTCTCTGCTGAAATCCCTGTGCTACCAAACAGAAGATTCAATTCTCCTTCTCCAGATTAATTCCCTTTCTCTGCAATTCCATTCTCCACAATCATTTCTCTGTAATTTCATTCTCTCTACCAAACACACCCTAAATAAATTAACAAATTTATCTATTATAAAAATGTCACATTAAATGTCACATTAAATCATATTAAATATCCTTTTGATATTTGATTTAACTTCCTTAATTTTTAATCTAATTACAAAAATGTCACATTAAATCATAGCCACTCATTTAATAATCTAAAGGTCTTTAATGCTTCTCGCACTTCTCGCAATAAAATCACTTCTCGTATGAACCTTCCTATATATATATATATATATATATATATATATATATATATATATATATATATATATATATATATATGGGAGAGTTCAAACGAGAACTGTTTTCGTACGAGAACTGCGAGAACCAATTTTAGCCATCGATTTGATAACTGGAATTAATGGATGTAGAGCGTGGGAGGATCAAGTGTGGCATGGTGCATGTGATGAATTCGGGTGATGACACTAAATGAGGGAGAATTGGACGGCTCAGATTGGTTCTCGCAGTTCTCGTTTAGTGTCATTGCTCCTCCTTCAATGTCATTGCCTATTCATGAATTCATCACATGCACTCTGCCACACTTGATCCCCTCACACTCCACATCCATGAATTCTACTTTATCAAATCAACGGCTAAGATTGGTTCTCGTACGAAAAACAGTTCTCGTTTATATATATATATATTTCATGCGAAAACCATTCTTAGTGCGAGATCCAATATGAGCCGTCCAATTCCCCCTCCTTCAATGTCATTGCCCACCCATGAATTCCTTACATGCACCATGCCACACTCTATTCCTTCACGCTCATCATCCATGAAACTTCCCATATCCAAGGAACGACTGAGATTGGTTCTCGCGGTTCTCGCACTAACAACGGTTCTCGCATGAACCATCCCATATATATATATATAGGGGAGAGTTCATGTGAGAACCGTTGTTAGTGCGAGAACCGCGAGAACCAATCTCGGCCGTTCCTTGGATATGGGAAGTATCATGGATGGAGAGCGTGGAGGGATAGGGTGTGGCAGGGTGCATGTGAGGAATTCATGGGTGGGCAATGACATTGAAGAAGGGGAAATTGGACGGCTTAGATTGGTTCTCGCGGTTCTCGCGCTAACAACGGTTCTCGCATGAACTTTTGTCTATATATATATATATATATATATATATATATATATATATATATATATGTGTGTGTGTGTGTGTTGTACTTGATAAAATAAGGGTCATAACTAGAGTAATGGTTGTTAAGTACACCGGCAATGGGGCTTGTAGTCAAAGTTGACGCCCGGTCTGCTTTTATAATACACATTTAGTTGTGTTTCATTATAACTCACATTTAAGTTTTTTTTCAGGTACAAATTTAACTTAGTATATATTATTCAACAGTTAAGATTTTATCAACTCCAATTGATAAGAGTGTTGGAAACAAAATACTGAAACAATATGTTAATATACAAAATAGTAATATTTTGTTTTTAATCTATTCTTTGAAGTTGTAGTTTATAATAGTTAATCTACTTTTTACTTATTGGTTTTATGTGTTTTGTGAGAAAATAAATTAATAGAGATAAGTGATAAACAGGTTTCACCAAGTAGTTAATGATACTGACGTAATATTACAACGTTCGGTTATTGGCGTTAATATATTAGTATATTACAGACGTGCCATGGCAATCACGCAAATCAAATTTAATCGGGATTTAAAATTCATCATATTACCTACCATGCATGAGAAATTTAAACACTATAAGAAAAAGAGTTCAAACAATAGATTCAGTTTATTTAAGTTGGTTATTGTTCTCACACTAGACTATCTGACTTTTATAATGCTTTGATGTTATAAAAATTAAAAAGAAAAAAACAGAAAAAGTGTACCATGCATGAACAGCCAAAAGTGGCTACAACTTCAGGAAATCTTGACATGGAAATTAGCTCAGTAAGGAATCCTATGCGCTGACTGCCGAGCTTCAAAGTCAAAGTGGACTTTTGCTTAAAAACAATACTTCACGAATACACACTACTCATCACTACCACACAACTGAACAAGTCGCCATAACGAACTTTTTTTTTTTTTGGAAAGACAAATTAAAAAAAAGACAAATGATATAATAGTATAAAATGATATATATTTATATAAATATATCATCAGAAAATGCACGCTTTTTATAAGAATGGGTAAACAAATCAGACTTAATACGGTGAATGGAAGGTTCGACTTTTCTTGAACAGCGTAAATAAAAAAATTAAATAGTCAAAACTGTCTGTCAAATGGCATAACATCGGGTAAAACCAGAGTAGCATTCACAAGAACCAAACCAGTGCCAATTACTTGAACAAAAAGATAATTTATAATATCTTCAAATTTGTTTTGCAACTTGTACTTTTTATTGTCTTCATATAATGTTTAAGAATTTCGGTTTAAGTTTGATAATAGTATACCCCCAAGTAGAACCAGAAAGATACTTATGCTATACAACCTATAATTATCTCCCTCTCACTTGGCCTACTTTAATCGATTTAACACTTATTCCTCTCACAGTCTCACTTGTCATATACAACCAAATCATGATAAAATAAATATTGGATGGCCTAGATTAAATGGACATGATCGAAACAGCATTAGACCGAAATAGTATTAAAAATCTTAAATTTTAAGAGGTGAGAGTGACTCCCTAAATGTCTACTGAATCTTCTACTTCATCCTCTTATTCACTACATAATGTGGATTTTACTAATTCTTTTTCTTTATCTGTTCCCTTGATTTAAACACTTGTTTTAATCTTGTGAGTAGAAGAATAATTAGGAATAAAAATATAAAATTTGGAGGATGTAAAACCTAAAACCTCTCTTATAATTATTGATAAAAGCCCAAGATGCCAAAAGGAGCACATATGGAATATATGCCATGAAGAAAGCAGAATCTGAGGATTGCATTTATAGTTGTAAAGCCAAAAAAAAGCAGACTATAAAAAGGCAGAACAAGAACCAAAAAAAGAAGGGTACTCAAATGGCACCCCACCACCTCTAATTACATTACTCACCTTTTTTCTTGGGTACTTTGATTCTCTTCTTGTCTTTCAAATTCACATACCCACCGACAAATTCTAGCTGCCTAATTTAATTTAAAAATCATTTTGAATCAAAACACCTACAAGTTACCTTCAGTATCATAAGGTGCTTCTGAGTGGATGATAACCCGAGCTCCTGAAGCAAGCCTGTTTAAAGGAAGAGAAAAAAAATCTCAAATATCTTGAGCAAGAGAGATTGCTTCTTGATTTATTAATTAGACCTAGTGGTTATATTTGGAAATAAGATCATAACTTAACTTTCTTCGATTTTGATCACGTTTTCCTTCTCTTCCCTGAATGATTCTAATCTGCCCGACTGTTTCTTGGCCGAGCATGAACCGCTCATTCTTTTGCTACTGCAATTGGAAGGGCAAGGTGATACAATTCGTGAACTGGGCCCCGCCTCAGATGAGATTCGCGGGCCTTCAGAAATAGGGGATCTCATTGATTCGCTTTTTGGGTGTTTACCGAGTGATGGTTTGAGTGATCTTGGTATACACTTTGTACGAGTTCTGTTTTCCTCTCTTTCTAAATTTGGATCGCCATTATTGGTCCTGCATTCAATACCCCCCCTTCTTAAATGATAATAAAAGCCACATTCCTCTATAAATCTGATTCACATTATCTAGAGACCACTAAATATTTAGAATTTGTCAAATTGCAATGCCAAACATCCCCTAGATCTAGTATGCTTTAATCGTAATGACAAACCATATGTATATATATCAAATGCTAGAGGATCATGGAAATACAAACCTGTCAGCATTGTATGAGGATGATCTTTTTAGACTCGCCATGCCTTCTTCCTTAATTATATTTGTCTCAACTAAACTCCCACTGAAGTATTCCTTATCTTCTAACCTCATGCTCATAAACCTTGGATTATCTGGCAAGCAATCAAGCTCCCCCAACATAACAGATGTCGAGAATAAAGGTGATGGAAATTTTGAATCCGAGAATCGTGGCTTATAAGATGGAATTAAGCCAAAGCTGTGATCTTTTACCGAAATTGACCCACAAGAGATCAGTTGCATCAGCATATCTGTAGCCCTGAGCTTTGAGTTGACTGGCATTTGACCACCTTCTTCTAGTCTTCTAAAACTATTGTACTTACTAGCATCAGCTTTGATTAGAGACTCCAAAGTCTCGGTTTTTCCCACAGAGGAGCATGTACTGGATGAAGACGCAGGGGATGGGTCAATTTGAATCTCCGAATTATCTTTAACGCATACAGGTTGATTTTGAGGAGAATTGTTGGTTATAGATTCTGATGCCACATCATCGGTTGACACACCTCGTGTGCAAGTTTCACGAGCTTTATTAGCTTTTACATTCTCCTCTGTTTGAGTAGAAGCATCAGCAAGACCATCACTTTTGTAGATCTTGTATTCTGTTAAGCTGAGACAACCACCTGATACTGTGCTTTTCCCACCTCTAGACTCTGGGGACACACCAGATGAACTAGATAGTCGAACAGTGGGTGATGACTCATCATCTTGAGAATTTTTGGTCTCTCTTCCACTCATGCTTGTTGATGATGAAGAATCATCTTGACTTCTTGCAGATGGTGGTTCTGGTAACTGTTTTAGGTTCTGCGATTTGACAGCAGGAGCGAAACGACCTGCAAACATGTTACCTTATAAAACTTTAGTGCACTTAAAATGTATGATCAATATATATGTGAACCAATACAATTCTAGTACTCTTTCAATATGCATTAGTCCGTCTTTTTAATATAACACTCGGGCTTGTTTATGTCTTCCAGCATGCATGGTTGGCACCTAGTCATTGTTAACTACTAGCAATGCTCTTAATATTTAAAGCTTAAAACTTGTCAAGCAAAAAGAAACTATTCAGATTTTTCAAGGCTATAAATGTGGATGGTTGTTTGAAGCTCTTAAGAACCACAACTACGGCCTACAAGAAAGTTTACAAAGACATGCACCTGAATTAGATTCTTCAACAAGCTCGGAGCCTTTGAGAACGTATTCGTTACCGTTAGCAGGAAGAATTAGGTCATCTTCACAAAGATCGTGCCAGACAAACCCACTTTTGTAGCTCCTGAATTATCAAGCAAAACAAGATCTAAGCTCTGTTAAAAGAAGTGTAAATGACATATAAGTAGTTACTGAGACTTACCTCTTGCAAGACCATGAGTACATTGAAGCCATGCCCCTTCCTCTCAGAACATTGAGCTTTTCAATTACATCTGCAAGAATTGTTTTCAGAATCAAATTATACGTTTAACTATTTCATTGTAAGTTTGTAACACAGTGCTGGATTCAGTTGCAAGATGATATGTAAACCTTTCAAAAAAAGGCCATCTGGTGAAGTGAGAGGGACTTCGATAAAGTGAGGATGTTCAAGCTGTCGATTTCTACAGAGATAATAAACCACGGGCACCTTCCGGCTCCTTTGCTGCCGCTCTGTCTCCTGCTCAGGCTCCGGCTCCGGCTCCGGTTGGCGCTGCTGATACCTGGGAGACCTCTCCTTCCAGACCTTAGCTCTATCAGGACTTAATTGCTGGTGCTGCAGCCCATACTTCCTCACTCTTCCCTCCATCAAAATTCAAAACCCTAGCCGAAAACCACCCTTCGAAATTCCAAAATTATGTTCGATTAATTATCCAGTAAACGATTAGCTCGACAAAATTGCTACGAATTCTGCTAACTGTAGACGATCAGGTAAAGCAGTAATCAGATCTAACATTATACTGGTTCCGAATCCATTGAACAAGTCAATGCATCAAATCAACACGAAGAGACAAAATGCATCCAATCAGGAACCAATTAATTCAAAGCGAAGCTTTAACAGGACAACATCGCAAATAATCCGGAACAAAACCTGAACTTTTGGTGATGAATAATGATGGATTTGGTGGGGATGGTGGAGCGAGTGAGTGCTAATAAATTCAAAAAAAGGAAAAGGTTCAAAAAACTGACAATAATTAGCGCTATATAAAAATTAAAAAATTGAAAAAATCATTTACTGTTTACAGTTAGCAAATTCGAGAGTGAGTGAGCAGTATTACCTGAAGAATACGCGAAGACTGCTGCATTTACTGATGGTGATGAAGTAGGTGGCGATGTAGGGTTAAGGATTGGAAGTAGAGAGCGACGGATCTGGTGAGAGGTATGTTTCGAAAAGTAGACAGAGAAGATGAGAAAGCGACAGACGGCTGACAGGAAGCAGCTGCCTGAGATACGGTGGTGGATGAGATACGGTTAACTTTTTCTCACCTTTCTATTGTGTGTGATACACACAAAACAAATTCGAACCTCCATGCTTGAAGTTTGTGTAATCGAAATTAGGTTTCAGGATTTTTCTCCTAATTTTCACTCAAAATCATGTCAAATCTGTGTATTTCGCAGATTTTACAATCGAAGAAAGTGAATTGAAAATGTTTGAACAGAGTATTAAGCATGGAAGAGCTCTGACTATCTCCCTCCCTTTCCACACAAGAAGTAGTAATTTATTCCATGTTATTATTATATTATAGTAGTCTTTTAGGTTTAGATTTTTTTTAAATAAATTTTATAATATCATTTGATAATCATTTTAATGATACATACTTACAAAAAAAATCCACTAACTAGAGGAAATTCGAATTTTCTTGTAGAAAATATATAGAGGTAAATTCATCGGTTACATATTCGATTTATTTTGGTTATATGTTATAATTGTTTCATGATGCAGGTTGATTACCGACAATTCCTTTTATTTTGAATGTGAATACACAATCATATACTACACTATAATGTCCAGTTTGTTTCATAGAGTTCGATGAAATCGAATGTATTTGAAATCAAATTTCATAGTTCTTTTTTCTTTTTAATAAATTAAGGATCCAATTCGCTATGTGAATTGACTAGTCTTAGAGTGATCATTTGTTTTACGAATAGTTCGGAGTCATCATACATTTTACGAATAGTTTAGAGTCATCATAGGTGGACCCGCGTGACTATAAAATAATATTTTTGTTGCTCCTAAAATTTGAACTTGAAATTTTCATGGTATATTTAGCCTTAAGCACAAGTCTTACCTCTAGAAGACCACTTGTGGTTACTATAAATTCTAAAAACCTTCATAACAAACATGACCTTCATAACAAAAATGATTCTAATTTAATTATTGGGTTTATTTCATATAATATTTACCAGTTTTTTTTTAAAAGCAAAACATTTCATTAATTCAGGAAGTATTTACATTAAAATATAGAGGGTATCAATTGATAGCCTCAACCTCAACAAGTTACACTCTTTTTACACTTAAACATTACTCCCACTCAAGCTCCAAGGGCTTTTAAGCCAAATTTTCCAGGGGATATTTCCTTGAGGCACTCTGTTTGAGGTCCAAATAAATGAGACTGTAACAATAGAATTGAAAATATCTTGGTCTAGTAAGTTGAGCTTGTTTTTCTCGAATGCAAACATGATTAAATTCCTTCACTTTCACGTGTTTCATCAAAATTATCAATTTAATGAATTGAAAACTTTTCAAACTTGATTATTAAGAGCCAAGGGAGTACCTCGGCACAATACTCGGCATGGTGATGTGGTGCTCGGTTTGCCGAGGGGAACACCACCCCCGAACCTCGGCATACCGAGATTCAACCCAATCTCGGCAGATGAGTACCGAGCAAACCACCGAGCTCCATTTCGACCGTTGGGAGACTAAATTCGACCGTTGGCACACAACGGTAATATTACCGTTGAATGATAAAAAAAAATTAATTTTCTTTTATTTTAATATCTATTTAACACCTCTATATATCCTTCAAATCACTCCTCATTTTACATTCATTCTCCTACAAAAGTTCTCTCTACCAATATTTTCTTTATATTTTTTACAAAGTGTCACAATGGAGGGTTCTTCCAAAACACCCAAATCTTCGAAATCTAAATCTCGTCAACCGAATACAAGTGTTAACCCTTTCCGAATGGATACACCACCACCCGTCTACATACCGAACCCGATGTTTTCACAACCGCAACTAGCTTTCAACCATCCTAGCCCTCGCGGTTACCAAATGGGTTACAATCAACCGCCTCCTCAAGTTTCACCAAACTTTCCAACACAAGTCGCGTAGAACGAATTTAGATATATAAATCCTACACCACCTCCACCTCCTAGTTTTGAGTTCGATCAAAACGACATCCGTCCCGATCCGGATACGTTCATCGAGACGCAAGAAGGTCTCGACTCCATTCCCGATACCGACGATGAACCCGAGTTCGTTCCTGAAACGCAACCCGACTCCCGCGGAAAAAAACCGGCCCAAATACCGCAACAAAAGACGCCGAATATGAAGTGGACACCGGACGAGGAGGTAATTTTTTCCGAATTTATTTTTTATTATTTTTTATTTTTTCCGAATTTAATTTTTAAATTTTTTTTGTTTATTTTCGAATTTAATTTATTAATAATTTTTTCCGAATTTAGGTAGCTTTGGCAAAGGCGTGGATCGAAGTGTCGGAAGATGAAAAAGTCGGCAAGTCGCAAAAAAGCCATGCTTTTTGGGTAAGCGTTGCCGAGTGGTTTCAACGAGAAACAGGCATAACTCGTCGGTCCAACCACCAATGTGGCTCAAAATGGAAGACCTTGAACAAGAGTGTGACGTTGTTCAACGGGATTTACAACAATTTGGAATCCCGTCGGAAAAGTGGTCAAAGCGACGCCGACGTCAAGAAAGCCGCCTATGCACAATATAGGGTGGCATCTAAGAACCAAAATTTCGGCCTTGAACATGCATGGGAGGTGCTTCGAAAGTCTCCAAAATGGTTAATGATTCAACCAATATATTCATCCAAAAGAAGCAAAACCTCCTCCTCCAACACTCAATCGGATGCACAAACAAAAACCCTCGACCTCAACGAAGAAGCAAACACTGATGAAAATGATGTGGAGTATTTCGAACCACCTCGCCCGGCTGGAAAAAAGAAAGGAAAAGGGCGGTTTCTTCGGCTTCTTCGACGGTGTCATCGGAGGAGTTTGACTTACTAGTCAAAGGTCTTGGTAACTTTCGTAGCGACCTAAAAGAATACAACGAAAAACAGTTGGAACAAAACGAACGTAAGCTTTGTTTGAAGGAATTAAAAGAGAAGAGGAAGGCAGCTCAATTTTTAAAATCAAGCGAAGAGGGACTAGAAGGGGAAGATCTTGAGTTTGTGAGGAAGACAAAGGCCGAGCTTAAGGAAAAATTCGGACTTTGAAAAATTTGTCGTTTTTAGAAATTTTATTCTAAGTTAACTATTTATTTAATAGTTAAACAAAACTAATTATTTTTATACAAATAATAAAAAATTTAAAAATAACAAAATTTGAAGCATGCCTGAAGCATGAGTATTTCCAGCCTCAAAGCATGACAGAAGCATGAGAAGGGTAATGCTGATGTGACGCTGATGTGTCCTGAAGCATAAGATGCAGACTTTAAGTACTCCCCATGCTCTAATTTCCCTTTCAATTATTTTGTGGATTATTCAACTGTTTGATTTACAATAAATATGATAGAAAATGTGTTTAAATATGTTTTACAAGAGAAAAGTATAGTTAAATGGTTAAGCGACTTTAAATACACCATCAACATATTTTTTATATTAATGAACTTATATTTTATTGTGAATCATAATCTACTTTCATTTTCTTTAAATTAATACACTATATATGGAAAAAAGTTACTACTTTTTCCTTTTTTTAGGCAAAATAAATTTAATAAAATTAAATCTAGCAAGATTTTAGATAATACAACTAAGTTATAAGGAAAATAAAGTCACAGACAAAAGGCAAAAACAGATAACCAAACTAAAATCTAGCAAGCCATAAAAGGGCATACATCTGGTTGAATTAAACACTGGACGACCTCGACTTTAACACCGACAACAAAGCCCAAAACGAACCAACCCAAACTAACAATGATCCAATCGACCAACCAGGTAATGGCCAAGCTAGATTTTGAATAACAATGAGTGGAAAGCCCCAAACCAATAGAAACACGAACCTCGAACCACAATCTTTGACACTCGAACACAAACCACCCACGAGAACAACCGGAAAATCTCCATGAACATTTTGACACCGGAAAACAACGAACCCGAACCCGAACCTCATAACTATGACACGAAATCATCTGCACCTTCGGATCCACAAACACTACATTTCTTGAAATAAAAGTAGAATTTTACATTTGTTATTTTGTTGTCTAAAATGTAAGAAATTAGATGTAGGTTTCAATTCACAATAAAGGCACAATAAATATGAATCGATAGGACAAAATTACGACAAAAGTATGTTACCGTCTCACGTAATTTAATAAATTTTGTACAGATACATTATTTGTGTGTTTTGAGCTACTTTAAAAAATGCTTTTCAATTTTTCTATCTATATAAGATGCAATAATTTGAGAGAAATTTAAAGCTGTCCTTCAATTTTCACTTATTCAAAAAATAAATAATGATTTTCATCTATTCTGCTTTTCTATCTATTTTTCTTATTAAGTAGATCAACATGGTAAAATTTTTGTTGAGGTTTCGCGTTTCGAGACGCGGCTTGATTCTAACAAGGGACTCTGCTCTTTACCTGTAATAGGGTCATTACCCACTTGATTTCCACTAATTTAAGTCCAAAAGTTTAGTATAGTGTGGAAGAGTGTGAACTTTGCACCACCTGATCCATTTACGACGATGCGTGAAGAGTGTTTACAGTTCTCAACCGTTAGATTGAGACTATAACCGGCCATGCTAATTCGTATAAGGGTCTGTTTACTGTTTCTTGTTATTAAGTGATGTCTGAATTAAGTGTCTGTTTGGAAAAATAAGGTCTGTATGAAATAAGGAGTGTTGTTGTTTGTTTTATGTCTTAAATAAACTGTCTGAATAAGAAAAAGATTAAAATCACGAGCTTAATGTAGAAAGTATCATACTCATAACTTATTGTGTTAAGTCGTCTTTCTGGATTAAGTAAAAAACAAACAATACGATTATAACTTACCAGAATAAGTTTTTTTCCCATTAAGTTAATTAAGTCAAAAGTAAACACCACCTAAATCTATCTCAAGTTTCTTGTTTTAACCATGTGACTAAATAGAACTGGATCTGGAGAGGGACTATTGAATATATTACTCTTTTGATCGATTGTTAGTTCATGCAAAATAAAAAATAAAAAAACAACAAGTTATTAGGAGGTGATGGGGTGGCATTTTGAAAGGTGTTTTGGGTGCTTTATGAATTTGAATATTTAATAATGACTTTTTGTTTCTTTTACTTTTTCACTTAATTGGCTGTTTTAGAAGCAAAATGAATTTCAATTAGGTTATATTTGTTCTTGCCCAAATCTAATTCCATTTGTTAGACCGCCGGTCTAACCCGTGTCTTATAGGATTTGAAGATGACATTATCTTAGATTAAGTAAGAAATTATTGCTTGATATGTCTTGTTACATACTAGACTTATAAACATTTGTTAGAGTTAAAGCTCTATTAACACTTAGCTGATTATTATATTCGAAGTTATGTTAGCTAAGTGGTTTAAGTGTAAGTTGATTCCTCTCAACTAGGGATGTAAATGAGCCGAGCTACTCGCGAGCTATTCGAGCTCGGATCGTTAAAAGCTCGAAACGAGCCGAGCCTAAACGAGCTCGAGCTCGAGCTCGAGCTCGAGCCTAGATTAAAGCTCTTTTAATAAACGAGCCGAGCTAGAGCTCCAAAGAGTGGGCTCGCGAGCTTAAACGAGCCTAAACGAACTCCATATATAATATATTTTTATATTTTATATGTTTAATTTTTAATAGTTATACCCGAGCTTAAACGAGCCTAAACGAGCCGAGCCCGAGCTTCATAAATATTAAACGAGCCGAGCTCGAGCTCAACATCATAAGCTTTAAACGAGCCGAGCTCGAGCTCGAGCTTAAAAAATCCTAAACGAGCGTGGCTCGATAAGGGTGTAGCTCGGCTCGGCTCGACTCGTTTACATCCCTACTCTCAACTATGTCTCACTAAACACACAACTTTATGTTGCCTTTAGCTAAGTACGTTCATTGTGTAATATTTCAAGTACCTATAAACATTAGTTGTTCTTAGGATCGAGAAAATTAGTCTACACGTTGTTCATGCATCTTAAGCCTCACAAAGTAAAGTTTAAGAGATACGTCTTCCATACTTGAGAGAAAGAATTCAAATTACAATAGAAAATTAACAACTGTTCTAGTTTAAACTAATAATAAGATGCTAGTATGATTTAAATGATGCTCTATTTATCAAGCATTAGATCTATTTTTTTTGTTTTACATGATAGAAAATTGATTTCTACACTACCAAGTTTGGTACGTCCGCAGTAAATTACTATAATCTCTTCCATTTTAACATTACGCTTATACCTTTCTTTAACAACACATACATACAAAATGCAGACCTTACTTTGTCTATTACAAGACTATATATATAGTAATACCTTATGATTAAATAATAACTAGGGTAGTGTTGTTTTCCTATATAAGACCGACCATGTTCATTTATCCCTCTTTTTCCCTTTGTCACGTCAGCGTTACATCATTTTCCCTCTCATCCCCTTCATCCCACTAACCTCATATCCATCCTACTCAATCAATCTCTATTTTTTTCAAAAAATAATTAAATTAAGAGAGATGAGAGAGATTGAGAGATGAAGAGAGAGAAAAGGAGAAAGACAGTGTGACTACAGACCAGTTTCACCCGTCACTTTGAATTTAAGGGGGTGGTGGCAATGGTGTGAGAGGGGCTCACGCTCCATACCACGGGATGGATGCACACAACCTAATTACTTCTTTGTCATCTATGTATGTAGATGATATATACATAAGTGAAAACAACTGAATTTTAGAGGTCAGACATTAAAAACCTCTAATTTCTTATGGATGTTACTTATCCTCCATTAATCGTTTCATTTTCTCCTATTCTATTCAATGGACACAATGTTGCTTCATATTCTTTTTTGACAACTCATGTGTGTTCATCAACAAATTTGTGATTCACAAGGTACTAATTAAGGTAGGTAAATGTAGACTTATGTGGGTTACATCTTTGATTTCATCAATTTCGTATACGGGTTGCATCTTTGATTTCATTGGTGATTTCATATGTGACATTTATATCTCCGATTTTGTCTATTACGTGTCCGATTTAATAGGTTAGAGTTATGCTTTCAGTTTCGTATGTTGGATTTAGGGGTGAGATCGGTTCAAAAACCGGACCGGACCGAAAAAGACCGGACCGGACCGAAACCCGAAATGTAGAGAAAATTAGGACCGAAGACCGGACCGACTAGTCCCGGTCCGGACCGGTCTAGGTCCGGTCCGGTTCTTTGGTTTTTCGGTCTTTTAGTTGTTTTATACATTGTATCAAACAAAACCGAAACCTGAAATCTATAAAAAACAAGGACCGAAGACCGGACCGACCAGGCCCGGTCCTGACCGGTCTCGGTCCGGTGCGGTCCGGTTCGTCGGTTTTTTCCGGTCTACCGGGTCCCATGCTCACCCCTAGTTGGATTACATTGTTATGCAAGACGTATTAGAGAAAATAAGGTGTGTTGATGGGTAATGAAAATTTCATTAAAACTCAATTGGATTCACAAACAAACTGTTTCTAACATGTCAAGTCATTCAACTTCAATTCGACAACATGATCTTAACAAGTTATATCAAGCCCGCGTGTTACGTCGGGTGATATTCAAACAATCATATTCTTAGTAATTTAGTTTATATATAATATAATATATAAGATTGTTGTTCAAAGTTAGAATGCGTAGAAAATATTTAGGTTAACATGCATCTACTGTATTTGCTGATTACATTACATACATGGAGCTACATTAGATGGTGATGTTATGAGATCAAAAGTAACATATACAAACTGAAGGGTAAAAAGTGAAAATTTAGTAAGGGTTGAATTGATTAATCAAAATGGTGTATAAGAGTAATTGAACACTTACACTTAAAGCATGAGAGAAAAGCTAAAGACCATTTAATTTGTAAATAATAGTAAATAATTGTATTAGATCAAATGTAATTTATATAAAATTAAAGGTGTATAATAAAAAAAATTAAGGGTTAAAATTGAAAATTAATATGAATAGTCATCTACTTGAGTTAAGGGTGTATAATGAAAAAAATAAATTTGAGGATTAAAATTGAAAATTGATTAAGGATGTATAATAAAAAAATTAAATTTGACGGTTAGAATTTAAGTTGAAATGAATAGTGATTTAGTTGGAGAATTGATTATATAGATAAATTAATCACCATCTAATTACCTAGCTATCATCATGTTTCAAGACGTATTAGAGAATTTAACAGTAAACCTATACGCCCAATAAATTTATTATCCCTAAGTCTACTTCGTTATCTATGACGGGACTTAAATCCATAATCTCTTGGGAAAAGACACCGCTCCACGACACTTTCGATGTCTAACTTAAAGCATATGAAAAACATATTTGGTTTGTTGGAATTTTAACAAACATTTTATTTACAAAATTTTATTATGCTCCCCAAGAAAGTTAATAAATATATCGTTTCATATATAGAATTTTTTTTATGTTATTCGAATCTTTAATCTATTCTTTTTAATTTAATAAAAAACTAACTTTTATTAATTTAATTATAGTATTTTAATCTTTCATTTAATAAAATTAAATCATGACTATCAATTGGTGATATCACTCTGGAAGGAGTGGTATAAAAGGTCATGGGTTCAAACCCTGGCAACAACCTACTCTGGATAATGATCAGAGGGGAGGGTTGGGGTGTATTGGGCTGCAGACCTGACACGCCGGAGTTGATAGCGCCGGTATGAGACTGGTAGGCGTCGGCCGGGTGTTACAAGTAGGGTGGTTTTCGTTTTTGGTGGGGTGGGTCTTGGTTTTATTCTATGTTTTAGTTTGTGCTAAATTTCCTTTCGGCCGTGTTTTGTTATATTGTTTAGATTACAGGGAAGTGATCTACTCCCACAGATGATTTTGAGTGGACTTGGTGTATGGATGTATGAAATACAACCATTTGATAGGATGCAGAAGAGTTTCTTTAGGTATATTTGATGGGTTGGGTTGGGGTTTTATTTTTCGTTGGTTGGGCTTTGTAATGCAGGTCTCTTGGATCGATGAAATGGAGCTATAAGGTGTGTTTGGCTCTAAATATCGTTTTAAAGAATGTTTGGTGTTTCATCTTCGTATACACGGTTATCTAGATCTTTTCTGAATTGATCATGTTTTGAGAGATAATAGTCAAGGTCACTGTCATAGGGTGCGTAAGTTGTATCTGCAGGGTTATGTCAGGGTCACTGTCAGAAGGATTGTGTCAGGTCTAATGTCGAAGGGTGTGTGGGTGGTCACTGTTTTGGAATGTTGCATAACGGGTCGTATGGTTGTAGCAGATGTGTGCTATGATCGTGATCTAAGTTTCATCTGGGTGAGTAGTCTTTGTTTCTAATATGTTATTGCAGGTTATGGATTGATGAGAGTGTTTCTCAGACATGGAGTAACAAGGGTGGTGGAGAACCTATTTTCAGTTTTTCACGGAGGTATAAGGTGGCACCTATTTTTTCACACACGGGCACTTTGCTTACCACACTTTCAGATTCCTTTTGTGGGGTGGTGCAGGAGGTTGCACATGTCTGTCTTCAACCGGTGTTATAAGGAGATCCTAATTAAACCAAATTATGGTATGTTTCCTTTAACATGACTTTCTGTGTTGTGACCGCAGAGCCGTGTAAAGCTTCTTGTTTGAGATTTATTAATAGGGGAGGGTGAGGGTGGGATGGTGTAAAGGGGATATGGTAGTGGCCTGGTGTATGGAGGGCCAATGTAGGTCCTGGTGTTATAAGGGGGGTGCTATGGTGTGTCTCTGGTGTATGGAGGGTAGAAGGTTCGGCGGGTTTTGACGGTGATCCTTACCTTTTAAACCTTTGGGCCTCTGAGTTTTTGTTTTGATATAGATGGAGATGTAGTCAATAGATTATTTATGAGTGTGGGAATATCATATTTCCTCTTTTCATGTAGGTTACCCCATTGAGCCCCAGAGTTTTTTCGGTCAGTTTTGTTGCATACACCCTAAATTTTGAGTGTTATGAGTATGCAACTCTGATCGCCGGATGGTGTTGCGTGTATATATTTCTTATGATCACCTCTGTGTCTGCAATTGGGAGGTTATTTTGGTGTTTAAAACAAAAGGCACTGTTTTAGCTATATGTTGTGCATAAGTCAACGATAAGATAGTGGTACGTCGTGCTTCGTTCAAGTCTTGATATTAAATGATGATGCTGAGAACTGATCTAGTGCTGGTATGGTATATACGGGGTACTTTTTTTTGCTGCTTCGGTTACAGGTAGGCTGCCTAGTTTAGGTTTTTGGAGGCAGTTTGGGTTCAACAATTCTGTGCTAGGTAGAGATGCGTCTCTAGCTCTGCTGCATCAATAGGCTGGTGAAGTGGTGAACTTTGTTTAAAATTGTAGTGTGATGAAGGGCAGGCTGGAATCAAGTGATCATAGTATTGTAGTCTACACTTTCAAAGTGGGTAATGGCCTAAGGTGCTTTTGAGATGTTTCTGTGGCTATGATGATGCTATGCTGCTTAATGATGTGTGTTAAGTATCTGATGCTGTTTTTGTCTCAACACTGCTACGACGACTATTTTCTGCTTAACTTAATTACGTTGCTGGTTACCAAGTAGTCCAAAGATGAGTGTTACGGTTCTACTGCCACCTGAAGTTTCAGAGTTCTTTGAATGCTGCTTGAATGGATACACAACGCACATACAATGGTCGTGATGTTGTGTGTTGCTGTTTTTGTGTTGTGGTGAAAATTTAGTTCGGGTCTCAACTGCGTTGGCCCGTGGGATGTGTTTCAAATATGTGGGTTAATATGCCATGTTTGATGCTGCTAATCTACTGCCATCATGTGGCTGAACTGACTTCTTGCTGCTGATTTGCTGTTTGTCGATGTTGCTCCTGCTGATCGTGTTGATTTGTACTAATGGTGCGCTGCGGTAATGTTGCCTCATGTTACTGTTGTTCCAATTGGCTGATTTTAATGAGTACCGGTTGATGAGCGGCCTGTTTTGCTAGCTCAGCTCTGCTGCTGCTTCTAATTTGATGATGGCTAAATAATTATGAGTATGATCAGGTGTTTTAAGGAGTGAAGCGTGATATATAATGTAACACCCTCTTTGCCGGCCTAGATTAATTAAGGTAATTAATTAATTAATTTGGGTATTTAATTGGTTTATGTGGATTATTTTGTGAATATATGTTATTGGCAAATATTTGGGATTTTATATTGTGTTATTAATTGGGAAATTTAGTTAAATAATATTATGTGGGTTGTTGGGGGGGGGGGGGGGGAGGGGGGTTATGGCCAAATTATGGGTTTAAGCCTCAACCCACACTCCATGCCATATTACTTGTAACTTTGGACAAAGTGTGTGTGTGAGAGTATTCTTGTTGCTCTCGGCCGAAGAAGAAGAAGAAGAAAGAAATTTCTACCTCATTTGCATTTTAGTTACTTGATATCATTTTAAAGGTTAGAAATTTCATGCCATTATGTTGATGATAGTTTGAACTTGGTTTTATATATTTGTGTATTATTTCTATGAAATCCGATTGAAGCCTATATGATGATTTGATGATCATAGGACGTATGCATGTTAGATTTTATGATCAATATGTGTTCATAACATGTTTATAATGATTTCTGGAGACTTGTATAACTTGTATGCATGAAATCAGTTTAGAATATGAAGTAGAAATTGATGATGTGCTGAGTTTTGAAGGACTCGGATTGTAGAGGTTGAATGAGCCGGATTCCGACTCTGCTGAATATGCCTTTACATTTAATCGGATTATGATTTACTCGGATTCCGCATCTCCTATCGGATTCCGATTAGGTTGAATATTGTTATGCATGTTCTCGGATTCCGCTTATTCAATCGGATTGTATTTTTCGGATAAGAATCATTTACTCGGATTATACCTTACTCGGAATCCTATTCTTTGGGATTGAACTTTCACTCGGATTGTGCATATGCTCGGATTCGGCCTTTGCTCATATTTGAATTGTGATTCAATCGGATTTGGTCCTTTACTCGGAATCCGACTATAATCGGATTTGGATTTGATTGGATTTGATGATTTAAAGATAAACATGATTTGTATATCTTTGGGATTATTGTAGGATGTATATGTATATATGTTATTATGTACATACATGATTAACATGAATAAATATGATATTTATTATTGGATCAGTATTATGAATTGAATACTGACTTGGGTTACTTCAATCTCAGGAATTGAGAAGACTCGGTGAATTTAGTCATCTGAGTGTGCCAAGGTTTTGAAGACTTTGGTGAGTGGATTTATATCTTCGGATATACAGGATTTAATATCCTATTTGAAAATGCTCTTGTTTGGATTGTATATACATGTTAATTTGGAGATCAGTTTTATGCTGGGCCTATTGCTGGGGGATTTACGGTATCTGGCCTTGATGTACATTCATGTTATTCAAGGAGGCTGATACTGTAGTCCATATTTGCAAGGCTATCGGTAAACCTTTGTTTTGGCCGACCTTGGTTGTAGGTGCTTGCAACACCGCCGGTTCTCCTGGGATTCATGAGCTATTTGGGTTTAGGCATGTTTGTCTTGTATATGTTTAGATATTTGTTCCCTCACTTAGCTTTGTGCTAATTCCCCACTAGATTGTTTTGCAGGTTCTCTTTTGGTGAGCCTGAAGCATTTGGGCTGGGAATATGGACGGACCAATACTCTGATGTCAAAGTTTTTGAAAGAGCCTGTTTTGTATTAACACTGTATAAGTCTTTGTACATCAAACAAGTTAAACCTTTTGTATCTATTATGTAATCAAGATTATTATATGTAATTAGCTTCCGCGTGCAGTAAAGTATTTGTTTAAAAAGTACAGTGTTACATATAATGTTTAAAATGTGTGTGAATAGTAAGTTGTGATGAGTTGTTGCGTTTAGTGGAACTATGATGTTCCTAATGTGTAACTAAACTTGACTTGTGATGAATGAACGGAAATCCATTGGCTGTTCAAAAAAAATTAAGTGAAGTTATTTATTGACTATATAATCAAGTCATTTAATTTTATATAAATGATTAAGAACGATTGCCATTTATTAAATTTTTTAATTATAATAAATAATATAAATTAAATACTATTATGAGTAAAGACAATCATAAAAATAAAATTACATAACAAAATTTAATTATCAAACTTGAGTTATCCATTTTAGTAAAAATTAAAATCTAATTTTATTTTTTCTTGGTTAAAATTGGATTTAATTTTGACTTTATTTTTAATCAAAATTATTAGAGAGTATTTTATATGTGTCATTCTTAAACATTAAAATATCATATTTGCTGCCTTAATTTACAAATACCATATTTACTTTTAGAGCAGATTGCATAAAAATACAATAAACTTTGTTTAGTTACCATTGTATATAACAAACTTTATATATTAAATGATATAATCAACATTCATAATACTTCAATTATATGGAAACAAGTTTTCGTGTGTCTGATTTCTATTTACCATTGTATTCAAAAAAAAATTGTCATAATTGTCACAGTACACATCAACTTTCATACACAAAAAGGATTATAAAAACTGATTGAATTAAAAAAAACTAATGTTGGATATATACAATGGTAACTACAACAAATATCATTGTATTTTAATGCATTTTGTCCTTTATTATATTTCAAATATCATATTTAAAAAAATTCTTAGTTTTATTATTTTAAAATATTTTATAGTCATTTTGAATTTTGTTAGTTATAACAAATATATATACTTGATTTTATTGCCCTTAATAGTACCACTGATAATCAATGATCTGTACACAAAAAATAAATAAGTATATCTCTTCATATTATGATACCAGCCCCGCTTATGTCGTATTTTTTTAAATTTATTTTTCTTTCGTGTTTTATGATTTCTAAGATTTTCTTATTAATGTTTAAAATTTATTTACTAGTTAAAATAACATATGCATCTCGGACATTTAATTTAGTGATATTAATGACAGACGACTATTAATCAATTATCTTAAATAACCTTAGTAAATATTTAAATTAAATTTTAAATTTTAAATTCTTTTAATTGTGTAATCTCAACCCTCTATAGATCATAATTGAGAAACCAACTTTGACTTTAGCTTTTGATTTTTATCATATTTTTTAAGAAGCTACGAAATAAAAGGGACGTATTTTTAGGGATGTAAACGAGCCGAGCCAGACCCTTATCAAGCCGTGCTTGTTTAGGATTTTTTAAGTTCGAGCTCGAGCTCGGATCGTTTAGAGCTTATGATGTTGAGCTCGAGCTCGGCTCGTTTAATATTTGTGAAGCTCGGACTCGCGTATTTTGATATATTTTTTAAAATCTTATATAAAATTATTAAAATTTAAACATATAAAATATAAAAATATTATATAAAGAGCTCGTTTAGGCTCGTTTAAGCTCGCGAGCCTACTCTTTGAAGCTCGAGCTCGGCTCGTTTATTAAAAGAGCTTTAATCTAGGCTCGAGCTCGAGCTCGTTAAAGCTTGGCTCGTTTCGAGCTTTTAACGGTCCGAGCTCGAATAGCTCGCGAGTAGCTCAGCTCGTTTACATCCATACATACTTTTATGAGATAGCTACAATAATGCTTATTATCTAATATATTTTTTAGTGTTCAATTAATATTTATTATATTTTTAAACTAACTTAACTAGTATACAAGATTACAAGGGATATACTTTCTTTACTCTTTTTTTTTTTTTTAATTTAAAAGTTAGTTGTTAACTTGTTATCTAAAAACCAATTAAGCGGTCTATAAAATTACTATTTGCCCGGATATAAATTCGAACCATCCCGTTTTGTCATCTTCTTCGTCCTCCTCGCCTGCCTGTTTGTAGTTACCACCCTCTGTACGAGAATTGAGATCTAATCACTCATCGATTTCATGGCTTCTTCAACCGTGGATACAGCCATTGATAAACTCGCCAATGTTCAAATCAATGAACTCTCCACTTCTTCTTCTTCGAATCTCCAGAAAAACCTTCCAATTTTCTCTACGGCTCAGGTATTTGTACGTTCCGTTTGTTGATGTGTTTTTACTAAAGGATTTCGTGTATATTGATTTGTTTTCTTATTTACAGGTAGAGCTTGTAAAGATGTTGCTCGATATGGGGCAGGGGCACTTGTTTGAGGATTGGCCGGATCCTGGTGTTGATGATGATGAGAAAAAAGGTTTTATTGATCAGGTTCTCAATTCGTTTCAATTTGAATTTTGTGCATCTGCCAATGTGTGATCATATATTTGATGAAGAGCTAACAGCTAACTAGATCCACTGCTGTTGCATTCATTGAATTTACTGAATCTGGATTAGTAAAATGTGTTCTTGTTAGTAAATCTGATCAATGTTCAGAACGCTAATAACTCATTAATTGTTATTGTATCCCTTCTAACTGAAACAAAGTTATAGTTAATAACTAGTTTTCAAATGTTTTCTTTTTAATTTTATAAGGCAATTTTACCAAGAAAGGTGACCAATGATCTCAATTTTGACAAAGATATTCCATCTGTCATAGGAGTGAAAGTCCAATTCTTGACATATTTAGGAGTGAAAGTTTAGAATTCACAAATTTAGGACTGATATTGCCCAGAAAAATAACCTGTAAAAATTATCAAAACTTGAACTTTTTACTCCTAAATTAGTCAGATATTGAACTTTTAGTTCTATGGATGAGAGAAACTATTTCTTGTTCCCACATTGTCAAATTTAGGACTTTTAATCATCTTTCTTGGTAATTTTCCTATTTCAAGAAGTTTTATAAATCTACGAAGTTGTGAGAAACATCACAGATCTCTCAGATGGATTAACAAAGCTTTGGTTTTTTTCATTTTAAACCATAAGTCCGGTATATAACCATGCGATCCATGTCTTTAGTTATAAACTTTTACCTGTTACTTTTGTTCATACATGAGTCTAACTACATGATGTAATCCTGTTTAATGCTGCTGCTTGTTTACTAGAATGACATATATGATATATTTTGTTCTTTTAGGTTGCTCTTCTAAATTCAAGTTATCCTGGGGGTTTAGCATCATATATTAAGACTGCAAGAGAACTCTTAGCAGATTCAAAGGCAGGAAAGAATCCGTTTGATGGCTTTAAACCTTCTGTAAGTTGGGCATCTATTTGGCATTCAATCACTGGTATATTGGTTATAGTTTATCTTGATTTTTTTAAAAGAAAATTTTATCTTGATTATTGACGTACTTAAGTTAACTCATCATGAATTCAATTAAAAGAGTCTTTCTGCTCATATCCTTTCCTTATGTGAATGCCTTGTACTGATGTTCAAACTCACTTCCAAAAGAGGAATGCATTATTTGGTTATATGTTATTAGAAATAAAAAAGCACTTGATCTTTTTTTATTTTTTGTTCCTGTAATGAACTTTTAGATCTATTTAACTTTATTTAGGTTTTGATCTACATTTCTACAGATCCCATCTGGTGAAGTTCTGACATTTGGTGATGAAAACTTTATCAAGTATGAGGAAGCTGGTGTCAAGCAAGTGCAAAATGCTGCATTTGTTCTTGTTGCAGGAGGGCTCGGGGAACGTCTGGGATACAATGGAATAAAGGTTATGCTACATTTTTTAATATCTTTTAATCCTTTGTATTATTTTTTATTAGTTTAGTAACACGTGATAAAATTCCATCCATTCAGGTAGCACTTCCCATGGAAACAACTACAGGAATCTGTTTCTTACAACATTACATAGAGTCCATCTTATGCTTATCTGAAGCTAGCTGTAGAAAGGCTCAAGGTTGTTCACGTACTTATAGTGACCAACAGAAAGTTCAAATAAGTAAATGACACTAGTGTTTTCAAATTTTAGGTGAATGCCAAAGAGACATACCGTTTGTGATAATGACTTCGGATGACACACACACACGCACGTTACAACTCTTGGAATCAAATGCTTACTTTGGGATGAAATCTACACAAGTAAAACTTTTAAAACAGGTAACCTCTGCACTTGGGGTGTTCTTTTTTGCTACAGTAGAATGGCATTATAAATTCATGGCACCGTATTTTAGGAAAAAGTTGCTTGCTTGGCTGATAATGATGCTAGGCTTGCTGCAGATCCAAAAAATAAATACAGAATACAGGTGAACTTTCTAAAATGTACATGCTGGCTAATTACTTTATTTTCTAATTGTTCAGTATATAAACCGCCTTCTTTTTCTCTTATTAGACAAAGCCCCATGGTCATGGTGATGTTCATTCGCTGCTTTATTCAAGTGGTCTTCTTAAAGAATGGTATTTAGTCCCTACTGTTGCTCAATGTTTTCTTATATAATTGGTTTTGTTTTTTCTTTTATGTTTTTATCATACTGATACTATCTTTTTCAGGAAAGATGCTGGTATGAGATGGGTCATGTTTTTTCAAGATACAAATGGACTTCTATTTAAGGTTCATATAATAATTGCTTAACTAGTTTATGTCCCATAACGAGTTTAATATATATATTTAAGCTTTTTCCTTGTTTATTTGTTCAGGCAATTCCTGCCGCTTTAGGAGTTAGTGCCACTAAAGAGTACCATGTTAATTCTCTTTCTGTTCCTCGCAAAGCCAAAGAAGCAATTGGAGGCATTACAAGGCTTACCCATGCAGATGGTAAATTTTGTTCTCTATATATATGACAAATATGGCATTGCAGTAGTAATATAATCTATGAATAATTGAATATTAATCTCAGGAAGGGAAATGGTGATTAATGTGGAATACAATCAATTAGATCCTCTGCTTAGAGCAACAGGTCATCCTGATGGTGATGTGAACTGTGAAACAGGCTATTCTCCATATCCTGGAAACATAAACCAAGTATGATACTATAAGTATATCTTAGCTTCAGGTAAACCGAGTTGTATTAGTTTCTTTCACGATATTGATTTTTATGGTTACATTCAATTGCAGTTAATTCTTGAGCTTGGCCCTTACATTGATGAACTCTCAAAAACTGGTGGCGCGATAAAGGAATTTGTTAACCCCAAGTAATTTATTCTCTACTCCATGCTTCTCTTTCCTTTTTCAACAATTCCTAGTTAATGTTTTGATCATGACACTTCAAAAGGTTTAAATAATAATCTTTTTTGAGGAATCTAATTGCTCCTGGTATTTGGAAAGGAGGGAGTAGAATTTATCAAATTATTCTTAAAATGGTGAAAAATGGACCGCACTGGTAGTGATCTTAAGTAAAACCTGAATCTGCTTATGTTTTGGTCCTTTTGGATGACAGATACAAGGATTCAACAAAAACTGCATTCAAGTCCTCTACTAGGCTAGAATGTATGATGCAAGATTATCCTAAAACATTGCCCCCATCAGCACGCGTCGGATTCACAGTAAGTATAATGAAGATTACCATTGCTTTGTTACTTTTAATTATTTCTAATGGGCAGCTAACATTATTATTCCTTGTTGCATCAATTTTGCAGCATTGTCATTCTGAGCTTATATCTATTATAAGATTCCATGTTTTTTTAACCATTCTTGTCACTTGTTAGGTGACAGATCCGTGGCTTGCATATGCACCTGTGAAGAACAATCCTGAAGATGCTGCAAAGGTACTTCTATGATCCTTGTAATATCTAATTCATACAGAAATATTTATACAACAAACAGGCTTCTACTTAATGTGCATCATCCTAGTATTCCTGAAACTAATAAGTAAAAGTCTTTGTCTCTTTGATATGGCTTATAGGTACCCAAGGGAAACCCGTATCACAGTGCCACTTCTGGAGAAACAGCAATCTATCGATCTAATAGCATGATTCTAAGAAAGGTCAGCCGCATTAAGTTGTTTTTGTAAAATAAATTTAAAAACTTTATTTACAAAATTACTGTTTTGACCCAAACTTACAGCATCTTATCTTTGTCTCCAGGCAGGTGTTAAGATAGGTGATCCAGTTTTAGAGGTATTCAATGGTCAAGAGGTTGAGGTTTGGCCCCGTGTTGTGTGGAAACCAAAATGGGCCGTTACATTCGCTGATGTTAAAAGCAAAGTGAGTGGAAACAGCAGCTCTGTTTCTCAGAAATCTACATTGGTCATCAAGGGTTGTAATGTTCTTATTGAAGATCTCTCACTTGAAGGAACCCTTGTTATCGATTCAGTTGATGATGCAGAGGTAAATATAGTTTTCCACTTTATACTTATGATGTTGATAAAATAAAGAAATCAGATGGGTGAAAACTCATCTAATTTGTATCTAATAGTTCAACTAGTTGATTTTTGTTCAATTATCTGTTTTGACAGGTTAAAGTGGGAGGTTCGGTGAAAAATAACGGGTGGACAATGGAAAACATTGACAAAGGCAACACTGCATTGCCTGAGGAAGTAAGAATCAGGGGTTTCAAAATAAACAAGCTGGAGCAGTTGGAAAAATCTTACAGTGAACCAGGAAAATACTCTTTGAAGCCATGAGAGATTAAACAATCTATATATATGTTACCCAAATGACCTATTCGTTTACATTTATACCAAATAAACTTAATCAAATCATTGTCATATATTACTTGATAAAAAAAAGCCATAATGAAATTACATGTCAAAGAAACTGAACTTGAAATTACGAATTTGTGTGGTTACTCTGGTCTCCTCATTTTGATATTTAGAGGAACTTCCTTGTAAGACTGAATCTTCTCAGCAGCTTTACGCGGTGGTCGACCAAACGACATTCTTTGTGATTCTTGTGATTCATGTTTCAGACTGCATTTGTCATCTTCATGTTTCAAACAACATTCTTCATGCATTTTAAGATCTTTGATCTCAAACAAATTCTCATTTGGTTCATGTTCTTGTGATGTGAATCTAGCCGATTGCCTTCTCACACAACGCCTGGGACACACAACACAAGTGAATAATAATAAATAAGGTGTTTGGAATTTTGCCTCTGAAATAAGCAGATAATAATACTATGCTTACCTTTTGTTATCAGCTATTTCTTTCTCAGAAACTTGTTGAACTGTAGTCATGTTGCCAATTGCTGCAATACATCGAGACACCACCAACTAGTCAATAAGAGAACTAAAAAACTTGATTATTAATTTTATCAAGCCGGTTTTTGTAGCATTTACATTGACTTCTTGCCTGACGTCTACGTCTGTTGGTATTTTGTTGGCTGGTATGAGTGTTTTCACCATCCTTCCATCCACCAAATCAGAAAAAAAAAGATGTCAGTTTTTTTGTTTTTTATTTTAATGTTAAAAGAGAACTAAGACAAAAACAAGTAACCACCTTAGATTCACATTTTTGGTCATTCGTCTCACGATTCACCTGAAAATCATTACTTCGTTATCCATATATCATGCACCCGTTTCCAGAAACTTGTATTATAAGGTCGAAAGCATAATGGTAAAGGAAAAAGGTGTAAACCTGAAGCTCTGAAATCATGGTTTTAAGCAAAGCATCTTTGCAGTTAAGTTGATGTTGCCAATCTTTTAGCTGTTATGAGCAAAGATAAACATATAAGACGAAACCACGTTACATCATGAGAACATTAAAAATGGCCAAAATTGAAATCTGTTATAAACTCGTACCTTCTTTTTGCCTAAATTAAGCTCCTGCCAAATATAAAAATTATACATTAGTGTAAAAAATCTTCGAATATTAATTTAAGAAAAAAGATTGATCATTGAGTAATGACAACAGTGTACCAACCGCCATCATGTGGCTGTTTGATTGAGCAAGGTTCCAATTCTGCAACTGTGTTTTTTGAAGAACAATTCGCAGCTTCTGAAGCTCAACCCCATTCATCTCTATGACTTTGCTGTTCTCATTCAAATTCAGAAAGATCATCATTAAAATATATATAGTTTTTAATAAAATCAAGAATAATTAATCATTTAAGTGAAGATGCTAATCATTTCACACATTGTTAGTCCAATAACACATGCTCTTACAAGATGATGTAATTTCTTTTTGGAATAATTCCACAATAGCAACTTATTTTGAAAATTATTAGAAATAACTCATTTATTTACAGATTGTCAGATTATAGCAACTGAATTAAAGTACAAGGCTAGTTGTTCAGAGGAGTCGAGCTATGTTATGATGTATACGATGTATAATTATTTTAAAGTACAAGGCTGTTCTTCTGATAATATGTTGCTATTTTGTGCAATCAACACTTTATCTTGCATGCTCTTAAGTTTGATGGTAAAGAAACTTACTTTTTCTCTGTAATAAGCTTCATCAGCCCTGCATTTTCCTGCCCCATTTGATCATTAGAAGAGACACATTCAGGTAAAATTTGTAGGAAACCAGAACACTATAATCATACAAATAAAGTTTGTAGCAACTGTCAAGCAAAAATTTTGGGCTACAACATAAGGGTCAAACATATATATATATATATATATATATATATATATATATATATATATATGTGTGTGTGTGTGTGTGTGTGTGTGTGTCGTTTTATCAGATACAAAACTAGATTATAATTTAAAAATGATACTGTGTAAACAAGAAGGGAAACAAGTGGGATTTTACCTTTATAAGATGATCAATGTGCTCTTTAGTTGAAGATGATGAAGCATTGATTGGAAGAATTTGATCAAAAACTGGAGGAGATTTGGGCTGTGGCTGGTAATTTGTGATATCAGAAAGCCTCTTTCTTATTGACTTCCCAAAAGATGATCTTTTAGGCATTCTATCTTCTCTCATTCCCACTAATCCTCAGTAACCCTTATCTCTATCAAATTATAAACAACAAATCAGAATACAAGTTTAGTTATTGGACTTGCTATGAATCCTAGATCATAACTTGGAGTTCATAGGGTTTTAAAACCCTTGCCTGAACCATATCAAAAGGACAGTCTTTTTTCCCAATTGGAATTCTAGGTTTGCTGTGAAATACTCAACAAAAAACTAAAAGGAGGAGAATGTAGAGATATCTGGAAGAAACCCAGATCACTAACTGGGTTTCTTAGGGTTTTAAAACCTTGTAAGATCTTAAGATATAAGATGAGTTTTTTCGGCAATCTGAGTCTAGGGTTTACTGTGAAACACTCAACAGAACAAGAAAAGAGGATGAAGGCAGAGATAATCGGATGAAATACAGATCACAAAATTGGGTTTCTTAGGGTACTTAAAGCATTAGGCGAAGGAAACAGGAAAAGAAAAACACTTTTTGCGAATTGAATTCAGGGTTTGCTGTGAAACATTAAGGTGTAACAGAAAATGGGGCGAATGACATGGAAGAACCCTAGATTAGATCTTGTGGTTTTGAACGACTTTAAGTTAAACAAAATAATTGTTAAAGATCCAAAAATAAAAGAGTGATTCTGAAGAGACTGATGCGATTTTCGAATTTGCTAAAACGAAGAAAGATGGATTCAAAGAGGAAACAGATGAAAAGGAAAAGGTAAGTTTAAAGAGGTTCGGATACCCAACGGTAGTCCAAGCCTGATTTTCTTTTGTCCTGATTCCTTGTCCAAGCCTAATTTTCGAATTTCACAAAAAGAGTTAATTACACAAATGGTCCCGTGATTTACAAAATATTTTACTGTTGGTCCCTAAACTTTAAAAATTACATCAAGCGTCCCTGTATTAAGCAATTTGTAACAATGTTGGTCCACATTTAAACCTGCCATTTAAATTGAAGTTAACTCCTTTACTTGTGAGGGTATTAATGTCTTTTTACCCCATGTATATCCCCCCTCCTTACTGCCATCTTTTCTTCTTTCTCTCTCTCCCAGTTGCCGGAGAAAAACATGAAGATCGGCAAGGAAATAAACAGCTGAACTCCGACCCAAACGCCCTTAAAGCTTCACAGATCGTCAATAGCACATGAACCATTCTCTACCGCGTTGATAATTTGAGCCAAGATTCGTGCTTTTACTAAACCCATCATGGGAATGTTCTAATTTTCTGAAACTAACATCTCCAGTGATATGTTGTCGTGATAAACTTCTCAATCTTTTCCCCTATTTCTTTTTGCTCTTAACCCTAACTTGACCAATTTTATCGATTAATATTTTAAAACTCCTAGTCTCCTAAAACTACCATCCCTAGAAACCACAAATTTGACAAGATACAATCAAAACTTTTTTCGTTCTACTTAATTCACAATAAACACGTAATTTTAAAAAATCAGCCATCTACCAAGGTAGAAATTGAATACGGTTCAAGAACAAGTCTAGATTGATCTTTAATTTGACACATGTCAAGATCATCCCCAAATCACAATATTGTTCGAGAACCCTAAAAGTCAAACAACATAGGCATAGAGAATTAAACAATCAGAAACCAGATCTGAAAACATGAGATAATCAAAGACACAATAACGATGCTAAAGTTGTAGTCCTCGTGGAAGAAGAAAAACAAGAAGATGCGGTGCGTTGCGGCAATGGTGGTCAGTAAGAATCCATTGATTGATTTTTTATGTCGACCATTGGAGGTGAATAATGGTGGGGGACTTGAGGTAAAAGTTGTAGTGTTGCGGCTTTCTTGATGTATGAATGATGGGTTGCAAAGGCAAAGAACCCGAACTCCGCCGGTCACTCCGGCTACCTCTGCCACGGTCATCTCCGTCGTGAAAACCCAACCAACCATGAAAACACCGCAGCATAAGAACCTGAACTCTGCCAGTCACTCTGTATATCCTCCCCCTCCTTACTGCGGTCTGATGGAGGGAAGCAAAGGGAATTGCAGATGGAGGTTGAAAAAATGAAGAAATATAAAGTAGATAAAAGGATAGTTAGGTATTAATTCAGGGAGCAAAAAGACATTAATACCCTCATAAGTAAAGAAGTTGACGTCAATTTGAACGACAGGGTTAAATGTGGACCAACATTGTTACAAATTGCTTAACACAGGAACGTTTGGTATAATTTTTGAAGTTTAATGACCAGCGGTGGGAAAATTTGTAAGCCATAGGGACCATTTGTGTAATTAACTCTTCACAAAATTTTATTGTCCGTGCTTCGCAACATAATAAAATTATAATATAGATTACTCTAATAAAATACTATTACTTCGGATTTTTTTAAAAGAGTATAATCTATAAGGACTCGTGAAATTACAATTTAGACTTAAATAAAATATTATTACTTCAGTTCCTTCTCAAAAGAGTATAATGTATAAGAACTTGTGATACTAACTGTTGGAACCTAGAGGGGGGTGAATAGGTTCTTTAACTTAGTTTACCAATTTTTACACTTATAAAAATTGTAAGTTGTGTTAAAAAGATTTTTCTTGAAGTTTATAACACAACAAATATATATACTTGAAATAAAGAGAGTAAGGGTAGAGAGATATCACCAATTAGAAGACAAGAGATTTATAGTGGTTCATGCAAGTGTTAACAAACTTGCACTACATCCACTCCTTGGCATCACCCACCAAGAGTTTGCTCCACTAAAAACTTCTCTCTTTCAAGGTAGAGATAAACCTTTACACTTCTCTCTTTAGTTTACAAGAAATACTCTTCTCTCTTGCAAATAAGGCTAAGATGAGCCTAACTTCACTCTAATTTGATGGCTAGAGTTAATCCTCACTTCTCTCTAATTATGTAGGCTAGAGATAATCCTTACTTCACTCTAATTTGGAAGGCTAGAGTTGATCCTTACACTATTACAAAAGATATAATGATAATGTAATGATTGAGCTTTGAAGACTTTTCACTCTTGCTCTTTATCTTGATCTTGATCTTGATCTTGTAGATCAATTATCAAAGAATATGAGCTCACAAGATAAGAATATATTTTCTGTATTTTTGTTGTACAAGAGTTTAGTAATAAATGAGGTTTGAGTTGGTTTAAATAAGGAAAAATGAGTGAGCTCAACAAGTGTCCAGACATCTCACGTCGATCCACAGTCGACCATGGCTAAAACTGTGAGCATACTGGAGCATTTTTTAGCCTTTCAAATATAGACGTTGGGCTTTTACCAAAACCACACACAACTCAATTTTACCATAAAAATTCACTGAAAAAGAGCTTGACAAAAGTTAGGTTGATTCCATACTTCTTAAGTTTGAATTTTAACACAAAAATGAAACTTTGAAAACCAATACAAAAAGCATGTTGGAATTTTTCTTCTTTGAGAGATTCTTTTGCTAAATATGGTGTTGTATTGTCTCAAAGATGTATTATATTTTGGGATATGCCAAAATAAGAAGTCTTGTATTAATTCAACCAAGCTTGTGAATTTTATAAAAAGTTTGTTAATTTTTATAGAAGTTTTTATAAAAATAGTTTTATAAAAGACTTAAACTTGTTAAGCTCATATTTTCCGAACTCTTGTTTGTAGATTTCTTCGTCATCGGCTTTGAAGAATTCATCTTCGCTTGTTGAGTACGAGTTCGGCTGACTTCAAGAAGGACAATGTTTAAGAATTTTGAGTTGTGCAGCGACGGTTGATTCACGGTCGACCGTGGGATCGACCGTGAAGGCTGAATGTTTACTTTTATCTTGTTATCTTCTTTTCTTGTTGAAATAAAGTCTTTACTTGTTTATTCTTCACTTAATCATCAATTTGAGGTTTGTTAACATTGAAGAATATAGATATGAACATATGAATATTTTTGATAAACAATAGTATCACATGTTAATATTTTTATCATCATCAAAACAAGAAGTGCATTTTTAAATGTATGACCATGTATGCACCAACACTAACCTTAACTTTCATCACCAATGTCATCTTATATAACTATAGAATAATTAAATGAAGAAATTTTTTTATGACAAACAAAATATACATGCAAATATTGTTTTATATAGGAAAAAATCTACTATTTATTAAACTTCTTCACTATTCTGATAAAATTATTGATTTTTTCTTTCGTTATCCATATAATAGTTTAATCTTTGAAAGTAATAGCAATAGTAATGAAAAAATAATAGGGTCATATCTATTATTTTTTAAAGTAATAGTAGTATATAAAAAACAAAAAATAAGTTTAAAAAAAAGATGTCAGAGTTAGAAAGGTTACAATATTATTAACGCTTCAAGATAAAATATATGAATTTTTTTGTTTTTATATAATGCTATAAAATCTCTATGCTGCTCGAAAGACTTGAAGTTGATAGTTAAATTTCTTATGTTTTTTATTATGACTTTTTAAAGCTTATACGAGTGATTCTAGTTTGATCAAATTGGTTTTGAAGATCTGTTCATATAAAGCTAAAAGGTATTTTCAGTTTGGTAAACATTTAATAAATACAAATTCGAATGCTACCAATGAAGGATAAACTATGACTTCTTCAATAAAACTATCACTGTTGTATTTTTTATTGTGCATTATAAAAAGGAATAGGTTACACACCGTGAAATTTCTCCAACAATTTGAAAAGAAAATAATAGTTAGTGTGACAGTTGAATAATATTAGGACATTGAAAGAGTTATTCGTCAACATTGGAACTGGTATGGATTCAACACGTTACTGAACAATTAATTTGTTTGTTAATAAGAATTTTAACATGTAGTTATTTGCTTTTAGAATACTATATGTTTTTGTTGCCTTGTAGGATCTATGGAATAATTGTTATTGTTGTTTAGTTCTATCTTATAAAAAAAAATATAACTCTTGCCTTGTTAGGAGTTCACTGATACTAATAAAAAGGCCTACTAGATGAATGAAAACAAATCACACCTAAGAAATTTTTAATAATTTGCGTGTCAAGATTAATGAAAGCGTTTGCATCTACTGCTGAATTCATAATCACCTAATTATAAGTCTTTTTGCTATTCATTCACCATACATTTTACTATGTGTACGTTATGTATTTAATTACTCCCACGGTGTTGGGTTTGAGGTGTACAAAATGTACAACGAAATAATAACCAAACCCTAATTCAAAATATCAAAACTTGATCAACTAGGGGAACAAAACAGATATATACAATCACATAAATATCAGATATATATGTATATATAGATTATAGAGTGTAAGAGTTAGAAATCATACACTCGGACTGCTATAGGGGAGATACACAACTACTGCACCCTTGAATCCGGCTGCTAGACTGCCTAGAATGATACCCGCGAAAAACCGTATGCGTGTATGTGTGTTACTTTACCACCGCCGCCTTCGGTCCTTCATGCCGTCGCAATGGGGCACCACCGTGGAGCCAAGGAAGCCGCAAGGGGCTGGCCACCGGTCCGCGTCGCAAATCACCGCCACCTGCGGTGGTGGTGTTGCTCTCGGCCAAAGACCAAAGGAGGGAGGGAGAGAGTGTTTGTGAGGAACTTGCTTTCTAAGTTTGCTTAATGGCTTAATGACCAAGCGAATCCCCTTTTATATATACTTAAGGTGGATTAGGCTTTTAAGCCCGATCCAAGATTAGAACTTTAATCTTTTAACAAAACTAAATCTCATAGTTTGATTAATATTAATTAATTCTCTAATTAATTAATAATTCTTTAACCAAACCTTTAATTATATATTAAACTTAATATCTAATATTTCAAATAATAAATAGCTATTTATTATTTATTTCCTTGATAATTAATTAACTATTAGTTATCAACACACATTGTATTTTCTATTTACTTGGTTTGAGTTGGGTGTGTAGCCATGTGGTCCTTTAGTGCCTTATAATGCTTGGATATGATAATAAGTGTACGCTATCTATGCACATAATAATATCACATGGTCCTAACTTTATTTAGTGAACCCATGCCCTTTTTTTGTAGAAGATCTCAAATTCGGTCTCGACCTTGATTATATGTCCCAAAAATTTTAGTTACTGTATTTGTTATTTACTTAACGACAAACACACACTCAACTAATCTACACCTTTTGCACTTAACAAGACTTGAACTTTCAACCTTTAAGAGAGAGAGAAAGAGAGAGAGAGAGAGAGAGAGAGAGTAATCACACATCTATACAACTAGGTCAAATGCCTTATGGTACTTTTTTCGCTATTAGATTCAGGTTATTTTCATACCAAAAATAAATATGCTCGTGTTTTGCCAACTATATCAAAAAGATGAGTATAACTTTTACATAAACATGTTATGGAAGTAAAACAATGTTTTAAAAAACAGATTAAGGATTGAATCGACTGTCCTACTAATAACTGGTCTGACTAATCTAACCGAGATTGAAAAACCGATATACCCGAACTACCCGAAACCCGACGGGTATATCCGAAGAATACCTCTAGCATGAGTTAGATCATAGATGCTCATGCCCGATCTTCACGGTATACGAAGGAGTTCCATACTTGTACTAAAAACTCATTTTTAAAAGCTTTATCTTTCTCACACTTTCATCTTCTTCTAAGGTATCCCCTCTGCCATTATTTCCAAAGCCTTGAAGCATTTTCTTGCCATTTTTTACACAAGTTTCCAAGCCTTCTATTTTCCATTGCAGATCTGTGATTTTTTAAGCTTCTTGTGAGTGTGAAACACTGAAACTTCCCATCTCCTTATTTACAGCCGCCATTAATGAAGTATTTCCTGCATCTTTTTCCATCTCCTTCACCGCCGCCATTGGCGCTGCGTCCAACCATTTCTCCGGCGTAGATCCTCGCCGAAGTCCATCGTTATACGAAGCTGATCTACGAGTTTGAAGCCTTCTCGTCATTCAATCAGTTCACCGGTAAATCCCGGCTCGCCGGTTCTCCCATAACCGGCGACTTTTCTTCAGCGCTGTTTTTCGGTTGGTTTTAGGCCGGCTGGTTTCTCGGTTTTTGAAACACTGAAGTAAATTAAACTTGTAGTCATGAACACAGATTTCAATATTTTCTTAGAAAAATAATGGACACCGAAGGTTAGAATAATCCCTTAAAAACACGCCCACACACACTCTCTCTCACTCACACTATCTCACAATGAGATTTCCCACCACCACTTTTCTCCTGATTTTCCTTTGCTCCGCCGCCGTCGCCGCCCCAACACCACCCTCAACTCTTGACCCAAAACAACTAAGAGCCCTCCAATCTCTCTACATTCCAACTACTCATGATCCCTGCACCCAGCCCTCTTTCCACAACGCCACCACCTGCGACGCCGCCACTCCCTTCCGCCACCTCCTCTCCCTGCGCCTTACCAATTGCTCCGACGACCTCTCACTCTCCACCACCGCCCTCTCTTCTCTTTCTACTCTAACTTCCCTGACATTTCTCGACTGCCACGTGCCCATCGTCCACTTCCCCACCTCCCTCTCAGTCAACCTCCGATCTTTCACCTCCGTCAACTCCCTCCAACGCCTCACCGGCGTTTTCCTCAGCCGATTCGGCAACCTTACCGAGCTTACCATCTCCGGCAGCAGCATCAAAGCCTCCGGAATCCGCATTATAACCTCTAATATGATATCCTTAAACAGTCTAACCCTCTCCAACACTAACCTCAGTGGATTAATCCCAAAACATTGGAATTCGAAGCTCACACACTTAGATTTCTCTGACAACAAACTCAACGGTACGATACCCACATCATTAACACTCTTGGAAGGCCTAAAGGTGTTGAATTTATCATCAAATCAACTCACCGGAGAAATACCCACTTCAATTGGCGACTTAACTTATATTCAGAATCTATCTTTATCCTCAAATTCGTTATCCGGGTCAATTCCCGGATCCATATCCGCCATTTCGAGATTAGTCCATTTGGATCTGAGTTCAAATCAGTTAAACGGTACAATCCCCAGATCCATATCCGAAATTAAGGGATTGAAGTACTTGAATCTGGAAAAGAACAATTTCCATGGGGTTATGCCGTTTAATGAGTCGTTTATCAAGAAGCTAACTGTTTTCAAGATCAATGGAAACGACAATCTGTGTTACAATCACTCAACTATTTCGAAGAAACTGAAACTTGGGATTGCTCAGTGTGATAAACATGGATTACCCATTTTACCCCCACCGGCGGCCGATGAACCGTCATCGGCGGCGGATGATTTGAGCAGCGGCGACTATGGTGACGCCAGTGATAATAGAAAGAAGAAAAATGCAGACAATGATGATCACGGACCAAATAAGGTTGTTCTTGGTGTGGCAATTGGGCTTTCGGCTGTTGTTTTTCTGATTATTTTCTTGGTTATCTTATCCAAATGTGGGGGAAGATGTTGTGGCTGCTGTTAAGATTATTTAGCGATTTCACGATATTCGTTTTATTCATTTGAGGAAGAAGAAGAAGAAGCAACGGCGAAAATGTCAGCTAAAAATGGCTGATTTCTGGACATCTGAGATTTGCATACATGGATGGATGGTTTCACTCCATTAATGATCAACATCTTTAACAAGATTTGATGGTATGTAATAAAATTAATATTTTTTGTTTGTTTGTAATATTTATTTCAACATATTTAAATGCATCTATTAAAAGGGTTCTTCTAATTTAACTTCTTTTATGATCACTAAAGACAAGGATCCATGTATAGTTACTAACCAATATTATGATCAATAATTATGGAACAGTGACCCATTAGTTATTACTTATTACTTATTAGCAAGCCTTTTTGTCATTAAAAGGGATAAGGAATGCGCATATCAATTAAGTACTCAAAAAAGTTTATTTAGGTCATCAAGAATATTATATGTGATGCTAACAAAGTCTAAGCTAGACGATGTCACATTCATATCAACATTGGGTGAATGCAATAGGAGGAGCTATTAGCATCACTTATCATTTTCTCGTAGACGACTTATAAGTTATAACAACTGTATACAACTTAAATAATCTTAACTCAATGCCGACAATTTTAAGTACATTCAAGAGCATTTTTATTGTTTTGCATACATAATCTCTTTACAAAATTAGTATAACACTTTTGAATCAAGAAACCACAACTAGGCTCAAACCAATCTCTACTACAGAAACTGATGTAAACAAGTGGTTCATGATCTGACCCTAAAGCCACTTCAATAGATTCACTAAAACCACAATTACCATCACCAAAACTACAATAATATGTGAGTGGCGCCTTCAAGAAGATAAGAAACTTTACTACCAATCCGCATTATTATATAAGGAACTTTCATATATCTACTTATATTATAAAAATCTCATATGCATCCATTAGTTGTCATGTGGCACTTAAACAGTAACAAACTATTCTAATACTAGTTTAAAGACCTATGTATTACACGGGTTGGTTATAGATTACTTATAAATAATAAAAACACATATAAAAATTTCTACGGAAATGAAATACAAAATCGGATATAAATCATAAAATGGAAAATATTTCTTTGTACACAACATTAGTTGCCTTGTTACTAACTTTACCTTCCTTATCTAAGATTAATATATTTAATCCTTCTCTACTTTTAACTCTAGAAAAAACAACATATAATTGACCATGAGAGAAAACAGGGTCCTTCAGATACAAACCCACTCTTGATAACGATTGCCCTTGGCTATGGAGAAGATTACCTGTTAGTTGAGTTAATTCACTAAGTGAGTAAATTTAACTGGCACAAATGAACCTGACCTTGTGGGTATATGTCTAAATTATATATGTAATTCTTCAACATTGGCTTAAGAATACATGAGATATTTTCCAACCACAATTGATAGAAAGTGAAATATGAAGGTCATACTAATTCAAACAATCTTTCTGTAATGTGGAGGTCTTAATAGTTTGAACAGTGTTTTTCTAGCTAGTTCTGAATGGTCTGTGAACCATCTGTTATATGTACACCATCTCTTACCCACCTCATCATGCATGTACATCTACACCCTCACATGAATGATATTAATTTCAGTCTATTATAAATCATCCAAAATAAGGATCTTGATATTTTCAAAATAGGGAACATGAGCTAGTTTTTGGCTCAAAAAATCACCCAAAATAGTAAAATTGTTTTATAAATCAAATACTTGTTGGTGAACTTTCAACCCATTTGATGCACAACTACACAAGATAACTTATCCAATATTTAAGCTAAAGAAGGCATACATACTAAACCTATGAAATCATTACTTAAACAGTAAACTACAAGGAGTCAGTTAATTAAAGAAAGAAATAAAGGAAGCAACAACAGCATTATTACTTAAACACACACATTATATTTTATTTTATTTAAACTGCAGAGTCAGTTAATCAAAGCAAGGGAGCAACAACAACATTTTCACATATCTAAAAGAAGTTCTGAACTTAATAAACTAATTCTTAGGGCGTGGGAAGTATTACTGAATTTCCATTTAAGCATTTTCACCGTTAGAACATATTCATCTTTTAATTGAAGTGGAACTTAGAAATCTGTGATATTTTCAGGCAAGTGCTGCATACAAAGAAAGATCTAATCAGCCATAACTAAAGCAGAAAACCTTAATTGTTTAAAAATTAAATGAAGCACATACCGACTCCTATTCAAGAAATGTTGATTTTCTTACTCTAGCATACAATGGTGAAACTCATATAGTCCTGTAAACCTTTCTTTTTTATTAGTTTACTAGTAGATTTCTTGGTTATTCTTAGTTTTGATGGATTGATGGCAAGTTTTTAAAGTTGTTCAATTCATTATAAGTCTATGTTCTAACAATTGTTTCATGTATGCAAGAGCTCCTATGTGGACTATGATGGATTACAGCAGAATGTTATCTGCTAAAGATACTTCAAAGACTGTGGTGATAAAACAAAGACATAAGATGATAAAACAAAAAAACATATTAAGGCTTGTATTTACTACATATGCACCAGATTGCCAAAAGGAGTTTTCTTATGTTAATAAAAGCTTCTTTACTTCTTGTATAGAAAGAAATAAAGGATAAGTTTAAAAACAAAGACACATAAAAAATAGGAACTATAGTCAAGTTGAATCAATATAGTGTCGGAATATAACCCTACAACAGCCTCATACTGAATACAGTCAACACTTTTAAACCAATTGAAGTAAATTAGTGTCCTAAAAAAAAGTCTTGCTACATTGAGAAGACATGATATCCTACTAATATTCTAAAATCCTCGATTGAAATTTTATAACTTTAAGCAGCTATTCATTACAATAATGGAAATCAGGATTAGTCGACATCACAGGTCGTGCAGATAACTATTGGGTTTGTTTTGTAATAAGTTCTTTAATGTTCATTTGACCTATTTTGACGTAAGTAATTAGGAAAAAGTAGTCATTTAGACCTACAAGTTGCTTAAAGTTGGCCTTTTGCTTGATCATGAAATTGTACCACCATACGTCTTCATATTATACACGAGATTCAACTTAGATAGTAAATGCAATATGATTAACTGCAATGTAAACACATATTCTGAATCTGAACAATTGATAGAGTAGATGATTACTTTTTCCTTATCAAATGGACATACAAATCATGAATCTATTAGTTTTTTAAACTTTCTACCGTTACTTGCAAAACAATTTGACGTGTTTCAGTTTAACTATCATTTTCACATTTATTAGATTATTAGGAGATACAGAGCACCTGTGAATAATCAAGGTGAGTAAGTTATGTATGTGAACATTTTTGTTAAAGTTATGTTTATCCAAATTCCACAAATATAAAGAAACTGAACACGTTGAATGTTCATGTTGCATATATCTTCCATTATTAATTTGCTTGCAATGCTTTTTTTTATTTGGATGAAGGTGTAGTATGCTGATATGCTCAAAATCACAAAATAAAATCTTGTCATTTGATGGAATGATCATGAATAAAAGGAATAAAACATTATCCCGTGTAACTTCTTTACAACTGCATTTGTCAAGAACCTTACACGTGTACTATTTTGGCCTATAAATTAGGGATAAATATGGGAAGAAATATGAGAATTCGAAATTCATCCCTTTTTTAAGGAAACAGATACTTGCCTAACACTATATATTTCTGCTAATAACCATAATAACATAGATAATCATCTTCTAAAACAACATTCTTGCCTAACACTATATTTTCCAAATTGGATGAAATAAGACCTCAAACTGAAACAACTGTCATGACATGCTTAAGCCAATTCTTTACTCTTAGACATTTCATCAAACAGTTGGTGCGCAAAATCAATTCATCAAATATAAAATCAAAATCAATAGTTTCAGAACACCAAATGGAGTTCGTAAATTAAAAAGCACATCGACAGAGGAAAGCCTAATCACACAAACACCCATTGCATGTGGTGTCCATCGAAATTTTGAATTAACATTAAGAATCATGGAACTTACGAATTTTCTTGCATTGATTCAATGATTAATAAGAAAAACGAATGAGAGAACAGGCCTGAAGCACAGGGTAATTGGCCTTCATTTACTTCATTGATCACACTCCAAACATACATTTCATTATTTCATTGATTCATCGAAAAACAGTTGGATAGCATGAGAGGAACTGATAGATGAAAGCAATAAACCTGGGGTCGTTCTTTATGTGTGCGTCCTTCTCGGAGAAAACCAAATGGTAGAAGAATACAACAAAAAATGAAATTTCAGAAATTGGGGCTTTAGAAGAAGAATCAAACCATCCTTATTTGATTTCAAAAAACCTTGGAGGGGAAGCAGATTGAGCAGATTTTGTAATTTTCAGAGAAAAGGGGAAGAATATTGAGCAGGTAGAGAGGACCGATTTATTTGTGGGATATCTGCTAAAATTAGAGAGTTGCTTTCTCTTAAGAGGGGAGACACGTGGCAAACGTAGGAGAGTGTGTAAATGAGCGGGAAAACATTAAAATGAGGGTTTTGAAATAGGACATGTGGCACCTAGTTAGTTGTTTATTATAATTTAAAGACTAGTTTAGAGACATATGTATTACACGGGTTGGTTATAGATAACTTATAAATAATAAAAACACATATAAAAATTTCTACGAAAATGAAATACAAAATCGGATATAAATCATAAATTGGATTTGTATACAACATTAGTTGTCTTGTTACTAACTTTACCTTCCATATCTAAGATTAATATATTTAATCTTTTTCTACTTTTAACTCTAGAAAAAGCAACATATAATTGACCATGAGAGAAAACAGGATCCTTCAGATACAAACCCACTTTTGATAACGATTGCCCTTGGCTATGGAGAAGATTACATGTTAGTTGAGTTAATTCACTAAGTGAGTAAATTTAACTGGCACAAATGAACCTGACCTTGTGGGTACATGTCTAAATTATATAGGTAATTCTTCAACATTGGCTTAAGAATACAAAATATTTTCCAACCACAATTGATAGAAAGTGAAATATGAAAGCCATACTAATTCAAACAATCTTTCTGTAAATGTGGAGGCCTTAATAGTTTGAACAGTGTTTTTCTAGCTGGTTCTGAATGGTCTGTGAACCATCTGTTATATGTACACCATCTCTTACCCACCTCATCATGCATGTACATCTACACCCTCACATGAATGATATTACTTTCAGTCTATTATAAATCACCCAAAATAAGGATCTTGATATTTTCAAAATAGGGAACATGAGCTAAGTTTTGGCTAAAAAAATCACCCAAAATAGTAAAATGGTTTTATAAATCAAATACCTGTGGTAACCTTTCAACCCATTTGATGCACAACTACACAAGATAACTTATCCAATATTTAAGCTAAAGAAGGCATACATACTAAACCTATGAAATTATTATTTAAACAGTAAACTACAAGGAGTCAGTTAATTAAAGAAAGAAATAAAGGAAGCAACAACATCATTATTACTTAAACACACACATTATATTATATTTTATTTAAACCGCAGAGTCAGTTAATCAAAGCAAGGGAGCAACAACAACATTTTCACATATCTAAAAGAAGTTCTGAACTTAATAAAATAATTGTTGGGGCGTGGGAAGTATTACTGAATTTCCATTTAAGCATTTTCATGAATTTGAAACACGTTAGAACATATTCATCTTTTAATTGAAGCGGAACTTAGAAATCTGTGATACTTTCAGGCAAGTGTTGCATACAAAGAAAGATCTAATCAACCATAACTAAAGAAGAAAACCTTAATTGTTTAAAAATTAAATGAAGCACATACCGACTCCTATTCAAGAAATGTTGATTTTCTTACTCTAGCATACAATGGTGAAACTCATATAGTCCTGTAAACCTTTCTTTTTGATTAGTTTACTAGTAGATTTCTTGGTTATTCTTAGTTTTGATGGATTGATGGCAAGTTTTTAAAGTTGTTCAATTCATTATAAGTCTATGTTTTAACAATTGTTTCATGTATGCAATAGCTCCTATGTGGACTATGATGGATTACAACAGAATGTTATCTGCTAAAGATACTTCAATGACTGTGGTTAAAACAAAGACATTAGATGATAAAACAAAAAAACATATTAAGGCTTGTATTTACTACATATTAAGGCTTGTATTTACTACATATGTTAACCCTAATTACATGATGATTGGTATCGTATTGAAACTTAATTAGATAACGTATCTAATTTAGAAAATAATCACAATATTAAATAACATAACCCATTATCAACTAATATTTGAAAATTGTATATTATTATGTGAAAGATAATAATATATGGAGAAAAAAAGATAAGTTATATTTATAAAGTTTCAGATTAAAGAGGTATATATATAAATAAAAATAAAAATAATGTTGACCGTTTAAAAATGATAAACAAAAAATTAAGGTAGTATATAATAGTGTATTATAACATTAATTCTAATGGGTTGTTGTGCGTTAACAAATATAGGTTAAAATTATAGAAATTTAATAATAAGAAAAATAAGATATGATTTTAAGTATAAGAATAAAATATATATACATGTACACACATACATAAATGTACTGAGTAAATTATTAAAAAAATAAAAGACTAAATACGAAGCTATTTGAAAAGGTGGTTTGTCTTGGATGAATCAACTTTACATGTAAAAATATCATCTCACATATGTAAATCATAGGAACTGAGTTTATGATTTTATAAAAGGGAAAATGTTAAAATGGTCATTTTTAAAAATTGTAACATCAGCGCCTTTACTTTTAATAGATTAAGGTCTGAGATTGTAACAAATTGTTAAATTGAGGGACCATCTCAGTAATTTTTTTAATTTAAATGACTAAATCAGTTATTTATAATAAATCACAAGGACGAAATCAGAAATTCACTATTTTTGTTTGTTTTGTTTGAGAAATAGTATTTGGTAATTTTTTGTTTGTAATAATTTTATTTGTTGACATTATATCTCACTACAATTAACTTATTCTTTTAGTCTTACTATAAAGATATTGACTAATTTAAAATCTAAGATTCTACATGTTTACAACAAAAGAAAAAGCTTCTGGTATATCAAATGAAGAATTTACTCATATATTTATATAAAAGCTAAATATGTTCCGGTATAGACTAATAGCTATATAAAGTGTTGCATCATGTCCAGTTTCTTTATCATGTTTATTAGTAGTTAATACTTATAGCACATATCTGATTGGTAATTTTATAAAATTAGTGCAAAACCTTAATCATTTTTTAGAGAATTATACATCCATGAAAAAAAATCACATAAAACATCGTGGTTGTGCTACGCACAACCTAAATGCTTACCTAGTTAAATTATACTAGTAGAAGCTACTGTCACAAAGAGTAGGGGCCATATGTTTGATAATTTTGTTAAGGGTTTAGTTCATAAAGGTGTATCCAATTTTACACTTTTTGGTATTGTATGTACTGAATTTTCAAACTTACCATTTAATGTATCAAACTTTTTGAAAGTTACAATTTTATGTATTAGGTAACCTGTTCTTCAGGTAGCAGATAATTTTTTCATTTTTTTTAATTTTTATTATTCCACCTCACTTATTAATTGCCATATGTGCATTATGTTCAAAATAAAAATTTCAAAGGGAAGAACAAACATCAAACGTGTTCATGAAATCACACTGAAATCCATACATGTTTAGTTATTAGAAGCATTTTGCTGGAAATTGAAACTGAAATCATACCAGAATTTCATACTTGTTCATGAAATCAAACTGAAATCCATATGAAACCCACATACGAAGACCGAAAATCGAACAACCATCAAACGTGTTCATGAAATCAAACTGAAATCCATACCTGTTTACTTATTAGAAGCATTTTTCAGGAAATCGAAACTGAAATCATACCAGAAATTCATACTTGTTCATGAAATTAAACTGAAATCCATATGAAACCCACATACGAAGACTGAAAATCGAACAAAATCAAAATACCATATGAAATCAAACTGAAATCTATATGAAACCCTAACAGAATCGAAGAAGAAACCCTAAATCGCACCTTGGAATATGAACCAGATCTGGAATCGTAGCCTTAAACCTGGATTATCGCCGTTGTTCAAACCCGGATTCTGTTATGTTCTGGGTTCGTGGTTCTTCGGAAACCATCAGATCCATAGGCGGCGGTTCTTTAGGGTTCTTGGGAGGCGGCGGTTTGTTCTTGAGGTTTCTTTAAGGTGAGATCTTGATGAAAGTAGATGACGATGGCAGGAAGGGTTCTTGACTATGGCGGCGGCATCGGTTTGTTCAAACCATATCTGATCAGATTCAGATCTCGTGAGATCTTGATTTGGCCATCGATGAAGAAGATCTCAAATCACAAACCATCGATGAAAGTAGATGACTACGGCAGGAAGTAGATGACTATGGCGGTGGTTTCGGAAGTCGTTGATGGTGGCGGTAGTGGTGCCCGCCGGGAAATCAGTGGAGGTGGTGGTGCCGGCGAGAGGTCAGTGGTGGGGGTTCCATCATTGAATATGAACAGAGTATCAATTAGGATATTATTATTGTTTTATTTATTATTATTATTTTTTATTTAAGAAAATCAATATTATTTGCCATGTAACTTGCCATGTCATGCCATGTCATGTAAACCTGTGCCACATCATCATGTGACCTATTATATCAGGTTATATACACTAATTTGTAATTTTTAAAAAGTTTGATACATCAAATGGTAAGTTTGAAAGTTCAGTACATACAATAGCAAAAGGTGTAAAGTTGAATACACTTTTATGAACTAAACCCTTTTGTTAACTAAAAAAATGTACATTCGTATTAAGAAAATAATTATTTTTCTACTTTTGTCACGTTGCTTGATCATAAAAGGTATTTTTTTTTTTTTTGGGTGACAAGACCTCGTGCCACAAAGGCATTTTCTTTCTAGTTTCATCAAGCCTATTTTCTTAGCCCTAAGTAAGAGACTACTGTACACACAGCATAAGACCTTGTGTCTGTGATGCTGATCTAACAAGAACAATTACGTAGATACCAATCCCACATTTCATTCAATAATGGTCCGTCTTTCGGTAACGAGTTATATAAAATCCTGTTTTCAGCCAAAACCATGTAAATATAAACGTTATAAAGATCCCACCTATGATGACAAGGGGGTAGTAAAGGTGACAAATCATATTAGTTTCTTATGTTAGGTTATGTTTTAGGGAAAATGATCCGTAATGTTAACATAGGTGATGTTACACTCACAAATCATTTAAATGAGTATATACTGAAATGACTAAACTACCCTTCATTAAATTAGATTGTGAGTGTAATATCACCTAAGTTGCGTAATGTTAACATTACGGGTGATTTCCCTTATGTTTTATCTTTTAACACATCAAAGCTATAAATAGAACATGCAAATTGGTTGAAGCCTGGCTCAATGTGTATTTAATAGGGAATTATTATTTTTATATATATTAAAAGAAAACCATTTTCTGGAAAGTTTCCTTAATTAAAATTCTATTAACCAATAAAAACTTTTTATTTCTTCAATTTTGACCCAAAAACCCAATTTTAACTTCTCCTTATAGCAAGATCCGACTTTTTGCTTTAAAATGGGTATTTTAACCCACATTGTAAAAACACGCGGGTCTTTTTGACCCGCCTTCGCTTTTATGGTTTACGACTATCATTCCTCAAACCCTACCCTTTCTCGACTCAACTCTTCTGCCGCCTTCCTTCTTCTGCTGTTTCACAATCGACAGGTACGTATTCCTTCTCGATTTTTCTCAATAGTCTTTATTCATTCATCATCTACTTCCTTATTCTCGGATTGTATTTTTTATTTACTTCGGTATCTTTTCGATTTTACAGGTTCGTTGATTTACTTCTTCAAAAGTTATCAAACGCTAATACATCATCAGAAGACAATTTAGAGTAATTTCTTTAACCTACTTTTGTCTGTTTAGGGTAATTTCTTACACATGAACATGTTTATCGATTGTGTTTTAATGATTTTTTCATTCGGTGGGCTGAAAGTTTTAATCTTTTAAACAATTACAATGTGTTTGATTAGAATTGTTGATGCTCTGCTTCTTTGGTACGAATTTAAAATTATAGATTCTATTACTGATTGTGTGGGGGTGACTTGCATATATATATATATATGGGAGAGTTCAAACGAGAACTGTTTTTCGTACGAGAACTGCGAGAACCAATCTCAGCCGTTCCTTGGATATGGGAAGTTCATGGATGGAGAGCGTGGAGGGGATCAAGTGTGGCAGAGTCCATGTGAGGAATTCATGGGTGGGCAATGACATTAAAGGTGGGGGAATTGGACGGCTCAGATTGGTTCTCGCAGTTCTCGACGAAAAACAGTTCTCATATATATATATATATATAGGAAAAAGTTCATGCGAGAACCGTTGTTAGCGCGAGAACCGCGAGAACCAATCTAAGCCGTCCAATTCCCCCTCCTTCAATGTCATTGCCCACCTATGAATTCCTCACATACACTCTGCCACACTATATCCCTCCACGCTCTCCATCCATGATACTTCCCATATTAAAGGAACGGCTGAGATTGGTTCTCGCGGTTCTCGCACTAACAACGGTTCTCGCATGAACCCTCCCCTATATATATATATATATATATATATATATATATATATATATATATATATAGTGAGAGGTTCAAATGAGAACCTTAAATTAATTGAGAATGGGAGACTCAATCCCAGCCATATAATTCCCCTCCTTTAATGTCATTGCCCACCCATGAATTCCTCACATACACCCTGCCACACTCGATTCCCCCACGCTCTCCATCCATGAATTCCACTTACAAGATGAACGGCTAAGATTTAGTCTCTCATTCTCAATTAATTTCTCATTCTCATTTGAAGATTGAAGAACAAATTTGGAGTTACCTTGCCGGAGATTGAGCATTGTTGCAGATGGAGATAAAGAGGGCAGAGAGTGTTGCCATTATCATACCCTCACTTGAGAGCGACCGCACCGGCGAAGGAACAAACGATTACATATCGGCGGAAAGGATGAAGAACGAAGGTCGGTGAAGGAACTGATTAAGAGGGACCACACAGTGAAGAACCCATGTTAGAAACCAACTGCGGGAATAAAGAAGAACGACCGCCCGATTTCATACCGGCGGCAGTAATTGAAGAGGCGGTGATGTAGGAGCTGTTAGGTGGTGTATACATATGATGAGATCCACAATTTGATTTTAGGGTTGATAAAAGGATTTTTTTGGAAGAGAGAGACTTATGGGTCGCGAGTTTTTCGGTGGTGAGTTTCACAATTAAAAGTCAAGAATGCCCTTTAATCACTCTTGCCATGTGTCTGTATTTAGTTACATCTCTTCCCTCTCCCCTTAACTCACATCTCTTTTGAACCTAATTATATATATATATATGTTGATATGTTGATGTGTTTACTGTGTGGGGGTGACTTGCTCTTTGTGGTTATTTGGTATTTTTTTTAAATTTTGCTACAAAGTGGCCTCTTGGGCTTGTCTAAAATCCAAGCAATGATGATGTTGATTACTCAAAAATAACGTGTTTTTATACGCAATCTGCTATACCAACAAGTTAAGTTTTGAAATAAACTTGAAGAAAAATATCATCTGGGACGTTTAAGGATGACGTTTTTTACCGTCCTTTGAGCTGTTTTCTCTTCTTATGAAAAGGTTGTGGTTCTTCATGTATTGTAAAACAATAGAGATAACATATTTATGTATTAAAATTTTCTTTTTTAACTCCTGCAATCGTGATCGTGTTTGTATCAGAAGTACAAGATGAACTTTAAAGTTGAAAATTGTCAACTTTTTTGTAAAACAATACTTCAACTACTTCAATTATGATAATGAAAACATAAACAACAGTATTCAATAATCTTTTTGATAATGTCAACTTTTTAGTCACTGCTCTCTGGTTTTGTTTCTGGATTTAAGAAGATGGTTGGTGTTGTATATTGATTATTTATCTTTTTGATGACTGCAAACTATCTGCAAACTTATTAATTTGCCCAAAAGTATATTGGGATGGTTTCACCGACATGGAAGAGATAATTGGTTACAATCGGATTCAAACTTGATATTTTAACATCCATGAGTTTCTATTATTTTATAAAGTTGAATTCTGTTTATGATCAATGTCTGTTTCACATTTTGAGTTTATGCTTAAGTTGAGAGTATAAATGGTTGTGGATGCTAAGATCACGGTTATACTTGGTTATGTACACAGTTTTCTAATTGGCTATTTCAACTTTAATTACTTAAGCTTCTTATTGGCTTAGACAGAATGCTTGATCAATGAGAATAATTAATATCTTGAAAGTAGGTGATTATTTGCCTCCTAAAAAGTCCCTGGTGATATTTTAGACTCACGGAGCCATATGAATAATGTTTTATGTATGTACTAAGATGTGACTTTTGGAACCTTTTTTCATAGAAGACCTATAATGCAACTGCAGACATTTAACCTTTTGAACAATTCACCTTTCATGTGGGCTATTGAAGTTTGTGGTCACATTTCTTATTTACTGTTATCACTAAACAGTGGTTAAACAAATGGAAGGATATGTTAGTTAAGGAATGAACTTTCATTGCAGTAGATCTAAGGACAAAAGAATCATGAAATAATCATAAGCTTCATGATACAGTTTATTAAATTGTCTTTGGTCTTAAAGGGATCATGTGGTGGTTGCATATTTGCTAATCAAAGATGTATAATAATCTTTTTGTTGCTATCTTATGTCATATTGTAGTTTAGTTTTCTATGGTGGACATCCTGTATAATTGTCTTATAAATAGATTTTGATCGGACAGTTTCTATTAGAAACATTTTTAACGCCATTCATTTTTATTTAGCATAAAAGTTTTTGTGCAATTTTGTCACATTCAAGGTGCTTAATTTGAAAGTCCTGTTTATTATACTTGCCATGTATCATGAGAAATACTTAACCAAAAATCTTAAATCAGTTCAATCAAAACAATACAAATAATGAAAAACATTCCTAAACAAAAATGTTCAGGTACTCCATGTTGCTCTCCATTTCTTTTTCTTCAAAAGAAATACTTGAATCTGCCCATCTTCATACCATACTTTTAAGACCCCAACCTCAATAAAACAGCGCCTAAATATACCAAATACCAATACAACAATATTCAATAATCTTGCACAGTACACAACAGCTTCAAAAACCCATGAACAATGCCTCAATATCTTCAAACCCAAATTGATAACAATCCACTTCAGCCCCCAATCTTAATTCAGTCTTACCAAACTTCTTATTGTAATACACTGATTTTAAATACTTCTTAATCTGCAAACTGTAACTCATAAAAAGTAACCAAGAGCAGCAAACAATATTCAACTGAGACTTCCATAGACCCACAACAACCAACATGCTCAAATTAACACTCAAAAACAATTACCCATTTCTGTTAGGATTTGAAGCTGTGAACAGTAAAATGAGATTAATTCCACAAAAATAGAATTAAAATAGAACTGCACTTTACTATTCACCCTATCCCTCATTACTTCATCAAAAATTGTTTTTTAACATCTATAACAAGTGATCCTCATATTCATAATACCAAATACAGTACCAAATCCAGTACCAACCTGTCCTGAATTTAATTACTAAAAAATAAAACCAGCCTAGCCAATTCACGCTGAACAATTCAACGGTACATATATTTCTTTCATTTATTAAGTATCTATTTATACATGATTTAATAAGTATCTATTAATATCTTTCTTCTGATATTAATGCTTGAATCTATTGATTCTCAACTTTGATTGAAAAACATCCTCTTTCTCGGTTTATACTTTAGTCTTTAGGTTTTAATTTGCTTATTAGATGATGAGTGTGTTATATCTATTTTGTTAAAACATCATGATTTTGACTGCATGAAGATGGAATTTGAGTTTAAGAGATGCTGCCGTCCTTTGAGCTGTTTCTCTTCTTATGAAAAGGTTGTGGTTCTTCATGTATTGTAAAACAATGGAGATAATATATTTATGTATTAACTTTTTCTTTTAACTCCTGTAATTGTGATCGTGTTTGTATCAGACGTAAACATGCTTTTTTATGAAACTGCTATACCCAAATGTCTGCATGCATCATAGTTTCTGAACTGGCTGTCTGTGAGGTTTAGGAGCTGCAACAAAGCAAAAAATAAACCAAAACCATCGTGATGTTGTTATGGAACTGACCCATTCGAGTTAGCTATTTTTGCTAAAATCTATTTTTTTAATCTGAAAAATCCTTATGAGATTTGAGTCATGAAAGTAAATTTTATACATATACTAACTTCAGCAGGTGATAAACCAAATATTTACATTATATCTGATAACCTATTTCAATATTCTTCAACTATTAATCACAGTTTTTATAAATTGAATTGCATTTGGATTTTCCTCTCTTTTTCAACACCCATTTTCACCCCATCCCTCAAATGCCATATAAAGTTCAAACAAATTCCAAAGCTTTACATGTAATTGTCTACTAATAATTTTACTTAACTTAATTTATTTGCAGTTACATGGAGTTTGTTGTGAAAATCAAAACAGTTCCACTTTCTCTCCCTGGTAACGTCATGTCAAACTAATTATCTTAAATATTTTAATATAACACTAAATTGACTTTTTTTACGGATTATACTAATAGTTTTTTTAACATCTGTAGGACTTACCGTCAAACGTGAAGGAAGACTTTGAACCTAATATACCCATTGGATTGATAGTGAGTGTGGATGACGAAATATATATGCTTGATATCCTACACGACGTCAATAGTGACGTATTGAAAGTTGGCAGAGATAATTTTGTGACGTTGATAGGTAGGAGGAATGTCAAACCTGGGTATTATCTCCACTTCATGATTTTGAAAAATGGTCCAATCTACCTCTACATTTATGACAAATCTGGCGCATGTCACACAAATCTCTACCCGAGATACCGTCGAGGTGATCGGAGCAGATATGAGATTTCCCTTCAAGATCCTACCGCTGGATTTATGGTAATTATTATTTATGTATATAAGTACTATGTAAATAGCATATATTTTATGGGGAACAAATTGTTATGTGCACCTGTGTTGTTTTTCTTGCTTGCATGACTTCTTCTTTATCGTGCTAAAAGCTATCAGCATACATACATTCCTGAGACGGTTAACCATGTAGTAGCCAGTAATCAATGAGAGAGGAATTTATGATGATTTGACACATTCTGTGAAACCTTCTTTGTGTTTTTATTTGTGAAGCCTGCTAATCTGCTGTTTGCTTTTCATTCAAATATGGGAATGAGATCAGTATTTGCTGCATGTATCAATATTTATCTCTTATATAATTTTGGAACTTTTTAAATCAAACTTTCACGTTTTACTTTGTTTCATTTCCAAAAGGATATAATATTAAACTTGTGGTCAGCATATGCTTTTATTTTTCCCCTTAATTAATGTGAAAATAGTTACGAATATGTTTTATGGCTCTTTGAAATTAGGTTATTTTTAGATAAGGTATTCTTCATTAGATTTGATTGTTGTTCCTAATTAATGTAATAATATGTACGAATCTGTTTAATGGTTATTTGTTATTATGTGTCTTCATACGAAGTTTTCTTACAATATCAAGAAAGAACATGATATGTATATATATTTTATATGTAAAAACAAGTTTTGAATGATTTCAGATTCTTATACTTAACTAAGCAATGTTAATATATCAAGCTTAGTATTTAAAAAAAATCATAATACAATTTGTGATGTTAATCTGCCAAAACCTTTTAAACTTATAAACCTCACCATGGTATGAATGTTTCAAAGTATCACGTATTCTAATTCTTTTGAAGAGTCATTATATTCTCCTGAGATACTTAATTCTTTTAAAGTATCAGGTATTCCAAACCACAAATTATCTTTAAAGGTTGGTGTTCCTGTTATGTTACTTCGTAACCTTGACCATTCAAGAGGGTTATGCAATGGAACGAGACTTCAAGTTATTCGACTTGGTGCATGTGTTATCGAAGTATAGATTATTTCTGGGAAAAATATTGGTGTCACCGAATATATTCCTAGAATGAAGATGATTCCATCAGATTCAAAAATTCCAGTGAAATTCCAAAGAAGACAATTTCCGATCATGGTTTGTTTTGCAATGACTATTAACAAGAGTCAGGGCCGGTCTTTGTCTACTGTTGGCTTATTTCTCAGACGGCCTGTTTTTACACATGGACAATTATACGTCGAACTTTCACGTGTTAAGAGTAGGAGTGGATTAAAAGTTCTTATTTGTGATGACAATGACAATCCGACCGACAAAACAACCAATGTAGTATATAAAGAAGTTCAACAACGAATCTGATGTCATTGTTTCTGATTGGTTTTTTAAAGGATTTGTATATGCGTGTACTTCTTTTATTCTATAAAAGTAATTACTTATTACTTCATGTGTTGAACTTAACGCATTACTTAATTACTTTATTATTTTTTTCGTTTACAAAGTTATTGCTTAAAAATTTATTTTAAACTACCCGTGCATACACGGCTCCTAAATCTAGTATTACACAAAAATGCAATTATCTTTGCATCAATTTCCAATTTGCTCCATCCTTTTATGTTTTTGCTAATCGGGTTAGTTACTATGCGGTTTTTTTAAATAATGAAAAAGGGTTACACAAGTTGGAAAAAAAAGGCATTAAGATAGATGCACCAATTGTGATCATGTATAGCCGGACCAAAACAAGAGGATTTGAATAAGATGGAATTTTCTTTCAAACTTGAGATTGAGAACACAAAAATGAAAAATCTAAAACTATAATATTTCTCTCCCTAACGCCTAGTTCTCGAGATTTTTAATGAAGAAAATGGGAGGAATGAAAGTGAAGGGAAAAAAGGAAAGATAAAGAAAGGGAAGAAAAAATGATGACTATGTTGTGTTCTTGAGTTGGAAAGAAAATAAAAGAATGGAAGGAAGAAATCTTTCCTTCCAAATCATTTCATATTTGGGAGGATGGTTTTAAAAAAAAAAACCCTTTTTCCCCTCTCCCTTTCCATCCTTAAAAAAATTTTAAAAACACATACCACTAATTATTTCCCTCCCCTCTCCTCTTTCTTCAAAAAAATAACTCAAGAACATACTGTAATTTTTTTTATGTTCTTTTCCTTGGTATCTAAGCAACTCGGAAACATAGGTTAATCTACAGATTAAGTTATTGATATAAAGATTATGGGAGTTGTATTCAATATAGTCCATCTTTTTTGTATAGTCCTGAGGGACAAATCTCAGCCACACGATCAACAAAGCATTTTCCGACGATCCCACCGTCGGATCATTGTGATTTTTGGTGAGGGTGATCGGTTTTGATTCCTCTACAAGACTCTGGAGCCTAATCATCCTCACGATCCTCCATTAATGAGAAATCGAGCAAACTCCGGCCACCATGGCCGCCGCTGCAAAATCCGACCACCACGGCCGGAGTTAATGGTGGTGGCGCACATGGTTCAACTCGGTTTGGTGAGAGGAGTCCAGATCTGGTCTCGGGTTCGTCGTTCGATGTTTCAAACAAAGATCCGGCGTTTTATTTCTCAGATCCGGCGCCGACGAGGCTAAATTCGCCGGCTGCCGGAGTTGTTTAGGGTGGGGATGGTGGTGGTTCAAGTCAGTTTGATGAGAGGAGTTCAGATCTGGTCTCAGATTCGTCGTTTGATGCTTCAAAAAAAGATCTGGTTGTCGGTGGTGGTGGTGGTGGCCGACAGTGTGCAATCACATGTGATTGTGCTTCAATCACATGTGATTGTGTAGCCGGAGGTGATGGTCGGTGGTGGTGGTTGGCGGTGTGCAATCACATGTGATTGTGACTTCAATCACATGTGATTGTGGCTTCAATCACATGTGATTGCGGCGGCCGGAGGTGGTGGTCGGCGCCTGTGGTGGTGTCCGGAGGTGATGGTCGATGGTGGTGGTTGGCGGTGTGCAATCACATGTGATTGTGGCTTCAATCACATGTGATTGGGTCGCCGGAGGTGATGGTCGGTGTTGGTGGTTGGCGGTGTGCAATCACATGTGATTGCGGCGGCCGGAGGTGGTGGTCGGCGGCTGTGGTGGTGGACGGAGGTGGTAGTCGGTGGTGGTGGTTGCCGGTAATCACATGTGATTGTGCTTCAATCACATGTGATTGGGGTGGCCGGAGGTGGTGGTCGGCGGCAGTGGTGGTGTCCCGAGGTGCTGTTGGGCATTTGCCTTTTTTTTAATCATGTGGCTGAGATTTGTCCCTCAGGACTACATAAAAACTTTGGACTATATTGAACATTTCACTAATAATATATATTAATTAATGATTAATTATGTAGAAAATATCTGATGAAGTTAGACTATTCGTTGAAAATGGATTTAATATATATAATCCATGAGAAATGTTTAATATAGTTCATACTTAATCCATAGTTCTGAGGGACTAATCTTAGCCTTTGGATCAGCCTCATCAATGATCCAGATTGAATATTAAAACTTTGGGCGGAGTGATATTTTCGTAATTAACATGTGATGATTTTACAATCACATGTGATTGAATATTAAAATTTCAGGACTATGTTTTTTATAGACTGTATTGAACATAACTCTATAATCCATAAAACAGAATTATCACAACTAAATGGCGGATGCATTTGGTTTCCCTAGAGGTAGGTGGGAGCGGAAGCGCTTTTTTTTAAAGCAGCAAGTATATTCACATAAATTTTTTGTTTACAAGTGCAGCCCCCTGTTTCACAAGATGTGCCAGAGGGTACCAAAAAAGCCCGCTGTTAAAACTGTAAATGCAGCTTAGTTGTTTGCATCTAACGTTTTAACAGTAACAAGTGTCTCTATAGCAAAATACTGAAGATATTTGGTTGTGGTCTCTTGGGAAAAACATGTACTCTGTGAAAGAAATGCAAGTTGATAGAAGATGCGAAGACTATAGAAACGGTGCAACAAAGAGAGACTTTTTGGTCAAGTTTAGTCCCAAAGAAGGTACTCATTTTTGCATGGAGGGCTAATAAGGAACGACTAATGGTATTAACCAAACTAGAAGACAAGGGCATGGATATACCGTCGGTATTGTGCCCGAGGTGCTTGGACACTACGGAATATGTAAATCATGTGTTGGTCAACTACTACAAAGTGGTCAAAGTGTGGAAGGAGTATTTCAAGTGGTGGGGATATTCCTTTCCAGAAGCAAATGGGTTAGATGACATCTATGCAACAGCTCCAAGATCATGGTCAGTAAAGCAACAAGAGGTATGGAATGTTACGGTAAGATTATTATAGAAAAATTGCGAACTAGTCGACGGCTCAGCAGGAAATGTGGAAGGCAGCAACAAAAGTTTGTGCATACGTCATTTGGAAAAATAGGAACGATATCGTCTTTAATAGTAAAAATTCCTTTATTGATGGGTTGTTCTTTGAAATCCAAATCCTTTTATTCCAGTGGTTAAAAACATCAAAAACATCAAAAAAGAAGAAGTCAACAATAAATTGGCATTCTTGGTTACTGGATCCAGTGAGTATGGCTTCAGAAATTTAGTAAGTTCAGTTATTTTTTTTTGGCAGAAGGTTTGGCTCCAGTAGTTTTTGATTTGGCATCATAGGTCATGTTTAGAATCAGTGAGTTTAGGCTTTGGTTTGTATCTTTTTCTGGTGGAATTCTTGTCCTGGTGCACTGTACATTGACTCTTTGAGTGGACTTCTATTACTTATAGAGGTCACTACACTCACTTTTTTATTAAAGTTTTTGCCTTACAAAAAAAAGATCACTGGCATATGGGATTTGGAAGAACAGAATGAGGTGATATACAAAAACAAGAGAAGGGATATTGCGAGGTCCTTTTAGATACACTACTACTATTGTTCCATCGGCTACGAGGAAGATACAAAAAAAGAAAAAAAATCTAATTTGGGCCGATTGGTTAAGGTTCCCGGAGGAAAGCGTCAAAGTAATTATGTAGAAAATATACTAGTATGAGTATGTTCGTGTAAAATTAGTATTCTCGAGACACTCGTCCCACCATTTTAGGCTTTATAAAATGATGGAAGGTGTGACTTATTTTGTATTAAAAGTGTCATTAATAAAATGTTACTTTTCAAAAAAAAAAACATAAAATAGAATAAAGATTAGAGTATATATTATATTTAGGAATTTAGGACATCCACATTTAAGAAGTCAATAATATTGAAACCGACTTGGGCTCAATTCAAAGCCCTTCTCCTTAGGCCTTTTGACTATCAACACACACACACACGTTGCTTCAAAACTCTTTCTGGAAACCAATATAACAAGTTCAACTGCAAAATTAAAGGTCATAACTCGAAAAGTCAAATTTATCAAAAATTTGGCATTTTCACCATATAAATCCAAATCTGACTCTTTATATTGTTATACTTTTAATTTATAAACATTCATAGAATCATTGGTTAACCTAAATCTCGGTTTTTTATTAAATTCATGCATTCTTTGCGTTTTACCCAACATGACCGATTACATGTTTCAAGAAAACCCACGTTTACCTTCATTCATCAACTCCTTAACACATGAGTACACCTTTACCATGGTTTTAAATAACGTAAGTTGTGGCGTGGCGGCGAGGTCAAGCCTCAAGCTTTAGGAGCCATGGCGAAGCCGTGACGTTTTTAAGGCGTGACTTAAGACGACAATTTTATATATATTTTATAATTATATATATTTTATAATTATATATATATATATATATATATATATATATATATATATATATATATCAAATTTATCATTATTAATATACTAATTACACAACGTTACAAAAATGACGAGCAAAGTAATATATATAAATTACAAAATACATATTTATATAAGTTCCATATCATCTTATATTATACATGTACTATCGTGCAACGGTTATAATAGGGGAAGTTCTCGTCTTGTCACAAAAAACAAAGCTATGAACCAATGAGCAAAGCGGTCAATATTGTGACATGATAAGCCGGGATGTTACATAAAACAAGAATGGATCTTGCCCATAAATTTAAGTTGAGATCCTATATATAGATAAAAAACAGAAGTAATAGATTAAGAGGTAGCCAATGGGGTTTAGTCCATTTGGTAAGGCGCCCCCTTCCTCACAAGAGGTTGTGGATCAAATCCTGCTGCATGCAGTGTGTTGGAGGTTTTCTGTTAGGGGTTTCCTCCATGGAGTGAATGTGTGGTGCTCGGACCTTGATTAAAACCAAATAATGAGAAGTAGTTAAAACCCGCAACCAAGCAATTTGTACCCATATTAGAGAAGCGGAGAAGTGTCCCCATTTACCTGTTAAAAAAAAAGATTAAGGGGGCAATTGGGCAATATTATATCTTGGTAAGATGAAATGTTACATATTAACACCTATTTAATGATTAAAAATCGAAATGATAAAATTACCCAAACCTAGCCTCATCCGTCGTCCCCTTTTGCTGCCCTGGTGCTTCTTCATATTTTGGTTTTCATTGTCCGCCTTCACATTTCGCACGTACCCTAACCTAATTACGTAAACTCACTATCGACTTCAACTTTGAAAGTTCCAAGAGGCTACTTCTCATCTCGATATCATCTTTGATCGTTTCAAGGAGGTTACTTTTCAACTTTTCATCGAATCGAGTTCTTCTCCGAACAAGGTGGGTCGGTTTTTCTACTTTTCTACTTGTTAAGATCGATATTTACTTCAAATCTTGTATTAATTTCTACTTTTACTTTAATATCGACATCTAATTCAAAATGGGCTACTTGGGATATCAATTTCTACTTGTGAATGTGATTTAAATGATGAAAGAATGAACAAACTTCTGTAATGCGAGAAAAGATCTCTACAGTGAGCCAAGAATGAACAAGCCCACGCTGCAATTTACTCGATTATTTTGTGACAGTAGATTTCTACTTTGGTAATGATACCCTGTCAAGTTACAAAACCTTCTGTCAAGTTCAAATCATATCATAAGACATTCATGATCTTTGTGAAAGAAATTGTGTTATTATATATATGGTTTGAGTTTTTATTATTAAAATTCAAAAGGATTACCGGAAGGAACCCATTGTTTCTAATTTCTATGAAAGAAATTCTAATAATTTCTGTACGCAAACAAGATAATTTGCCCAATGTTTTGGTTTGAGTTTCTATATATTACATGCATTTTAACTGTCCATATGGCCATAGTTATATATATATATATATATATATATATATATATATATATATAGGGGAGGGTTCATGCGAGAACCGTTGTTAGTGCGAGAACCGCGAGAACCAATCTCAGCCGTTCCTTGGATATGGGAAGTATCATGGATGGCGAGCGTGGAGGGATAGGGTGTGGCAGGGTGCATGTGAGGAATTCATGGGTGGGCAATGACATTGAAGGAGGGGGAATTGGACGGCTTAGATTGGTTCTCGCGGTTCTCGCGCTAACAACGGTTCTCGCATGAACTTTTGTCTATATATATATATATATATAGGGGAGGGTTCATGCGAGAACCGCGAGAACCAATCTTGGCCGTTCCTTGGATATGGGAAGTTAAACGGATGGAGAGCGTGGAGGGATAGAGTGTGGCAGGGTGCATGTGAGGAATTCATGGGTGGGTAATGACATTGAAGGAGGGGGAATTGGACAGCTTAGATTGGTTCTCGCGGTTCTCGCACTAAGAATGGTTCTCGCATGAACTTTTTCCTATATATATATATATATATATACACACACACACACACAGTGTAGGCAGCCCAAATTGTTAAAACCAAACTGAAAACCGAAAGAAAAAGATCCTAAAAACGAAACAAAAACCAAAAACTGACTTTAAAACTGAAAACCGAATGATTTTGGTTCTTCCAAAAACCGAAATTTTCAGTTTGGTTTCAGTTTTATGCCAAAACCGAACTGAGCACACCCTTATTGCTCGTGATCTGTTTTTGAATCTTCACAAGCATCTGTTACTGAGCTCGTCACATTTGAGCCTTGCCTTTGCCTTCACCATCATCTTTTTCATTATCTGAAATAACTTAAAACAAGTTTAAGCATTAAGCTTAGTGAGCACACAACGTTTCACATGTAATGCATAACTGTAACACATATAAATGTAATCATCTATGTCGGGTAAATGCATTGGTTTATCAAATACATTTTCAATCCGCCTTGGTATTAAAATGCTGATGTATTACCAATCTTCCTCGGTATACACATATAGACCAGTAACATTTAAATCTGCCTCGGCATTCACATACTGGTATCATTCTGATCTACCTTATATTCACATACCGACATCTTACGAATACATCTTGGTATTTACAGTTACCATTACATGTATATGGATCAAATACATTTACACATACATATTATAATATAAACACTTGTACATTCATATTATGCATTTCATAATCACATAACCATATTCATGTATACATTTCACTTAATTAACACATCTTAATTATACATTAACATGTATAAAGTAGGTGTATAATCCATTTATATATGCTTTTCTCAATCACTAACCATATTCATGTTCACATATCTCTTAATTAAAAAATTATCATCCTACTCCTACATTAACATGTATAAAGCAGCTGTACTCACCTTGATTCTCCACTAGTTTTTATTTCCACAACTAGACTTATTCTATTCACCTCGTGGTCTCCTAAAGATCATTAGTTTAAGCTTAAACACCATTTACGTCACTTGATTAAACGCAAAATAGACTACCTTGAATTCTAGAGGTTTCATACGGCCATATGGCATGACCATACACATGTATGCCATCATACGACCGCATGGTTTAACCCATATGCCCGACTGCCCGTATTACTCCATATGGACGTATGGCTTAGTCCACAATGTCCTGTCCACACTCATTTCTAACAATTTCGGTGCTCATTCTACCATTACTTAAAATTTTGTAGGGATTTCTAACATATTTTGCACAATAAGACATTACCAAATTGCATTTAATTTAGTACAGTTGGTTGCATCTAATTTACGATGTACATATTTGAATACACTTTTGTATATGACTGTATGTTCAACTCATTTGGCTATTATATTTATTTGGTTTCTTTTTTAATGGTTGAAGTAGTTTCAACTTTCAACTCGTTTGACCCATTAGTTTAGTAGTCTTTTGCATTAACATCTTTCAAATTTGATATGCATTTAGATATGTATGTGGGGCTTTCTTATGTAGATGCAAGGTTTCTTGTTTCATCCATTCTATTGAACTTACATGAAAGTACTCCTTGTTATATCTATTTTAGAAAGGCAAAAATCTTTCATATGTCACTTGTGGGTTCTGTTTATCTAGTTAAGGATGGTGTATGCATTTGTACATGCTTTTGTGTATGTTCAACCCATTTCAACCATTTTGACCCCTTATGAATACTTGACTTGTTTTCCTCTTAGTTGAAGTACTTTAAACCTGCTTGACTTGTTATTTTAGTGCATATTTTGCACAAATATAATTAGCATTAAAATATTTTGCATCTGTTTCAAAACGTTTAACCTGTTATATTAATTTGGCTTATTTTTCTCTTACCAGAGGCTTGAGTCGGATCCAAGCCCTGTCATCTGATCAGATTAACGTCTAAAATGTCATACAATGAAGAAGAATCCTCAGGAAGCGACTTCGATACCGATTTTGCCGAAGACATGCAAGAACTAAGAAGGGCCTGCACTGTCGCAGGTGTCGATGATTTTCCTAATTCGTCCAGCGGCGATGGCGATTGTGATGCTTCTGATGAGTCTGAGGATGAAGACTTAGAGTTGTTGCGTAGCATTCAGCAACGATTTTCCGTTCCTCCCAGTGATACTGGCATCGAAAATCAGACCATCTCCATGAAACCATTAAATACCATACTTCCCTCGGGTTTATCCGATGACAACGATGATTATGGAGACGACTTTGAAACTCTTCGTGCCATTCAACGGCGGTTCTCGCAGTACAACGGTAAATTGTGGTTCAATTTTGGATTATTAATATGATTGCAATGGCTTCTTGCCTCCTTTATTGTTTTCGCTTATTTGGACTTGTTTTAACCCTTAGTATCTTTTATAGTTTTTCATCTAACACAATCTTTGTGTTGCTTTATTTATGAACCAGACAGCATGAACAACTTCATGGAGAGTTCCTTACAGAGATTAGAGCAGGTTGGTTCAACTCATAACATAGACTTGGGAAAGGAATCTTCTCCTAATTTTTTTGTAAAGAGTAATAATAATGGACAAGGATTTCCAGATTGTGTAGATGGAAGAGCCAGCGATCAGAATTTGGATATTCCCAACATGTCTCCTGAAAATTTTTACGCAAATGTCAGCGGACAGCATGAACCTGGTTCTGAACTTGTTCCAGACTCAGATGGTGGTTTCCCAAGATCTGCACAGGCGTTTGTTGAAGCGATTAAAAAGAACAGGATTTGCCAGAAGTTTATACGTAATAAATTAATCGAAGTTGAAGCCAGGATGGAAGAAACTAGAAAATTAAGAGAGCGTGTTAAAATTTTAAAAGATTTTCAGATGGCTTGTAGAAAAAGAACATCCCGAGCATTATCTCAAAAGAAGGATGCACGTATGCAGCTAATTTCAATTCCAAAGCGGAGAGCTAATGCTTCTAAGGTTAGTCTCTACTTTGTTGATCTTGTTGGAAATGCTTATGTGAAGTTTATATATTCATCTGTATCTTTTTCCTTCTATGCCACTTAGCACGATATGTTCTTGTTACATTGTTCTGCAAAATCAACATGTGTGTTTTGTTAGACATGTCTAAAGTTAAATACCTAGATGGGCTTTATTATTTCAATAATTCGCTACCCTAAGTTACCTGGTAAACAAGCTATAGCATTTAATTATACTATTTTAAACAGTATGGTTTGAGGTTTAGGATATCTTGTAATATAAATAATGCTCTTTAGTTGTGATTTCTTTTATGTTCTATATTTTAATTTCATGAAGTGGGTTGATATCATTGAAAATGTTGGTGTCGGGCTGGTCAATTTCTCGAACCGCCGAATAAACTATTTTATTTGTTTATTGACTTATTCTACTTTCGGTCTGTTTTCATTGTTTATTCAAGGGTTTTATCATTCCTCAAGTGTTGATTACAGATTCTGCTTTGATTAGGGTGGTTGTGTCGTTTTGAAGAAGCTTTTGCTGGTTAGACCATTATGACTATTTAGTTTTTTTTGTTATTTGGTGAATGGTGAGTTAGCTTAGTCTTTGTGGCCTTATTTTTTTTTGGTGTCAAGATTATGTTTTTTGATTATACGTATGTGATGTAGTAAGCCGTTTGTTATCATTGGAGAATTGAAACATTGAATGACGTTTTGTTTTCTATAAAATATATTCGATTGTAACAAGTGTTGTATGATTTTGTCATTTTAAAATTTTACACTATTGGAATTACAGGCTAAAGATAAAAGCACCCATGCAATTTATCAAGGCCCTGCTGAAAATCCCCAAGTTTCACATTATAGAGATGCAATGTCAAAATATCCATTCTCTTTGAGTAGGGAGCCTTGGTCCAAAGAGGAGAACGAAAAACTCTTGAAGGGAATTAAACAGCAATTTCAAGAGATGTTAATGCAAAACATTTTCAGGTATATCGTTCTTCAGTATTTATCTAACAGATCATGAACATGGTGAACTTATAGCTAGGAAATTTGGAACATGATACACAACTAGCAGTGGATGTTAAGTGACTGAATTATCTCTACTATATAAAGCATTTAGCTCCTTTTTTAAGACCATTTTAAGTTGTTAGTACAACTACTAAAGCATCTTTTACAATACTTTAAAGCAATTTTAACTAGATTTGGGTTGAATTTAATATGCAATAAGTTACAAAATTCACAAAATATTTAAACCGAAAATTAGTAACGGTCAAGATTTTAATTACTAATAGAATATAATATGCAATAATATATACATATATAGTATTACATATTTCTTTAAATTTTAATGATTTTTTACTTATGTTTAATACTCTTATACATGAGTAAATTTTGTAACTAAAATTACAGAACTCACAAAATCGTGTATGACAAATATATATCTTCTTAGTACTAATATACTAGACTCAACTATAAAAATTTATTATATACATTATCAAAAAAAAAAAGTAATAATAAGTAAACTAAACTAATTAAAGTAGAAACCAAAGTTTTAACATATAAACGAAAAAATGACGTTGTTCGTCAAACTTAAGTGTTCAAATTATTTTAAATTTGTATAAAGCCTACTTATCAATAACCACTCTTTTCTCACTTTAAGTTGGTTCAAAAGCGACAGATAAAATTGACATCTTATAAAAAATAAACATATTGTTTCCCGCCGCATCGCTGCGGTAGAATTCTAGTCTTCTAAAATCAATAATAGCACTATATTTTTTTATTTATATTACTTGTATACTGTTTAATATATAGAATGAAAAATAACTGATTGCACGTTTTTTTTGTAGAATTCTTGGTTGATTATTTATTATTCATAACACTACACACTTAATAAAATATATATGTACACATCATCCTACACTGTAACCGACCATGTAACTAAGGTACCCCGTCGATTGGAATGCATTTTCCTTTAAATAATACACATAAACATATAATCACTAAAGTGTTTCCTAGTCTTGTTTCAAAAACCGACTTAAAAAGATGGCTTTGTGGTATTATGAGTTTCTTACTTTGATAACTTATCGTATACTTGGTTCATTCATGTTATTATGAAATTGTGAATTTTTGTTGTGCTATGCGTGACAGTGAAGTAGATGCAGATTCTTGTTATCTGGATAACATGATTGCAGAAATCAGAGATCATGAAATAACTCCCAAAGAAATCAAGTCATTCCTTCCCAAGGTTAATTGGGAACAACTGGCTTCTATGTATGTCACAAGCCGATCTGCTCCTGAATGTGAATCAAGGTAACTGTTTATTTTAACACAGCCATTTTTATATACAATATAGAACTTGTATTTAATATCTTTGAATTAAATTGATTCAGATGGAGGAATTGTGAGGATCCCTTAATTAACCGTCAGTCATGGAGTATAAATGAAGATAAGAAACTTCTGCAAATTATTCAGAAACGGGGTATGAGTAGCTGGGTTGAGATTGCTAAGGAACTAGAAACAGATAGGACGCCTTTTCAATGTTTGTCTCGTTATCAGAGGAGTCTTAATGCGTCTATAATAAAAAATGAGTGGACCCCGCAAGAAGACGAGGAGCTTCGTAAAGCTGTAGCAGAGTATGGCGATACTAACTGGCAGCTTGTTGCTTCTACACTCGAAGGACGTACTGGTACCCAGTGCTCCAACAGGTCAGTTAGCATTATAACTTTATTTGTTTTTTTCTTATAATTTGTGAGCTGTTTTGCTACCTCTAGTCATCTTTCTTTGATTCTCCTATGGGGAACTGTAGCCATTTTCAAAGTCTATTTGCTTTATCATTATAAAAAAGGATGAAAGTTAGAAACTTTATGATGGAAGAAGTCTCTTTATTGGGATAAGATTTTGATTCTTTGCTACATTTGCTTGAATTGTGTTCAGATGGAAGAAGTCACTAAACCCACTCAGGGAAAGAGTTGGGAAGTGGGATCAAGATGAGGACAAGCGTCTTAAAATAGCCGTTAGGCTGTTTGAGGCCAGAAACTGGAATAAGATCGCTAAATTTGTGCCTGGCAGGACACAAGTACAATGTCGAGAAAGGTTTTCGATTATATTTATGTGCTTTATACATAATTTTTCATTTTAGTTTAATCTAGGTAGAATATATAAACAAGTTTTCCTTCTCTTTCTTTCTTTCTAATTTTATTAATTTCTATGTGACAGATGGGTTAATTGCTTAGATCCTTCACTTAACACGAATGAGTGGACTGAAGAGGAGGATTTGAAATTGAAAGCAGCAATCGAGGAACATGGGTATTGCTGGTCTCGGATAGCTGCTTGTATTCCTCCACGCACCGACAGTCAATGTCGCAGGTACTGAAACATTTTTTCACAAAAAAAGACATTATTTATTAATTGAGGAATTCTTCCTTCTTTGGTCGGTCCAAACCCCATGAAGTAGAACATAAAAATTGCCCATCTTGACTTGTGAATGTCTTCTTACCAACTCATCTGGCCTGCCCAATTGTGAATAATTTTTAAGAGGTTTTTTTTTTTTGTGTGGCAGGAGATGGAAGGTGCTTCTTCCGCATGAAGTTCCTATGCTACAAGTAGCCCGACAGATGAAAAAGTCTTCGTTTATATCCAACTTTGTAGATCGGGAGGAGGAGCGTCCTGATCTCACTGTCAAAGATTTATTCGCACCTCCTTTGCTAATCGACTTAGATGTTAAAGCCAATGATCATACGAGCTCAAAGAATAAAAAGCAAAGGTGGGTAGACAGTTCAAAACGGGTATTACCAATATGTCTGGTCAATTTCTTAAGAAGAGTTGATTTGTCTATTATTGTGGTTACAGTAGTTATCTTACATCAGTAATTAATAGTTTTGTTGAATACGATGATTGAGGAGGTTTTATCCATTAAGAGCACACGTTCGTCAACTTTCATTTAATTTACTCTATTTTTTCATTTTCTAATAAGCTAATTTTTAATTTTAATCTTTTTTAGACGTTCAAATTAGAAGTATAAGACCTTTAAACATTTCGTTGTTATCCAATAGGTTGTCTCATTGCAGCTGTAAAAACATCATCTTCAGATTTCTCATATTACATGCAAATCTCTTTTTCTTGGGCGAACTTTCTAGCTAGATTGTTACTTCTTTGTCTTTATATCGTCATATCATAGGAAGTCCGTTTATAATTATTTTCATCTAGAGGATTCTTCTTGTTGAATTTTTTTTCTGATTATTAACTTTTCTGTCAAATTGCAGAAATGTTTGTAAAATGAAACCGAGGAGGGCTAGAAAGGTTACTTGTACAGAGAAAGTAACTGAATTAACCGATGAAGATGATGTAGCTGAGTGCGGTGGTCATGCTGACATCACAACAAATGGTGGGGGACCCACAACATCTGATATTAAAAAGAAATCCACAGGGAAGTCGAAGGGGAAGGAACGGTATGATTCCAATAGTTAAAATCCTGATATTTTGCGTTCATTTTTAATTGCATTTTTTATGACCTAATAGCATTTCCGTTTTATACATGTGGGAAGTATTGTTGATTATGAACATTTCTGTCAATTTGCAGAAATTCTTTTAAAATTAGATCTAGGAGGGCTAGACAGGTTACTCATACTGAAAAAGTGTTGAGATTAATCGATGAAGATGATGTAGAGGACAACGATGGTCATGCTGATGTCGTAGGAGTTTTGGATCAAATCAATTGTGAAGGAAGCAGAAGAATTGAGGGGGAAACTTGTGAGATTAAAAAAAAGAAAGTCACCGGAAAGCGAAAACGGAAGCAAAGGTATGACAAAAATAGAAGGGTCAAAATGAGTGTCGGTGGGTTAGGTAACGGGTCAAAAATGAGTACTTTATAGTACGGGTTGGGTTGACCCAGAGCTTTCTTTTGTCCAACTTCTTTATTATTTGCAATTGAAAAAAAACACTTAAATTTCAACTTTCTTGACCTATTGACCGATATCGTTTATAATTTTAGTTTTGATAGTACATAACTCAGCCAAAAAGGCATTGTAATTGTTGTGGAAATTTCTATTAATTGTGAACTTTTGTGTCAGGAGTCCTATTCATACTAAAAAAGAGTCGAGGTTAACCGATAAAGATGATCCCGAGGACAGAGGTGAGGGACTCGAAGCATGGCCAGATGAGGAGGAGATGGATAGTATTTCAGAGAAAGAGAAGATGGCCAATGAAAGCTGCAGCAGCATCATCATAATTGATCCTAGCAGATCATCATCAGATGATGCAGAAATGAATGTTAAGCCACTTAAAGTCTATTCCAGAAGACCAAAGGGAAACCATAACAAAAAAGGAGGTGGTGGTGGTGGTGTACAAGATTTGCAAGATGAAGAGACACTTGATAGTTTCTTGTGCAAGTTAAAGAAGAAGAGGAGGCTGGCTTGAAATTTTTTCACCATATACTTGTTAGAGTTGTCAAAATCAGTTTTTTTTTTCTTTTTCATTTTCTCTTTTGTACTTATGTTCCATGGGTTAGGGATAGATACTAAACTGTACTATAACTTAATTAGTAATAGATTTAACTGTGTAAGGTCGTCTTTTGACAGAAAATTTATAATTTTTAAAAAGTGGAAAATTAGAAAAATCTGTGATGGACATTGGAGTAGGGAATTTCTATCTTGTGGTAGGGTATGTTTGGTGAGTTGGGACTGATTAGTTAATAATTTTAAGCTTAAGCTATAAGTTATTTAAAAAGGCTTTTACTTTGGAGGTTTATGAGGATTATGTTTTTAGTAACCCTCTCACCCAAACGAGGCTAGAGGGCTGAGATTATCAAAATTAGAATCACGAGAAGGGGGCTCGGCTCCTAGCCAAATTTACACCATCACTTACTTTGGTTTAAGAAAAAATCTTGAAAAGTGGTGGATTGATTGGTGTTATTCTTCTTATCTTGTGTTTTAATCCTGATTTGCTTGTTTGTTTTGTATTATCTACCATCTAGCTACTTGTTAGTGTTGGTTTCTTTAATGCATTTGCCGTTTAAAAAAAATCCCTTTCTTGATAATTTGGACTTGTTAATATATGTACCCAAAAATTCTCATTTTATGATATTACATATTTATGCGACAAATACAGGCCATTTATTATATCCAAAAAATGAAAGTAATTGTTTAGGTGTGGTTCCATGGTAGACAAGGTACGTGCCTGTCATTTTGCATGTGCCCCTGATCTTAATTCTTTCCACACATAAATTCTTCTTCACTTGACTGGGTCCAATCAATCTATATATATATATATATCTATATATATTTTTTAAAACTTATATATGTTATGTGTATAATGATAAATTTTATAGCACCTACAAATTCACTAACTACAGGTGTGACTTGGTAAAACTTCTAAGTTACTCAAGCTCAATTAAGTTGGATTATAATAAGTTTAATTTCTTAAGAAAATAAAAATGTGTGACAAGTTAATTAAGCTCGAGTTTAAAAGAATTGGTTTGAGTTTAACCATGATTTAGCGAGTTTAACCATGATTTAGCTTCTGGAGTAGCTCAGATCGGGGATCAGAATGTGGGAAGTCAAGGTTTCCATGGTTCGTGGTGAAACAGGGTACCACTCTGTCCATTTGTGATGATCGGGATGGGAAGTTAGGGTTTGCATGCTGATCAACATGTTTTTTTTTTCTTTTTCGTTTACCTTTTCAACTTTGGGTAATCAAAGAAAATGGTCTGACCCATGATGAGCCGTTGTCTAGGGGTACATTACATCCTTAAACCACTCCTGATGCTCTAATTCTAATAACGGTGGATCACGCAAACACCAAGTTTCTCCTTTTTTATAAAGAAAAAATGAAAAACAAATTTGTGTAAACATTTGTTAGTGTCAAGAATATGCATATACACATGGGGAGTTGGGCACATGAGACATGACTCACATGAGGCTTAATAATTCAGAAGACCTGTCATGTGCTTGCTTGCACACAGCTCATATAAGTAGGGTCAATGCCTTTACACAAGTCCTCACTTTAGGACCCCTTTTATGAGGTAACTTAGGCCTTATGCCTGACCATTTTGTGCCCACTTTTGTGACTTTTTTAATTTAAGTGTTGGGAATATGACACAAGGCCAAGACCCTACATGCCTTGGCTGGCAATTCTGATATGGTTGTTTAAAAGAGCATTTGGGAATGTTGAACAAATTTGTTTGATAAAAACAGGCTTACCCACCAAAAGGAATGAAATAATTGGCCAAATAAGACAATCACAAGGGGGCTTTGGTGTTTCTTGAAGCTTTCTTTTTGCAATTGTTGTGATTTAGTTATTGATGTGATTGGTTGAAATTCTATCCTTTTTCTTAATATAACTCAATTATGATTAAGACATGTGTGTGAGAAGAGAAATGTTAACTTTATTTTATAAATCTCTAGAGTTGTTGTCCTTCTAGTGGTACATGACATTAATTATCTTAAAAGATGTGAGATGGTCAGATATTTATTTGTAATTGTATAGTTAATTAAATAATTATTATGTGTCATTGGGTAGGATTAGTAAAAAAGTTTTTAAGAGGAAATGCTCACTTGTGAGAGTGTTAAGGTTTTTTTGTGTGTGTGTGTGTTTTCTTTTTGAAGGACATAGTCCATAAGTTTTTAATTATTAATCTAATGGTTATTTGGTTACATAGTGAATAAAAATTAGGAGCGCAGGAATTTTCAAGGAGACTCTCCTAAGATAGAACACCTACAATTCAAAACCAACATAGACACATAGTTAATGTACAAAAAAACACCTAATGTGTTTATATGATTTTTAAAAAAAACTTTGTTTCGTAAAATTTGAAATAATTGAATTGTTTTAAATTCCATACAGCCTAACCATGGAATAGACTTTATTATTTGAAGGAGACATCCCAAAAATAAAATTCATATTCAAAAACAAGTTTACAAAACACAATAAAATACAAATTTTGATTTCAGTTCCATTTCATTCCTTTAATTTTTACAAAACAAACATGACCTAAATATCTATCGCATCAAATGGTAAAAAAGTGAAGTAAACAAAATGCCATAGTATGTATTTATTTGTCCTACTACATAATTAAGCAGATCTACTATTAAAATATACGACAAACTGGATAAATATACAACAAATTCTATCATGTTTACCATCGTGTATATCAAACTTTATTTTAAAAAAAATTATATAATCAACTTTCACAATCCTTATGAAAGTTGTTATATATAAATAAATTTTAGGCAAATTCATCATATACAATGGTAACCGTTAATCAGATACTAAAAAGTTTGTTTACATACATTTGAAGGACTGTATGTTAATCATATTATTCTTAAAAAAACTAAAATCAATTTACATATAAAGATAACTAAGATTAAATTTATTTTATTTTATATGAAATTTGCTCTTACATATACCAAAAACTTATCAAAATATAATTAAATTAAGTTCTACTTAATCCTTGGGTAACATGATGATTAATTAAAAGTTTAAAACACCGACTTGTTGGTTACCAATGATTTAAGTGGAATAAGAACATATTTTAATGACCAAAGCTGAACAACGAATAAACAAAATTAGCTCTCATCGTATCAAGGTAACGACAGCAACAAGAAGTCACCAAACAAACAATAATATTCAAATGGAACAAAATACAAATTTTTAATAACTAATTCAGAGTTTTAAAGTTTAGTGAGAACAAATTAAATTAAACAGATATAATAGCAAAGGGTTTTTAAACCATCACTATCTATAGGTATCAATTACTGGATATCACACATTTTCTGTACTTAGTAATCTGGTATGCTCATTCCGCTAATATTTTGATTTAGTACTATTTGATAGTGATGTGGTTCTGTTTAAAGCATTAGGTGCGGTGTACTGATCTCCATATGCAATTTAAAAATAGTTGACATACTTTTCACCGCTTTCTTATGTAGATCTTGAGCAATTTAGTGTTCTCTTTCAACAAACGATCACAGTTTTTGTTATTATCATAAAGTTGTTAGCATCTTGTCATAAACACTTGAGCTTAAATATGTCAAGTTTTTCCTTAACCTCGTCAAGTTTTTTTTTTTTTTTGTAAAGACTTACTCGATGATGAAGTTATTTTCTCTTGCAAAGACTTACAATGTTGAGTAATCTTTCATGTCGGAGAATGCACTAGCGTGTTTTTCCAAACCCAACTGGAGATCAACAATACAATGAGACAAACAGCGATTGATCAGTTTTAAGATAAATAGATAACAATAGAATAATTATTATAAGATGAACTAGTGGGAGGTTAGTAGAACATCTAAAAAACCTGGGTTCAATACTTGTTAAGTGCAAACAATTCGAAGATAGCTATGAGAAGTACAAACATCCATAAAAGACCACGTGTATTAGAGTATAACTCGACTTCAAATAGAAAGATCCTTTCTATAAAATATGACAATAGAACAAAACGAACATGTTAAAGTCTCATTTGCATATCCAGAACTTATTGAGTCAACAAGCTTGCTAAATAGTAATTAAAAAGTTGATATTTGATGTCTAAAAACTAACCTTTGACAAGTTTACTCGGTCTTGGTCAAATTTCATCTCGATAGATGGAGATTTTTATAGGAGCGTTGTCATTGCTGAAATCGAATTATGTATTATTTTATTGGTAAATAAGTTTTTAACCAGTAGTTGTAATTTGTATATATGTCTTGGGATTTTATTAGAACGGCTAGTTAGAGTTACAAAAGAAATTAATTTTATTCTTATAAAATATATATGGAATAATAAGGTGGGTAGGTGGGTGGGTAGATCTTTGTCTATGTCAGTACCCAAATGAATGTGTATGACGAATGAAAAGATTAAGACTTTGCTTAATCTTCAAGACACAGAGAACTTTTGTTATCCAAAACGCATAAATGATTTTTTTAGAAAAAAAATTAATATCCATGATCCATCCATTTGTAGATAGAGTAAATTTTGGACAAAATATATTTCGAATATATATATGCGTCACTTGCCCCTAATTAAGGAGTTTACCACAATTATTCATTCACCGCATGTTAAGACATTACTAGAACTTGACGGTTTTATCCAAGTTCGAATTTACTCCAGATTGAACCCATCTTTTTACAACCAAAAATTACTGTGTTGAAAATGATCTTATTAGAGTGACATAAACAGTAGAGATCGTCATCTATTTGTACGTACTCCTATTGCTAAACCAAATTTGTAGCGCATTTGGAACGTTCTCCATATACATATAATCTTTGATGGAACTCACTTACTTTAACAAATTGAAGGATATGGGTTTGCTCGGGGAAGTGTTTTTTCACAAATCTAAGTAGCAAGTCCCCTTTAACCATGAATATCCACCATCTAGTGATAGCGGGTATGTTTGACGGAAATAGCTGGTAGTTGTAGGTAGAAGCTATTAGCTAATAGCTGAAAGCTCGTAACTGGAGCTGAAAGCTGTTTATTTGATTTATATATGTGTTTAACAAATTAGCTGCAAGCTGGAGCTTAATAGTGTAAAATGACAAATAATAAAAATATGAGGAATTATAAATCACTTAAAGAGGGTATTAGGTAATTTCGTATATAAAAAGCTTCCACTTACTTTTAAAAGCGACTTAAAAAAGTTTTTTGTTTTAAAGTTTTTTTGTTTAAGAAAATGTTTTCGGTTTTTTCCTCCGAACATTACTTGTAGCTTTTTTATTTTAGAACAAAACGTTACCAACTTTAATAAACTCCAGCAAACTCTATACCGAACATACCCGCAACTACATTCAAGAGTCGTTATTTGTTAAGTTTAATGCCAGACCAACGAGTAAACCCTCAAAAAACCAAGTTTGACTTTCCCTCAACAAAGAAATGATCAAAACCTCTCGATCGATTGACCACATAATAATTATTACAAAGCATGATATTCGGTTAGAAATCTCCATCTCTACTTGCCTAGTAGCATCAAATATATATGCGGCCATTAAACAACCAATACCTAATTAAGCCGCCTGCGATTTAGTCGGATGTGAATTCTTAGTCATCTAATAGCGGCTAGCTTGTTAAGCTTGTATTTAACTTGATGTAATTGTTCTTTCGAGATTATCAATGTAATTGTTGTCTTTAAAATAAAGTAGGAATATAATGTACATTGACTGGCTTTTTAATTGTCAATGGAAAAATTGGAAACATCAACTTATTTTTGGCTTATTGAAAGTTTGATGAGGATAATAGCACATCTCCGGTGTTTTGTCTGCTTAAAAAAAGTTAAAGACCTAAAATCTTTGAAAAACATGAATCAAAACATTTAATATGTTTTGGTAAGAAAAATGATATACGAAACAATTCTCAAAATTTAAAACATGAGACTCTTGATAAAATTACAACGTAAATATCTTTAAGTGAGATTATATCTTTTACCTCTTAATTTCCAATAGAGTAATTTAGTCACATATTGTAACAACTAATAAGAAAGGTTCGATATCCTTTAACTCATTCGTTAAAAGTTAAAAATGATATTTAAAAAGTTAGTAGATTTAATATGGTATTATCTAGTAGGTACGAATATAATAATAAATATAATATGTTATCATTTGATAAATATACATATAAATAAAATAAAAAGGTTGAGTAGAAATAAATATAAATTTTATTGTAACAAAGATTAGTGAATTAGGCCTCAAAATTAATGTATTGGTCCCATGATTGTAGAATTTTATTTCGCAACCATGATGTTTCCACCATGACAAAAAGGATAGCATTCGGCTTTTAATAAATAATAGGGTGATCAGACCAACTCATTTCTCAATTATTGTGCCCTTTTTAGCTTTACAAGTCTCCTCCACCTCTCAGATTCATTCACTTCCTTCATTCATTATTATATTCAATCAAAATTTATCTATTTATTTATTTATGCCAACCTTTTATATTATGGTGTCTCATATATACTCTAATTATATTAATTAAGGATAACAACTTACGTGCTCACATGAAATGCCCTTTTTCAAAATCGTACGTCTCCTTTTAATGGTGTTTATTCTTATAAAATACTGACAACCAGAAATATTTTATGAGAAATATGATATGTTATTTTATGAAATATCCTTTAAGCTTTTCTCAAAAGATATAAATATATTTTCTCAAAAGATATAAATATTTAAAAATTTGCTTTTATTGCAAAAAGTATGGTCAATAACCAAAATTTTATACTATTTATGCTAAATCGGTGTTATATCATTCATCTTTCACTTCTTTTTTACATACTTCAATATCGAGAATATTTGCGTTTTGTATGATTTAAACCTTTTTAACTAAAATTAATAATGTTTTTCCGTCTCTGAATCATTCTCTTTTATCCTCTTTTATCTTTCTCTTAAGGTATTGTTATGCTAAAAACATATGCCTAACCGATACCGAATGGCTGTATACTCCACACTTTGACCATTTTCTTTTCTCTTATATACCAATAAAACAAAAACCGGTTATTTTATTTTTTTAATTATCATATAAATAAATATCCTTACACGTACATCTAAAGTTAAAAAGAAACCTTAGTACCAGAACATTTAATAACTACTATATATCAAAAAATAATAAATTTCTTTTTGCAAAAGCCACAGAATACTAATACGCAACCTGTTTCATACCTTAAAAACTTAGGCCCTGTTTGTTTCACCGTAATGCGAAGGAATGAAAATGATTTTAATTCCATCCATGTTGGTTACGTAATGACATTCCTCTACCTAAAGTAATATTAACACTTCGAAGAACTTAATTTCTTTCAAAAATAATGTTACCAAACGCAATATACAACGGAATTTGATTTCAATTCCATTACATTCATTCACATTACGGTGAAACAAACTGGACCTTATAAAGGGTAAATGAAGTGTGACATTTTTTGGGGATGGGAAAATCTTCATGTTGTGGTCACTCGTGATGGTTGCAACACCAATAGAAGTTGTGAGTTTGAATTTTTTTTCCCTTTTCTAATTTTCAATTAGATAGTTAGATTACTATGTGGCTTTTTAAATTGTGTGATAAAAAAGTGACGATACGATGATTAAGTGATGAAATAAAAAGTTGATAGGGAGGGTGTAATTAGAAATTGTGAAATGTTACTGTTAGAGATGATCTAACATATCAACAATGCAAAAAAACCCAAAAAAAATGCTTTAGGCGTAGCGCCGCGACTCTTTGGCCCGCTAGTTAGTCCCTTTCGACATTTCAAGAACACTACATCATTTCCAACCTAACGTGAGAAATTCTCTGGCCCGCTACGTACTTTACTCTCCTACTTATCAATCTACTCATAAGATAAACACAAGTGTCAAAATCAATATATAAAAGATATAATAAAACAGAATTAGTGAAGTCTACGGATCATCTTGTAATGAATAAAAAGATAAAATAGAATTAAAAATTAGGTTAGTATATCAATTTTTTATGTAAAATAAATGAAAGAAAATCGAAAGATAAGTAATGTCCCAAAAATACCCCCATCAGGAAGACCCACAACCAGCTCATTACATGACAACCATCAGAATCACCACTGTGGCAGCATTTAACCACAAAGTACAACCCACCATTGCACATTTAAGATATCCAGCTTGGAGGGTAATTTCGTCATCTCACATTCAACGGTCTTTTCACAAAACCAAGACGACTACCCTCTCTCTGTTCATCATCTTGAAAACAGCATTCTGCAAACACCCTTGTTTAATGTTCGATAAAGCCACTCTTAAAAAAAACCCAAAATAAAAACTTGCAATCAATTTGCAGTTTTTTTTTTCTTCTTTTTTAATTCAATGGAAAACGGTCTTCCAACAAACCCACCATCATCATAATTTTGTTTTTCGTGATCTTTACTTCTTCGACGATCAACCACAATCGAAAGGCTCATCTCAACCAATTTGAAGAACACCCATCATCTATCTAACTCCCCCACCCTATGATTTTATAATTATCTTACAGATACTCAACAATGGCGGAAATTCATAGATCCTCCCAGCGTAGGAGGGGATTCTATGTTAGGATGAAGTTCTTTCGTGCCAAAAATGGCAAACAAGAAAAACCCTTCTTTATCAGATACTTCAAATGGATTCTATGGTTTTCGCTTTCGTTTTATTTCTTCGCTAGGTTTCTTAATAATCATGAACCCAGTACCAGTTCTTTGAAAACAAATGTATCAAATCAATCGCATCGTGCGCTTTCGGAATCAATATCTCAACAACCCGGAGTCAATCACGGTTTGAATCTTAATCTTGCACTCAGCAAACGTTTATTTCGATTGAGAAATTTGTAATTTGATTTGGTTCATTTTATCGATTTGCAGGTTTATTGAAGGATTTTAAGGTGTATGTTTACGAATTACCGTCAAAATACAACACCGATTGGCTGTCAAACGAACGTTGTAACAACCATTTATTCGCTTCGGAGGTGGCGATTCACAGAGCGTTGATGAAAAGCGATGTCCGGACGTTTGACCCGGCGGAGGCTGACTTCTTCTTCGTCCCCGTTTACGTTTCCTGCAACTTCAGCACCGTAAATGGGTTTCCCGCCATCGGGCACGCCCGTGCGCTGCTATCTTCGGCTGTCGAGCTCATCTCGTCGGAGCAACCGTTTTGGAAACGGAGCAACGGCTCCGACCATGTTTTCGTCGCCTCTCACGATTACGGAGCTTGTTTTCATGCCATGGTAATTATTAACACGATTTCTATAATTTTAAATTCAATGATAATGGATTACTGAATGCTCGATTGTGTTTTTTCAGGAGGATCGAGCAATGGCCGAAGGGATACCGGAATTCATGAAGAAATCAGTTATATTACAGACATTCGGTGTTAAATACCAACACCCATGTCAAAACAAGAACAGTATCGTAATTCCGCCTTACATCTTGCCGGAGAACGTTAAGTCAACGCTGTCAAAGTCGCCGATTAATGGTCGTCGGGATATTTTCGTGTTTTTTCGAGGGAAAATGGAAGTTCACCCAAAGAACGTCAGCGGGCGTTTCTATAGCAAGTAATTAATAACAAATTTCCGTTTCAGAATTTTAACTGATTCGTGTTTGTTACGTTTCGGTGATGAAATTAGTTGTAACGTTTTTTTGGTTTATTGTTACGCAGGCGTGTCAGGACGGAGATATTGCGGAAATACGGTAATGACCATAGATTTTACCTGAAGAGACACCGGTTCGCCGGATACCAGTCGGAAATCGTTCGATCGGTGTTCTGTTTGTGTCCGTTAGGTTGGGCACCGTGGAGTCCGAGGCTGGTGGAATCGGTGGCGTTGGGTTGCGTTCCCGTGATCATAGCCGACGGGATACGTTTGCCGTTTGAGACCACCGTCCCGTGGTCGGAGATATCTTTAACAGTGAGGGAGAAGGAGGTGGCGAAACTCGGCGAGGTTCTTGATCACGTGGCGGCGACAAACCTCTCGGCGATCCAGCGAAACCTATGGGACCCCAAGCTCCAGCGAGCCTTGCTTTTTCACGATGACGTGGAAACCGGCGATGCCACATGGGAGATCCTCGTGGCGTTATCCGGTAAACTCGATAGGTCTCTTCGGCGGTCAAGGCTTTCCAGCGAGTAAACATTGTACACGTGGCGGTTTTGGATTGGAGAACTGGAATGCCAGCTAATTTGTTGTTTTCCAACATGGCATCGGCTTGTGGGACCTCGTGTGACTAATGCTTCTGAGTGATCCGCTGGATTTGTGTCTCGGTTGGACCCACATGTGATAGAATACGAAATACGAATACAACTAAACAAGCTTGGGTTTGGACTTTGGATAACACGGAGTGGTCCACGGTTAATTCCGTAGACCCGATTGGGATATTTTTCACTTTGGTACATTATCTTTTAGATACATACATTCAGGCCCCTGTAAAATATACATCGATTTAGTGTTTACTTAGCAGAATATTGGTTGTATTTGATGAAGATTAGAAAAAAGAGGGGGTGATACTGCTATATATGAAACTGTTGAAGGGTTTTTGAGAATGTTTTGTTAAGAATGGCGGGAAAAGAAGAGGGGGGGGGGGGGGGGGGGGGGGGGGTAAAGTAGTAAAGGTGAGTAAGTAAAAGGTTGTGGGGTGAAGAAAAGGGGTAGTTTTGTTGGGAAACGGGGGGGGGGGGGGGGGGGGGGGGGGGAGCACGTGAGTGTGGGAACAAAAGTTAAATAAAAAACAGAGGGGAGAGTGGGAGTGTGTCAGAAGATATAAATGAGTATGGGAAGTGGTTTTCAACGGTCACGGGTTCTTGATGTTTTGGGTTTAATGCCAACGTACCAATCAACACTATTTTTAATCCTCCGTTTTTTTTCTTTCTTTTTTCCTATTTTTAAGCACAAGGTTATATACACCTAACGTGCTTAGAATCAACAAAAATACCTCGAGGGTAAAAAAGTAAAGTTATTGTTTTACACGATTGGTGGCTGGTGGCGATGGTTATTAAGGTTAATTACATTCAAATCAACCAAGCACCTCGTGGGTTTCTTCTTTTGTTGTGCCTTAAAAAATATAGCCAAAAGCCCAAAAATATGGTAGCACTGATTTGTTTTCTATCGTTACAACGACAGTGCAACCCCTTTAATTTTTTTAGAGCAACCACATATAACGATAACGACCCGGTTTAGTTGCTTAATCCAATTGAACTTAGGATTGAATTTAGTTTCTTTTCAGTTTAATGAACAATTAAATCCACTTACGAATATTTGTTATTTAAGCTCACATGTCTCTTGTCCGGTAGGAAATAGACAAAACCCAAACCAAACCTGATATTATAAGTATGTGCATGTTTTACAATTGGCTAAATCCCGACCTTTCTAACCACAAGAAAGATGTTTGTCTACTCGGTTTTTGTAATAAATAGGTTAATTTATTAAAACTTGTTATCTTGTTGAAGATTATATATATGTACAGTTAGATTCATATTTTGAAATTTAGGTTTGGGAATGGTTTAGGTAAACATAATAAACTAATTTGGTTTATTAAACTGGATTCAACTTGTTACCTAATTTAACTTTACATGTCCGTTTTGCATACAAGAATAAATAATTAACTAAGTCGTGAAATGTAGAGAGCCAATCATATTTTATGCTACCCCTGATAACACTTTTTACATCCATCTCTATACCTTCATGTACATATTTCCTTTATAAAAATACTAGGTTAGAGACCCGTGTATAACACGGGTCGGTTTTATATAATTTATAAATAGTAAAATCTTTAAAAAATATATGAAACATTTCTAATTAATAAATGAAAAATACTATTATAATTTATTAATTTAATAAAACCTTTTTATATAAAACATTGGACGTGAACTCATTTATTTATATATACCTCTTTAATGAAACCTCTTTATTCAACCCTCTATAAACAATCATCATTATAGTTTATCATCGATTATACAAAACACTAAGCTAATTCTGAATGATGAATATATCAACTTGAAAATAGTAATTTGTTTTTCATCATATGATTTTATCTCATGTGAAATCATCATATATTATATTTATAAAATAAAATTCAGAAGATAAATTGTTAATACATGTATATCCAACTAAATGGTAAATTTTCCTAAAATATCATTATTGATTCATTATAGTGAATACCCATAAGGACTGAACAATGATATATGTTCAATGATGCATGGTATTAGACACAATACATCATAGTTGGCAAATGAAAAAACCATTTACGTTTTTTTTTTTCAAAGCAACTAATTTAGTATGTATCTCAAAGGTTGAGACTTCAAGGTAAAAAGAACACCAAACAAAGAAAGTTGTAAATACAAATTAATGATAACCAATGCTAAATTTACAGACTAAAAACCCAAAACCCTGTGTAGATGGAGCAAGTAGAATAAGCATCCTCTAACTTCTGAGATAGTGGAGCCCTCTTCGAATTTATTTCCGGAAAGCAGTGTCATTAATTTTATTCCTTCCTCCAGAATATTAAGTGGCAGATCTACTCGATAAGAACTGGAACCAAACTTATGCACCAAGTTGTTGGCTGTCAGCTTACTAACACATCCGTTCCAAAGCAAAGTAAAACCAATCCTTTATAACAAAACAGTTCCCGAAACAATCAATCATGATCATTAAAATCCTTTACTATTTACAAGAACTTTGTCAATATACTCCAAGCAAACTAAAACCAGTCCTCAAGAACAAAACAGAGTTTCTAATACAATCTTGATCATCAAAAACCATTGCTAATTAACTTTGTCAAACCATTCTAAGTAGGCTAAAATAATCATATCTTGATCATTGAATTCCATTCCACATCAAAAGCATTTGCTTCTACCCATCCTTTCTACCTAAAAGAGTTGCATAAAAATGCTAAACATAATCAGATATGACAGTGACATCCTTTCCTACTAAGAAGCACTATAGATATATATATATGAACTCATCTTTGCTTTTTTCAATAGTAAACAAACTTTATCTCCCTATTTATGCTTCTGATTGAGTGAAAATACTATGAGAATGGACTTGAAAAACAATTGTGAGCGAAATGTAGAGTGGTTTTTTGGTTTTCTGCTTCTTTTTCTTAATTGGTAGCTTGTTGGTTCTCGGGTTTGCGGTAAACGTAATCAGACTAAAGTTTTGTTTGTATCATTAAATTGGGAAATGATATACACCAAGTACATGTATATTTCACATACTTATGTTGCAATGGTATGTCAAACATTTTCTCAAATAGCTTTCATGCAGTCAAAATCATGATGTTTTTAACAAAAATAATATCATACACTCATCATCTAATAAGCAAATTGAAACTTATAAATTTCATTATCGAAAAGGGAACCAAAAAAGGCTCTATTAACCTACAGACTACCTTATGAACCAAGAAAGAAAATGTATTAAATCAACGTTGAGAATCAATATATCCAAACATCAATATCAGAAGAAAGAGCAAAGCTTCTCCAAATATCTGTCTCAAATTCGGCAAAGTATTGTAAATTTGTATCTGTTAGCACCATCCACATAAAGATCGACTAAGTCCCGATTCAAATTATCAGTTGAAATACAAGAGAAACACGACTCTTGAAGCTGGAAACACAATCATGTGGATTAGAGATACAAAACTACGAAGCATAATCAGAATCAAAATCACAATCACATTCTGAATCAAAGGTAACATAACATCATTAACACAATCAAGAAAACTTCAAAGAAGCTTGTATCACTACTGGCGATGTAAATAGGGAAAAAGAGAAATTAGGGCATAGATGTGGCTATTCGTAAGACTCCAGTGAGAGATGGAGAGAATAGATAGAGGGTGAAAACTGAAAAGAGAAATAGTAGGGATAATAAAATAGTGGAGAGAGAGAGGCGGGAAAATAAGAAAATGGGTTGATGAGGAGCAGACATGTGGCGGAATTTTTACTCATTTATTAAAGAAGTAAGATTTGCCACATAACTAATTACTTGCTTGATTGGCTAATTGATATTTATTTATTGACTTAGCGCTATTTGCTTATTTCATTCATTTTATTTCGCATATTGCTAAAGTTTCTTTATATGTTGAATCAACTTGAATTTTCGTTTGTTTCATATTTTAGTGGTTTGGTTTATATAACGGGTATAGAATTTATAGTTTGAATTAAGGTGATTGATTATTAGCTTTTAGTTTGGTTAATGTTAGAACTTTAAATGAGTTTTACTATTTTGTTTTTATATTTTAATATTTATATGAGACTTTGTTTATTTTTATTTGGAATCCCTAAAATATTTAGACCAACCCTGGTATATGTGCTCTATGTATATACTTTAAAGTTAGCCCCATGGGCTTACTTTCACTACTAATCTATCTAGTAGGTATATAATGTTAAAAAGCGAAACGTGCTCGAAGGCAGACATGACGCTAACACCTAGGACGGTAATGGAAGCGTTGACGTAAGGTTGAAAGTAATCGTGACGGTATAAACGTGGTATCGTAATACGAATAGATATGATTGTGCAAATTATCAATCATTACTGTTACAATTAAGACAATAAATTCAAATATATTAGTTATAATTAAAAAGACTTTGAGACAATTATAAAATATTTTAAAATGATAAAATAGAAATTTTTGTTAAATATGATAATATGTAATGTTGTAAAAAATAGAAATTTGTGAATTAGGGTAGATAAATTTGATACTTGTAATGTTTAAGAATGACATATATGAAATTTCCTTTATAATATAGATTCAATTTTAACCGATAAAAGTCAAAATTGAAATTTCAGTTTTGATTAAACAGATTCTCAATATTGAGCCACTAAATTTATATAATTAAAAGAAGAGTTTTGATGGTTCAGCAAACTGATATATGTATGTTGATGTTTATTATATTAAAAGATAAAAGATATAAAAAAAACATATTAAGTTATGTGTAAAAAAATCTCATTATGTAATCCTGTCTATATATTGGTTACAGTACGTTACGAAGCCTTTGATAAATTAAAGCTCAGCAGATGACGTCGTACCCATTAAGTATTGAAAAAGGGCCAGCGTTAATTAGCTTTAATTAGCCTAATTGGCCAGGCAGCCTTTCTTCATCTGGGCCTCAACTAGTTGTACTACACACACAACACATATAGAACATAAAAGGCCTGTCTGTGTATATGCTATTGGAGCAAGCCCAACTTATCACCAACTTCGACTACAATAATGATTTATTATTGAAATAACAAAATCCTAATGTGTTCTTTTATTTTAATGTATTCTAGACTCTAGTAGAGATATATAAATACACAAAGTACTTATATGTATTTAATTGTGGAACAACTCGTCCCACATGAAAAGATAAAGGAAATTTGAAACATCTTATAAGTTCAAAGTCCTCGGTTAGCCCAATAACTTCGAAATCAACTAAAAACCATGGTGGAAGTTATTGGTAACCCACAACTTTGAACTTATACGATGTTTAATATTTCATTTATCTTTCCATATGGGACGAGTTGTTACAAACTCCCCCACTTAAACACCTGACGTCCCCGTCAGGCGTCAGACCACATACCCAGAATCCATACCCCAGGAGATGCATGAGTTTCTCACTCACGAGAACCCGAGGGGAAACCTGGCTCTGATACCATTTGTGACACCCCATAGTCCAAAGTCATCGGTTAGCCCAATAACTTCGAAATCAACTAAAACCATGGTGGAAGTTATTGGTAACCCACAACTTTGAACTTATAAGATGTTTCAAATTTTCTTTATCTTTCCATGTAGGACGAGTTGTTACAAATTGTGTTAGAAATGTCTAATGATTGTTTTGCCCTGATATGTTTAAGGGATTAAGTTTTGCTTAGTATAACAATTTGCCCTAAACCTAATAATATAACTTGTCACTATAAGTTGTAGGATATAAGGAATATTCTTAGAAACGTATGGCATCACTAATTTTTAAAAATAATTAGATAATTTTACAGTCGATAAAAATTAGACTTACAGAATTTTGTCAATATTTTTTTAAACCTTTCTTTGTAGTTTAAGGAACGTGTATAGAAAACCTAGCGAACTTCCAATAAGACAACCACTTTTGTTTCAATTCAATTTCATGTTCTAATCATCTATAAGAAAACTAGATTAAACAATGTGATACACAAGTTTGTTTTAAAAAAATATTAAATATTAATGAAGAAATTTTAAATAATTATAATATACGAATGAGAATAAACTAGAAAATGACGAAAGATGGCATCAACACTCAGACCAACAGTGGAATTGTCGATGCCAGGGGGAGGGCAGATGTGGTGGCGGAATCATGGTATCATGATACGAAAAGACGTTTTATTTTTAGTACAAGTCGTTGATTATTATTGTTACAATTAGAGGCAACAATGTTAAATGTTTATTGGTTATAATAAAAAAAATAAAAAGATCGTAAAATTTTTTAGAATGATAAAGTCATAAAACTAAAAATTTGGCTAAATATTGTTGAATTTTTATAATAGGTAAATATGATATCTGTAAATTAAAGTGGGAAAATACGAGATTTTAGGGTTTAAGATGAGTGTATTTGAAATTGCCTCAAATGATTATGATTTAATTAAAGTTATAATTGAATCGAATTTTGACTAAGAATATTCAGAATTTAATTTTAGATTTAATAAAAATGAAATTTAATGACAAATTATCTAATAGATTTATCTGTTTAAAAATATATTAAATATTAATAAAGAAATTTTAAATAATTAGAAAATAACGAAAGATGGTCTCAACACTCAAACCAACAATGAAAACGTCGATGCGAGGAGGAGGGAAGATGTGATGTCGGAATCATGATATTATGATACGAAAAGACGTGACCAACTCGATACGAGGGAGAAACCAATAATGACGTCAACACTCAGACCAACAGTTAAAACGTCTGTTGCTAAGTTGAAAAAAATATGTTGTATTATAATGCACTTCTAGCTGACAAACATTATTTATTTAAAAGACGTGCTTCTTTAATAGAAATAAAAATTAAATATAAGTAACTTCTTCAAGCTAAAGAATAGTTGAAAATAACATACTTATCAAGCGAATATTTTTAATTTTCATTATACTTGTTGACAAAGATGATCTTTCTAATTTTATAGGTTCCAGTAAATAACTCCTCGAGATAACGAGTTACCACTATTACTTATATATAATTAATAAAAATTTAGGAAAACCAGAAATGAAGCATTCATTGATTCTAGTTGTTAATATCGTTGTCATCTAATTGTCATCGTATCTAAAAAAGATTACATCAAATAACATCAACTATAATTTTAGTTTTGGACCCACGTATGGTCGATATCAATAAATCAAACTAACACAAATAGGAAAATATAATACTTAATTTTACTATATTTAATTATTTATAGACGAAATACTTCTATTTATAAAATAAAGAGCCAATTAAAAAAGAAGTCGTCAAACTAAGAAATACGTACCATGTAACAAATTAATACGGCAGCAAAATTAATGTAGTAACAAGTAAAGAAAAAACACGAATTAATTTGCGTATTAACAAACATATTAAAAGTTTGTTTGTTTAAATTCAGGGGAATTGCTTAAATGTGTAACTTGCTCCATTTTTCAGAACTTTTTAATTCTAGCAAATAAGCAATTCATTAATTCGTAGATTAGGAACCTCCACTTCAAGCTAGAAATCTAATCTAGAAAGAAGCAGATTATGGACTTTATTGTAGTTTTTTGTTTCAATAATGATACTACTGAACTCTAAGATTTAAGAACACTCGACACTTGTTTGTTTTCCATATGAAAACGTTTTGACCTTATTTGGAATGCATTTCGACCACCGCATGAGATTAGGCATTCTTCCAAGAGTTTAGTTTTGATTCGAACTTTTGGGTCAATGTCTTCCCATTCCCAAGTAAGTAAAGGAACTCTTCCATTTTGCAACTAGGTCGACCAATAAAGGTTTTTATTTCTTCTTTCTTTCTTCCAAAACCTGTTAATCTACTTTTACTTACAGTTAATTTTTAGTCCAGAGATGTCAGCCAACATTTTAATAGACTGTCTAACACTTCTTTATTCCGATAACTCCAACTTCCAAAGATTAGCATGTCGTTTAAACATTGAAGGTGTGAATGTAACATCCTCTCAATGGGCCTGGTAGTTTACGCGTATATGGTAAACTATTTGTGTATAATTTATATTTAATTGTTATTTATTCGATATGATGGGATAATTTTAATTGAAACGCGAGATAAAAAGGTGAAACATTAATTTTAATGTTTTTATGTAATATTGATGTCATATGATTTGGTTTTACACGAGGGTTCTAAATAATACCTCGTTGCATGCTATTGACTTGAAAAGGACCACTTTAATTAGGTTCCTGTATCTCAGAAATCAGTATTTGCACTATGTAGTGTAAATCTTATATGTTTTAACCCTTTATATAGGCTTTGTTCATGTTCTTTGCTGTTTTTTCGTTTCTGGCCGAAGTGGAGAGGAGGAAAAGCCTCAATTGTGCACCTACACCCATATACTTATACTTGATTCGGTTTTCTAGCTTTAAACGAGAGTTAACGTCTGGATTTCGAGCAAGATATAGATTCTGTAGCAAGAGGTGAGGCTGTGTTGTGTATGTTGAGTTTTGGTTAAGAAGTTCTTGAAAAGTTGAGTTTTAGCCGTGCGAAGTGAAGTCCATTCCGTGCGTAGTGGCTCCACTTCGTACGAAGTGCTTGATGAAGAAGATGAAGTCGATGAGTTTTGGTCGCACGTGGTGTGGTCCACTCCGTGCGTACCAGTGTCCTTTGCGTGCGTAGTGTGTGAAACATGTTAAGTGTATTTGAGTTCTCTACGTGCGTAGTTTGTCCAGCCCGTGCGTAGTGCGTTCAGCACGTGCGCAGTGAATCCACCTCGTGCGTAGTGACTCGAATGTTAATTCAGTTTGTTGTTGTATGATGTTGAGATATTCATGCATGATTTAGGATATATATATGAATGATTTAGATGAGGAAACATGTTCTGTTAAGAATTGTATGTTGCTTATGATCTGTGTGATTAACTTAAATGAGTTAAGTGCTGATTATATGATATATATGAGAGGGTTTATTAATGATGCTTCAAGATTGGATTCTATATGCTAATGACATGCTTAATTCGTGAAATGATGTTAGATAGCCTGAGTTTATGATCCGTTGATTTCTATATGTCTCATATGATTTATGAAGCATTCCTAAATGGTATTTGATATGTTTCAAGCTGATTTGGTATTATGAAGTCTAACGGGTTGGGTTTTGACCCATTTGCGGAATAATTGGAAATAGTTGACACTTATGAATATTTCGTTGACTGCTACATACTGCTTATGACTTACATGGATATTCTAAATGAATAAGCTTTGACTTGGTGATGAATTGGTTTGACTTTTGGAGTTAACTATGATTTGAGTTATTGACTTGTTTATATTGTGTTCTCAGGGAACTCAAAGACTCAGTGATATAAGACAACTGAGTGTGGATCTTGGATTGGCAAGGACGCAGGTGAGTGGACTTTTAACTCACGAATTGTGCTAGTTGTAACGGTTACGGTTGCAATGTTTTATGCCAGATTCTATGAGCGGAATGTTCAGCATGATAATTCGATGATTCTTGATATACGATAGTAATTACTTAATTATGTTTTGAGAATATGAATTGATCTGTATACGTGCTTTGTAATCGGGAACAACTGTGATGTTGGACACTTTGAGTTGTTTGAAGGAGGTCAGCCGCGACAGTTTTGTAGGCTGGACGCTTGTTTGCTATCAAATGCAGTTAAAGATTTCTGATGTGTTTAGAAATGATTAACTGATCTGAGTAGCATTACGCTATCGGTAAACCTATGCTAGGCCGGCATTTGGTTGAAGGTGTTGCAACACCGCCGGTCCTCTGGATATCCCTGATTGCATGACCTGGGTGATAATTGTTTGATGACAATTATGTGATCTGATTGTATGTCGTTACTTGTTGTAACTGCTGCTGTTCGTTTGTTAAATCTCCATCACTTAGCTTTATGTTAATCCCCCATATAAACTCTCCCTTTGCAGGTTGCGGTAAGTTTGGCTGTTGGCCGGTTGTTGTGTTTGCTTTTGGGAATGTTTGAACTGCACTCTGATATTTTGTGTCGGTCGAGCCTGTTGTAAACTATGTAACGCCGAGTTTGGGATACAAATATTTTGGTATCAGTTTAATTACTTAATATTTATACTACCTATGTGAATAGGTTTGTAGTTGTTTGTTTTCGCTTCCGCATGGTTTAAAATAAAAATAGCGGTGTTACAATTTGGTATCAGAGCCCTGGTTTGGGATGCGTGCACAGTTAGAGTGTCCAATTCCCAAATCTTGGCTCGAGTCTGGTCAAACATTCCTTGTTTGTGTGGGGATTAGAGTGATTGGAGTTTGTTTCGTGTTGTGATTAGTATGTATGTATTAACGGTTTACCTAATAAGTGGCGAGATGTTGTGATTGTCACAGATGACTGACAAAGAAGTCCCGACAGAGATTCCTGTAACCCTGGCACCAGCAGAATTATCATCAACTCTTAATGTGGAAACATCTACTTATATTGTGATTTCCGGTACTAAATCTGAACTTGATCTGCTTGAGTATATTTCTAAATTAGAAAGTGAGACACAGAGATTAAAAGATACTGTTAGAGGATTAGAACAACGGATTCTTATACTAAATGAACAAGTTAAGACCTCTTCGACAGTTGTTCCTCCGGTTACCTTTCCGTTTGCTTCTGCATCACAATGGACACAACCACAGTTTGATTATCCAGCAGTACCTCCGGGAGTATATCCTTATCCATATATGAGATGTATCTCACCTTTCGACCATAAGCCATTTTTGGATTATCAACCGCCTGTATACAGTGGCAGTATGAATCCTATTATGCTAGGAAGAGATACATTGGCTAGAGACATGATGAATCAGGAAATGATTCCGCAACAGAAATCTAGATTTGAACAAAGTAATACTTCACAAAAGCGGAAAAGACATGTTAGTCAGGAACAAGGGAGCCAGCCTATTACACCTATGACGAGTAGGTCTAATAACAGGTTCCAGTGGTGTAGAGATTGCAGATCTTCTCATTTTGGGCCTTGCTCACTTCAGACTTTACGTTGTATCCAATGTGGATTACTTGGGCACATGGTAGATTGCTGTTTGTTTCCTAGTGAAGTGTGTTGGAATTGTCAGAAAGAAGGTCATAAATCTGGTGAATGTACTTCTGCCAAGAAATCAAGGTCAGGGTCAGGGGTAGAGGGAACAGTCGGGGAATCTTCGTCAGTGGTGAGACAAAAGAGAAAGAACCCTTCTTCGCCAACGGGTAGAGCAATTCAGAGTTTGGTAGATGATGCTACCATTGCTGAAGATGATATTTCAGGTACGTTTTGATGAACTCTATATCTGTATGTATGATATTTGATTTTAGAGTTCAATGCTCAGTTATCTATGTGGTCTTATGTGATAATTGAATATGTCTGCTTCTGATGCTACAGTACTATTAAAAGTAGAGGTAACTGATGATAAATGAATTATAGTTCATTTTGTAAATACCTATACTTGAGTTTGATATACTGTTACACGTGTATTGTTTGGGCCAGTATAGAGCAATTAGTAATTGCCATAAAAGTTGTTTTCTGACTAGTCGAATTGCATACTATATGATATATTATGTTTAGACAATTGTTAAAACACAACGGATATCATACTGACCTGGCTAGGAAGATTTATCTTCTTAATTTGTGTATGAGTGTATTTGGGATAGGCCTGAAGTGAAAATAGCAGATGACAATCTTTGATATGTGAGGGATTTTGAATTACCAGAAATGATTTGATGAAGAGGTATTCAAAATTGTAACCCTGTTGACCTGGTTAACCTGCAAAGAGATTGATTTGAAAAAAGCAGTGAATAGTAGTATTTCAGATTTTGAAATGATTGTTTGTCAGACCCTTATTTCTGCACTACTTGATGGATTTGATGATTTCGTAGTGCATTGTATTGTTTCCTTTACATGACTTGGAGTTTATAACGATTGATTGCCTTAAACACTATGGAGATATTATTGATATGATATGAAATGTGTAACTGTATTGATCAGTTGGGTTTGTGATATGTGCTTTCTATAGAAGAATTAAATATGTGACAAAGACAATATTTAAAATTGATTTGATGCATTGATTGCGAAATTTCATTATCAACCTTGGAAAGCTAATGTAATAGCCTATGCTTGGGAATGCGATGGAGTCAATGATAATATTGTTTTGTGCAAATGGGGATTATTCTGAATTAGTGGATAGACTGATATTGTTCAAATGAAAGTTTTGACCGATGAAAAGTGCAGTCAGAAATTTTGATAAACAAAAGTGGATTTGATTGACAAACTTCGAGGATTAAAGACTTATGATCCAGTGTTTGTATGCCTTTGCTTGGAGAATTTTATGATCTGAGGTTGACAGAGACTTAGAAGTCCAAATTGCCTGCTCCATCATGTAGCATGAAAATGAATAATGACCTTAAAATTGTTGAATTGGGAAGTCTTAGATGAAGACAGATGTTGCTTAATTTGTGGAAATTTGAACGTCAAGGATTTTACGAATTTTGAAATTGCTAAAGATACCAGAATGGAAATTGGGAGCTGTTTATGATGGATTTTTGTAACTAAACTCCCACGAACTCAGCAAAGTCATGATAGGATTTGGGTAAATTGTGGACTATCGGATGAGTAACGTTATTTTCTTGCTACCAGTGAGACAACTCTTCGCATCAGATTTATTCAACTGAATATTGATGTGATTGCTTCTTGACACATTATTCTAGTATTAACTGTTTTCAACAGAGACTTTAATTGTTCTGAACTTCTAGAAGAGCCTACAGTGAGAATTGTGAATGTGAGTTGATTGAGTCCAACATTCTAGCCTCGGACAGACTATTAGATTGAATGAACCATTCAGAAACTTGAAGATTTGTTACATGCGTGTGGGTGGGGTGTGTTAGATTTTGGGATTTGTACCTTTCATTGATTGATTGTGTGTATGAAAATTCTTATCCTTGAAGGTCGATGTGATACCTTTCGAAATGTTATATGATCATCACTGCAAAAACCTCTATGTGTTGATTAGTGGCAGATGAGAGATAGTTTGCGGGTTCTGATATTGTTTAGGTTACATCTAAGAAGATTGCTTTTGTGTCAGACACAGAAACTGTACGCAGATCCACTACTCAAAAAGGGAATAATTTGCACCGGGAAACACTGAATGCTATCACCTCATTATATATATTTGATCAGTTTGACAATGATAAGTGGTAAATGATCAGATGATTACTTCTAACCTTTATGCTGAGATGACAGATGTTTATGATACACATTCACTGTCTGATAATTTGAGTAAGGATTCAGTAGAAGATGAAATTCGGATTCCTTGGATATTTGAACGAAAGAATGACTTGAAAAAGTGATCAGTAAAAGAACTGTTGGGTTAGTAAACGCGGTGAGATTCCGGGGACGGAATCCTCTTAAGAGGGGGAGAATGGTAACATCCTCTCAATGGGCCTGGTAGTTTACGCGTATATGGTAAACTATTTGTGTATAATTTATATTTAATTGTTATTTATTCGATATGATGGGATAATTTTAATTGAAACGCGAGATAAAAAGGTGAAACATTAATTTTAATGTTTTTATGTAATATTGATGTCATATGATTTGGTTTTACACGAGGGTTCTAAATAATACCTCGTTGCATGCTATTGACTTGAAAAGGACCACTTTAATTAGGTTCCTGTATCTCAGAAATCAGTATTTGCACTATGTAGTGTAAATCTTATATGTTTTAACCCTTTATATAGGCTTTGTTCATGTTCTTTGTTGTTTTTTCGTTTCTGGCCGAAGTGGAGAGGAGGAAAAGCCTCAATTGTGCACCTACACCCATATACTTATACTTGATTCGGTTTTCGAGCTTTAAACGAGAGTTAACGTCTTGATTTCGAGCAAGATATAGATTCTGTAGCAAGAGGTGAGGCTGTGTTGTGTATGTTGAGTTTTGGTTAAGAAGTTCTTGAAAAGTTGAGTTTTAGCCGTGCGAAGTGAAGTCCATTCCGTGCGTAGTGGCTCCACTTCGTACGAAGTGCTTGATGAAGAAGATGAAGTCGATGAGTTTTGGTCGCACGTGGTGTGGTCCACTCCGTGCGTACCAGTGTCCTTTGCGTGCGTAGTGTGTGAAACATGTTAAGTGTATTTGAGTTCTCTACGTGCGTAGTTTGTCCAGCCCGTGCGTAGTGCGTTCAGCACGTGCGCAGTGAATCCACCTCGTGCGTAGTGACTCGAATGTTAATTCAGTTTGTTGTTGTATGATGTTGAGATATTCATGCATGATTTAGGATATATATATGAATGATTTAGATGAGGAAACATGTTCTGTTAAGAATTGTATGTTGCTTATGATCTGTGTGATTAACTTAAATGAGTTAAGTGCTGATTATATGATATATATGAGAGGGTTTATTAATGATGCTTCAAGATTGGATTCTATATGCTAATGGCATGCTTAATTCGTGAAATGATGTTAGATAGCCTGAGTTTATGATCCGTTGATTTCTATATGTCTCATATGATTTATGAAGCATTCCTAAATGGTATTTGATATGTTTCAAGCTGATTTGGTATTATGAAGTCTAACGGGTTGGGTTTTGACCCATTTGCGGAATAATTGGAAATAGTTGACACTTATGAATATTTCGTTGACTGCTACATACTGCTTATGACTTACATGGATATTCTAAATGAATAAGCTTTGACTTGGTGATGAATTGGTTTGACTTTTGGAGTTAACTATGATTTGAGTTATTGACTTGTTTATATTGTGTTCTCAGGGAACTCAAAGACTCAGTGATATAAGACAACTGAGTGTGGATCTTGGATTGGCAAGGACGCAGGTGAGTGGACTTTTAACTCACGAATTGTGCTAGTTGTAACGGTTACGGTTGCAATGTTTTATGCCAGATTCTATGAGCGGAATGTTCAGCACGATAATTCGATGATTCTTGATATACGATAGTAATTGCTGAATTATGTTTTGAGAATATGAATTGATCTGTATACGTGCTTTGTAATCGGGGACAACTGTGATGTTGGACACTTTGAGTTGTTTGAAAGAGGTCAGCCGCGACAGTTTTGTAGGCTGGGCGCTTGTTTGCTATCAAATGCAGTTAAAGATTTCTGATGTGTTTAGAAATGATTAACTGATCTGAGTAGCATTATGCTATCGGTAAACCTATGCTAGGCCGGCATTTGGTTGAAGGTGTTGCAACACCGCCGGTCCTCTGGATATCCCTGATTGCATGACCTGGGTGATAATTGTTTGATGACAATTATGTGATCTGATTGTATATCGTTACTTGTTGTAACTGCTGCTGTTCGTTTGTTAAATCTCCATCACTTAGCTTTATGCTAATCCCCCACATAAACTCTCCCTTTGCAGGTTGCGGTAAGTTTGGCTGTTGGCCGGTTGTTGTGTTTGCTTTTGAGAATGTTTGAACTGCACTATGATATTTTGTGTCGGTCGAGCCTGTTGTAAACTATGTAACGCCGAGTTTGGGATACAAATATTTTGGTATCAGTTTAATTACTTAATATTTATACTACCTATGTGAATAGGTTTGTAGTTGTTTGTTTTCGCTTCCGCATGGTTTAAAATAAAAATAGCGGTGTTACAGTGAAACCCTTACATTGTTCTTGACCATTAACACCCTTAGAACACCTTGTTCGTAAGCTTCTTGGAGCATTGCATTAAGGCATCAATTGCTAGTAGGAACAAGTAAGATGATAAGGGATCTATTTGCCTAATCTCCTTCTCTCATCTTTGAATTCTGAAGACAGAGACAGTTTCTCTAAATATAAAATGCAATTTATTTAAACAAGTAAAAATGCTACATAATTATTCATATTCAGTTTATCACATGTCGTACTTATTAAACTAGATTGTGTAGTTTGTACGTATGAAGAATGTTCAATATAGTCCATATTTAATTCATAGTCCTAAAAGACTAATTTTAGCTTTTGGATTATGGTATTAATGGTCCAAATTGCATTTTAACAATTTGGATGGAGAGATATTTTCGTAATTCACATGTGATGTCTTTACAAGTCACATGTGATTTTATACTGAATCACCTGTTATTGCATATTAAAATTTCAGAAGTATGTTTTTTACATTCATTTTATTGAGCACAACTTTTGTACATATATCTAATTAAAACTTTTATTTTGAAACGGCTAAGAAATTATTAAATAAAGCAGTGATAATTATATTAATATGAGATTTTGCTTAACTTCTGTTTAGCATGTGTATTTTGTATGATTACCATATTTATCAATTATGGGATACTATAAAATATATCTTTCGTGATTGTTGATTAGATCCTATACAAAAAGTAGTTGATATATTATTCGTTCTTTTCACTTCAATAGTGTAGTGATTAAGCATTTAATAAATTATACTGTACTATATAATTCAATAGAATATAACGTGACATCATATCAATCGTTGATAATTGGGGTTAAGTATACAAATAACGTTTTTCTAATATTTTATTATGTAACATTAAGTTTTATTTTGTCAAATTAATATAAATGTACAACAAGTTTATAAATATTTTATTATGTCAATTAATGTTTACAAAATATACAGGTTATTATACCCATTATTGCTTACAAGAACATTTTATTATACCCCCTTTTTTTCCAAATTTTTACGCATACAAAACTTATTTGTAAACATTAATAGCTTACGTAAACACAAATAATTTCATGTAGCATAATAAAATATTGTGAAAACGTTCTTTAATTGTGTATAACAACTTTAGCCCTAATAAATACAAATATTTTTCGCTTTCTCAAGAATAACAAACCACACTAAAATTTAATAAATACAAACACTTGAAATAATTTTTAAAGACTTTGGACACATATATATATAATCAAGTTTATATTCGTTAAAATAAAAGTCTGTTTTTATAAACTAACACTCAGGAATCTGGCTGTGGTCTCTTTTTGGATCGCTACAATAATCATACACTTTGTAGTTCGTTTGAACCCATTGCATCGCCACTATTTGCTGGCGGCTCAGCCCTCCGCTGGTGGCTGGAGCTGCAGATGGAGGGCTGCACGACTGTGGTGAATCGGCGGAGCAACCTTTGAGCCTGAAGTTGCTATACCTACCAACAAAAGGTTGGTAGCCATAATTGGCTTTATATCTACCGTTTTCAGTGGCCCATGAAGATGCATCCCAAATGGACCCGTAAACGTACATCGGCCTTAGAGGAAACGTTGAATCGGACTTCCTGTGGTACCTTCTAATCGGCACATCGTCCACAAAAAATCTGCATATATATGTATCCAAAGATTAATTACTACAATTATTATTATTCTTTAATTTTTAAATTTTGTTTTTTTCTATCGATTTTCATTGCATTAAATAGAGTACTGAATTGCAATAAAGTTTATATTTTACGAGTGACTTTATAACACGTGGAATATATATAGAAAATTAAATAATTATAGTAAAAAAGATACTGCTTGAATCAAGGTTTTATCTGTAGCTTAGCTCCTTGGCATTATTCAAGATTTATAACACGTCGAATATAGAATATTAAATACCTAAAATTAAAATCTATGTTGGTGAGTTAGCGAGCGAATTATGTGCGTGTTTTAATTTATAGAAAATTTATTTATACACAACAAAGATTTTTCATACAAAACGAAAACATGTACTTAAATAATAATACAGTTAAACATGTGAGCGACGTGAAAAAAAGTTTATAATTTTATGAGAATAAGCTAGCTCCTTAGCATTATATTCAAGATTTATACCACGCGGAATATAGAATATTAAATAATTAAAGTTAAAATCTATGTAGGTGACTTAGCATGTGAACTATGTGTTTTATAAAGTTTTTTTTATAGAAAATTTACTTATATATAACAAAGATTTTTCATACAAAACGAAAATTTGCGCTTAAATAATAATACAGTTAAACATGTGAACAATGAGAAAAATAGTTTATAACTACATATAAGTATAAATATAAAAAAGTAAAAATTGTTAATGTATAATAAAGTATTATTGTAAACCTACAAATCATCATCTTTTTTATTAACCATGTTCTAAGAGATTATTGATGTCGTCATATTTTTTGTGTAAGAAAGCGATTTTACAATAATTAACCTCTAATTAATTAAGTAAGTGGTGGTCTAAATCCTCGGGTGTCTTTAAGTGACTGGAGATAAAAAGTTATATAAATAACTTTTGGTGATAACTTACACCTTAATTATGTTACGTAACCCCGTGCCACATATATTAAAGTAACTTTTTCGATATATATGCCATATATGTTGGATTTAATTTAACAATATATAATTATGTACTTTAATTAGTTTAATTTTATAAAATTAAATTAAAAGAATGACTTATTCCTTTAAACCGACACGAATTATTACATATCAAATTCTAGAAGATAAATATACTAATGTTCAAGATGTAATATTTAACACATATATTTTTACTTTATTATCAAACGATTTCGAAATTTCTATGATAATTTACACCTCAATATGTTTTTCTTTTTCTTGAATTTTTTGAAAAATGCATGTGGTAGGTACGTGTGACTTTATATTATTTAAAGTAATTAAATTTTTTTTAAAGTGTTAAATAATTTATGAATTAGGTTCATATATATGTTGACCCACATTATTTATAAGGTTATATATTGTAAGAATGAAATATATATACGGAAGAAAAACGAAACACCAGAAGTAAACCAACATTATCTCCTGGGGTGTCCATAGCATTGCATAATCGTGAAAATCCTGGGTAGGGTCGAACCAAAGATGAAATTTTTGTTCTCGTCCTATGATCATGTTCCCATCTCCACTTCCCCTGATGTACACATTCGTTTGTAACGTGTACGGTTTATCCGGAGTTGTCCCAAGAAACTCGATATCAACTTCATCATGGTTTCCAGGATGATCCTCGTTATTTGAAAGCTGTAAGTATTTATAAACATAAAAAAAAAAAAGTTATTATAGTTATCACTACGTACAGATATTCAATTATAAATATAAACTAGATAAGCAATGGTATATATATGGTCAGTCGTGGGCCAGCTAATTATGTATAGAAATCATTTATGACTACAAATACGTACATAAAATGAGGTGATCACACCAGCAGTGTAACCAGGGTGTAACTTGATTGCTGTCCCAAAGTAACCTGATTTGTATGATGTTTTTGACTTAAAACCGCTTCCTGCAACGTACACAATCTTGATTAATCTAGAATATATAAGTTTTACTAAAAGTATATATGCGAGATTTAATTTGTATATATTCTTACTACAAGCTGGTTACATGAATATATTAACAACAAATTAATTAATTATAATACATTAACATATATGTGCATAACATTGTGTATGTAGCTAGCTACTGACCGGAAGATTGATCGAGCCAGAGGGTGACCGAGTTCTGGTCAAACCGCTGGTTCTGCGGACCCCATAGGTTTCGATAGGCTTGATCAAAGGCTACAGTGCTAACCCTAGAACTAGGGTTGTAGCCAGGGGAGGGTGGGTTGCCTTGAGCATCGGTTAAACTAGTGAACAAGAAAAGGAGAAGAGGGAGAAAGAAGGCCATGGAATTGGAGCTGGAGTTGTACGGTGTGCTTCAATGGAAGTACATTAATAGAAGTACTACGTATAGGGAGAAATTAATGAAAGGATTGTATACACTCATGTGAAGTACACAGTTGGTGGTGAGATAGGGTATAAATAAGAAGATTATTTAGGGAGCGAGGGACCCATGCATGCAATATTGTAATTAGCAAGGGTTGGTATTGTTATTATTAATAATAATAAAAAAGAAGTTAAAATTTGAAATATATGAATGACATGAAAAGGAAAAAACAAAACACTGTTTTGTAAATATTTGATACGTGGGAAGAAGATATCGATCATTTGATCAGCTTTCTTTGTCAAATTTAGGTTGCTTTCACTATTATTAGTGGTCTTGTTATCAAGAAACAAATTAATTGATACACTGTTCGTTAACGTTTGTGAGAAATTTAATTAAATCTTAAAAATTTTATTTAAAAAAGAGACGTTCTATATCATTTTATTTTATATAATTATATTTGTACTCTTACTTATAAGATCAATACAAGTGTAAAAAATCAAGATAATGAATTAAGAAAGAGAATTAGCGGATTCCATATGTCATTATCTAATGAGTAGATACAAATTTCGGGTCGAGTTCAAGTTATCGGGTTCATGATGTTCGTTTTCATGTCAGTTTCGTGTCGATTGTTTTCAACTCAGGGTCGAGTTCAGGTCATGTCACTTATTCCATTGGGTCGTGTTTTGTGCCGACCCATTTTGGCCAAATGGATTCAAGGAGTATTTTTTCGCTTTTTGAATACGCTTTCCTTTTTCATTTTTTTTAATTCCATGTTTGATTGATACGAATTGTGAATATGATTTTCGTTTAAATTATAATTTCAATATTCAATATTCGTTTGAATTGGATTTGATTTTCGGATTCAATGTTCATTCTAATATGATTCAAATTTTGATTTTATTTTTGACTCTATTTTGACCTTTTTCTTAAAAATTAAAACTGTAGGTATTAAACAGTTTTATAATTTTGACTCAATCCAAGTTCATATCAAGTTTGAATCGTATTTTGAATCAGGATATAAATTTTTGATATTTGGTTTTACTATAATAATCATGTGCATTGTGATATAACTATACAGTAGACTTTTGAGGTAATAAAATAAATTTAATATGAAAAAGAAGTTTAATAAGTTCATTACAACTTACAAGTATTCAAAACATTAAAACGAAATAGTAACAAACGGCTAACAGTTTAATTATTAGTAACAAAATGTTGTGAAAAACACTTTTATCCGTTTTATATGAAAAAACTTAACCAACTTAGACAATTTAAGTTATTATAATCTTGATAACTAACATATGATAAACTAACAAAGTAGAGATCCCATATTCAAGTTAAAAACATCAAGTTAAAAATAGTAAATTATAAAATATGTGTTTTTCATTTTTCATGTTATATCATTGTAATATACTACATTTATAGAGTCTCTCATAATATATGGTCTCGTCATTAGTTTAAGTTTCTTTTATTTATAGGCATTAGTGAGGTCCGAATTTATACCCGTTACATTTAACTTTAGTCATTAGTTTAATACTGTGTTTCAAAAATTTTAATGAAAAGAAAAAAAGTGAGGGGGTAAGAAAGAAAAGCAAGGGAAAAAATATTTTTTTAATTTTAGTGTTCTCTAACCAGAAAAAAAGAAATGAAAAGAAGTAAAAGAAATTAAAATTTGTGTTCTTGAATCAGAGATAAAGTCAGTTAATTTACAAATATAGGGGAGGGTTCATGCGAGAACTGTTGTTAGTGCGAGAACCTCGAGAACCAATCTCAGTCGTTCCTTGGATATGAGAAGTATCATGGATGGAGAGCGTGGAGGGATAGAGTGTGGCATGGTGCATGTGAGGAATTCATGAGTGGGCAATGACATTGAAGGAGGGGGAATTGGATGGCTTAGATTGATTCTCGCGCTAACAACGGTTCTCGCATGAACTTTTGTCTACAAATATATCCCTGATTATTTAAACATAAGAAAATTTGAAGAGATGTGTAAATTTGAAGAGAAAGCGTTGGGTTTTAAATTAATAACCAAAAAAATTCAACTTTTGGCACTTGAAAACAAATAGCAGATGAGAAGGGATAAAAAAACTAGGGTGAGAGAGCCTGGAACGAAGAAGACGACGAGAATTAGCAACGGAAATATTTATATTAGGTTAGGGCATTATGGTAATAAAACAATATTGGAAACAACCGTGAGTTTATTGCTCTTCAAATCTGCCCATTTTTGGGTGGGAAAATTAGGAAAGAAGATTGGTTGAAATATCACCTTCCTTTCTTTTCTTTTCTTTTCTTTCAAAAAATAAAATAAAATATGAGGAACATGACTTTTTATCATTTTCTTTCCAAATCATTCACCTTCTCTTGTTAAAATGATTTCGGGAACACAGTGTAAGTTTCTTTTACTTTCATTGTAAAATACAACATCTTATAACGTTTAACCCATAAATTTTATAGTTAAACTAGTTTAATACTTACACTCTTTTAATGAATGTTTTAATCCTTAAACTTGTTACAATCAATTATTTTAACCACGTGACCTGCTATAGCAAGTTATTAAACGTTTGAAACACCAATTTAATCCTTAATCTTGACATGCTATACCGAGTTCATACAACAATCAAGAATCAAACGAATAGTAACCCTACAAACCAATGCACATGGTAATCAAATGAATAATAATTGAACATTACAAAAATCAAACGAAGAGAAGGGCAACCCAAAAAACAAGTTCAAATGCCAAACATCAATCTTGAGTGCTAATCGAGAACAAAACAACAATTGCAAATGCCCACCAACAATTGACTAGGTTTAAACGAACATAATTGCAATTGAAGTGCAATTTCCAACCAACAATCATGAATATTAATCATGGACAAAACAACGATCGACTCCCTCCACCCCAATTAGGGTATTCTATCGTGAAAGTTTTTTGTAGTAATTGAGATGGTATTTTATCGTGGATGACACTTTGTCATGGGTTTACCAGCTGGACCGGTTGTACTAGGTACTTTGTATTTTGATTAGCGATGAAAATGAGTATGTAAAATTAGATTAAGCCTTAAATCAATTAGTATGAAAATTTTAAGGATTTTAAACGTTTATTAAAAGTTTAAGGGCTAAAACCATTTATAAGTATAAAGTTTAGAGATTAAATCATATTTAACCCTATAATTTACCTCATAGGCCAATAGTTGCTATGGTGAGATACAAAAATGTGTGTATATATATATATATATATATATATATATATATATATATATATATATATATATAAACTAATTAATATGATTTTATAATATTAATTTTCTGTTGGTAAGAATGTACAAGGCATATACATTTTATGTCAATATTATTTATTTAATATTCTGTTACAAATATCATATCTATCTTTATAATACTTCAAAATATAATATTTAACCTCTTTATTTTATCTTTTTAGAATAGTTTATAATAGTTTTTAATTATCATCAATAAATATTTGACCTTCTTACACTAATTATAATAATAATGATCGATAGCTTGTATGATAAATCCAATCAATGTCTTTTCGTATAATGATATCATGTTTTTTCCATCATGTCTTTTCTTAACCTCGCGTCGACATTTCTACCGCCCGACTAGATGTTGACATCATCTGCCGTCATCTTTTTAAGTTCTAGTTTCTTTCGTATTCTATAACTATTTAGTACCTTTTTTTATTAATGTTCAATATGTATTACTTTTTTAAACCAACCCGTGTATCACTTGGACATCTAATCTAGTTTATAGTCTTGCATCTTTTTGGCGGTATTTAGATACTAAGGTTCTCCAAAATAATCTTGGTATATAAACTTATTGGAGCAAACCAATTACTAAGAGTCTACCTACTTTTGATAATCTAACAAAACGAGGTATAGTTTCTGATTTGAACCCGTGTCGTTCTGTGCCTTGTTCCCAGAGGCAGAAGAACATATTTTCATTGAGTGCTACATTGCAAAAAATGTATTAAGAGAAATAGCAAGCCGGTGGAAAGTATCCCTCCCCCCGGCAAAGACATTGGAAACAATTTTTTTATGTGCAAATCAAATAGTTTTTCTGGGGAAAAGCTTCATATATTCAAGGCGGTTATTCTTACTTATTTGTGGCAAATTTGGAGAACAAGAAATGAGTTGGTTCACGAAAAGAAGGAATCGATTGAAAAGAAATTCATTTTTATCCAAGGAATGACATTCTTTTGAATCAATTCGAGACAAAAGTAGAATAGATTGAATCAATTGGTGTTGTTCGCATTTTGATATCCATCCATTGTAATTTTGTTTTGATTATAGCTACTCGCTAGGCGTTTAATTATAATATAATAAAATTTGATGCAATTCAGAAAAAAATCTAATCTAGTTCATTAATAGGATATTAAATTATTAATCAATTCTGTTTTTATCTTTTCTTCGTAGAATTAAAATTATCAAACTACTCCTTATATCAATAAATTATCTATTAGTTTTTCATTTCCTCTTTGTCTTAAAAAACTGAATTTAATGTTCTAGACATAAATTCCACACATCAACTGTGTTAAGGGACACCGGTCACCGGCCTTACTCAAAATGAGACATATATATGTACTTCAAATATTGTTAAAATAATAAATAGTCAACTAAAAATAAATGCAGGGTGCAAATTTCTTCATGGATAAATGAAGTCATGCAAATATACATGCAATCCCTCAATTAGGGTTCTTGTTTGACGGTTTCTTACAAGAAAAAAATGTTTTAATATTTTAACTTTCAAAACACAAGTTACTCAATTGATGTATAACTTATCAAATCTGGAGATGAACAATGTTGCTTGATTGTTCCTAGGTCAAGCATCGACGACGACCCGATCAATCTAACGTCTTGCTTATTTAATATGCGATGACGAATGAAGGTACGGAAATCGGTATGGTGTTTGGATTTAACGGATCAACCAGATCTGACTTGACACATTTTAAGTTGTGGTTTATTTTGACAAGTTCCTAAGAAAATATAACGGGTTGATTTAATTTCAACTTATCATCTTAACGGGCTTATAACTTATAAGAATATTGATATAAGACTAATAAACTAGTTTTGAAATGAAAATTTTGAGGTCAAAACAATCATAAACTTTCTCTCTATTTCATTTCTCTTATCTTCTTAAAATAAAACATCATAACTTATTTCTAGATATTTTATTATAAAGTTTTTCTTTTTCTTTCTTAAAAAAACTCAAAAACACATCGTAACAGGAGTACGGACTCACGACATCGTTTAAAATCCAGGAATTTAATGGCAACTACTTTAAAATCTAGTTGGGTCGTAAGCCTCTTTCATAGACCAAAGTGAGAACAAATAAATTGTTTATCTTCTTTGTCAATTGGGCCTACCCCTTAAATACTACTATTCGATTGTGATTGATGTCGCAGGTCGACCTTTCCTACCGACACAATCAACAATTTTCCGGCCATGCATAATGGAACTTGATTCTGAATTTATGATACCATCTAATTTCTTACATTTTGTTATATAATGTTTCACATCATATGGAAAATAATTTTATAATATGCTTAATAAGGGTTATGGTTTACTCTATTTATTTGAACCTGACAAACTTACATGATATCAGAGTAAGGTTTATCCGTGGTTGGTCAAATGTCACACAGGCTCCATGTAACCCCAAAGTATCCATGGCGCTATAAAAAAAGAACCCTACATGTGAGTGGCGTGTTGAGTAATGTCCCACATCGAACGAAGCTAAACTCGTAACGTGCTTAATAAGGCTACTCCACTCATAACCAGTTAATTATAAGTTAGAACCCCATAAACTTACACATTTTATCATATAATTTTAAACTAGGCAAAATAACTTGACCAACTTATGTTTGAAAATGTCCAATGTATATCCATCATACCCCTTAACATGTGAAGGTAAGTTCTCAATCCTTGGTGTTAGTAGAGAATAAATTTAATTACACAATGATTGGGATAATGCTAGTTCTATATAGGGTGTCTATCATGGCTGAGACCAAGAGTTTAAGTAAAAGAGGCATATTTCATATTCTTGGTATCTAAACTTTGAGTGTAAATCAAGTGGTGTTATACAACCAGAGGTACATTTAATGTACCAACTTGAACAACTTTTTTAACAGAATAACATACACAAGCACTAATCTACTCAAAAATTACACTTTTTGTTTATAGGAGGATTTGAATACATGAGGATTTGAATACATGATCATAAACCATAACGAATACTTTCTAATATTTTGATACCGCCAGACTATAAATATATCACATGATTAATGATAAGAGAATATACTACATGATTAGAAGTTTTGCACACTGTTTTTTTTTCTAGGGGTTGACTAGACATAATATTACCTGCTTAATGCTAAATTCATTTGAGGTGGCTTATTTATCATCCATAATTACCCTAGTCCCTACCATAGAGAGTTAGTGACTATCATTGTCATTGTGTATATTTTAAAAGGGCCGAACATGTAATTATCTCAAACCACGGGGTGATTTGTTATTATGTTTGTTTATAAAGGGAAAAGAGAGATTTTGTTGTATTGTATCATGAACGATCTTCCTTTTGTTACACTATTATCACACAAAATCCCCCCCTTTTCACCTTATGAATCACACATACACGCGTATACACACACTAGAATTCAATTAGTTAAATCTTTTAACCTTAAGAAATCCCGTTTTTATGTGTTTAAAACGAAAAAAGATATGAACTTTTATCACGCTAAACACAATTACCTGGAAGAATGAGAGACATCTGAACAAACATACATGCTTTTGAATGCCAAAAGTCGCATTTGTTGAATTAATGCCAAAGTCGCATTTTTTGAATGTCTCTTACAATGAATTTAAATGCGAATGAAATAAATAAATATATTGAGCAGTTACTAATTTATTTTCTATTTTTTTTGGGAGGTATTTAATGCCAAATGCTAGTAGTCTCTCCTTAATTATTCAACTATAAAACAGTGCACTCTTTTAATTGTTTAGTTTATTGAGTCAATAGGCTGTAACCATCACGATGTTTTTTCTTATTTTCTAAAGGTGTTTACTTCTAAGAGTATTTAGGATAATGTAGTTATATTAGTAAAAAGTAGTTGAATTAGGTTGTTTTGTTATCGTAAAATACCATTTTAACTTGTAAAATAGATGCGTGACATTTAGTGCTCTTCAACGTTAGCAGTATTGAACTATAATTGAGATCCTCTCATAATGTGATTAAATATGATAATTTTGTATTTTCTTACAAAACATAATAATGAGAACATCACAGTCAGAGTGGACCTAAATTTTATTTAGAACACGTGATAATTCATTGCGGGTGTAATTTATTTCTCCGAGTTGTTGTTTGTTAGTAAAGATATTTCCTTTATCTATTTCCAACAGTCAAGTAGTTTGTATATTAATTAGATTGATATTCTTGTTCAAAAAAAAAAAAAAAAAAAAAAACTCTTTAGCAACCGGTTCACAAACTCGACATAAAAATGAATCTCTCCATTGGGCTTGTTGATGCCTGATCCGATCGGTTGTTTATATAATAAAAGACAGGCCAAAATGGATATTATTTTAACTAGTTAAATGATTTCTTAATGGGCTTTCAGGTATCCATCACCAAAGCCCAAATCCCATTCATGTATTTATTTATAATTTAGTTTTTTGAGTGGACATTCATGTAAATTGAGTTCTCCTGAAGTTGGTCATTCTTGGTTGATTCAATCCATTCATGAATTTGATGCTTTCGATATCCTTTCTTGTATTGTTAATCAAGTTCCAATCTTTCAATTTCTTAGTTTTCTTAAAAGGCAAGCAATTAGATTAAAAGGAAAAAAAGTCTTATAAGAAGAGGTACAAACATAGTCTGTTAGTAGGAGACCCAAAAGCAAGCAGCCTTAGAAAACCAATAGATCAGCATCAGCAAGCTGCTATAGTTAAAGCAATCAACACAATTACTAACAACTAACTTTGTCGTTCAAAAAAAAAAGTAGCCCAATCCAATGTGCGATCTTTTTATCCTAGCTGAGATCCATTAAAATATTATGTTAGTATTGCCCCTTTCGAGTAGGGTAAACTCCAAGAAAAACAAGGAAGGAACAAGAGAATTGAGAGAAGATGAGCAATTCATTCCATAAAAAATGATAATTACAATGCAGAGCTCTATATATAGCCTTTGGATAATTAGTAACAAACCCTCCACACCCCTCATGATGACCAACAAACTCACGTGATGTAGTCGGCCAGGTGGCTAGGTAGTTTGGTGACTCTTCTCTCCCTAATGTTGACGTGTGGTATAATTGGGCGTTTATCATTCCTCCCTTCTTTGAAATTGACCTTGTCCTCAAGGTCAAAGTTTGGGTATTTCTTTTTAAATTCCGGAAATGGTTCCCAAGTAGCTTCTTCTTCTGTAGAATTGAACCATTTCACCAATACTTTTGGTGGATCAGTAGCATGATCAACAGTTATAATAGATTCCGGCACTAAGCATGCAGGTTGGGTGGGTGGTAAAGGCTCTAGAGAAGTTGGAAGAGGACCCTTGTATTCACGCAATAATGAAACATGAAATACCGGATGAATAACGGCTGTTGGTGGCAAATCAAGTTTGTATGCAACAGTCCCGACTTTGGCAAGAATTTTGTAAGGTCCAAAATAACGTTTAGACAATTTCTGTGAGCTCCTGCTAACCAAAGACTGTTGTCTGTACGGTTGTAATTTCAACAACACCCAATCACCAATGGCAAACTGTTTATCCCTACGATGTTTGTTAGCTTGCTGTTGCATCCGATTTTGAGCTCGACAAAGGTTATCTTTTAATGAAGAGAGAAGAATGGTTCGATGAGTAAGGGTAAGATCTAACTCAACATTGCTTGAATTTCCTTGCAGATAGTGAGGAATGGAAGGAGGTGGACGCCCATAAACTGCCTCAAACGGAGTCATTTTAATAGAAGATTGCCAAGCTGAATTGTAAGACCATTCTGCCCATGCTAAATAGCGAGACCATAAACGAGGTTCATCTGAAACAAAGCACCGAAGGTAGTCTTCAAGACACCTGTTAAGAACTTCCGTTTGCCCATCGGATTGCGAGTGATAAGCACTACTCATTGCTAACACCGTCTTGTTAAGAGAGAACAATTCGGACCAAAACTTGCTTAGAAAAAGTGGATCCCTATCGCTCACAATGGACTTAGGGAACCCGTGCAGCCGGATAAAGTTGGTGGTAAAAATATCAGCAAGTTTCTTGGCATCCATTTTTGGAGGTAAGGCGATGAAATGTGCGGCTTTCGACAAACGATCGACAATGACCAAGATAGACGACTTCCCCATTGAAGAAGGTAAACCCGTAATAAAGTCCATCGAGATTTCATCTCAAACAAACTCCGGAATGGACAATGGTTGCAATAGTCCCAAGGGTGGCATAGTACTGTATTTAACCTGTTGGCATTCCCGGCAGGAAGAAATGAAGTCGGCAACTGATTGTTTTAAATGTGGCCAATAAAAACTTAACGATATGCGTGCCAAAGTGCGCTTGTTCCCAGCATGGCCTCCTGTTGGAGAGGAATGAAATTCCTGCATAATTTTATGTTTGAAATCTGCAATGTCGGGTACAAAGATTCGATTTTTAAAATATACCAATCCTTGTTTGAAAGACAAAGAAGGTGTGGCAGCAGTGAGTGAGGCTACAGATTTCTTTCCCTCCTCTGTACTTGACCAATAATGTTTGAAGTCCTCCAGAAACGCAAAAATCGGAGAAAAGACATTGGAAATATGGAATAAATCTTGGCGAGACAACGCATCAGCAGCTGCATTCTTTGAGCCTGAGCGATATACAATGTCGTAATCGAACCCCAGCAGTTTAGTAAGCCATTTTTGTTGTTCCGGTGTTTGGATAGTTTGGGTCAATAATGATTTGAGACTTTGATGATCGGTGATAATGGTAAAGTGTCTGCCAAGCAAATAGTGACGCCATTTTGTAACAGCCGATGTGATTGCAAACATTTCCCGGGCATACGTTGATGATGATTGCAATCGTGATGATAGCTTTTTGCTGAAAAAAGCGATCGGGTGTTTATTTTGACTTAGAATTGCCCCGATGGCTACTCCCGAAGCATCGGTTTCTACCACAAAGGGTTGTGTAAAATCTGGAATTTGTAAAACTGGAACAGAGGACATAGCATTTTGTAACTGAGTAAAAGCTTCAGCCTGTGTAGCTTCCCACAAAAAGTTATCTTTTTTGAGAAGCTCCGTTAATGGGGCTGCCAAGGATGCGTAATTCTTCACAAATTTGCGGTAATAGCCGGTAAGGCCTAAGAACCCGCGCAGTTGCTTGATGGTAGTGGGCAGAGGCCATTGCTTGATGGCCTGAATCTTATCCGGATCAGTAGCAACCCCTGCTTCTGAAATAATATGGCCCAAAAATCCAATAGAATTTTGACCAAAAGAGCATTTGGATTCCTTGACAAAGAAGCGGTGTTTCTGCAAAAGGGTTAGCACATGGGATAGATGGTGTATATGCTCTGTAAATGACTGACTATATACGAGAATATCATCGAAAAAAACTAAAACAAATTTCCTCAGTTCATTTCGAAAAAGGGTGTTCATTGAAGCTTGAAATGTAGATGGTGCATTCGCAAGGCCAAAAGGCATTACAATGAATTCAAAGTGGCCATCCGTAGTTCGAAAAGCGGTTTTTGAAGTGTCACCGGGGTGTAGCCGGACTTGAAAATATCCTTGTCGCAAATCTAGTTTTGAAAAAACTTTTGCACCATGTAATTCATCTAATAATTCATCAATTGTAGGAATGGGAAACCTGTCTTTTATGGTAATGGAATTCAATGCTCGATAATCAACACAAAATCTCCAAGTTCCGTCCTTCTTTTTAACTAGGAGTACCGGCGACGAGAAAGGGCTGGTACTGGGTTTAATCACGCCTTCCTGGAGCATTTCAGAAATGAGACGTGTAATTTCTGTGTGCTGAAACTGAGGGTAACGATAGGGTTTGACATTAACGGGTTTGGAATTCGGGATAAGATGGATATGGTGATCATGGAGTCTGTGAGGTGGTAATTGAGTTAGAGCCTTAAAAATCTCATGAAATTGAGCTAGAATAGTGTTGATAGCAGGGTGGATTGTAGGTTGGAAGGTTGGAACAGGGAGGTCAGAAAATGATAGGAAGGTGAAAGCGAGAACAGTGTTCGTGTCCATGGCACGACGAATGTGGGAATGGGAAGTGGCTGTGATAGGCGATAAGTGATTGCCGGTAATAGTAGTGGCTTGGCCATTATGGGTAAAAGACATAGTGAATTCGGAATGATTTGTTAATACAGGGCCTAGGGTTCGTAACCAGGAATGTCCCAATACTAAATCATAACCATGAATTGGAAGGATATGCACATCAGATACAAAATCAGAATTCTGAATAGAAAAGGGTACCAAAGGGATAAAGCCTTGAGTTTGGAGAGTATGGCCATTTCCTACTTTGACCATGAATGTGGAAGGGTTAGGTTTGGGAAATGAAATCAGCTTTAAACAATCAGGATGAATGAAGTTTTGACTACTTCCACTATCAATTAAAGTCGAGAGTGGTTTACCTTGGATGAAAGCTGTACAACGGAAGGTAGTTGGTTGAGTTTCACCGGTGAAAGAAGGAAGAGAAATCGAAAGCAGATCAGCGTGGAGGTCTGGAGGGGTAAGTAGATCGATCAGCGGGTCGGGTTGAGGAAAAGATTGTGGTTGCTCTAAGGGATCGGGTGGGTCGGTTGAAATCAGGTCGGATTCTGGATAATGGACTAAAGAATAGAATTGGGCCTTGCATTTGTGATTTGGGCTAAACTTATCATCACATTTGAAACAAAGTCCCTTATCTTTTCGAATTTGGACTTCTGCAGGAGATAATTTTCGGAAATTGGGTAGGCTAGGGTTTGGGTGTGAATGACTTATTGGGTTTGTACCTTTAGCATTGAGGTTTGTACTGCCCAAATACGGAGAGGTGGGAGTGTTGGAGTACGGTTTTGAAGCAACGGTGTTTGGAGTGGAAGTGGGAGTACGAAAAAGTTTGTAAGCAGGGTTGGATGAGGATTGAGATGCGATTTTATCTTCAATCAAACGAGCCAATCCCATGGCTTCAGCAGTGGTATTAGGTTTAATAACTTGTAATTCACGATGAATATCAGGTTTAAGACCAGATAAGTAAATGTTAAGCAGAGATCGAGGTGATAATCCATTGACCTTATTAGAGAGTTTTTCGAATTCCGAATTATAAATAGCGATTGAAGAAGTTTGAGATACCTTGAATAGAGCAGCTTCGTGATTAACGAAAGAAGATTGACCAAATCGAAGTTCCAATAAACGGCAGAACTCTGGCCATGTGGTGACTTGTTGATTCTGGGAAAGCCAATTGAACCAGCTTAAGGCTTCTCCTCGAAAGAAGAACGAAGCCAAGTGGATGCGATGATAATCTGGAGTGTTCTGAAGGAAAAAATAGCGCTCTGTCTGGAGGATCCAATCGGAAGGATTAGTACCGTCAAATGTAGCAATTTCTAATCGGAGTGGGCGTGTTTCGAATGGAGGAGGTTGTGGATTTGGGTTGTAGGAAGGAATAAATGGTTGATTATAAGGATGATGAACATAAGGTGGGATAATCGGTGGTGGAGTGTGGAATTGGGTATGAAGTGGAGCTGATGGTGATGGAAGATGAAATTGATTAGGGAACGGGACTGTTAGCGATGGGAGAGAAAAACCGGGCTGAAAGGGAAATGGAAATGAGAATGATGATGAAATCGGAATCGAAGACGTAGATGGAATCGGTGATGAGATTGTGGTCGAATGCGGTGGATGAGTGTGTGAAGATGATGATGCAGAGAAAGGGGAATGAAACCCAGGTGGGTGTGGTGGTGTGGGCGGAGGTGGTGGATCCTCTGGTTGTTTCTGAATTTTAGCCATATTCACAAGAAGATCATGCATAGAGCTGGTGAGGTTTGAGATTTGTGAATTGGTATTCTGAGTTGTCTCAAGGAGTTCGGCTATGGATGCATCATGACTAGCAATTGAGTTTTGCAGTTGGTTTGTGATGGTGGTTAGAGAATTAATACTCTCCTCTGTAGTTTGCCGGCGAGGAGGCATCGGAAAAGGGTTGATGGAATGAAGAGAATGGAAGAAGAAGAACAATGAAAGCACCAATGTTAGTATTGCCCCTTTCGAGTAGGGTAAACTCCAAGAAAAACAAGGAAGGAACAAGAGAATTGAGAGAAGATGAGCAATTCATTCCATAAAAAATGATAATTACAATGCAGAGCTCTATATATAGCCTTTGGATATCCCACTGAAAAGGAAAACAAATAATTAATAATTAGTAACAAACCCTCTACACCCCTCATGATGACCAACAAACTCACGTGATGTAGTCGGCCAGGTGGCTAGGTAGTTTGGTGACTCTTCTCTCCCTAATGTTGACGTGTGGTATAATTGGGCGTTTATCATATTAGTAGTTGGCACTTGAAAAACCAGATCTAGGAACTCCTTCAAAGATGTGGAAAAAACTATTTTATTCCTCCTTGTACAAAGTAAATACTCACAGATCCTAAGTGTCACTTGCCATACTACGAATGCTAAAATCATTTCTTGAACCTTGAAAGCTTTAGAGATATGATATAGAAAAAAAAAATTCATCTAATTTTTTTAACTATGTTATTTATTATTTATTTGATTTACCATAAAATTAGATATGTATATACATAGCTATAATTTATATATTAAGAATGATAACTTATATATGTATATACAAAATTATTGTTTACATGTCAGCAGACATTACACATTTACGGCCTGTTCTCGAGTTATTTTAAGGAGGAGAAGGAAATGGCTGTAAGGGATTAAGAGGAGAAATCATGTTAGTTTTTTAAGGAGGGAAGAAAAGGATTGGAACAAAATTTTTTTAAAAGAAATTAGAAAGGACAATTTCTCTATTTTTATATGTAAAAACTTTCCTCCCACTTTTAAGATTACTTTTAAGATTATTGAGTATCCTTGCCTACTTTCTTTCCTTCCCTCATCTTTTTTTCATAAAAAAACTCAAGAAGCGTTACACGACAAAATAAAAGCGCGTTGAAGAATCTAAAAGGAAACTTTGCTCCTCCCCAACCCAAATCAGGATCGATCATCCGCAGACAAGAAAGAAGGTTTTACTTAATCGATCATAAATAGAGTTTCACAATCACAATCCGATCTTTAACATTCACATTCATCCCCATCCAATTCAGTTCTTACTAGATCCCTAATTTTCTTAAATCATTATAGTTGCCGGAGAAGATGGAGAAAGTCAAGAACATATTAAAGCCTAAACCCAATCCGCAACAGCTATTACGCGACTGGCAACGCCGTCTCCGCCAAGAGTGTCGCAACATCGAGCGTCAGATTCGTGGTAAAGCAATCTGTTTATCTTCTTTGTAGACAATTGTTATCTGGAAACTGAAATTTTTAGTTTACGAGTATTTGATTTTGGTTTATCTTGGGGGTACTTACTAGATATACAGAGGGAAGAGAAAAGCGTTCAGAAAGCAATTCGAGAGGCTGCCAAGAGAAACGATATGGGTTCTGCTAAGGTATTCACTTAGGGCTTGAATTATTGATTCTTTTTTTTACCAGTTAACATGTTAACTTCACTTGTAATATAGCAGTATATGTAGAATTTTTGACTCCCAAATACTTATCTACTCATTATTTTAAATAGAAAATTTGCTTTCGTTACTAGAAGTTTGAAAGATGCTTTCTCATTTCAGTCAATACAAGTGGTCCTTGAAATTCTTTTCTACCACATTAGTAGCAACCACAAGCTCCATTTATGTCACATCTAGGGCTCTAGTCTTTCAGTTTCTCCACCATTACAGATTACATTTGTTCATAGTGCTTACCTATATATGTGTTAGTAGGGTGTCCAAACATCAGCTTAGCTTTTATCTTTCAGACCTTACTACAATAATTATCCAACTTATGATCTACAATACCAATGGCACTTATCATCTCAAGAAGTTACAGAAATTAGAAAACCAAACTACTAAATAGATGCACAGTCCTGTACTCCTGTGTATGTTTTCTTAGTTATGCATTGGCATATGCTTAAAACCCCCCACTTTTTTTCTGTAAATATATTCAGGCACTTGCTAAAGAAATTGTGAGATCCAGAAGAACTGTGAATCGACTCTATGAAAATAAAGCCCAGTTGAATTCAATATCAATGCATCTAGGAGAAAGCGTCGGTAAGTTTCTTGCATTTCTCCTTGTGATCCTTTGCATATTCTACTTATCTTAGGAAAAGACTATTTAATTGAATCATGGCTCTCGCAGCTACTCTTTATGTGTGGATGGACGGCCTAATGTGCTTATCGTTACCATTAGGTATTTTTTGCGTTTGTGTTTATGTCATTTTTTGGTGGGTTCCAAAGACAAAAATATATAGCTATTGTAGTTTACGGTCGGAGGTTTACGGGAAAGTGGTTAGTTATGATATCTAGCAGCGACATCTGATATTTGTTCAAGGGAATTATAGATAATAGGCAGTTTTATGGTGGATCAAGTGAACACTTCATATTAAATTCAATTGTTTTACTTAGAATAATAAGGATGTACAGATTATATGAACCTTCTGAAATCAATTAGATGACTTGTGCTTATGTGGCTTCATTTTATAAATACTGCCTTTCTTTTATTATGTACGATGTAGAAACTGCTAGCGTGACCCTTTAGTCTGCTATAACAACCTGTTCCATATGAATACGAAAGTGAGAAGTTTGAGCCTTTTAGAAGCCTTAGGTTGCGGGCTACTAAATACTTTCATCATCTATTTTAAATTGCTTTAGAGATTGGCTAAGCTATATGCCTATATGATGCATCATTATTGCAATGTTTGCAAATTGTGCTGGTTATAACTTATAAATTGATGATGTCTGCTTATCTTATAAACTTGTGACTTCATTTATATGATGCATCATCTTTGACATGTAGCAACCTTATGCTTGGTTCTAAAATTAACGTTATTAAGAGACCGCCTTTAGTTTTGTAAACTACTAGCCTGGAGAAGTTGCTTTGCAACCTAAATGAGTAGCCTGTTTGTTTATATCTGATGATTCTGAGGTTTGTGCAGCTATTGCTCGTACGGTGGGGCATCTGTCTAAGAGTGCTGAAGTCATGAAGATTGTTAATAACCTAATGAAGGCTCCAGAAATGGCTGTCACAATGCAGGAATTTAACAAAGAAATGACTAAGGTACTTCAATTCTCGGGCTCTGTTCTCTTTCTGTTAAATAAACAATTTGTGAAAATATGCAATAGAGGTAGCAAATAGCCTGGTCTAGTGGTTTGGGTAACTTTAAACCTGTATAAAAAGGATTTAGAGTTTCTATGCCTTTATGCACTGAGAACAGACTTTGGAAACTTTCAACCTGTTTGACCTATTTCCCTTTTAGCTAATTTTTTTATGTGACACGGTTGAGATCTAGTTTAACCTAAATTTACTCTGTAATAAGTAAATTGGTTGAAAACTTTAAATTGCCACCCCTGTCTGGATACTATATGATAAGGATGATGCTAGCTTGATCAACCTTACCCAATGGGTCTGGAAGGTGAAGATCAATAAGGGACAGGTGTAAGGTGGGTTGAAGGGAAGGACGTTAATATCTAGTTACAAATTGTAAAGAAACAGGGGTATCTTTGCGATTGTAAAGTTGTTCTCAGCTTAGACTTCCATTCAATTGAGAACATCTCTTTAGCATTTGGTTAACGGAATTGGTCTTTTTTTTTTCTTTCTTTTTTTATTCTTCTTCTTCTCAATTCTTAGTATTCTACCTCAACTGTGTTTAGAGGGTGTTTATCTTAATTATTTTGGTTCCATTGCCGGGAAGTCGAAGCCAATAAAGCCATAGTACAACCAGAGCCTCGGATCACCACACATATATAATCACAGATTGATGCTCAGTTGGAGAAGTTTTATCAGCTCACTATTCACTATTCAGATACTTGGAATGGTTCATTCAGTGCAAGAAATACTGAATGATTTGCTCAAACTACTGGAGAGCACCATTGATGGGTTACTACTTACTAGAAGTATCCAGGAAACTGTTCTTAATCAGAAACCATTGATGGGAGCTCCTCTTCAAAGATCTAATGGTAGATGGTGCTACTACATGTGGTGCCAGAACTGCCCACCTGTTGTTTTGACTGATAAACTGGTCAGAGTCAGAGACAACCACTTTGATGAAACTCTCTGGTCTCGGTGCCGCTGAAGGTTAAACTTTATCTATATGATGGAGTCCAGAGGTTGGATCACCAAGGCAGAGCTATACAAACCCTTCAAATTTCTGAAACTTGCTCAAACGTGTATGGATGGCCATGGACTTCATTGGTACACTAATTTGTTCATTTAAACATCCAAGACCGCTTGGGATCATTTTTGTAACAAAATAATGGTTCGCTAGGGTGGAACCAAATTTTGTAACTCTTATGAGGCCTTGTGTTTGCTATTTCAAGGAGTTGTTTATCAAACAATTTTCGCCCTGATCCCAAACTAGACCTAGGAAAATCAATATGGTGGTTCCTGCAAGAATTGGGGAATGCATAGAAGGCGTTTAGCTGTCATCTTCCTTTCTTTTCTTTTTTTTCTTTTTTTTTTTTTTTTTTTGGGGGGGGGTATAGGACATGCCATTGCTTGTCAGGAAATGTTTATCAGATGTTTTTGCCCCAAATTAGTGAAACAATCTGCGGAACTCTGCCAGTGTTACAAATCCCCAATTCTATTTGGGAGGACGTTTTATTTGATTGATTTTTAGCAAATTTGAAGGCTACAAAGCTATTCTTGTGGTGGACTTGCTATTGAAGTAGTGTCATTTCATTTCCGTGAAACACCCCTTCTTGGCTCTCACACCATAATCGCTGAAAGAACTCAACCGTTTACTTGAAATCGGTTTTAACTTTTAAGCGACGGAGACCCATTATTCTTGGCAACTTATGGAAGGAGTTTTTTTGCTTGCAAGGCAGTAAATAGAAATTTAGCTCAGCCTACCGCCTTGAAATCCATGGTCAAACTGAAGCAGTTTATTGAAGCTTTGAAACTGAGCAAACCAAATCAAGGTCCTTTTGGCTTCATCCCGTTCGATTAGACGTCCATCTGTTCCAGGTGAACATGTTAAAAGCCATTTCCCGGTTTCAGGCTTGATTGAGGGAGGACAAGCCTGCTCTTAACAGGGTCGGCTTTGATACTACTAAGCCCAATGAGGCTGGTAAACCTTTGTAAGCCTAGTGGTCCTGGGGCCTGGTGAATGTGAACGAAGATCAAGAAAGAAGGGACGGGTGTATGGTGTGTGAAATTGGAGAGCAGAAAGGATACGAGTTCTCATTAATTCAAAATAGGGTACAGATCACAGATTATATATAGTGAACAACTATGACCTATGTACATAATAAGTCCCTATACTATACAATAATATAAATTCACAACTTTAACAAGGTGGATTGAAGGATATGTCGTTATGCATGAGGATTAGAATGAGAAGAAAAGGAATAATATTATTATTTAGTTACAATCAGATTGTAGTGAGGTATTTGTTGTCGGCTTTGGCTTTTAGGTTTCTCCTTTTATTGGGGTGTCTCCTGAATTTCTCTTTCGCCCATTTGGTTACAGAGATCAATCCTTCTCCAAGTCTTTCTTCTTCTTCTTCTCAAGTCTCAGTATTCTAGCTTAAATTGTGCTCACTGGATGTTATAACACTATCTATACCTTTGTTCGCTTAGTTTATAAATTATTTTAGTTGTAGGCAACACATGCCTGCTATATAATATAGATTATACAGCGAAGTATTGTTGGACCAAGCTGTTTTATTCTTTTATTATGATTGGGTAAGTTCTACTCAAAGAAAACATTTATTTTTAGTCCTTTTCCCGGGAAAATTGAATTGTGCTTTGTTATTATTTTTGGCAGGCTGGTGTAATTGAAGAGATTGTGAATGATGCTGTTGACTCTGCACTAGATTCAGATGACATAGAAGATGAGATTGATGAAGAAGTTGATAAGGTCTTAACTGCAATAGCTGGTGAGACTGCTGCTCAGCTTCCAGAAGCAGTTAGGAAAGAGCGGCTAAAGCAACCTGCTCAACCAACTGAAGAAGATGCACAGGTACTTTCCAACACTTTGCAGGTTCTTTTGAATTTAAAATCTCTAACTAGTCAAATGGGCAAAATCAGAAACGATAGCCATGAAGAAAATGATTCAAATGGGTTAAAGTCGCACAAAGTGTATATTTAATGCATAAAACATTATAGATCATTTTCTGCACAAATTTTAATAATTACTAAAATGTGAAAATAACATATTTGACACGCTAAATATTTATAAATGAAGGTATAAGATATAAATAGGCAACCCAAGTAGTGAAAAGTTTTCATTGAGGCCCTGACTTATTTTATTTTAAAGGCCACCCAAATATCAATATAGTTTCCTTTATATCACATACCCAGTAAAAACTTGCTGGAAATTTATCAAATGAAAATACACTGTTAGTTTAAAGATTTGTCACATGTTTTCGTTATTACAAACTCTAGATGTGATAAAAGCTGTAAGTTTAGAGTTATGTTGTCATTTTACAAACTTCCTCATGTTTTTTTTTTGTCGAATTTGGTAGAAAACTACATCATTGGACCAAAAAGTGTTTCAGGTCATCACAAATTCACAACCTATTCTCTAGTTTCAACCTGTACTAAAAATAGCCTGTTTCAACCTGTTAACCAATTTAAGCATGTTGCTATTTTAATCGTTCCTGTCGTAGCTATATATTTCATAGCGTAAATCAGCTGTTGATGTGAATATATGTAGGATGAGGGGGTTGATGATGAGGAGGAATTAGAAGAAATAAGGGCCCGTCTTGCCAAAGTAAGGTCATGATCCGGCTTCCGATCCTCTGCAATTACTTGTGAGTTGGTATATATACTTAATTTGAAACCATACCTTATTATAAGGTAAAGAAGTATCTGTAGCTAATGCAAACCCTCCTCATGATGTAATATATTGTTATGTTCATCCCTCTAAGCATCCCTGGTATACTTATTTGTAATAGATGAGATGAGATATAATTGATCTAATAAGTATCTGAACTGGTTTAATCCTTGTTGACCTAAAGAACGAAACGGGAGTGCATCTTAGTTTTTTCTACAGGATGCGGTGCTCGTGCTTTAGCTGTTTAGTAAAATGCCTCAGTACAACATGCATTGGTTTTGGTAGGAAAACATGCTAAACCCTCCTCATGAACAAGTATTTATGGTCTGAAAAGAGAAGAAAACGAAAGGTTTTAAACCCGTTTGCAAATCTATCTTATTTTTAATGCAAGACCAAAAAACCTGATACATAAAGTTTGTGCAAGTTGCGAAATCGCAGATGACTCCAAAATTTTGACACACTGGAAAAGAAATCCAGTACAAGGAAAAAGACCTTTACAAACTGAAGTCACAATACCGCAATGAACCACAAAACCAAGATATCATCCAAACAGAACTCCCAGGCCGTTCTTCAAAGTACATAACTGAAATCGACTCGGTTTTTTATTTTTTTATGTTGACCGATGATGATCTTGTAATGGTGGCACCCCACCTGATATATAAACGACCGAGCTGTCGCCTTCCATCTTAGCTGTTGATCTACAGATCTTCACTTGACGTCTACAAGCTCTAGCACATCTGCAATACATAATTATGAAACATTATCGTTCTGTTCTCGAGTTTTAATGGAAGGAAAGAGGAGGGGAAGAAAGTGAAGGGAAAGCAAATAGATGATATGATTATATTCTTGAGTTTGATGGAAAAGGAAGGTAAGGAAGGGATAACACTTTCCTTTCCAATCATTTGATTTTTGGGATAATTTTTTAACCTCTCCTTCCCCACACTTTCCCTCTTTAAAAAAACTCGAAAACACATAACACTAAGGAGGTGTTTGTTTTCAAGAATGAAGAAGGGAAAGAAATGGATCATTCCATTCCTTCCCGCTGTGTTCCCGAGTTGAAATTAGGGGAGAAAAAAAAGATTTAGGAAGGAAAATAAATATCAGTTGTGTTCCCAAGTTTTTTAGGAGAGAAAAGAAAAGATTTTGGAAGGAAAATTCTTTATTATTTTCTTTCCTGATTTTCCTCCCAAAGTAGGGAAGATTTTGGAAGGAAACAAAATAACACTTCAATTTTTACTTCTCCTCTAATTTTCTTTCGAACTCGGGAACATGCAATAACAAATACATTTCCCTTCCTCTTCATTTCTCTTCTCTCGCTAATTTTCTATCATTCCATTTTCTTTTCACGTATAACGGTGGAACACAGCGTAAATGTTGTTTGTTTTAGGTAATGGAAAGGAATAACAAGTTATAGAAGAATGACATTCCTTCTAAATCTCAACTTTTCATTCTGTTCATAGCTCTCGGTTTTCTTTCATTCCGTGGGTTAATAATATGAATAATGATAAATATGCCCTCAAAATTTTTACCACTATCATCGCCTTTTCTTTTGAAAAACTCTTCATATTTCAGATATCTATTTGGAAGACTTGCAACGGTGAGTCCAGATTATAATTTCATCCCATCAAAAAACATTTCTTTTATATGAATTTATTTTGTTTTGAAGTTTGTATCAATCTCAAAGAAGTTAGGTAAATTTTTTGTTTCTAGTTTTTTTATATAAAATTTCTCTTATGTAGATTTCTTTTATGTATGTTGTTATAATTGAAGATAACATGATTAGTATATATACTTATGGACTAATGTCGCTCTAATTTTGATTTTTAAATGATCTGTTCTTTGATTTTTGATTAGCTCGTCATTTAATATATAATTAGTATATTTTTAAGATTTTTTTGTCTACGAGATGATTACAATCATGGCTCATCTTATATTGAATAAGATGAAGAAATAGACTAGTTGCATTGAAGGAGAAAAAGAAGCAACAACTAAGATCGTTTCAATGTTTATATCTATTTTTTATTTTAGGAGTATTTTTGTCAATGTTTATTTATCTCATTTTATTCTCATGTCTATTTCTTACTACAAAACATCATGTAGTAATTATTCATTTCATTTTGACAATGCAGCCAAACATGTGAATGAAACGGTAATGACTTATTTCATTACATCGTCCATTACATTCCTTTATATACTTTATTCCATTGTCATTCATTTCTGTCCAATCAAACAGACCCTAATGGTTTCAAACTGTAACACCACTTTTTCAAAAGACTATATTCACATAAACTGCCAATTAGCGTTCCCAAAAGAGATTCGAGTTTACCAAAATAAGTATCTATTTACATTAACGCTAATGGATTTAACAAAAGTAGTGTTAGTGTTTTAAGAAAAGACGTGGAGCTATCCGATCAACTATACCGCTGGGGCCTTCCCCTTGCTACTACTTGCTGCACCTGCAAGCATAAAACACACCACGTAAACTAACGCTTAGTGAGCATATTACTGAACAGATAAACATATAAAGCATGAGTATTCTTCTCGGGATGCTTTACATCCCAGCTACAACCTGTAAACCATAAACGGTTAACTCGTCACGAGGTATGACCACACCTCGCGCGTAGTCAAACCCCTGACACCTTTCTTGGGTATAAGGATCTCAATATACCCCTCTGTCCTTCTCTCTGAAGTCCCAGTACGACTACTCGTAATTAGGCTTCCACTTTTCTTAGTATAAAGCTACTCTTAGCTAAATACTATCTTTCCTTGAGCATCGTTATATCAACAACATAATTAAATGTTTGCACGTAAGAACGCACATGTACATATTGTGCAGCAGATCGGAGTGAAGGAGGATTGGATGTTTAGTCTCCCGTTGCGGTGGTTAACCCCGAGCTAGGAAACGGTGTCCATAGCGGGGGTGACATGAGGATCTCGTGGTTTATGAACCCATTGGCTTTAGAAGGAGATGAAGAGTAAGGATCGTAAGGATGATGATCCTCATGATATGTAAGAAGATGGGAGCATGTGTATGCATATGGGGTAGAGCTCCATAGGGAGTGTTGACAGGAAAAGAGGAGAGCCCTTGAACCTTGGTGCCCTCCCCAATATATAGGGAGGTGTCTAGGGTAAGATGGGCCCAAGCCCAATGGGTATACCACATGTTTGGGCCTTACCTAAGGCCCACGCATAGGGTACACCAACAAGTCCCCCTAGTTTGGTGCGACTGTGCCATACATGTCGTGGCAAACTACTTCAATCAAGTGGGTCAAACCAGAGATCCTTTATGACATCCAATCCAATTTGAGACATATCAACAGGTGTTGGAGTGTGCCTTGCTGTGATTTGTGCATGCACACATATTGGGTGCTAGTGCTAGTTCAATGTTAGTGTTGCCCTGATAATTTGATCAGGATGGTATCTGACAGATTTCACATTTACGCTATTGTTGAGTGTTCGGATGATGGCTATGCTTGTAGCCCATAACGAGTAGTAGCCAATGACTATACTTATGCCATTTGGGAAGCGCATGGCTCCACTTTACCAGGCTGTGTGGTGATACCCTGCAGTCGTGCTGTAAGTTATGTATTTCATTTTTCAACATGTATGTGGTGACTGATGGATAGTGACCATACTTACACCGTTAGGGGGAATCAATGGTTCCGCCCTACCAGACGGTGTGGTTGTGATGTATGTATGTATGTATGTATGTATGTATGTAATGGGCAATGGCCTAGTTTATATGAAATGAATAGGGGAAGTCCCCCATTGTTTTTGTCTTGTGTACAAGTTATTGAAACTTTTTATTGATGACATGTTAGGCAATGCCCAAGTTTATAGTCCAGAGCTAGTGATAGTCGATGACCATACATGCGCCTTCAGGGAAGTCCATGACTCCGCCTTACTAGACTTTCCAGAGCTAGTGATGTCCAATGACCATACCTGCGCCTTCGGGGGAGCCAATGACTCCGCCCTACCGGACTGTAGTACATGTGATGTATGATGACACGCAAGGGTGTAATATATGTAGCATGATATATGTAATAAGAACCTGATTGCAGATGTTAGAGCTTTGATCACAGCCAGGCGTAAGAGCCTTGTTTTTGCAGGCGTAGGAGTCGTGCGTGCGTATGAGCCGTGCGGGCGTATGAGCCGTGCGGGCGTATGAGCCGTGCAGGCGTATGAGTCGTGCCATATGAGCCGTGCAGGCGTATGAGCCGTGCAGGCGTATGAGTCGTGCCGTATGAGCCGTGCAGGCGTATGAGCCATGCAGGCGTATGAGCCGTGCAGGCGTATGATCCGTGTGCAGGCGTATGAGCCTGAGCCGTGTGCAAGCGTATGAGCCGTGCAGGCGTATGAGCCGTGCAGGCGTATGAGCCGTGTGCAGGCGTATGAGTCGTGCAGGCGTATGAGCCGTGCAGGCGTATGAGCCGTGTGCAGGCGTATGAGCCGTGCAGGCGTATGATCCGTGTGCAGGCGTGTGAGCCTTGTCTTGCAGGCTTAAGAGCTTTTTCTTGGAGGCGTATGAGCCTTGTCTTGCATGAGGGTGTACCTGCACTAATGCATAGAAATGTAATTACTAGGGACGGACGTCATACCGTCTCGTAGTTCCAATCCCCAGTTCATTGTTAGCGAACTACTAGTAGTAGTAATAAACTTAGAAGTTTGTATCTCAAAAAACAATAAACTTATAGTAAATCCTGGTAGATACATAATTATGCTCATGTAACAATGAACATCCAGGCTTTAAGAAGCCGTTTATACGTGATGACTGTAGAACCATTAAGGACATAGGGTAATTGCTAGGGCTTCGGTTAGTTTCCCGATACTAGGGTAACGTCGATACGTGTACCCTGTATCGCCTTGTACTTAAGAATTAAATCATTAGATTATAGTTGTCAACCCGTGTATATATTATAGTTGACAAAACTCCAGAAACACCAAAATACCTTCCTACGCCCGTAGGGAATAATCCCTGCGGCCGTAGGAACAGCCGGTACAACAGATTCATTGCTCTGTTCGACGACAGCAGCTGTAATTCGAGGTTTTACCCTCAATCAACGATTCTATACTCGTTTTCTGGCCAAATAACATCTATTAACACAAACCATGACCCCTTGAACCATAAAAGAACATCACAAACAACAAACACACACAACTTCAAGGATTCAAGCCATGAACCCAAATTCTTGACCTAGAACTCTTCAAAACTCAATAAGAACACATACCTTTACTATAGTATCAATAAGAACTCAACTTCAGATGAATATCTTCCCCTTAGGATTGAAATCAGAATAAAAAACGAGAAAAGTGTGTGTATCGTGGGTGTAATATGGTTTCTCCTGGTTTTGACTATAATGAAGTCAAACATATCTTCATATATATCCACAATTTCTATTATGACACAAATGGTCCCTTGACTTGTAACTTTCTTGGTTTTACAATTCAGCCCCTCAACTTATTTTACCCATAAAAACATGAATCACATAATCACATAATGACATTTTACTAAACACATAAACACTTAACATTTAAGTTAAAAAACACATAATGGGAGATTTCAAACCTTGGGGCGTTACACAAACCATTGGTTTATTTTCCTTCTCTTTCCTTCCAAATATAACTCAAAAACACAACGTATATTCGAGCAACCGAAAAGTGAAAACAAGTAATGGTTCGGGTTCCTTCCTGTTCCTTTTTAGGTATTAGTTAATTCAAACTTACAACTAATTAAGCTTACAAAATTCAAGTTAATAAGCTAGAAAAAATAACCAGTTCCGACATATTGATGAATGATATTCTATTACAGATATTTCACGAATAAAAACAAATCAAACGGAAAGTAAACAACATTATTTTTTTAAGATTAATGTCTTGGTCGGACTTCGGACAATTAAATTCTTTTTCCAAAAGGAGGTCTCATATCAAACTGGCACATTGGAGAGACCAAAAACACAAAGAGTTTACTTGTGACATATTGTTTTTTTTTTGAAAGGCTGAATATATTAATAAAAATAAGAGTACAGCACCAAGGAAAACCCCTCCATAAGGTATGAAAGGGCCTACTAACAAAGATGAATCCCCACTGTTATTATAGTAATTACCATCCTGTAGGAAGTGAATTACTAATATAACAGCTTAAAAAGAGAGTTGTTTCTAAGAAGCAAAAAAGACAACCACCCCTAAACTAAACCACATTAGCCTACTACTTTAATGTTTACTCCAATTTGTGAAGCGAATTTGGCAATGCAACCCAGTGTTCCCATTTTGGCTTGAGCTTAGGTTTGACTCTACCACAAATCCACTGAAACGATAATAACTGAATCTCGAATGGCAGGTCCTCAACACGGTTTGATCCTTGAAACACCACTTTGTTCCTGTTAATCCAGATTCGGTAAGCAGCCATTCTTATAACCACTTGCCAGATATGAATATTTTTTCTAATTCCACCCGACCTTGCGGTTGAAACGAAATCCTCAAAAGAAGCTCCATCGTCGAACCTTAGACCCCACCATGCGTGAATTGCTTTCCAGATATTTGCGATAACTCTACACTTGAAAATCGCATGAATCGATGATTCTACCTCCGAATTACACCTTGGGCAAAGTACCGAAGGAAGATCTATGCCTTTATCAATTAATTTCGATCTTACCGGAATCCTGTTTCGTTCCAGTTTCCAGCAAAAAATGTTTACTTTCTTTGGGGCAAATTTAGACCAGAAAGTTTTACTTCCCGATACCACCGTGTGAAGCAACTTGTCTTCGAGAAAGATTCTAGTAGCTTTGACTGAAAAAGCGTTTTTTTCACCACCGCACCAGAACCACGAGTCTTCTATATTTTGCTGCAACGATACCGTATCCAAAAGATCAAGTAGCTTTCTCAATTCCCCCCTTGCTCTTCCACTCCACCTTGTTGAATTTTGAAGTGAAGTCGAGCTCCAATTGAACTCCTGCCACGACCCCATCTCGTTGATAGCCTTTGGGTTAGACCCCAACTTTGAAAAAACTCTTGGAAAATCAACCGCCAGGATCCTGTTTTGTAACCACCTATCTGTCCAAAAATCGGTTTTGAAACCATTCCCAACCTCGATTTGAAGCATGTTAGACAAAGACACACCACTATTTTGCAAATCCCAAATAGAATTTAAAATCCCACCCCAAATACCACCGTTTGGTTTGGAACGTTTAGAATTATCCCAACCCCCCCTACACCCATAAATACTTTTTATGAAATTAACCCATAGCGCTTTAGGCTCCGTTCTAAAACGCCACCACCACTTTAAAATTAGACTTAAATTGAAGGTACCCAAATCGCCCAAACCCAAACCCCCCCAATCCAAACTTCGGATTACCACTTCCCATTTCACCCAAGGAATATATATATATTTTTTTGAAAGCCCATTACCACCCTCCCCCCACCCCAAAAAAATCCCTCCTAATACGATCAAGAGTGGAAAGGATACTGTTGGGAGCCCGAAACATTGATAGATAGTATACTGGAAGACTTGACAACACTGATTTGATTAAAATCCACCTCCCCCCGGAAGAAAGACACCTCGAGCCCCAATTTGAAATCGCCTCATAAACCCTTTTTATCACCTTATCCCAGTGAGCTTTTTTCTTCATTGAGACGTTTACTGGGACTCCTAAGTAATTGAAATGAGGTTCACTTACTTTGCAGCCCAAAACATTTGCCAACCCGCTCACTTCTTGAGGAGAAGAAGCAAAACCCATGATTGAAGTTTTCCTCCAATTGACTTTAAGACCCGACGTATTCTCCCAATGAGTCAGCAAAACTTTCACGGTTTTAATGTTTTTTAAAGACCAATTCCCAAACAATATTGTGTCATCGGCGTATTGTAAGTGAGACATCGGAAACTTGTCTTTCCCAAATTTGACCCCTTCAAAAACTTTGTTATCTACCGCCTCTTTCATCATCAAATTAAAACCCTCCGCCACTATTAGAAAAAGGTAAGGCGCCAACGGATCACCCTGTCTCACACCTTTTTCCGGTTTAAATTCTTTTGTGGGCGCTCCATTAATAAGAACTGACATAGACGCCGATTCTAAGCATGCTCTAATCCACCCAATCCAACGATCCCCGAAACCCATCAAACTCATCATTTGAAACAAAAAACTCCAATTGACACTGTCGTAAGCCTTTTCAAAGTCGATCTTTAAAACGAAACTTTTTTTCTTTTTGATTTTTAATTCGTTACACGCTTCAGCCACCATTAAAATCCCATCAGAAATGAGTCTCCCCTTAAAAAAAGCCGATTGTTCCGGACCAATCAAATTTGATAAGCATTTTTTTAATCTGTTTGATAAGATCTTAGATAGAATCTTGTAATAACAGCCGATCAAGTTTATAGGTCTAAATTCTCCAAAAGACAACGGGTCCTTTACTTTAGGAAATAAAGCAATAAAAGACGCATTGCAACCTTTGGAGAATCTAGATTGATCCCAAAACCAGTGGATTGCATTCAAAAGATCTTTCTTAATTAACTCCCAAAAGTGCTTAATGAAGAGGAAGTTAAATCCATCCGGGCCCGGGGCCTTGTTTCTATCACAGCTCTTCACTGCTTGCAGCGTTTCTTCCTCGGAGACATCAACTTCCAGCCTGTTACTTTCATCCTCTGATAATGATTTAATTTTGTCGCTGTGAAAACCCAAAGATCTACTTTTATTTAGCTTATAGAATCCACCAAAATAATTTTGAGCCACCACTTTGATCTCTTCCACCTTTTCAACCCAAACATCGTTGACCAAGATGCCATTGATGTTGTTCGAATTCACCCTCCTTTTAATAGCTTTATGAAAAAAAGAGGTGTTTTCGTCTCCATCCGAATGCCATTTACACCTAGCTTTTTGCTTCAACATTCCAATCTTCAATCTCTCTTTTTCTTTACAGTCTTTGATACACTTGAACCACAAGGAACGATCATCTTCTGTTATGGATCCTTGTTCAGCCTTTAATTCCCACAACAATATTACCTCCCTCAACCGCGCAATTTCCCCATCTAACTGTCCAAAGCTCTTCTTAGACCATTCCTTAAGTGCTTTTTTTACATTTCTCATTTTTTGATGAAAGATCCAGTCCGGGTTACCTGCCACTACTTGTTTTCCCCACGCCTGACTAACAATCATATCACACTCCGGATCTTGCAACCAGTTGTTGAAAAATTTAAATGGTTTAGGACCGGAATCTTGTCCATTTACAAAACACATTATCGGACAATGATCGGATTCTTTCCTTGTAAGGGCTTTACAAGCTAGCGGCTGCCAAAACTGAAGTGCATCTTCCGAGACCAGAATTCTATCCAATTTACTGAATTGTTTCCCGTTATCAGAGATTCTAGTAAATTTTCTATTCCCCATTTGAAGTTTCGAAAGATTATTGACAACTATGAATTCATTGAAATCTTTCATATTAAGAGGATATGAATTTACGTTTAGTCTTTCACTTTCATCTCTAACCTCATTGAAGTCTCCAAAGATTATTACCTTATTTCCACAGCTAGGCAATAATTCATTTAAATTGGCCCAAAGTTCTTTTTTTTAACAGTAGAGTGAGGCCAGTACACATTGATTAAAGAGCAATCTTCTTTGCTTCCAGCCAACACCCCTTTGATGGCTAAAAAATTTTCTTTTCCACAAGAAGAAACATCTAAAATAAAGTTTGGATCCCAAATGGATAATAGACCTCCTTTGTTACCAGTTGCACTTACTACCGAATACATAAAATTGGAATTTCCCCACATTTCCTCAATTATAGATTCATCAATTACTTCCATTTTAGTTTCTTGGATAGCTATAAGAGTCGGTTTTTCCGTGAAACATAGACTTTTTACCCAATTTCTTTTCCCCACCCCTCCTAAACCACGAATATTAATGGAGATTAACTTCATAAAAACGATAATTACGACCCAAGACAACTGAACCCAACCATCAGATGTCCGATGTTAAGACATGGAAACCCACCTTAGCTCCCAAAGCTTTAGAGCTAAACGAAGAATTAGAGGTACCTGATAAACTTGCTGAGTTCTTGCTTTTCATCTCCAAACTTCTTTTAGCTACATGAATTCTTCCATTAGAGACTCTTCCTTTAGCCCTAGCCATTTTCTTTAAGACATGGAAGCTTAACTTGCCGTTACCGGTCCACGATTTCTTCAGCCTGCCCGCTTCCAGCGACCCCCCCTTCCTTCTGAAAGGTAGATTTGAGATGACTGACGTTGTCGATTTGTTTTTATCAAAACAGCGATCGACTTCCCCAAAAACTCTCTCACTGTTAGCCTTATTTTGACCCCCACTCTGCTCCGTTGACGGAGTGTCAAAGGAGTCTTGGACATTAATCTCTTTAAACGGACTAAAGCACGAGTTGGGCTTTTTGGTATTTTCTTGAAACGTCCCACTAACAGGCCCAATTTTGCTAGCACTGGATAACATGGAACTGACTGGGCCTTTATCCACTTCATTGGGGTCCATAATTAAGTTGTTGACTTTTTTAACCCACCTGTATTTTGAATTTGATTTCTCACTTTCTGAGTCATAGCTTCCATCGTACTCCACACCTTTCCTTTTAGAAGATAACATCGCCGCATTTAGATCTTCCTGCTCTGACACAAGATCTTTAGACCGCCGGACCTCGTATTCTGTCGATTCGTTTTGAAAAAAGCTTCGAGAACTGAGCTGACTTTTCCGAAGGGTTTCCGGTATCGCCTCCATGGAAGACTTCCTTCGAGTACCTGATTCCGACTGTTGAACGTTACTGAAAACGTTATCTTCCTCTAGGTTTTTTTTTGCAGCTGGTTGTACATTTTGTGTTGTTCCAACTTCCTCTTCATCTTCCGTATCCGACACTTCGAAGATCATATTATCATCTGAAGAGTGACTTTGAGTTTCTTCATCACTCTCGGCGACACTATCCACCCAACCATCTTCGAAGACCACTATCTCTCTAGAGTAATCTAGACATTTTATTATGTACGAATCTCTCAGAGGATAACTGTGAGATGTGTTTATAAGAACTTTTCCAGCTACCAGGGCTGAAGATTCAAGGAATGAACAATTTTCTGTGATAATCGGGTCTCCCCACCTTTCAGCAACCTTTTTGAAATTGTTAGCGTTCCATAAGTCTAAGGGCATTCCGAAAACCTTAATCCAAGTCAGCCTTGACACCCCATTCGAGAACTCTTTGGACCACTTCTCTACTCTATTGCACCAATTCCAAACTTCACCATCTTTGTTGTTGAGAATGTTACTCATCAACTTAGCCGATTTACAGATTAATAAAGCCTGTTTTCCACCTATGAATTTCCAATCCACCTCTCCTGCATAAGTAATTTTTAGAAGAGTAGACAGATCTTCCAATACATCAGCTCTCTTCACCACTGCTATTAAGCTTCTTGTTAGTAAATCCTCCAACCCATCAACCTTTTCTAAATCCCGAATTTGACCCCAGGACTCTTGAAACTTGTAAGTAGGATTTTCTTTTTTAGTTCGTTGAAAATTTTCCTTTGCTGCTCCTTTCAGAGCTTCTGCATAAGATCTTTCATCCTTCTTAGCTCCACTTGCATTTACTCCATTTGTCTTAAAGATCCTGTCATCCATTAAATTTTGCTTGCTGTATCCGTTGTTATTAGTCTTAAATGCTTTGTCTATTGCTTTGTAGCATCTTAGTTTGTAGGTACCTATCCAACAGCCATTTAATCTTCTTAGCAGAACACCCCAATCATTGATTGCTTCAAACCTTATAAAACCAAAACGTTGACCCTTCTTTGAGACCCTTCTAGATACATATATGTCGACTACCTTACCAAAGAACTTAAATAACACCCAAAGTTTCATTACTGTTGTTGCCTCAGGAAAGTTACAAAAGTATATGGAGTTGTTGTTTGCCTTGCTTCCTTTTCTCTGACCAAAATCAGTGTGTCTTCCCGTATACCTTCGTATCAATGAATCGTCATCCCACCCAGAACCTCTACCTTGATTCCCACCTGAAGATCTCTCACTCTCTCTAAACTTTCTCTCACTAGCCATTTTTAATATTAACTAACTAGTATATTGTTATTACTTCAATACATACAAGAACGACTTTGCTGCATACTATCTTCTATCTTTAAAGAAAAAAACCAACTCACCTTTTGCATTTCATCAACCAATTCTAAATATCTATATAGGTGTATAAATTATTTAACCTTTTCTCTCATATTTATTTAAAATTTTAATCAATATAATATTTTTATATTCTATCTAAATTAATCCATACAATTTTTAACTATTTCAAATTTTTTTTGTAATTTACTTTAATTTTTTATACAGTTTAAAATTTTGTTACAGAGTTCAGTCTCAAGTCTCAACCACCGAGTGCTACTCTTTCTAAACGAGAAGACACATAATGATTAGTGGGGACGAAGCTTTAATCTTTTAAAAAGTTTGGAAAAAATAATCGAAAAAATCTTTTAATTTATAATACTTTATATTTAAAAAAATATATTCGGTTGTTGAAGTCGTGTACGTTGCATCAAGGAATCAAATGTTGTCTTCTTGGTTGATATAAAATAAAGTATTCAACACGGCCATGAATAAAACACATGACGGAACAATTACTTCAATATGTATGTATAAACAGAGAAAAGTTCCATGCCATCTCTTTTTCTAACCATTAAAATCATATTACCTATAAATTAATTAATAAACAATATCTTTTAAATGGTTCAAAGTTTCATCATGAACATATATAGAAAAGTGGGAGAAGATGATATAATATGTAATTATTTTTAAAAAAAGTTTTAATTAAAATTTTGATTTATTTAAAGCTTTGCCATTTTACATTGTTTATTAGTAGTGTTAGCATCCTAAAATTCATTTTTAGGCGTTTAGCGTTATTGACGAGCTTTTAAAAAATGAAATCATTTTAAATTTAGAACATTATAATATTTTAGAATATATTTTTTATATTTTTAAAAGATAATTTGTATACGACACTAATTTGCTATATATAACAATTATTACTTTTATGTTCCTGCAAACCTCCAATCTATCATCCCAATCCACATGTTTAAGACTATAATCGTCTAGACAACCGTGTTTTGTTATGTATAACCAAGGGTATTGTTCACAAAAAACTTGTTACATTTTGCTATTATATGTGTCGAACTTTAAAAGTTTCTATTGTGTGTATCGAACTTTTCATTTATTCCTATCCTATTTACTTTGGTTACATAAAAAAGGAAAGATTTTTTAAGATTAAGCATACAATAAAAAAAAGTTTAATACATATAATAACAATAATTTAATTGTTTGATACACACAATAAAACTAAGGTCGGATACATAGAATAACAAAACATGACAAATTAGACACTTTTTTAAACTAAATCTACCGCAAAATAATTTTATATATAAATTATCTTTCTAAAGAAGTAAGATTTATTCAGAATTTTGATGGTCATATGATATCTTGAAAGATAAATAATTTTTTTAAGTTAAATAAAGAAAGATAACTAAGATTAAATTAGATAGAAACTAATTAATAAAAATGACATCTTTTAAGCGAAAAATAATTTGGTCAGTTTCTTGTAATTAAACCGACATAATTTTTGTGAACATGAAAGAAAAGTAGAAAACATTACATGTGTAAGAAAAATGATTGGTTTGTGAACAAAAAAGGGAAAAAAAGCAGATACATGTCCTTATTTCTTTAAGTGCAAATTGCATTAAAATACAACAAATTATGTTAATATTGTCATTGTATACAACCAACTATATTTTTTTACCTAAAAATACAAAAAACTTACACTTTTAATTTATTGTATACATTTAACCTGTGATATTAGGTTATCAATTGGTTTCTCCTTATTTTTTTAGGACAAAATGCGTGAAAATACGATAAATTATGTCAATATTGTTATTGTATGCAACCAAAAAATAATTATTGTTCTTCAACTTTAATTGTTCTTTCAGATTCAAACAAAAAAAATCCAATGAATGATTTTTTAGATTCAAACAAAAAAAACAGATTCTAATGAATGGTTATTTCATATTCAAATAAAAACCCTAATCACAAAAATCCTAATCACAAGAACAAACCAATTGAGTAATTCAAACCAATTGAAGCGGCGACGCTGCTTAAACCAAAAACCAGCAGGGGTTTGAAGTGGCGGCGGCGTTTGAAGACGACACAAAAACCCTAATCAGAAGGATATGGTTTGAACCAAAAACCGGTGGCGTTTGTGGTGGTTTAAAACGGCGACATAGGTTCTGGAAGGTGATGGTGGTTGTGGTTGTTTGAAGCGGCGGTGTTGTGGGAAGCGGCGGCGTTTAAAGACGATACAAAAACCCTAATCACAAGGCTACGGTGGCGGTTATGGTGGTTTAAAGCGACGGCAGAAAGTTTCAGATCTGAACCAGTTCTTGATGGATTTTGAAGGCGATGACTTTGATGGTGGTTCAAAGGCGAAGGCGGCGTAGGAGAGGACAATGGCGGTGATTCTGAGGTGAAGGAGACAGTTGTGGTGGTGATTTTGAAGGTCAAGGCGATGAAGGAGACGGTAGTTGTTGTGATTTTGAAGGCGAATTAAGAAGCAGCGGTGGTGGCTGATTTCATATGAGGGCTAGTTAGTGTTTAAATTTAATTGCATATTTTTCTCTTTTAGATTTGATTTTGGTTCATATTCATCCCTAATCAAATTTATGGTTTAAGATTTCCAATTATTTTTTATGTTTATACTTTAAAAATGAAGAACATGATGATAAACCTTGAAGAACACCAAAAAGATATGAATTTGCTATTTAAAAAAATCAAAATTCATGTAAAAAAACGTGTAACCTGATAATCAGGTCACCTGTTGCCTACAATGAATCAAAAGTGTAAGTTTTTTGTATTTTTAGGTAAAAAATATAGTTGATTGCATACAATGACAATATCGACATAGTTTATTGTATTTTCGCGTAATTTGCCCTTTCTTTAATTGGTCATATGTAGTTTATTCAAATTCACAGGTATTTTAATTGGTGTGCAAATCTTTAATGTTTTCCAGAAATAACAAAATAAAAAAAAGTTAAATAAGTGAAATAGTAAATTGAAGAAGATCGAGCTCATAAAATATTTAATTATAATCCTTTTAATATATGTGTACAACTGTACATGGTCTTGTTGGGTTGAAGCCTTGAAGGGTTAACAATATTCTTGTTCGTCTTTTGTAAATAAATTAATACATACCTTAAATATGATTATGAAAAGGTTAGAGGTTTCTATAGATAAAGATAGTTTCTCACATGTTTAAATATGACAAATTAAGTATTTTTGTATAGATTTGCCCATTTAATTTACAATAAAAGTTTATTTTTATTTACAGTAAACGTGTAATTTTAACTATTTTGTTGATTTTGACTTGCTATAGTAAGTCATCATCTTCTCTCATTTTCTTCACCTCAAACACTTGTGATAATGGAGATTTTGAACTCTAAGTTCTCCATTAATACTTGATGATAATTCATGATTCTTGAGTTTATAGAAAGTTTATCGAGTCGTCTATTAACTTGCATAAAGAATGACAAAAAACGATCTTAAAATAAGTCGAATAATTAAAAACAATAAGAGAGTGTTGAATGGTTCGGTTTAGGACATACACGACTTTAATTAGCGATTTATAGGCCTACACTTGAAGAAATACATGAACTTGTCGTTTTCCGAAAGGGAAAACATCTACAAGGACTTGCTAAAAGATTTTAGACATAACGATAAAAAAACATAGCACAAAAATCAAATTTTAAACTGTCTAGTTTTTCGAAAAAATAGCATTAAATTTTGGGACACTTTGAACTAGAATTCTCCTTGAATAGTTGATGAAAGTTCATGATCTTGAGTGTATGGAAAGGTAATAGGGTTGTCTATCAAAAGAACGACAAAAAATGAGCTTAAAATGAGTTGAATCATCAAAAACAATAAGAAGGCGTTCAATAGTTCGGTTTACGGATATATCAAATTTAATTAATAATTTCTTGGCTTACACCTGATGAAAATTTATAAACTTGATGTTCTTTGAAAGGTAGAAAGATTATCTACAAGAATTAGAAGAAAGATTAGACAAAACAATCAAGAATGGAGAAAAAATCAGATACAAAATTGGCTATCTTTTTGAACAAATAATTGATCATAATGACATATTTTTATAAATATTAATGGGTAGGTCTGTATAAAAACATTTAATGTATTATATTAGATCATTTAAAAAACTGTCTTTGTTTACGGTAACTTTATACAATTATAAAACTAAAGAACTTACTTTTTCTCAATAAATAATCTTATTTTTTAGTGAGACTAACTATTATTATAAATAACCGGTAAACCGTTTATAAGTTTTTGACAAATTTTAAATTAAAGAAAACAAATTAATTTATTGGGTTAATGCCATAAAATAGCAACATACTTTATCAAAATTATCTATGTAGGCAACTTACTTTTTTATTACCTAAACAGATAACGTACTTTTTTAAAATTATCTATGTAGGTAACTTACTTTTTGATTATCTAAATAGGTAACTTACTTTCTGATGACTTGGTAAAAAAGGTAACCACTTTGAATACAACATGTAAACATCTTATTTCATGTTTTTTTATGGAATGTACCTTGTTTTCGGGTTAATATATGTGTCATAATGTCAATAAAATACAGATTATGTATCAAATAAATTGTTGTCAATACACAACTAAATAAACAACAATGATATCCAAATATTGTCATCGAGAATGTTGTCCAAAAAAGCAACAAAATGCCGCCAAACACACATGAAATGCTGCATAAATGTTGTCAATATGCTTCAAATGGTTGTACCACTAATTGATTGTACAAGTCATTTTTTTCTCATTAAACCCTTTTAAGTTTTAACCGGTAAAATAGATAACAGGTAAATTTTTGTTTGAAGTGGTAAAAGATTTCAAAGTAAGTTACCTATTTAGATAATAAAAAAGTAAGTTACCTATATAGATAATTTTAAAAAAGTACGTTACATATTTAGGTAATAAAAAAGTAAGTTACCTACATAGATAATTTTAAAAAAATAAGTTGTTATTTTATGACCTTAACCCTAATTTATTTTGGGATAAATGAATCAAAACTAATTGTACCAGATTACCAATTTATAAATATATAAACAATTAAACGACAAGATGTCAAGATCCACTCTTACGACTCTTTCGAGAATAAAGAGTAATTTCAAACTGAAAAAACAAAGAGTTTGCATTAATTTTTGGTGTTGGAAAATAATGAATTTATTTATAATTCTAAAATATGTGAGTGTTATTTGTTTGTGAAGATATAAGATATCTTATATCTTATTTTATATCTGTAGGAGAAGATTTGTTAAAGAAGATTTTATGTTTATTGTAGCCATCACTTTGGGTATGTAAAACTATTGGATTGGTCACATTATAGTGTTAAGCCACAAATTAGGATAGATACAAGCATGCAAAGATATAAACCGAAACTAAATTGGTCGGTTGTGTACAAGCCGACAAATCAGAATGCCAAATCAAAGCAATATGAAGGTGAAGAACAACAAAACGTTAATAGAAGATACATACAACAAACCTTAATTGGTCGAATCAAAGCTCAAGGTCGATGGGGTTCCAATAGCAAGTCCAGAATTTGTCCAGCCGTCGCCACAGATGATGGGCCTCAAATAGTCGTAAACCGCCAATGATGCAGTTGGGGTGGAGATGGTGAATCCAACAATGGATTACTTCTAAGGTTACGTATATCTACTATCTTAAAAGATGGAACTCTTTTTTATCATTTCTGAAAATAAGTAGATTTTAGAACTTATGTCTGATTAAAACCAAAAACACTTATTCAAAAAAGTCTATCCGCCCGTAAATTCTTTGAATAAATAATTACTTACTAAAAAAATAAACAAGCACTTAATATATGCCTAATAAGAAGACATTAACACATATCTTTGAATTTTACTATGAGGTCCATATGACATTCCTCATTTTTTAATAATCTTTTTCGTTATCATATAAATAAATATTTAATTGTCTCATTAATAAAAATATAAATAGTTTTTAACGTACATAGGAATTGAAAAAGATGAAGAAAGGGTCCAATGTGTTTGGGATAAAAGAATACAACTGTTAAAAGCTAACCAATGACAAAACAACAAAAATAATCATATCATCATCGATCTCCATTTCCAACTTCTCTCGACTTCAATTTCGATTTACACACACACACTCTCTCTCTCACACACACTATGTGTGTGAAAAATACTCTTTTCTCATCCCCAACCCCACATACAAATAAGCAAACACTATATATACACACTTGTATGAATACATCATGTCCACAAACAACATTATTGTAATCATGGCTAATCCTCCTCACATTCTCTATCTCATTCCTCTGCTTCTTGTTGCTTTCATTTCATCATCATCTGCAAGAACCGACCCGTATTCGGTATCTTCATTTCATCATTCCAAATCCTTAAGAAAAACGGGCCACCAACTCATAAAGGACCTCAATTTGCATCCGAATCTTGATGTTAATATCTACAATCATTCTTCGTCTCTTGATCAAGAACTCCAAGTTACACAATCTGGGATTGTTGAAAAACGGCTATCGTTATCTGTTCTTGGTGACTCGGGTGCCAGTGTTCATGATCTTGCTCAACATGCTGGATATTATCGTATTGAACATACAGTTGATGCCCGGTATTTATTCGATCTCTTGATATAACAACATATTTGACGTGAAATATGTGGATTTGTGTATTCAAGAGCAGTTTTCAAGTGAAAAATGCTCTATTTAAGCAGTTTTTAAGTGTGCGTTAATTCAAGAAAGTCTAACATTAATGCCTTTTTATGTACGGGTATTATGTTAATCATGTAAAAATGCAAACTTTTGGGAAGAAAACCTACCCTTTGAAAATACATGATATTTAGGCAAAAGTTAGGAATAATGGGTGGGAAAGTTAGCTGCTCTTTATTTTATTTTAGTAGATATTTTCTTCTAGAATCTTTAAATAAGTGGAATATATATCTTAATGGTGATGGTCAGTTCATTTAAATTCTGTCATGTAGCCACTGATTTAATCCAATCAATTAAGTTCAACCGACAATTAAACTGCTATTGGCTTAGCATATTAGTGGTTCTTACTTCTTGGTAATATTTAGCTGTGGGTACGTTTGAAAGCAAAATGATTTATGTGTCTAAAAATATACTTAAAGTCAAGTGCACTAAAAAAGTAACTTTAAATTTAAACTTGGTTGTGCAGGATGTTCTACTTTTTCTTCGAATCAAGAAGTGCGAAAACCGACCCGGTGGTTATATGGCTAACAGGAGGACCAGGGTGCAGTAGTGAATTGGCTCTTTTCTATGAAAATGGCCCCTTTAAAGTTACCAACAACTTGTCTCTTGTTTGGAATGATTATGGTTGGGATAAGGTTTGTTTGGCACAAAACTATTAATATATGTATACATATACATTTATATAGGGGAGGTTCATACGAAAACTGTTTTTTTATACGAGAACCAATTTTAGCCATTGATTATAATTAATTAATGGCTAAGAATTTTTGGCGGCTCACAAATTAATCATGGCTCATTTGGACGTAATTCGTGGTTGAGTAAATATATATATTACCAAAATACCCCAATTAATGAGTCATCAATGACGTCACAAACAGTTTTTGCACGAAAAACAATTCTTGATTGAATTTTTCCATATATATATATCAAACCCACACTACCTTTAGCGACACTTATAACTACTTTTTGTGACACAGGTATCAAACTTGATATATGTTGATCAACCAACAGGAACCGGTTTTAGTTACAGTTCTAGTGATCAAGACATCCGCCATGACGAAACTGGCGTCAGCAATGATCTGTACTTCTTTTTACAGGTAATCTGTAGTTAATTATACCCTTGACTCTATTTACATAATATGTATATATTCATTTTTACGTGTTCATAATTGATTAATCTTGAAATCTTTTGATCAATGCATTAACTTAGGCGTTCTTCAAGGCGCACCCTGATTATGTTAACAACGATTTTTTCATCACTGGAGAATCATACGCGGGGCACTACATTCCAGCATTTGCAGCTCGTGTTAATCAGGGGAACAAGAACAAAGAAGGAATTCATATAAACTTGAAGGGTTTTGGAATCGGAAACGGGCTTACAGATCCTGCAATCCAGTATAAAGCTTACACTGATTATGCTTTGGCTAATAAGTTGATTTCACAATCAGATTATTCCCAGATTAACCAACAAATCCCAGACTGTGAAGAGGCAATCAAAGAATGTGGTACAACGGGTACAACAACATGCGTAATGGCGTTGGAAATTTGTCAGGAAATATTCGAGGATATATTGGATATCGCTGGAAATATTAATGTAAGAACAAATTAACTTAAATACAATAATCACCTTTTATACCATATATATTCATTCGACCTAATTATTGTGTTTATTTGTAGTATTATGACATTAGGAAGCAATGTGAGGGGAGTTTATGCTATGATTTCTCAAACATGGAGAATTTTCTAAGTGAATCATCGGTGAAAACAGCATTAGGCGTGCCAAGCGATATAGAGTTTGTTTCGTGTAGTGATACAGTGCACCAGGCGATGATGAATGACTGGATGAGAGATCTTGAAGTCGGGATCCCAGCACTTTTGGATCAAGGAATCGAGTTGCTTGTGTACGCCGGAGAATACGATCTTATCTGCAATTGGTTAGGTAAATTCTTGATCTTATTTGGATTAGATTTCTTAATGCAGTAACCCCAATAATTAAAGATGATTAAACTATTAGTTAGATTGTTATTTAAAGAAAAAAGTTAAAAAATTTGCAGGGAATTCAAGATGGGTAGATGCAATGGTATGGTCTGGTCAAAAAGAATTTGTTGCAGCATCGAATACATCGTTTGTAGTTGGTGGGAAAGAAGCCGGGGTTATGAAGAATTATGGACCGCTTACGTTTCTTAAGGTTCATAATGCCGGACACATGGTTCCAATGGATCAACCCGATGCTGCGCTTCAGATGTTGCAACTTTGGACTACTGGAAAACTAACCAAGTAGCAAAATATCACTACTCTCTTGTTGTAACTAAACAAAAAAGAATTAAACACAAAGAATATACATATATATTTTTTTGCTTGTAATTGTTACAAAGTAATTTGGTGTACTTATGATATTGGTCAACAGAAAAGAAAGATTTACTTGTAATTAGACACAATATCAATTACTATTTGAAGTACTTGAATGACTGAATTCTCTCATGACTCGGGCCACTTAAGAAAACACGTTTATTTCTCAAATATAGTAAAGATAATATACATTCTAAATGAATTCTGAAAGAATTATCATTAGTAAGGTTTGTTTTAGCTTATTAATGGTTTAATTTTCATAAACTTAGTTTTTGACTTATTTTACATAAGGCCGACTTATTTTATTATTATAAGTAGTAATAAGATCCTAAGTGAGATAAAACTTACGGTATGTTTGGTTGGACGGAAAATAATAACAAAGGAATGGAATGGGCAAAAAATGGAATGGGCAAAGGAATGGAATAGTTCATTACCATTCCATCTGCATGTTTGGTTGCTTCTCGGAATGGAATGAATTATTACTGCAGTATGTTTGGTAAAGAAAAATAGACATTGTAATGGAATAAAATAAATAAACAATGACCAAAATGCTCTTGAATTAAAAAATATATATAACTTAAAATTTAAATAATTTAATATATAAATATTTATTTTAAATACATTTTACATATTTTAAAAAAATTGATAAATATCAAAACTACGAGAGTCATTAATAAATAATGTCAACCTAATAATAGTAAAACCATAGTCACATAAATCGCTACATCATCTACGATCTTCGATCTGGATCGCACGTTCTCAAACGCGGTACGAACGCGTTCCAGTCGCCTATCGATGCGCGACTCAAAACGATAGTCAACGCGGGTCCAAATTGATGGTCAAATCGATCCAATTGATCTTCAATTTGGCAATTGGAACGCGATATTGAACAATTAATCTGCTACAAGTACGTCAATTTAACAGTTGACTCTCTGAAGAGGTTTTGAACCTGACCAAACCACTTATGACACAAACTGGTCAATCCTGGGTTTGATTCAACTGGTTCAATCCTAAAAGCGGAACTGGATTGAACACAACCCTCTAAACCCCAAAAGGGTTAGGATCTTTAAAACTTTAAATGATCAACATAGTTTCTTACAAACAACCCATAGATAAGGTTATAGAATTATACCTGATCAGACTTGGGATTGCTAAAGATAGTCCACCACTACTGCACTTCCGATTGAACTGGCTGCTAGATCGCTCCTGGATCACCAAGGCTTCAAAAACTCGAAAACCTTGTGTGTGTGTGTCCTTTGCGTCGATCACCAAAACCGAGAAACACCCTTGGTGTTTCTTGTTGATCGTCGAAGTGAGAGAGAGAGCCGAGAGAGTGCGATCGAGAGAGAGAGGGACGAGATCGAGAGATAGAGAGAGAGAGAGTGGTGGCTAGGGTTAATCACTTGTGTCTCTTATGTTTAATCCTTAAGGCTTAAGGATATTATATAGGGATTAACTTGGACCTAAGCCCGTTTAATTAAAAGTCCACTAGTTTTAATTAAACTTTCAATCTCTTCACTTTGACCCCCTGGACTTTACTAGTTAATTAATTAACTATTAATTAACTGGTCCGTTAAATATTAAAACTTAATATTTAATTCTCTCTAAATAATAAATAACTATTTATTATTTATTCCTTTCTAATAGTTAATCCATACTGGATAATTATTTATATCTCTCAATAATTAATACTACTGATTAATTATTTGTTTATCTCTTTAATAATTAATCTAACTGATTAATTATTTATTCTTTCTCTTTAATAATTAATCTAACTTGATTAATTATTTCCACACAGAATAATGGTGAAATCCAACTGTTCTGAATTGGGTGTGTAGCAGTGTGACCCTTTAGTCTCTTATAACATTGGATACAATGTGCCCGTTAATTATCTCTGCACATAATCCAACAGACTCCCACTTGTGCAAGATAAGTAACAGTTACTGCACACTGTTAGCCTAAGGAGGTCCCTAGCCAGACACTTAGGGTAACCAGGTTATAAGAAATCTTATACCCCAAAGTAACTTGTGATAAAACTTCATAAGCAACCTGCTTAGAAGTAACCTGTTATAAACTAACTGTTTATAAACTAAACTATCATAAACCCCCTGTTTATGAATGGGTATGTCTTTATATATACAAGCTTGCATATATATATATATATAGGTTTGTCCCTTGCAGCGCGATATTTCAATTTTGAGCATGAGTATGGAAAAGGTCAACTCAGAGACTCAAGAATTATGTTCATGACATACTTGATTTCAAAACTACGTAATAAACGACAAAGAACAGATCAGTTCGTTTGGGCACGGCCGTGCACTTACCAGTTTCTCTAATCAGTCAAGGGGCCCGGAAATATCTCTCCTAAAAAGGAGGTGCAATTACCATCTTGCATATTTGCATTTGGCAATACGGCTCCCACTGAATCTAGACACGCCCCTTATGACCACCCTGTTACGGCGTGGCGTTAGAACGCGCTAAGAAGACAACAGTTACCGCATCCCAAACCAAATACCTCAGGCTTGAGGATAACCTATGTGATAAATACTTTTGACACGAATCCACGAAGTATTTTTCACGGTGGGTCAATCCAATATTCGTAACCCTAACGAATATCCGTAAATTTTGGTCCGCAAAAACCGTTCGCAGCTATATTCGATATACTTTCGAATCTACCCCAAAATTACGATGACTTTATAACCCTATCATAGTTCCCACCACGATAAGTAGTCACGGATAATGTTTCGAATAAACCTAGTTTATTCCTGGATAAACCAAAACATACAAAATTGTGAAGAACAATGAAGATGTATAATTTCTACCATTTCACTGACTCGATTCACGGTGTTTATCTGAATTACTTATTATTTTTACATTGTAACTTATCACTGATTACAAAGAAAATAATATGGTTATAAACCATAAAACACAAGACTAGTACTTTGGAGTACTCTTTCTTGGTTTTGCTAGAATTCGTTCTTGCAACCTAAGAACACTTCTAGGCTTACTTATTTTATAAATTCCTTAAACTTGGAGAACTGGAAATAACTCCTTGTTTCTGATTTATAAAACAACCTCCATGTAATTAAAACTTTAATTACATTTGTAGACGTATTAAATCTTACTAGATTTATATCCTTTTGAAATGATAAAACCTCTTACACCTACTTGTAAGAAACTTGAAACTAGATTCCCGGTGTATACCAACACTTATCTAATTTCATTACTAAGAATGTTGAAGAACATCCTATTTTATCATTTCTAACGTTAACCAACCAACAACATTATTAAGCTGACTCACTGAACATTTTAGAATGTATATAATTTCAAGTCATAGCTTGACTAAAAAAACTTGCAATGATATCTTTATCGAGTACCTTCTCAATAAATCATGTATCCCTCAGACTAGTTCTTTCTCAAGAACTTACTGTTTTAGATAACTTCTAAAAACATCCGATAATTATATACTTTAAAAGTTCAACCTTATATTTATCACACTGGTTAAAAAACAACCCTTTTATTAACTCTGATAAATACATTAGTCAGGTGCTCCCACTATCTTTTATGAAAAAGTGCATTCTTTAAAACACCTTTTTAGGCATTAGTCGAAACTTGACTACCATGCCTAAAATTTGTGTTCCAAACACATGTTTTAAAGAACTTAGTTTTTGTAAGAAATTTGTTTTATGAAACCAATAACTTGGATCTCCCATATATCCATCTTTCCAATTACGGAAAGTGATTTCATTAAACTTACCATGATCACAAGTATGAAATACTCATAATGGTATTTTAAATTTCTTTTCTTAAAACATTTAGTATAAAATTCCCTTGACTATAATAACTATTATAATCACTTTTATACTTTCTTAAACGTTTTATCAAAAACTATTTAATCCTGAAATAATGACTATTATTTCCTATGTTCAAGACTTTGAACATTCACTTTTCATAACTTAAACACTTGTTAAATTAGAAAAACTATCTAATTTTATAAACAATACTTGTTTATTTAAGTGTTTTAAAAGTGGAACCAGCATTTATATAACTACAACAAATCACAGCATGAAGATTATTATGAATCACTAATCAAGTCAAAGCTTTGACTTATTAGCATTCTTTTAGTCACAACTGGACTAATCATGATTCATATAATAAGAATACGTGCACGGATATATCACTAAAAAAAATTAAATTTCCATAAACTTTAAAAAAAAATATCCATAAGCAATATAAAATTGTTCAAATAAACCTAAAAGGTTTAATTAACTAGGAAATAGAAATTATTATAATATCCGTAAGCTGCACGTAGGATCTTCTCATGATGGGTCGCATCACTTTCCATCTACTCCTGCAATAAACGATTGCAAGATGTTAGAATACTCGTAAAACTTTACAAGTAGGAAAGTGACAAAGAAGCTAATCACGCAGTACCTGAGGAGCCAGACTTGCCTCCTGCCTCGTGACCTTTCGGACAATCTCGTTTCCAATGTCCGGCCTCGCCGCACCTGAAGCACCGATTCTCGGTCCTTGCCTTGTTTGGCTTTGGCTTCTTGCCCTTGTTGTCATTACTAGCTCTGGGTGCATTCTGGCTGGGCTGGGCCTTGCCCTTTCCCTTTCCGTTGCGCCCCTTCCTCTTCTTACGTCCACCATGTCCCACCATGAGAATGTCCTTAGACTTGGTCCCGATACTCTGCTCAGCAGTCTTGAGCATTGAGTGCAACTCAGCCACGGATTTTTCCATGTTGTTCATGTTGTAGTTGACTATAAAAGGCTTATAGTCATCTGACAATGAGTTGAGTATCGTATCCGTTGCTAGCTGCAACGGTACTGGGTGCCCAAGTCTCTCTAGGTGGTCCATGTAACCTTTCATTTTCATGACGTAGTCAGTGACCGAGGTCCCCTTAGCCATCTTGCACGAGTTAAATGCCCTAGTGGCATCATAACGCTCTGTGCGGGCTTACTCCTGGAACATGTCCCTCAGCTGGCGGATCATGTCATAGGCAGGAGTTTCCATCATGCTTGACTGCAACTCTGAACTCATAGTTGCAAGCATGAGGCAGCTAACATCCAAGGCGTCATTGGAGCAATTCTGAAAAGCCTCACTGACCTCTGCCCTGGCATTGCTGCCAGGGGGATTTCCTAGAGGTTGTTCTAGGACATACCACTTTCTCTCGTGCCTCAGCACGATCCGGAGATTTCTCTCCCAAGTGAGAAAGTTGGACCCGGTGAGCTTATCCTTCTCAAAGATAGAGCGGAGAGAGAGGTTATTAGTATTGGTAACGTTGGTTGTCATCTACAAATTAAAACCCGGTTTAATTAGTAATTGCAAATAAACTTCTAATCATATATCATCAAACCCATAAATAATATATATTAGACCTAGGACCCATATTTCACATACTTGACGCAAGGTTTGGGCACTTCCCGCCAAGTCATGCTATTTCTGGTAGGTAACACCCTGTACAAATCGTACTTAACTGATACGACTCCTAGAACCTCGTAGAGTACTTAGACCCAGTCTAGTATGTTTAACTCTACTCTAGTGCTTTTTGGGCCGGGACTCCCGATTATCACCAAAATAGATCGCACCACCTAAGACAGCATAAATTCTGGCCGGGACTCCCGATTATCGCAGAATCTTTCATGCCCCTTCTCGCAATGGTTTGAACCCGGATGCCCAAGGTTTGGGCACTTCCGACACCCGAGTACCGTTTAACAGTTAGGGTGTACCATTAGGTGGGTAGCACACTGATCTAAGATTTTTCTTGAGTTTTATAATTAAGTTAAAAACTTAATTTTCCAGTTTTTGAAAAACCATTTTAAAACTAACTGTTTTAAAAATACGATTTATATGTGTACCTAAACTAGGTGCACAAAACGGCCTTTATAAGTTCCAAACTTATAACCTTGACAAAACTTTTAAATTTATAAAAATTTAATTAATACGACTACCAGACTGAAGTCGTATTCTAGTTTGTCATAAAGCGTGGTTTTTCACTTGTTTAATAACAATTTGTCATTAAACCCCTTTTTATTTACCATCACACACATGTATATATATACCATACACATATATGAAAAGCAGTAAATAAATCACAACCACGCAGATAAATCCCTATAGTTTTACTAACTAATCCTAAGGTCAAACCTAAGGACAAAATGACTTTGATTCGCCTTTCTTGACATGCTGCTCCCACTAGCCTTGACACCTCCCCGAAGTATAAGTGCTTTGCGTGAGAACACCATTTTCTTCATCACCCTCTTCGAGTCCAATCTTGGTTGAGGGATTAAACTACTACTAATCTATTACAAATACAATATTGAATGGGGTTGTAAATGGCATGCAGGCCTCCCCGAACCAGTACAATATTACAATTAAGAAAGGGATTGTAATTGGCACGCAGGCCTTCCCAAAACCAAAATAAAGAAGAAAAGAAAAAACGATTCCTAAGTCGGCAAAACTATAGCTATCACAACCACGCAATTATATATAAGCACTATATATATAAAAGTCAACCACGCAGTTATAATATATAAACAATAAACTGTGCTGTTAAGCACGCACCCTGATTTGTTTAAATATTCTCATTTACCCTTTTGATTAATACCTATTAACCAAAAAATGAGAATTATGATCTTCTAGTTTAATTTGACCAAAATAATTTTTCAACAAAAACTTAAAACTTGATCTCATTCAAAACTTGAATGAAATCCTCACGTCGAGTTTTATTACTAGTTTTCCAAAAACTTAAAACCGACAACCTTGGTCAATTAAATACTATCTTATTTGTTTCTCCATTATATAAACTTTATCCCTTTTAGAATTTATTTAAAAATGACTTAAACTAGTCATAATAAATAAAAATCTAAACTAATATATATTTTTACTAAACTAATTAAAATATATATAACACTAGTTTATATAATACCTTATTAATTTTGTAACTTAAAATTAATAATTCTTTTGTATTAATCCGGAAAAACCATTTGGGTTTACATCTCCCGTCAACCCGAGAGAGTGGTGGCTAGGGTTAATCCCTTGTGTCTCTTATGTTTAATCCTTAAGGCTTAAGGATATTATATAGGGATTAACTTGGACCTAAGCTCGTTTAATTAAAAGCCCACTGGTTTTAATAAAACTTTCAATCTCATTACTTTGACCCCCTGAACTTTACTAGTTAATTAATTAACTATTAATTAACTGGTCCGTTAAATATTAAAACTTAATATTTAATTCTCTCTAAATAATAAATAACTATTTATTATTTATTCCTTTCTAATAATTAATCCAGACTGGATAATTATTTATATCTCTCAATAATTAATACTACTGATTAATTATTTGTTTATCTCTTTAATAATTAATCTAACTGATTAATTATTTATTCTTTCTCTTTAATAATTAATCTAACTTGATTAATTATTTCCACACAGAATAATGGTGAAATCCAACTGTTCTGAATTGGGTGTGTAGCAGTGTGACCCTTTAGTCTCTTATAACATTGGATACAATGTGCCCGTTAATTATCTCTGCACATAATCCAACACTCTCTAGTTCAGTGTCGTTCTTCAATTTGATAGAGCGTGAAAAATAAAGAATCATTTTTTCGCACTTGACTCCTCGATTCTGTATACCTAGCATCTGATTTATCTCTTCTCTATCATTAATGATGATTAAATTCTCATTCCAACATCTATTAATATGTTTACTTTTTTTTCAATTTCATATATTGACACCGTCTTCCTCCTCCCCTATTCTTTTTTGTTATTATCTTTTTAATTCACCGAATGTTTTTAAGTTACTATCCTTTAAGTATGTTTACAAGATTTTTATTTGAGATTTTGAGTATTGAGTATAAATCACATTTTGAAAGTATAAATATTGATATAGTTTAAAGTTTGGTAACTTGTTTGTGACTTGTAGATTTATAAAAGATTAAAAGGTATAGAAAATTAATATTATTATTTATTGGGTACCATGTTATATGATACATCGTACAAAACGATCTGGAATGAGCCTACCTCCTCCGTATCGAATTTTAGAAATTAGCGAAGGGCATTCCCGATCCGTTCCCGTACCGGAGCGTTCCGCGGTCTATATGACTATGAGCAAAACCATATAAAAAATTATATACAAGAGTACCACGTCAATTAAGAACGGGAGAAAGAGCATGTTGGTCATTTTATATCTCATTACCAACGGAATGAACAAAGAAAAAGAGTTGAGAAAGGAATGAAATAGAAGGAATGACATTACTTTGTAATGCTTCATTCCATTTTCTAGTAGTAAACAAACATGTTATTAGTAAAGGAATGGAATGAGTGTTTCCATTCCCACACCTATTCCTTCATAACAAACATTGCCTTAATCTATCAAAACTAAACTCGGCCTGTAATATGTAAAAACAAAGACCACCTTAACATAATAACTGTTTCCTTTTAAACATATGTCCGTTTCTAGTTCCAGCACTGATATCATATCTTCAAAGTGTAATTAAAAAGTTATAACGAGCTCACTATTCAATGCTCGTAGTTATAATGAGCTCCAATACACAAAAGCGTCAAGCGGGGATAGCTCAGTTGGGAGAGCGTCAGACTGAAGATCTGAAGGTCGCGTGTTCGATCCACGCTCACCGCAATTTCTTTTTACTTCTTTTTTCAGTTTGATGCGAACATCTGATAAAACCCACAACTTTTTTTTCTTCTTTTTGTTGGAATTCTTCCTACTCCAGCTGAAATTGCCGCCTCTGATTCAAATTTCTCGACGTTCTTCGTAATTGAGGTAAATCTTTGTGTGTGTCGGAAGTCGGAATTTGATTTGTTCAATCTATTCACAGACCCATGATTACTGCCTGTTTGATTATTTGCTTCTAACAACAAAACCCTAGAAACCGGGAAAATCTCTCTGATTTGTGTTCTTCAAATGTGTGATTTCCCTTCCGATTATTGAAGATTACACTGTTTCGTTCCCGTTCAGTAACTTTCGATGGATTTCTGGGATGTAATCTTTCTAAAATATAATGATTTGGATCCTATTGCAGTGACAATATATACTAATTATCGTCTTGCCGTCTACAAAACCTTCGATGGAAGCCGACAGGTAATACTTACTTTTGTTGGTTGTTCTTCCTGTAAGGAAAATTTCCACCAATTTGCAAAATTTCCACCAATTCGCAAAATTCCGCTCTCAGGAAAATAGGAACTGCTAGTTATTTTGCATTCTAATGAACGCGATCTTAGAACTATTGGGTATAATTATTGTCGTGTTGTGTTACAGGTTGAATTCACCACAGACCTCAGCTGTGCTATTTGAAGTTTTTGGCTATCAGCTCCAGTTTTCTCAGGTACTTGACGGCCTAATGGACTGTTTCGATGTTTAAATGTTTTTTGTATGGCTTCATAATGTCTTATTTATGTGTAATTTTATCAGGATCCAAATTCTAAGCATTTAGGGACGACCGTGTGGGATGCTTCAATGGTGTTGGTCAAGTTTCTGGTAAAAGTTATCACTTCATTTGAAGAGCTTTTGTAACATTGTTACTAGTCTTAATCTTTTAGGGTCGGTCTTGCATGAATCTATGCTTATGGAAGAATGTTGTTTACTTTATTCTGTAGGAGAAAAATTGCAGGAAAGGAAGATTTTGTCCTTCAAAAGTAAAAGGCAAACGTGTTATTGAACTTGGGGCAGGTTGTGGGGTTGCAGGTTTTGGTAAGGATTCATGACTGCATGTTTTGTTTGATCTCTGAGCATTTGAAATTCAGATAAAAGAATGTTGTGGACTCAAATCAGTATACGTGAACCGAGATAATGATCAAATAGGTGATATACCTTGTTTGTAATCCTATGTGGTGCGTTTACAAGTTATTTTTTACTAATTTTAGGCATGGCGTTGCTTGGATGTGATGTTGTTTCAACGGATCAAGTTGAGGTTTTGCCTCTTTTAATGCGAAATGTTGATCGTAACACTTCTAGGATCATGCAGATGAATCCTGATGCAGGTTCTTGAATCTTGTATCCTCTTTTCATTTTTTATGCCTGCATTCAGTCATAGTATTTGATTCCTTGTTATTTTTTACGTAGATTCGATTGGATCCATTACTGCTGCAGAGCTCAGCTGGGGTAACACAGATCATATAACGGCTCTTGATCCACCCTTTGACTACATTATTGGCACTGACGTGGTATGTTTACAAGAATAATCAAAATCTTCGAGTGAAATGATCAAGGTTGATTAGAAATAAGCTTCAACAACTTTTAACCTGTTTGATATGTTTTTTGCTTTTAAGTTGACCTATTTGACCGATTTTAAGCTTCATAAACCAAAGTTATGTGACCTTAATCCTATGTTTGTGTTACAAGGTCTATGCGGAGCATCTCTTGGAGCCTCTATTGCATACAATGCTTGCATTGTCTGGCCCCAAAACCACAATTTTGGTAATTATACAACCACAATTAATCATTTAATCGTTCACTGTTGTCGACACTCTCTCATCAGTATTTCTCTTGTAGATTGGATATGAAATTCGTTCAACAATTGTTCATGAACAAATGATTCAATTATGGAAGAAGCATTTTGAGGTGAAAATAGTGCCAAAATCAAAGGTATACCATAACAACCATCATATTATTGCAACTACATGTATGTTTAAATGTTCTTTATCATCAAGAAAAAGATCAAGATTGTTTTTCTTTTTACGTCTGTAGATGGACATTAAGTACCAACATCCGAGTATACAGCTTTACATAATGACCTTAAAGACTCCAGAAGGAAGCACGATTCTTGATCCCCTGATCGAAAATGGTACAACTGAAAAAACCAATGAAGCTAACAGTAGCAGACTTGAAGATGAAGTTGATAACGATTTACCAAAAGAACCTCAAAATCTCAGTGATTGGGAGGCCAGAAGATATGGATCCATGGCTGCCCGGCTTCTTCGTGACGTCAAGATCACCTGATTGTCTAATGTAAGTTGAAGACATTGTATTTAGTTTAAAGTACAACATGCTGAAATTACATCGAAGAAAGATGAGTGCGATTATAAACAACTTGATGCAGAACTTGACTGTTATTAAAGTTGGTAAAAGAGCTCGTGTTATTCTTCGTGTTCCTAATTATTGAAACCGTATCAATGTGAACTCCTAAATAAGCAACCAACGGGTCTGACCGAGACTGTTCAATAACGAGCCTTAGGTGTTGACTTTTTACACTCGGGAACCGTAATAGCCTTCGGTACCCGACCGTTGTCCCTCTAGAAACTTCATACCATTCACCACCTTTATTCACAACATCTACACGGAACTTAACGATCCTCTGTCCCATTTGAATCGGTTCTTGTATCTGTACAACATTAAAACTCACAGATTCTTGAAAATCAAGATATATTTCCCAGTGAGACTGATTCTTATTAGGAGCCCAGTAAGTAAAAATGCCTTCTTCCAGGATAGAACGTGTATCATTATAACTCTCACGTGTGCTGCTAGCCGAAACAATGGCATGTTTTGCAAGATTATACGAAAAAATTGATCTTCGGAGGTTAGAAAACTCTGTAAGAGCTTTAACATCTTGTTCAGATATGAGACCCGAAGAATTTGGTGGCACGTTTAGTAGTAAAAGACAGTTTCGCCCTACTGAATTGTAGTATAGTTCAAGGAGGTCTGTGGCGGTTTTAGGAACCTCAGATGGGTGCCAAAACCAACCGGGCCTGATGGAGACATCACACTCGGGCGGCACCCACTCCTGTCCACGCGGGTCTCCGCCTTGTGAGTATTGTGGATCTGTGCCGCCAATGGCGGCATTGCTCCGATTGAAAAGTGACCAACAGGTGGTGGTTGCATAACCAGCCTCATCACCGACCCATCTGACATCTGGTCCGGCATCAGAGAATATGACTGAACCGGGCTGCAGCTGGTGGATCAGGCTGAACCAATTCTCAAAGAAATACTCCATATCTTTCTCCCCTTCCCCTTTAGCACCATCTAGCCATACTTCTTTAACATTCCCATATCTATGACAAATTAACTAGTTATATAGGTGGTTGGATCATTGCATTATATGATTAAAATCAAGAACATGAAAACAGAATCAAGAAGTTGTGAAAGTTTGGTTACCTAGTGAGCAATTCAGTCATTTGAGCCATATAATACTCATTGTACTCTAGGGTTTTCCCATAAGTAGGTTCATGTCTATCCCATGGAGAAAGATAAAGTCCCAATTGAATCCCAGCTTCTTGAGCAGCTTTAGCCAATTCACCTACCACGTCACCGTTACCGTTTCTCCACGGGCTTGATTTCACAGAGTAATCGGTGTAATTGGAGGGCCACAAGCAGAAGCCGTCGTGGTGTTTGGCGGTAAGGATGACCCGAGAAAATCCGTTTTCCTTGGCGACAGTGACCCATTGGGTTGCGTTTAGGGCGGTGGGGTTGAATACGGATGGATGGGCGTGGCCGGAGCCCCATTCGGTGTCGGTGAAAGTGTTGGTGCCGAAGTGGAGGAAGAGGGCCATTTCTGTGAGCTGCCATGAAAGCTGCTGTGAGCTGGGTATGGGTAAGATTGGAATTGGGGGTGGTATGGGGAAAGAAGCGCTAATGGTGGAGTGATATAACATGATGACGATGCTGATGATGATGATGCTGGTTAATGGGTATTTCGAAATGGATCGAGTCATCGGGTTGAGAAGACGACGAAGACCAAGTTTCTTGATCTCCATTGTTGCTGATCTTGAGTTTGACCCAAGAAATAAGTGGTGGTTGAAATTGTTGTCCCTTTGACATGTATTCTACACCAAGATTATAAATGATAATGTTTTTTTCTAAGTAATTAAAAAACCGTTAATTACTCAAAGTAATAGCTTATAACTCTATATTCTTTAATTTATTTTTTTACAGGACATATTTTGTTAGTGCTTATATGTATAATCCCAATTTCTTGCTGTTCAAAGAAAAAAATGTATAATCTCAAATATATCAAGTATTTATGTAATTAAAGCAAATCCACAATAATTGATACAATTCTAGTAACGGTATATGATTGCGTGAGAATCAAGAACACACACAGTATTGATAAATTAAAATGCTTAAACCAATTAAGATAAATTACATTTTTATATACATAAAGGGTATTTGTTGGTTATTAATCTTGATATGTTAGTTTAATTTAGTATTTTAGTAATTGTTTTATTTACTTAATTAAAAGGTGTACGTGAAGTTGTGTACTTCATTTTGACCGGGTAGAGTGGGGAGTATAGCATGTGCATGGTAGTGGCTAGAAAGAGGGGACGTGAGCTAGTTTTTCTCAACAATTATTTGAACATGTATTGGCTATATATAGCCGGCTAACATATTGAATGAATTAATGCACTTCTTCTCGAAAGATTTATTGTTATCTCTGCTTTATTTCTTCAGAGAACCATAAACACAAAACCATATTAGTTTGAGGGGGTTTGATATCCAACAATTGGTATCAGAGCCTAGGGCTCGTAAAAATGCCGGTTTGAGAGTCGGTTCAAGATATGGTGTAGCCTTTCGCTACACGGAAGAAGCAGCAGCGAACCATGCTTTTTTAGAGGGTTGTGATCGTTATGATCATAGGTTGAAGGTCTTGAAAGCATGTTGCCCATACGTAGCAAGGTTTGTTTCATGAAAACAAACAACAAAAGTCTGTAGCAAGTAGCAGACAAGAAAGTAGCAAGAAGCAAGAATTGAAAAGCAAGAAACAAGAACGAGTTCAAGACCGGTATTTTTAGCAATAAATCAATACTGTTTTCTTTAACTCGAAAAATAGCAAGCAAGAAGCAAGTAGCAAAGGTGATCATGTATGGTGATCAGAAGAAAGAAGCAAGAGAAGTAGACCGGTGGCTGGAAAGAAAGTTCTGGCTGAGATCGACAAGACCGTTAGGTAAGAAAGAAAGATAGAAAGAAAGAAAGAAGACCGAGAAGACTGCAAAAGACCGGGCAGCATCTAGATCGAAGACCGAAAGAGACAACCGTGACCGGAGGGTTGTCTAGACCAAAACCTTAAGAAATACCAAGACCGTGACCGTGACCACGAAAGAAACCGCTTTCGTGAGTATGATTGTAGGAGCCGAGACCGTGATAAACATCAAGATTAAGGGGGTGAATGTTGGTTATTAATCTTGATATGTTAGTTTAATTTAGCATTTTAGTAATTGTTTTATTTACTTAATTAAAAGGTGTACGTGAAGTTGTGTACTTCATTTTGACCGGGTAGTGTGGGGAGTATAGCATGTGCATGGTAGTGGCTAGAAAGAGGGGACGTGAGCTAGTTTTTCTCAACAATTATTTGAACATGTATTGGCTATATATAGCCGGCTAACATATTGAATGAATTAATGCACTTCTTCTCGAAAGATTTATTGTTATCTCTGCTTTATTTCTTCAGAGAACCATAAACACAAAACCATATTAGTTTGAGGGGGTTTGATATCCAACAGTATTTACTAAATCTATCATATATTTTATTAAAAATCACAAAGAACTTCTTATTACAAAACATGGTAAGAAGAAAGTAACATATAATTCACATCTATAACTGATAAGGAATCAAACTGCGGTAGAGCAAATATATTACATCGATTTATAAGAACTAACCAATTTACTTAGCTACTCTTACTGCATCCGACCACTAGATAATCCAAGGTGTTGAATTCCATTTTTTAATCCTAAACTTCAACTAATTGTATGATATCATTTTAGCATCGAAACTAACTTCTCCAATGGAGGGATTTCTTACCCTCAAACACGACTTGGTTACGATATTTGATATTTCAATATTAAATAGCCTGTGATTCGGATCATCGCTTCTTATACCTTTAAATTGAGATGATGATAACGAATTGGAACTAGTAATGAAAATTCTATCAAGGAGCCACCACCTTTAAAGCAAAGACCCTGCAATTTGAAAATATCATTCCAAACCGATTTAACCTTCGAGCATTTAAATAACACATGATCTACCATTTCCACCTCATCATCACAAAGTGGGTAGAGTACAAATGACATATCATACCTTTGTTCTAACAGGTAGTTTATTTCTTTCAGCCTTCCAAGCAAACCGATTGATCTTCTTCGGTATGATTTTTAACCAGAATGTTTCTCTTTCCGCGCTGTTAGATTATGTGCAGAGATAATTAATGAACACATTGTATCCAATGTTATAAGAGACTAAAGGGTCACACTGCTACACACCCAATACGGAACAGTTGGATTACACCATAAATCTGTGTGGAAATAATTAATCAGTTAGATTAATTATTAAAAGAGAAAAGTAAATAATTAATCAGTTGTATTAATTATTAAAAAGAGAGATATAAATAATTAATCAGTTTGTATTAATTATTAGAAAGGAATAAATAATAAATAGCTATTTATTATTTAAAGAGAATTAAATATTAAGTTTTAATATTTAAACGGACCAGTTAATTAATAGTTAATTGATTAACTAGTAAAGTCCAGGGGGTCAAAGTGAAAAGATTGAAAGTTTAATTAAAACCAGTGGACTTTTAATTAAACGGGCTTAGGTCAATCTAATTCTTATATATATCCTTAAGCCTTAAGGATTAAGATATAAGAGACAGGGGATTAAACCTAGCCACCAACTCTATCCCTCTCCCATCTCGTCGATCTCACTCTCTCTCGG